>JAQMRL010000008.1:18555540-19755540 GCA_035578175.1 Catonia carolina | reverse complement strand
CGAAAAATTATTTTCTATTTGATAGTTGATTCTTATGTGTTTTTAGATGCTGAATCCTAAACTTTATTTTATATATTTTTTTAATTCTCCTGAAATATAAACTTAATTTTCTCCATCACGTAAGGGGGTTTTACAAAAGGCTTCCATGTATTTTAAATTATGAAAAACAATTGTTTTTACTTTTTAATTTGTCAAAATAAAAACAAGATTAATTTAACATAATTATCATTAAATTTAATTAATTGCCACAAAAATACTATTTATATCCCTATAGAATTTTTTCTTTCTACGCTCCGTTTTGTGAGTTTTCTTTTGTGGTCTTGCAGAGGGTCATTTTTTTAATAATCAACAGTAGCCACTTGTTTAGGTCATCAGCCGAACGGCTGGTTCAAAACTCAGAGGCTTTACTAAGTAAAGAGAGGAGTGAAGTGGTTTACCATTGACTTCCTCACTGAGTGGAAAAGTGTGCTTATCAGAATGCCAGGCCCTCTGAAAAGCATCTACATTCCACCCTCCAAATGACGTCTTCATTTCATTCACCAAAGGGTCTGGTTGTATAATGATAAAATTCATTACTCTCAAGAACAGCCCTCACGAATTGAGATATTTCTGATTAGTGTCTTTTACACCTGTACGTCTTCTGTTGTTAAATTCTTCAGTCATATCTGGCTGACTATGTGATACGAAACAGTGTTTTTTGTAGCCCTGGAACTAGAAGCAGTAATGGAAGTAATAGTAGTTTATTAGGTTGGTACGCTACCAGCAAAGGTGGCGTGTACTTTCCGACGGAAGCCTAAAACTGTGTACTTTCCGACAAATTACAGGTAGAGGTTATGTGACCCGTGTACTTTACGACGATTTTATACCCCCATAATATTTTAACGAAAAATATCCCAGTTTACCTTACATTTGGCAAATTTAAATAAATAAATAAATGTATTTAGCTTGAATTAAAAAGTGGAGGAGTATCGGAACCAATGGAAGGAACATTTGGAACCGATGCCAGAAGAGAGAATACCTTTAAAGGTGACGGAATATGTTCCAGTTGGAAGAAGGGAGATGAGAAGACCTCAAAGAAGATGGCAGTAGTCGAGATGTACGAGCTGGAGTGTCTAGTGTTTGTGTACAAGATGGTTTGTGAGTTCGGAACAGGCTTATGCCTATTCATTGATAGTAAGAAGAAGAAGAAATAAATAAAGCCATCGACCGGCTATGCATTGAATTAGTTAAGGTTTTAATATGTAGGTTACTTATCCTTATTGGTCTTGGAACATGTTTTTATTCTCACATTTAAAATAGAACGTCAGGTCTTGGGGATCTCTGGCTAAAGCAGATACCGTTTGCAGAATGCAAAAATCGGCGGTAAGGGTCATCTTAGGAGCTACTCTTATAAACCCTTTTTAAAAAACTAAATGGACAAATGTTCCCATGCATTTATATTTCTGAAAGTGCATTATTTATGAAGAAGAAATTAAACTCAAACAATTTCTTCTAGAGAACCAATTTTTTAAGTTAATGAATTTTTTAATATCCGCTGAAATCAATCTATAAAAAACAGGGTTCAACTGTCTCATCCAAAAATACATGTTTATAGTATAAGCTTTTTTGGGGAGTTTTTAACGCCATAAAATTATATATAATGGGATGACTAAATTTTATATAATACAATTATGATTTAACTAAGGGTTTACAGTGTTGCCAGTTGAATAAATACATACCTTACGCTACAGCTATTATGATAACCGTCGGAAACTACACGGGTCAAATTTTCCTACCTAAAAATCGTCGGAAAGGGGCCCTACAGATAACCCCAGCAAACAAGGTTTGTTTTCCTGGTGTTAAAAGAAATACGATTAAATTTATGAGAATTATGTTAACATTAACGACATAAATTTTATCCAAGTGAAAACTAAATAATTGTAAAATTTGTATTGTAATGTTCTTACATGATTTATATAGGAATTTTGTATAAAAGCATTGAATCTCATTAATCTATAAACAAAACACGCGGTTTTAATAAAACAACGCCAATTAAGTTTGCGAACCTATAACTAGTATTCAGGTTTCTGATAACAGACATTTAACATCTGAGTTACTATGAGGTATTCAAGAACTACGAGACAATTGACCAAAGAAATGGATAGGTAGACTTAAGAGGCAGACACAAACGCGCGTGAATACGCACGCACAACGCAACAGATAGTAAGAGAGGTATTAGAATAACTACGGCGAATATCAGTTGAGACAAACGATGAAACCACATTTTCGCGCTTAGATTTAATTATTGCTAAATTTATACATTAGTGATTTCGTTAAGGTAAGAAACGATTGTTGTCTCTAGGGAAAGGTTAACCAAATTTTCACTCGCTTCAGTTATTACGTTATAGAAATTTCAGGAAAATACAAGATCTTAATTATCAATTTGTAAGAGTTAATTTTCAATTAAAAGAAAAATTAATGGGATGTAATGTAGCTACAAGAGATACGAAAATTAAATTTGAGAAATTTCAAAGCCACTTTACACTTAGAGGAAAACGCTTATCAGTAAAGTACGATTTAAGACCGTTTTTAAATTTGAGCACACCCTGCTCAGTAGATATAAAAAATTAAGGCGGCTGAAATGAGATTGTTGCTGATTGCGCTGACCACTGCACGAACTAAGCCAAGTTAATAGAAACTTTGTAAATTACACATAAAGACTATCATCAGGGTGTCGCTTGTTGGATCATAAACGGAATGGAAATATTAGGTATGAACTTGATGTACCAGGGGTAATTTATAAACTACTGTAAAATAAAAGCGGATGCCATTAACTAATACCCAAAAAGTTGATTACTTACAAGCCAACTGGACAACGTGGTACTTAATTTACCTCGAAAGAGACGGGCATCTAAATTTAATAAAAAAAAACAGACTACTAAGTTTGCAGCTAGATAAGGTGTGAGCTAGAATAAGTGAATGTTTATCGCGCACACAAGTTTTTGAATCGTTTGAAAAGTTTAGGAAGGGACGTGAAATGACCAAAGACGATCCGCGCCCTGGATACTCTCAACATCAAAAACGGATGAGGTGTGGACTTTTCTACGTAAAACTGGGCCCCAAAGATCAGACAGGCAATTAGCATTAATAATTCGAGATTCTAACTATCCTTTGTGAACGAATGAGAAGACGAAAACCCGATTTGTGAAAAAGCATTTCCTGGATGCTTCACCAAGAAAATGCACCAGCCCATTCCGCCTTGACTGTGAAGGTGTTCATTGCGAAATACGGCATTACCATATTGGACCACCCAAAATCTTTTTAATTTTTGTCAAGAAACAAAAACAATAAAATAAAATATAAATCAGTTTAAAGAAGATCTTGGGCCTATTGACGTTTCGACCTGCATTGCGGATTCCCTGGTAGTGATTCATCCAATATTGTGGTGATTAATTTGTTGGGGTGATCATGCAATTTTCTGTAAAAAAACGCTGTAGATGGACTTAACTACTTCACTTATAAAGAAATATTAAAGTCATCATGTAGAATTTTGTTGTTGGCTTAAAAATGTGCGCAGGTTATTAATTAAACGTAGGAATTTTGACTGAAAGGCTTTTAATTTTTGTAGGTTACTCACAGGTTATAAGGTTTAGCTGTGCCATCAATTTGTAGCCCATAGGTCCATATTGGTTTAAAATAAACTTTGTACTGTAACAGTTAAGATTTTAGGTCAGTGAAGAGCGACGTCCAAGTAGTCAAAAAATCTTTGATCAAAAGTTTAACTCATTGATAAAAACCTAAAGAATAGTAAGTTTTCTTAAATACTGCAATAGTTTTAAATAAAATAACGATAATAAAATATTCTAAACGTTTTGAATATTAAATGTCTAATCAAAATATTAATATATGTTTATAACATAAAGCGCCACCGAATTTAACTATAGAGTATTAAATCAAAAGTTAACAAACTATCACACAACTCTCCCTTAAGCGATAAACTGAAACTTTAGAGTTTGCTTGATCATGCAAGACAATACCAGGTTTGCTAATTGAAGCTTCTGGCTATTTAACAGCTCTATAATTTCGAATTAATGTTATGTAAATGTATGCTAATGTAAGCCTAATTAATATGTTCTATTTGTATTTTAAATTTAAATATTCATGCAATTTGGCCTAACCATTAACAACTTTTTATTTTCAGCAATTTAATTTGCTAACAACTGTTACAGGCTCATTGTTGTTAACTTTTATGCGACTTGTTTGTAAATTATTGCCTGAGGAAAATTTTATGGTGAAAATCTACTCCGCGTAATATAAAGTAAATTTTAATGATAATTATTATAAAAAAAATACTCTCAGTTAGTTTACTTAACTTATATTGAAATATATTATTAAAATAAAGTTATTTTATAAAAAATACGTGCAAGTAACTTTATGTATTACAATTTACAAAAAAATACATTTTATACGTCTTTCTTGTTTAGGTCATCAGCCGAAAGGATGGTTTGAACCTCTAAAAGCTTTACTAAATAAAATGAGGAGTCAGGTGGTTTACAATCGCCTTCCTCTATGAGTGAAAAAGTATGCTTTTCAGCATGCTGGGCTTTCTGAAGAGCATCTACTTTCCACCCTGCAAATGATACCTTTACTTCATTCACACAGGGTCTGGCTGTATAATGAAATTCATAACTCTCAGAGGAGATAAATCTGACTATAGTTTATCCCACAGAACTTTGCAGCAGATATAAACAGACTACAGGTTGAAAGTCAGTAAAAAGGATGCATAATCATGTTTCACTCTAGCAACACCTTCGGTCAAAACAACTGACAATAGACCGGATGTTTTATGATAGGCCTACAGGATTGATTCTTTCTACTGGTACTGTCATATTTTGTAATCAGTATATTATGTTTCAATTAGTATAATATAGCAAGTTTCATCTGATAAGCAAAGAACATTTTTTGTAACTCGAATAGATCGCGCTAAGTTCAATCACAATTTTAATACATTTATGTTTTGAAGTGCTGCACGGTTCCATGAGATAGAGTATAGTAGTGTCTTTAACACAACTACCTTTTCTGTTTTTAAATGCTTCAGTCGTATAAAGTGTTGACCATGTGATAAGAATCAGATCTATTTTTGTAGCCCTAAAACTAGCAGATCAAGTGCGTATAATTAACACTCCACCTACCTTTTATGGAAAATTTTTACACTTTAATAAAACTAAGATACAAGGTGTATTTTTAACTTATATTATTATTTTATACTTCATCCATAATATCATCCTCGTTTCATTTGGTCGGTGTTGCTTATTGTTCTTAAATAATCCAGATTACAATGTACATATACTAAGGGTTAATACGTATAGCCTGTATATAGAATATACATTAATGATTAGAAAAAATACTACGGTATAGCCTGATTTTCTTAAGGAGAGCGCTGGGTAAAACGTGCGTCTGCATTAGTATAGTCTTGTGGGTACTGCAATAGTGCAGCGTATTTAATCAACAATGGAACAGCATGCCTACTAAATAAAATGGGTGTTGTCAATTTTCAACAACACTGACTGTACATCTTACTGTAGGTCGGAGGGGTATGTGGGGTCGAAGTTATGTATGCGCATGCGTAGTCCAGCGCTCACAGCAATTAGGTTGGCCTTTAACAATCACAATCATTTTATAATTTTGTTTACAATTAACAATTAAGGAAACTTAATTTGTTTGCTCCAAGTACAAAACTAAACCGTACTTGAATAAGCGTTCTCTTTTGCATCAGATTTCCCGTAATATTTTTTTGTTAATCGTTTTCTCGATCCAGTTGATCATTATCAGTAGGCTCTTTGCCTCTATAGATACATTTCCATTGTTCGTAATTTTTGCTATAGGTATAGTCTGCTTTCCCAACGACCACGCTTTATTTCCATGTAGTAAAAAATCCAGATAAAACCTTTCACAAGTAATTTTCTTAATCATGTGTGTTTTAAAAGCATAAAAATGAAATGTATCATTAATGAAAAGCTATAATGAGATCTTTCTGTATACAACATCTAATTAATTCTATAGAAGATAAGACAATAGTTATTAATTACGGAATTAACAGAAAAACGAAACAAAACGCGGAGAAGCTTTTAGAAAAATGATGCACGTAATAAAACATAATAAATTAATTAGCGGTAAGGTAACGTTGAAAGCAAAGCAAATTATAATTCCTTTGAAAAGTAAACTAGTACATGCAAACAATTGTTTAATGAAAACGACGGCAGGCAAAAGGTAATTGTATAAATAGTTAATTAAATCGCATAAAACAGTAGGACAAATTTAATTTATCCCAAAGTTATTACATTATAAACTAACAACCTTCAAACGGAATGTAACTTTTCAAAAGATTAAATGCGAACAAAACGTGTTATTTTCTAGACTATTGTAATCAGCATAAAAAAAGAAAAGAAAAAGAAAGGTAAAACATGACGAATAAGAAAACAAGATATTAATCTTTAAAAGCTAAAGTATTCAGATAAATTACTTCAAAAGAACAACAGAAATGAAATGGAACAGAAATACTTAGTAGAGTTGAACTAAAACGAAGAAAAAGTGTGGTTGGAATTACAGAATAAAGCCTAATGAATTTAATAAGCGGCTTCTAAAACCGAAAGAAACAAAAAAGAAAAAATGCAATTGAAAATTTAAAAATGCAGGAAAGTTTATATAGTAGCCTACTAATTAAAAATTATCAAATAAAGTTAATGAAAAAAGTAATTCTGACACTAAAGATAAAAGAAAATAAATTATATTTAAGTCTTTTCTTAATTTAAAATAAAACTTTGTGATGTCTTGTTTTCGGATTTGATTTGATATAAGAATATCAATCATTTTTAATAATGAATGAACTAAAAAAAAAAAATTGATGGAAAGTGGAATTCAAACTGAAGGGTGTACCGTAACCAAAATTTAGTATGAAATAAAAAAAGGAAATTATTGTCACGATATTTATATTATACTTATTTGTTTTTATAACTAAGAACATGTTACATTTTAGGAGAGAGAATGGTAAATTTTTGCTACTGCATTGGATGAAACGACAAGAGCTGACCAGGTATTTGTTTGGATTGGTCAAGGGAAACTATGGAAGAACTTTGACTTGAACAGCCAAATTTGTAATACTATTACAGTATTATAGTGGTAGTCTCTATACGAGTATATAAGAGAAAGCTAAGTTCTGTTAAAAAAATACTTGAATAAAAGTTGTACATTTTTTTAATTTTCTTTGAAACCTCTCTGGCTGTACGGAATCCAGATTTTTTTTGTGCTGCTGCTCGAACAAATTAAAACAAAATACAGGTATTTCAATCTAGATATTTAAGGCTTGCCACTGGAGCACCTTGGTACGTGAGAAACGACACCCTTCATTCTGACCTTCCTATTCCCTACGTAAAAAACGTTAAGCGACGACTTCATCAATGCTTCTTTGACAAATTGCAAAATTATCCAAACGACCTCACTCGAAAAACGGCCATTCAAAATTTTCCAAATTTTTAACGTCTTCCCCGTCTTTGGTGAAGGGCTCTTCTTCGATAACATTCTGTTACCGTTCTTCTATCATTATCTTCATCATCAACATCACACCTTTTTAATTTCTTCACCGTTGGGCTTTCATATTCATTTCCATCAAGATCAACTCCCATAGCATGATTACGTCATCTTGAAGGATACACTGCTGGGGGTGACCCCTCCTTCCACGCCTAATAATAACTCTCATCATATCTAGTGGTTGTGCTTTAATGTATAGTATAGTGTTCTAGATTTATAAAATTAAAGACAAACAAAAATTTCTGTAACTTTGATTAGGTATATAAACTTCTGTCGTTAAACGCATACTAAGAATGCAATCTTCAAAAACTTTTTTACCGACTAATTGACGCTAAACTAAGCGTTCCAAACAAACAACTTTGAAATAAAAGTTGTAGGTTTTTAATGTTCTGCAGTTCTGATTATATAACATTTTACCATAAAATACATAGTTACTAAGGTTTCAGTCTTAGAAAAAAACATTTATTTTACGACGAGAGCACAACCCCCAAGAATTTCAGCAGAGAGTGTTTGAACCTGTCTTGTAGAGTTTACATTTATATACTATAGTCATATAAGGCAAGAGAAATTAAAAAATGGTCGCTTAGGAAATTAGTCATTTAAAAAAATTCATGAGGAAAACTAAATTTTCAATTACATTGTAGTCCTGTTATTAATGTTGGTATAAGTTGCTTGTCTTTAATATAATTAATTTCATTTGTAGCCCAGTGATACAAGATAACTCTCTCTGAAATTCTGACACTAAACTTTTGTCGTTAAATGCATACTAAGGCCACAATCTTCAAATTCCCTTTTTACCGACTAATTGACGCTAAACTAAGAGTTGTAAAAAAGCAAGTTTGAAATAAAAGTTGTTGGTTTTTAATGTTCTTCAGTCCTGATTATATACACTTATGTCATAAAATGCATACTAAGGCCGCAATCTTAGAAAAAGTATTTTTTATCTCAAGAGTACAGCCCCCAAGAATTTCACCAGACATAGCGCTTACCCTGTTTTGTAGTGCATAAATTTCGATACATTCATGCAAGGCAAAATAAAGTAAAAATTGGTCATTTAGCGAATTAGTTGTTCAGAAAAAGTTTTTTGTTTTTTCCTTTTTTTAATGAATGCATAATCTGTTGTATAACAATAAATGCAACTTATCAATTAGAATTAACACATGAACAAATTACAACCCTTTGGTGTAATTAACAAATTATAACATTATAAAACATATTATACTGCTCTTAATTATTTTTTACAATCAAAATTAAATAGTTCCAAAACCTCCTTTAAACCGAAAATAAAACAGAATGAGAAGTAATAAAATAATAAGCACATGATTCCAAAATATATGTAGGGTACACCGAACTTTACTGGAGATAATTAAAAATTTTCATTCAGTGATTTACACATTCACATTAAAATACGCCAGTCATCTACAGAATATTAACATTATATTATTTACAATGTTAAATCACACCATCAGAATTGTCCTGGGAGATCCAGTACCGTAGCACGTTTTAGTCTATGTAATGGGGAAAGTAATGGGGAAAATTACATTTTTAATTACACTGTATTTCTGTTAGTGATATTAATTAGTCACGTGTCTTTGATATGATTGATGTCATTTGTAGCCCAGTGATACAAGATAATAATTCACTTTCTCTAAAATTCTGACACCGTGTATAAGTAAATTTAAATATTCAGAACAATATGGATAATGTGATTATGTAACAGAGGTATAACTTTAATGGGGACGTAATGGAATTATTTAATAAACTGATAATTAAATTAAATATTAATTTATGAATTACCATCACACGAATATTTTTTGAATAAATTAAAAAATGTATAATCAGTAATAAAACAGGGAGTAATTTGATAAAATGAATAACGTGTACTTTTCATAATTGTATAATTTAAATATCAGGGGATAATACGCAAACAAATTTATGCGAGCGCGACAAAGATATAAACAATGCATGAGTAAAAGTGAGAAAGTTTGATGTTTAGTTGATATTGCATGTTTGTGTTCAGTGATAAGTATAACATGTAATAATGAACAAATGACAACTTGCAGTAATGTAGTGACAACGGAGTTGAAAGTCAATTAATATAATATAATCGGAGGAAAATGAGAAGAGTATTTGTTAGGGAAAAACGGGATCATTTGATTGGTTGTTAAAACAATGTTATGATCGGGAAAAGGAAAAACACGAAACAGTATTCACTCAATCCAGGTGTGTAATTTTAACAAGGTTAATGAATTATCCTAGAAGTATCTTTTGTTCGTTATACGTATTGGGCGTCCAAAAAGTATTATAAATTGATTTGTTAACGTTGATGAAAAAAGTCTGGTAGATACAGTATTTTACCATTTCAGATTAATCTTTATTTAATTGTTATTTTAAAGCTTTTTTTTATTTTTTTTTTTTATTTATTTATTTAACGTCGCATCAACTGCTGTGGTCATTAGCGACGACGTTGGGGTGTAACTGTGTGAAATGAAGATGAAATGAATTTTTGTAACGTATGAAAATATGCCGTGCCTGAGTGGGATTCGAACCCAGGACCGCATGATGAGAGGCGAGCACGTTACCAACTGCGCCAATGCGGCCGGCTATTTTAAAGCTTGTTTGTTCCTGTTTTATTGTATGGTTTAGAGTGTTGGACTTTGACTACTAAGGAGATATACCATATTAAGACTGTTAATAAGAGAATTTTTAAATCTTTAGAGAGGTATCGTTTGCTGGACTATAAAAGAAATTAAGATATTAGGCATAAACTTGGTGTACCAGAGATGATATCAACTATTCAAGAATATAGCCAAGAGTGGTATAAGCATTTTTTGAGGAGTCCAGATGTTTAAACACCGAAATAGAGAATTACTTACAAGCAAACCGGACAACGTATAATTAAACGACCTCGGAAGAAATGGGGATCCTAACTACTTCATGAAATAGCAAAATCCTAAGTTTTAAGCTTGAACAGGTTAAGAGACCTAATACGTATTTTTTATAAGATGATTTTAAAGCTAACTTCACCAACGTGTTTTTGATACTATCGTTTTCAAGTCCGGGGTACCTTCTTATGAGTGAAGGGAATGAAGGAGTAACAACCTCGTTAAAGAATCTGGGTCCAACTGGTTTAGATCGTAGCTCTCAGGAGGAGACAAAGCTGGGTTTATAAATGAAAACCGGTCTACTGTCTGGTAGGCAGAAGAAAAAGAATTTTTCCAATGGGTTTGTGAACGGAGGAACCTAACCGAGTCGGTCTTTGAAAGAAAAAAAAGCCTGTTCAAAGGCTTTATGGTGGCAGTTTTCCCACTGGTCTTACATAAAACCTGATCGGGAAATCTTTACCCGTTTACAATCATTCAGATCTTGGACGTTTCATGGTATAACAGGTCATGTGCCTAATACTTAACGATGAGAAGAAAAACATATTACAAAGCTGCAGAATACACTGGTAATGAAATGTTTCAATAGACAGGAAATGGAAGTCAAAATTCATGAAAATCAATCCGAACACATAAACTAAAACGTAAAACTATTATTTAAATATTTAAAAAAATTCTCCCGAATAACTGATCAATCGGTGTTCTATGATACGAGAATTAATAAATTAATTAAAATTAATTAATTTTTAGTAAATTTTAATTTTCGTATTAATAAATTTGTATTTAATACTGATCACTATGATTTTTCGAAATTTCTGTATTAATGAGCGGTTACGGAGTTAGCAGGGGTTCAAAATTTTAATAATAACTGAAAATTTAAATACGCTACAAGTTTGAAATTTTGTACATACAAGTTTATATTCCGGCGAAATCTCAAACAAATTGGTCGATCGGTGTTTGAGTCATAAGTCTCTAAATGCATCTGATCTGTTGCAGCAACAAAAGAAAACCGGCTCTCGTTTCTTCTCATCCTGATATCTCAGTATTAAAGTACGCTAAAAATATTAAACTGACAGGGAACAACGTAGATTTAAATCAGTTAAATTTTAGTGTATGGTACGTTAAAATTGAACTCGCGGTTTTGAAGAAACAAGGCTCCAAACTCGGGAATCTATGATTAAGAAATCGATAGCAGGTTCCAAGGCCTGTTCTGGCAATAATGTAGCCACTTCTTGCTCAGGAACGCGTCAATATATTGGTATGTAACTTATTGGTGGACCTATTTCTGGCTTCAAGAGTCATTCATCGCCAAATAATTCCAGGTGTTTTTCGCTCTTTTTCTTCTGTATAATATATACAATCCTGGTTACCAGCAATTCGAAGTCTGTGAGGAAATCTTTATTTCTTAGTCTATCCAAACAAGAACGGTTTCTCATAATCCTTAGAAATACAATACTTCTGCATGAATCTTACTCAGCTTTTTGTTTTCCAGTACCAAGATTTTACGACTATAAGAAAGTGCGGAAACTGTCAAAAGAAACTGACAAAAGTATCATGTAATTTTAACAGGCTCTGATATTAAATGGTACTTTCTTTTAAATATATTCACGTCAAAAAGCCAGTATTATTGTTTTATTATCATAATCGTATGATATTCAGCAAAGTTTTCATATAAAATGTGGACTTCTTACAATGATACTCGACAGGGTCTGCAAATTTAAATTTTTGAGTTGACCTCACAAAAATGAACAAAAATGTCATCACCATCTAAAAAAGTAATTATAATTAAATGAAAGATTTTTTATCTTCTTGTAAAAAAAACAATGAGACATTCCAACACGTTTTATACACCCAGTATTTCAGTGCAGCCTACACTGTAAATTAAAATAAATAATGGTCAATCACACTAATTAAACTCTGTGTATAATTAATAAGCATTAGTTTTGTAATAATTTAATTATATAACGGTGCGATTGTTCCATTTAATTATAATTTCTCTTTTAATCATACTTAATTAATGTGATGATAATAACTCGTAACTTATCGTATTAAATGTGAACGGGTGGATATTTTAGTTGAAAAACATAAAATATTATTAAATAGTAAAAAATCTGGTGCGAAACTCTCACACGACTTTCTCCTTTCAATTAAATAATAAAACATTACCTAAATTTTAATTATGAGTAAACAATGTAGAACGAAAAATATATAGCCTAATCAAATATTATTCATAAGTGAATGGCGCTAAATGAAAATAACTCATTTAAACACATCAGGAATTTTTTTATCTTTTATTTGAAATTTTCAACAGTAGCCTACATAAATATACGACACCTACGTAGTAGCCTGCATACACACTAACATGAAAAATACAAAGGCAAAGGTTGATACTTATCGGTATATCTTTGAGTATATAATTAAGTATTAAATATGATAATTTTAGTCTATGTAATTTTATTTTTAAGGTATGACTCAGAGAAGATCTCTATTCCATTTTCTTTTTAGGCGCCGGGCTGAATTCCCAGGAAGGTAAAAGCGATGAAGTTCTTGAATATTAGAGGATAAGGATTAGAGGATGGATAAGGTTTTAGTAGGTTAGTAATTTGAAAATAATTTTATGTTGGGACTGTGTTATCTCCTCCAAAAGTAATGAATTTCATTATACAACCAGACCCTGTGGTGAATGAAGTGAAGGTGTCATTTTCAGGGTGCAAAGTAGATGCTTTTCGGAGGGCCTGGCATGCTGATAAGCACAGGTTACTTTTGTACTCAGTGAGGAAGGCAATAGTAAACCACCTAACTCCTTGTTTTACTTAGTAAAACCTCTAGAGGTTCAAACCAGCATTTTGGCTGTTGACCTAAACAACAATCTAAACAACTCGATGGATGCGCAATAGAGCGCAAAAATAAAATGGTTCGTGTTCATAAAAGGATATTTTTAATTAAATTATTTTTTTATAGAATTTTATTTTTAAATACAGCAAATCTACAATCTATTATCAAACAGAATAATGAGCAGGTGATTTTTCTTTGTTATGTATCATGATTGAAGAAAATCCCCTAACGGGGAAACTTCGTAGATTTATCTGGTCTTGTCGCTTTAAAATTAGTCCATAGGATGTATTCGTTTTACCCGGCAAGTGTCGTTTGAATTGTCTAAGAGTGAAATGGCGAGATGATGTTTTGTGTGTGATTCGAGTCTTCTTTGGTATTTTGTACTGAATGTTGATTTTTTGTTGAAATGTTGGAGTGGGTAGATCTCTATGTAATATGATGTTCATTACGTACCAAGGTAATTCTGTCATTGTCCTGAATAGTTTCGATTGGAACCTTTGCAGGATTTCGATGTTGGAATGGCTTGCCGAGCACCATAATTGGATCCCATACGTCCATATCCGTTTAAAAATTGCTCTGTGTATTGTTCAGTTTGTTGTTAATACTAAGTGTTGAACATTTGCCTGGCATACAATAAAGCTGTATAATTTTTGTGTTTAGCTGTTTCCTTTTGTTCTGTATGTATTGTGTGTTTTCCAATTAAGTCGCTTTTCAAGATGTGTTAAGTACCAAGATATGTAAAACAAAAAATATAATTATATAAGGTATAGAATTTAAAATACTATTTTATTGAATTTAACTTATAAAAAATAACTCAGAAACGGACGCTGTTAAATAGCCAACAATTTTCCAATTTACTGCATCCGTACTAGCTGAATTGGCACCATTGCAAAGGAACATCAGAAAAAATAATTTTTATTTTTACAGTGACCTAATTCAGAGTTTCACTGAAAATATTGGCTGTTGTTTTATCGGAGGTCTAATATGTTTTCGTTACTCATTTTTGTGTGTTATCTATATTTTTTCCTGTTACTGTTAGGATAGTCGGCGCGGAACTGCTATGCCAAGGGTCTTGGGTTCGATTTTCAGTTAAGTCTGGCATTATTTTCTCATCTCATTTTCAGCTGTCCCTCTTCACTGACTACAATAATTTTAATGTGCATAACAATTGACTGTAAAAACACTATTTTCACAAGTATAGTTCTTGAGCTTTAATGGTAACTCTGATCTTGAGAACATCGCGACAGAGTGGGTGGCAGTGCCGGGTCATTATCGTTCATTTTTACAAACATCGTACACATATTAATTAAAGAGACGAGTAAATTATCCATTTAGCTGAACAATTTTGAAAACTTCAATTTTAAATGGTAGTTTAACACGTAGCCTATATCTATCTTTCATAAAATGGTTTTTTTTCAATTTCGAATTTACGTAGTGAGTGTATATTTACTAACGCGGACGATGTTTTTAGTTAGATTAGTAGCAGCTAGGCTCGGCCGGGCGAGAGACACCGTTTAACCTCACGGATTTTACTAAAGTGTAGAAAAATGAGATATAATAATCACAGAAAAATTACGATAATTGATTGTTTTGTTTCTATTTTAATACACGTAAATATTATTGTGAATTGAATTATATTAATACAATTTAAAAAAAGAACTTAACGCCTACGATGAAATTCTTATTTTTTAACTTTTATTTTATTTATTTATTTTATTCATATATTTATTTAAACTCAATAAATAGTGAAATTATCTAGAATAACTGACCAATCCGTGGCGTATTGGTCAGTGTACAGGACTACATAGGTTGGTCCTGGGTTTGATTCTCTGTTAAGGTTTGGAAATTTATACGCACTCAATCCAATCGTACCGATAATGCAATTTCAAATAAACTCAGAAAGGAAATAAACATTTCCAAATTTTGCTTGTATTTTTAAAACACTTCCAATTTTTACAGCGGTATTATATAATCGATTTTTGACGCAAGTAGGTGTGGGCTTAAACGGGGGGGGGGGGGGGTTACTTATTCATGTTTCTTCATGTGTGACTGTCAGCTGGTTACCATACGGAGTTGTTCACCCAATAATTTTTACTTAACAATAAAAAAAACTTTCTACTAGTTGACTTATTTGGCTAGAAGATAAAATTTCCTTTTAAAACAACAAATAAATAGTTTAAACAGACAGAAATATTTAATTATGGAAAATAAATTTTAAACAACTTACTTCCCCATCCACACCTTTACTGAATAGCTTACATAAATAACAATAAGACCCTAGTTTCAATACAAATTAGATTATTATCATTAGTCTATATAATTATTATTAAACAGTAATTTTTATATTTATATCCGGTTTTACCTAACAATAAAGTTTTATATAAAAGGAAATAAACTGCGCATGCGTGAAACGTTTGGCATTGAATTTAACCGTCAGTTGCCGGCTGCGCGCCAAACATATCAGAGGTAGTTTATAGGCGTTGGTTTTATCAAATATCATGTTAAAAACTATATTTTTATCAATATTTTGGTTGTCTTATCAAGGTAAGAAATTATTAAAAAATTCTGCATGAATACACAATTTCTTTTTTGCACAAATATGTTTTAAAACTATATAATATTATAGTTTAATTAAATATTAATTAAATATTAATAATATTTAGGTAATTAAATTTATATTATAAATTTAATTAAATATTATCTAATTTAATATTATTTATAATTTATAATAAAAGTTCTTTACGTTTTAACAAAAATAAAGAATTTAAACTAACTCTAATACACTGTTAAATGTTTTATGAATATTTCTTTTTATAATAATAAAAAGACAAAATAAAAAAACTAATAATAATTTATGTTAAGATCTGAGATTGTAGGTAATACTTTAATGAAGAAATTTAAATAATTTCTGTTGTTAATTTAGTTAGTTTGATTTTTTTATCAACATCTTGATTGTTAACAAATAAAAATGAAGGTCATGAAATGATGGGTTTTAGCACGATTAGTTTCTAGGCCCTAGCCGGGAAACAAACCCGGGTCCTTCAGCTTCGTGTGTTAACCACTACGCCAAGGAGAACTATAATATTTTTATTGTTTTAAATTTTAGCTCAATACGAGTAAATTTTAGTTTTTAAAGCAGTTATTCACATATTGACCTTAAGTTTTACATTTAAAACCTAAGTAAAAATTAAAGAATAAATATTACCTGTTTTTATAAAAATTTTCGCTATTATTATTTACTATCAGTATTTATGCAAACTAGCTGAGTCGTGCGAATAAATTTGCATAATAATACTGATTTATTCTGAAAAATCAATTTCACAATTTACTTTAACACTTATTTTAATTTTCGATGTTTTGCATCATTATTTTATTTATGAAAAAAGTTATGCACCTTAAAAAAAATAATTCCCATCACCACGACAACTCTTTTAAAGAAAACTAAACTTTGCAACGCTGCCGCCTAAATAGCGGCACCATCAAAACTTTAATTCCATTATTTTGTTATTTGTTTCGCAATAACTTGTTACGACATTTATCAGTTTTCATTATCGGATTTCCGGCAGAATCCCAAACCTGTTCACTTTACAACCATGTATTTTCTTAAAATCGATTGCGTAAAATTCTGTAATTAAGAACAAATAGAAATTCATTGAACCGTTGTTAAAATCCTAGTAAACTTTTAAATGGATTTGAATACTAGACAGTGGTTACTGGTGTACTTTGATGGTTAATGTTCAGTTAACCATACTTTCTCAGGACTGGTGGGCCTGAATCTGTATAAGAATACACCTCATTTACACGTCATACATTCTTATCTCATTGGGTCATGGAGTTGTTTGTTTTGTCATCATCTCTCGACTGGTTTGATGCAGTTCTCCAAGCTGTCTATTGTGCGTAAGTCGTTCGTATCTACACACCTGCAACACCCTGCATCTTTTGTACTTTGCTTTAAATATTCTAACCTTTGGCTCTGCTTACAATTCACACCCTCAGTATTACTCTCCATTATTTATAGAGCAATGCTGGATGTCTCACCATGCCCCACTAGCCTAACCCTTCTTCTGGTAAGATGTTTCCATATACTACTTCTTTCATCCACTCGTCTAAAAACCTCTAAATTACTTATTTTGTCCACCCACCTGATCTTAAAAAGTTTCTATCATTTTCCTTTCTACAGCCCCTATCACCCATATTTCGCTCCCGTATAATGCTACAATCCAAACATAGTGTATTAAGAATTTTTTCGTAATCTGGTAGTCAATGTTTGTTATCAGTAAGCTATTTTTCATTTCAAAAGCTCAAAGGAGTTTCTGACTATTCTTAAATTGAACAGATTGCGACGTAATTACACTAGCAATTTATTAGGTGTATATAGAAATATGATGCTAAATCTTATTCCGTAGCGGTGAATAAAAAAATAACCATCTGAGAATTTAAAAATCAGTTAATTAAATTCATCTAACATTAATGAGCCTAAAATTTAATTAAATTTTTAATTTAATTTATAGCAGGTCAAATTATATATATATATATATATATTTTTTTTTTATTTAACGTCGCATTAACTGCAATGTCATTAGCGACGACGTTGGGGTGGAACTTTGTGCGATGTAGGATGAAATGATTTTTTGTAACGTATGAAAATATGCCATGCCTGAGTGGGATTCGAACCCAGGACCGCATGATGAAAGGCGAGCACGTTACCAACTGCGCCAATGCGGCCGGAAATTATAAACACATTTATTTACTATTAATAAAATAATAGTTAGCTACTTTTGAATTATTTCCAGCTGACAGACGAAACCCCTGTTACAATCGAAAGTGTATAATTTCTTTTGTACTATCTAGAAAACGATGAACGGTGCGTCAACCACATTTATTTAACGAGTTCTCGTTACTCAATTGAAAGCATTGGTCTGTAGTCAAGATAGCACGTAAAATGACAGTTCCTTTTCTAAGGTAATGGGTACAACCACTGAACAATTACAGAATGAATAACAGGGCAAAATGTATAATTTACTTGATTCTGTCCTCATTATTGGGGAGAAACACTCACACAACTTTCCCTTGCAAATGTAAATTTATGAACACTGAAATGATAAACTATATTTATGTTTAATCATGAGTAAACGATGTAATCTGAAAAAAACATAACCTAATTTTAATCATGAGTGGATGACGTAAAATGAAAATCAACCTCTATCCACTTGAAAATACGGAAAATCACTAATTTGATGCTAAACTAAGCTATGTAGAATAACATTTTTTAAATAAAAGTTGTAGGGTTCATTTCCCTATAACTATTCACTTTTGTCATAGAATGCACACTACGCCCACAATCTTAAAAATCCCATTTATTACAGATTTTTATAAGAAAAATATAAAAAACTACTTATTGACGGTAACCTGAGCATTGTGCCGGCCACATTGGCGTAGTTGGTAACGTGCTCGCCTCTCATCATACGGTCTTGGGTTCGAATCCCATTCAGACACGGCATATTTTCATACGTTACAAAAAATCATTTCATCGTTCGCCGTCTGCATTAGCAGTAATTGCAAAACAGTCAGACGCTAAACCAAAAAAACCTAACCATTGTACAAAAAAATATTCGAAATAAAAGTTGTGGAAGGTTTTATTATTTCGTACAACTTTAATATTTACATTTTTGCCGTAAAATGCATACTAAGGCCACAATCTTTAAAAAAATATTTTTAATATTTATTTTATTTCATTTTTAATATTTTTTACCACGAAAACACAGCCTACCCAAGAATTACAACATACATGGCGCTTACCTTATCTTATAGAGAATAAAAATGTAGTTAATGAGGTAATTCTTAACAAAAGTCGTAGGAGCCGTTTTTGAGAAAATAGCAAAAGAGTGAGAAATTTTAGCAATAAACTTCTACTTCCACTTGGCCGGATTTAACGAAAACGTTCCTGTCGGAATGGCTAGTAGTACTTAACTTAAGTTCCTTCATCTTCGTACAGTCCCGTTCTTGGGACACATACAGACACGTGGACATACACAAACAGACCAATCGCTAAAAAATGTTTTTTTTTTTTTTAATTCAGGGGGCCTAAATACGTGTATTTTCGGTGAAAAATCAATTTTAAAAAGTCGACATTGAAACAATATTTTCCTTCCCTTCATACAGGGCAACAGAAAGTAAAAATTAAGTAAGTAAAGTTTACGAAATATGTGTCAGAAAAAAAATTAAGATGAATGCAATCTTTTATTACAATCTTTACTAAAACGTACATGGAATAACCCAATGACTTTATTATGGAACTTACAACCAAGGCTTTTTATAAAAGGTGTTGTTACTTACATAAAACACTTAGTTACCTGGCGATTACTCGTAAACAATTAGTGCTGAATTCTTTGTACAAGAATTCCAATCATAAATATGGAAAAAGCTGCTTCTTTGGTTTGACGGTTCGAGTGCTAGATTACATTGCAATACAAAGTGGAAAGTCTCGGGTTTGATTACCGTCTAGGATTTTGGAATATATTCCACGTTAAACCCTGCTGATACAGTGCCGAAAATCGTATCCCACTATAATCGCTAATAATGAAGCAGTAGACACGACTTTAAATAAAACTAAGAAAAGTAGAAAAGTTCATCAGCTTAAAGTTATTTTTAAATTTCTTTCAAGGAAAATCTTCTTCCGAGAAAATATTGTAGTGATATTAACTACTTCAGGAACTTAAAATTTTAAATAGAAATATGTTCCTTGAAATGATAATATTTATGTTAGTTTCATCAGGCTCTTACTCCAAAAGCGATGATGACGTTGACGATAAGGAAATTGGAAATAAACCTCCATTGGAAATACGTCTGAAAATTCCAATTACAACTATTTTCACAGAATGTTTTCCACCTCACGGCATTTCTCATTTCGTGCACAATTTTATCAACAATAAAGTTACAGAAAAACTAAAAACAATCGTAATATTTTAAATTTTACTAGAACTTGCATTTGATTAATTCTGTGGCTAAATGTAAAATCACCGGAGGCAACATCTACAGGTACCTGTAAATTTTACAGGATACCTGTAAAAGTGAAGTTCTGTCAATTTGTTCGTTTCACAAATATTTGCGCTTAGTCTCTAGGCGTATGAGGAAACACATAGACTTTTTTTGGAATTTTTTCAAAAATATTGTAAAAATATTTTTATAATAACAATCCTTCCTCCTGTTCTGATAAACGTAAACGAGAAATATATCTCACAATTAACAGATTACATAAAAACAGATATACATAACAGAATTTTATTTTAAAAGATAATAAAATTTTATTCCAAAAAATTTAAAAAGCACTGTTTAAAAATGCAATTTCTTAATAACATAATATATTGAAAAACCTCAAGAATGAATTATAAGATTATAGAACGAAACTAGTAATGGCCTACTTAAAATATACGTTATTAATTTATAGACCTATTAATGTATTTAAATGTAATTAAACATGTAAAAATATTTAATATTACTTACTAAAAACTAATAAATTCTGTTAAACTTGTCAAAGGATTTTCAACAAGTTTGTTTTTATTGAACAATATCGAAATGTGACAAAACCTGTTCTAACATTATTTTTTACTAACAACTTTTGACATTATCAAAAATAAAGTAACTTACATAAGATAGAATTTAATAAATTTTAAGTACGTTTTAAAATATTTTTCCGTCTTTTACTTTATTATATTGAAATCTAATATTTGATCTTCAAGGATAAACCAAAATAATAAAATAAATATTTTTAATAATTATGAACGTTCTGGTTTCCAGTCGTTAATAAACTTTTAGAAAGTCACTTCATACTGTTAAGTAACGCTGAATGATTGAGTGAATTTGTATGGTAAACACGTACAAATAATATCTTTGGGTGTCTCTTCAAAATCATACTTGCGTCTAAATCTTCATAAGTGAAATGATCGATTAGGTGGTGTAAAAATAAAACAACCCCTAAATAAAAACATAACTTTTAAACATGTTGTCTGTTATTTTTTTTATTTTTTAAGGAGAGACTGTACTCTGTATCCCACAAATGTAAAATTAATTTTTTTGTACATTTTTCGTAGGATTTGTAAAAGATGAGAAAATAAAACTTCACACACCTATAAATTGTCGAGTTTTTCTAGTTACTGATATTTTTCGCAATTTAATCAGTTTAACCATAAAATTAAAATAACGAGTAACACAAAAGGTTTTTTACGTTTTTTGCATATTACTAATTTTTGGAACAACTGTGCGACGTCTAAAGCAAAAATAGAGTTAAAAAACCCTTGCTCTGAATAACGGATAACATCGGTAGTTGGGCACTGTATGCGGAGAATGTACCACTGAGTACCTCTTCTACTTAAAAAATAATTCCCCACCGCCATTTAAATATCATTACTCGTATACGGAAAATAAGCTGCTCAGTGTACAGTATGTTAATAGAAATTGAAACCAAAAAAAAAGTTTCGTAAATGTTGCCGAATATATTACTACTGGAAACTGAACACTAAATTCGTTTCAGCGGTACTTTTATGATGCTTTTACCATAAGTGCATGAAGAAAACTCGTTATTCTTTAGCGAGTATTTTAAGAAATTTAATACGCAGAGATTAAAAACAGACAAATCTTTAAAACGCCCATGCTGATGCAGTAAACAAAGAGATATTATACGTAGACTACTGCTTCCAACTTATCGAAAAATGTAGCTGTATCCTATTGCATGAGAAATGAAATGCATCCTCGTTATTTGTGGCACTACACTACGGCCGGTTGTGTGTAGCGGTCAGTGCAATTGGCTTCCAGACCAAAGGTCCCGGTTCGTTTCCCTATAAGGTCTGGCATTTTTTATTATTCATTTTCATATATCAACTTTCATCGTCTGCACTAGTAATAATTTCAAAACCGTCTGACTTAAAATTAACAAAAAACATCGACATTGTAAACAAATTAAGGGAAACTATATACATCCCCGTTATATGGAATGTGACATGTCTAGGGTTGTTTTTCTAAAACCTTTGCCTTACTTTAAGTGACAGTATGTGCTGTTTTAGAATATCTAACATTGCTTTATATCAGGTATACTTTATTACTGAACAATAAATAATGCATTGAATAACTGTAATATATACAGCTGAATGTAACACCCTCGCTGACATATGTCATGTAACTGTCAAATACTTGACACGGCTAATCATATAAACATTTCCATTTATGTATTTATCCATTCCTAATTTGTATTGTTAAAATTATTCACGGTTATCCGATGCTCTCTTATCCGACATGGTATACGTAGAATATTTTTATTGTCATGAAATAAATTTTTATTTTGATTAAACATGTATTTTACAATTTTACTTTAAAAACCTAAATAAATAATAACCATCAAAACAATCTGTTGTTGATTGGAGGCAGAATATGAAAAAACCGATACCTTTGAGTATTTGGGATGTTAACAAGGTTTTACCTATTAAAGCAAACTCTAAAATCTATTAAAATAAATTGGCATGTTCTGTTCACATTTTACTTCAACTGAAATATTTCGAGAACTAATTAAGCTATGATACCGTACGTAGGCTTAAAATTATCGGGACGTTACGCATTATAAATAATTTGTTTTAAATAATTTGGTTCAGTTATCTAAAGTTAAGGTGGTACATAGAAATAACGAATTTCCGACCATAACTTCAGTACAAATAAACCGAATTAGATTAATGAGAAATTATTTGATAGTGTACAATGTCCCGAGTGTTTGAAGCCTACGTTCAATATTTTAACTCCTATAGAACTCGAGCTATTTATATATTAATTTCAGTTTAAGTTGTGGTTGAATCCGACCGGCTGGCGGCCGGCTTGGTGTAGCTCTTAGCATGTGGCCACTTTACATATTGCTTTGTGTGTAGATGACGATCACCACAATGAATAATTCCATACCTCTTCCGATAATAAAGCTTCTAAAAACAATAAGATGTTGCTTTTAGTTTACGTCCAACGGTTTTTTCATTCATAATAATGTTGACGTCGAAAGGAGGTAGATAACAATGAATGATTAAAGAATATGAGACCTGACAGGGATTGAACTCGGTATACCAAGAGACATTCCACAGCATCAAGAAAACCATTCGAAAAACCGGCATAGCTTATGCATTTTGCTGAGAGCCGTGAAACAGACATTGCGAGTCACACCGCTACATGCATTACAGTATGGCTCGTGCTAAATTAGACCTCATGAGTTACTTGGAATTATTGGTTGCGCGGAACTTAGTACTATTTTTACAATTCATATTCTGTGTCAGTTACATTTTCGTATTATTATACCTGATGCATAACAATATTGTAATAACTATACACATTTATAGTGACTAAAGTACGTACTATTTCGCAAATATAAACAAACAAATAAACTATTCGACGAAAATATCACAAAGAAAAGTATTACAAACGTTAAACCAATTAAAGTTTAAAATTGTACACTAAGTATACATGCAATATGCTTCAGTAAGCCACCACAGGTAACTAAAAGTATAGTTTAAAAAACAGACGCTATTACTAAAATGGCATCATGGGTGTCAATCAGTCGACTTAGGAAACAATCAAGGGGTGTTGTAAAAACTGATGTTGTAAATGATTTTTTTATGTATGCCTACGTGACTGTAGGTAATGGGCAAGACGAGGAACGGAATGTTTGGCTGCTAGTGCGCAAGTCCGTTCCGCGGCTCTCAGCAAAATGCACGAGTTCTACTTTTGGTAGTCTATTCTTAATCAGAAAATGAGTTGGATGAGTTTTCTTTGTTGTGTCATGATCAAAGGAACCTCCCCCTTCCTAATTCCAATGCGGAAACTTCATGGATTTAATTTATGAATTGTCTTCAAATAGTTTTTAAATAAGTCCGTAAAATGTCTTCGTTTCAGCCAGCGAGTGTCGTTTGAAATGTCTAGAGTGAGATAGCGAGATGACTTGTGTACGATTCGAGTTTTGTTTGCTATTTTGTACTGAATATGTTGATTTCTATTTGGAATGTACGAATATGTAGATCTTAGTGAAATATGTTGTTTGTTATGTACCTAAATGATTCTGTGATTGTCCTGAGTAATTTCGATTGAAACCTTTGCAGGAATGATTGTATGAATGGCTTACTGAGCCCCATAATTGGATTCTATACGACTAAATTGGTTTATAAATTGATTCGTAAATTAAAAGTTTGTTGTTAAGATTGAGTGTCAAACATTTTCCATTATCAAATGAAACTGTTTCAATTTTGTTTTCAGACAGGAATAATTTGGAACTTTTATTTTAAAAATCTAGTGTGACACACTCACACAACTTTCTCTTGCAAATTTAAATGTACCTAATGACCAATATAACCTGACATTAGTGATAAAATATTAGAAATAAACAAAAAACTAACCTCAAAAAACATAACCTTATTTTAATCATGAGTGAAAGACGCAAAATGAAAATCGATCTCAGTTTGGCTTAAAAATACGGAAAATCACTCATTTACGCTAAACTAGGTTTGGTAGAGAAAAATTCTTATATAAAAGTTGTAGATCTTTTAATTTCCTATAAATTTGATTATATAAAATTTTGTCGTAAAATGCATGCTGAGGCTGAAATCTTAAAATATCAATTTTTTTTACACTATTTCGTGAGAAAAAAACAGAAAATTGGAAATTACCGCTAAACTAAGCGTTATAAAAAAATGTTTGAAATAAAAGTTGTAGGATTTTTAATTATTTACATTTTCATTATATAAACTTTAGCGCTAAAGCGCATATTAAAGCCTTAATCTTAAAAAAAAACAATTTTTTTACGTAAAAACAGCCTTACCAAGAATTTTAGAAAACATGGCACCTACTCTATCTTTTAGAGAGCATAAGAAATTTAGTAAACCAGGCGATTTTAAAAAGAATCGTTGGACCAGTTTTTGAGAAAATCGCAAAAAAGTGAAAAATCATACGAATAAACTACTACTTCCGGTTGACCGACTTTGATGAAAATGTTCGTGCGGATTTGGTAGTCGTATATAACTTAAGTTTCAAGTTTCAAGTACGTACGATGTTCCGTTCTTGAGATATTCTGTTCACAGACACACACACAGACCAATCACTAAAAAACACTTTTTTGGGTTCAGGGGGTCTTAAAACGTGCAGATCCCGGTAAAAACTCGATTTCGAAAAATCGACATGAAAATAATACTTTTCTTTTCTATATATTCATATAGGCAAGAGAAAGTAAAAATAACATTGCACGTTAATTTTAAAAATCAGTGTCAGCAAAAACAAACAAGTAGGTAAAAAGTAGTAGTAATAACAAAGTGATAAGCAGTTTTGTTAATTAAAGAATTTAACTTATATTATCAATTCTTATCTTGATATAGATATCAATTTATCTTGATATAATTTTTATTATGTTATTCATTTTACATGGAGTCTTCTGGATGAAGTTAACAAAGAAATGTGCTAAAATTTTCGGATCTTTTCGGTTAAGTGCCAACAATTTTTTTGAAAATTTTCTGTAGAAGCTCAGACAATTATAAACTCCTTATCTTTATTCTGGATGGCAATAGGCGACGATTACTTCTTGTAGTATTTGTTGAAATATGTTGAAACGTCCTTTCCTTGGTGACGACGACACCATAAAAATTCACAAAGAAAAGAGTCTAGCATTGATTGGTGCAAGCTACAACAAACTTTGTTACGCTGTTTTGCTAATCTTCAATGGCTTTCGATAGTTTGGGTAGTGCCCCGATGTTGGGATCAACAAAATTAAATTTATGAGTCAGTGTTTGGTGGTCTATTCAACTGCTGGTAAGATTTCCATTCGTCTGACATTTTAGTTGTTCCAAGGAGTAGACTAGATATTATTTAATAATAATAAATAATCTTTAAATTTATTATTTATTTAAATGTATACAATATTTAAATAATAATAATCTTTAATCAAAAATCCATTGTTTTGGAATAGCATGGTCAACATTATTTTATACTTAATATTTTATTGTTGACACAACCGAAAAGATCTACATTTTCAACCGAAGTCAATGAACGAGGATTTAACTTTTAAGTTAAACTACAGAGTACCAGGTCATAAACACATTAACTGCAGAATGTAAAGGTACTATAGTCAACTATGACTTGGAATTATTAATTAGAATACAGTAGAATTGTAGTTTAGAATGAAATTATTTTAGTAAGTAATTTATGGAGAATTTGTTGGACGGTGTTAACGAACAGAAGAGAGATATTAATGAAATAGATTAGAAAAGGATAGAATGAAGGTGTGTGGTGAAAGGAGAAGATGTGTGAGAGAATAAGAATGATCGAGGGTGGTCGGAGTAAAGGAGACGCACCGTTGAGTAAACTTTTGTTAAAATTCCTATGTTGTACCGTATTATTCAAAACGGTTTATTTCATTTAAATGTTTGCAATAGTCTGGTCTGTCTGTGAAAAGCGTTACGCTACCGTACGGTACGGCGAATGACTGAAACGGTAAGGAGTGAGGGGGATGGAAATTCTGGCTTGTACCCGCCACCGTTTGCAATCAGTTACTCAATTAAGTGTGCCTTTGTATGTCCCTGCTCGGCACTCTCTAATTAATGAGCATAGTAATTCAGCAAAACATATACACTCGCAGTATTCTAAATAAAATCACCATTAGACCAATTTGCCTCGGCTGTTAACTCTAAAGAGATTATCTTCAATATAATATATACCAACCGCTCAGTAGAGCAGTAGTAATACCAATAATACAAGTAAAAATAATTAATTTACGCGTTCTGTTTGTTCTCTAAAAAATAACCGGTAACAAAAATAAATATAAAATGTTTTTACGCAATGATAAAATTTGATTATTTAATCGCCTTTACAAACAACATAAAATCAACCATTAGATTCATGTATTTTTTACTGAACTAATTCAAAAATCATCATAAACCGAGAAAATTAATAAAATATCTGAGTTAGGAAGTTGGATAAAATCGGCTTGACGCTGGTTTGAGTCGATATATAGAAAAATTCATATAAGCCTGAAAAGAATAAATAAATTTAAGTTATAACTCCATGGAAATCTATGTGCAATCACGAGATGTAGCAATAAAAGTGGAAACTTGTTAAAGGCTTATGTACTCTTTAAAGAAAACGCTAATTGGTAAATTGCGAAACGATACCGTCTTAGGAAACCTTAATTCAGTCACTTAATTTATGGTTCAGATATTTAGATATCAAGAATAGAGACTCCTAAGATAAGATTTTTGATACGTTTAAAAGATATCGATTGCTGGACAATACGAAAATTATTATTATATTAGCCATAAACGTAATGTGCCAGAGATTTAATTAGCTATTCGGAAATACAGTCGTGAGTGGTATAGTCATTTTTTGTAGAATTTTTTGCGAACGTCCAAACAGATGGTTCCTTACAAGTCAACTGGACAACGTGGTATTCGATGAACTCGGTAGAAAGAGCACCGGAACTTCTTTAGAAAATAGCAGATTCCTTATAAGTTTGAAATTTGAACAGGCCAGATGGTCTAAATCATATTGATTATAATGAAGATATTGCACATTGATATTATTGATATTACTTCGTAGAAAATTAAGGCCGCAGATCTACTCATTTGATTGATTATCGATGATAAACTCAGGTTTTTGAGGTGTGTGTCGGGTATTTCAGACGGGTAGAGAGCACAACGTAGACATCAGGGAGCAACTGGATATTTATCACTTGTAGAAGTAGTCGATAACTACAGAAGGCACTGGTTAGTGCACATTGAAAGGATGAGTGAGGACCGAATTCCTAAATCAATTGGTAGGTACAATCTGACGGGAGATGAAACTTGCGAAGGCCAAGAAAAATATGAAGAATCAATAATTTTGGGTGCTCTATAGCATACCAGGCAGTGTTCCCAAGTATTTGATGATAAGAAGAAGAAGCAGCAGCTGATGTTATGAATCCACCTTCTATTCTGAACAGAAGTGTTCAGACTACTTGAGCGATTATATTTAATAATTTAGCCTATATACATATGATTACAGGCACTTTCAGTAGAAGGAGAGCAAGTTTTTACGGAGATATACGCAGAATGGGCAACAGCATAATCACTTTGACATTAAAAATGTCAAAATGGACAAATGAATTAGAAAAATACCTCAAATAATTAAACATAGCAGAGAATGACTTCTACAATCGGTAAAAATTGAAAAACAGTATAAAAAAAATTAAAAAAACACGATAAAAAGACAGAAGAACTAAAAACGGACCACAATGAACATACAAAGAGGAATTTTGAGGAACGAAAGACGGCTCGAACACAAGAAAAACATGAAAGCATTTAAGTTCCTCCATTCTTAAACAGGGAATCACGCAAATAATTTTCATGGCCTCTTATCTCCGCTATAGCCATCCCGTTCCACCAACCTACTCTAATGAGGGAAAAAGATAGCCTACTCTAATTATTCGATACAATGCATTAGGACAGTATTGGAACATTAGCGTACTGCTCTTGCCATGACAGGGAAGCGACTATACATTAACCCTAAGTATTGTCAAAACGTTAACAAAACATTTAAACTAATTTAATTACCTAGTATCTAACTCGGCTCCTGTCTACCCTAGGATTCGTCATAAAAGATTATGAATAACAAAATTAAATATACCACTTACCAGTTTTTGCAACTAATACAACTACCATGGAGGCAATTGATGAGAACTTGTAATAAGAAAACATTAATTCACTTTAAATACACTTCAATGTACACATGTATTCATGAACTTCTTGAAATCTTCCTATTTGGTGTTAAAATCGTTAATACATTTGCGCTGCACACACACCGCAATGCATCTCTCCATTGAATCGAACTCTTAAATGTTTTAGTTCACAAACCAGTTAAGTCTCCTACAATTCAAATCCGGAACCACCAGCCCTATCTGTAAGATATCCGCATCAATATGACCATGATCAATATGATCTTGCGTACATTGTAATGCACCTTATATGATTCTTCGTGTCTTCATTGTAGACAATCTTACAATCATCCATATAAGAAGTGACCCTAGCATAAAGCCCACGATGATATAACTACGTCACTAGTCTTTTCCAGACAGAACCGAATTTAATGCTTGTGACTTTCCTCTTAAAGTTCTAGATGGTGGAGCAGTACTCAAACAAGGATCTTACTTTTTTGTATTCTCAAAATCGTATTGCGGGAACGAAATCTTCTAGTAACCCAATGAAGCAATAATAATACAATACAACACGGAACTGAAAACAATTTCTTGATAAAGCAAAGTCGAGAAACCAATTGTATGAATTGGTAATTCATGCGGAGATTTAGATACTCAACAAGTCAGTAGGTCAGCTTCTAGAAGATACGAGTAAGTCCGGGTCAGAAAACACACAGGACTTTCGGAATAAGTTAGGAAAAGTAATATTACATTCGGGGACTGGTTCTGTTGCATTTTTGCAACAGATATAATTTTCTGGTAGTTTTTTTAAATATAAGTAATTAGGTCAGATCCCTTTCGTGGATTCCTTCTCATTCCTACTACGTATTATCATGTCATCAAAAATTTAAAAAAAAATATTTTCTGAGATACGGGAGTTTTACTGGCGCCATGCAGGAATTTTGTTAATTTGCAATGGCAGCGGTCATGTTTTAATACTTTTGGCTCATTGGTGCTGTATGTTTACACTGCATAATTCGTGCCCTGTCTTTATGCAATACAATTTTATCTCATTTTATCACGTGGGACAAGCATGCAGTTATTGAAGCTATTACAGATTCTTATTTCTTCTGAACTGTGTCAGATTTGATGATCGTTCCACTAAGAATGAGAGACGAAAAATGTCCGCAATCAGGGAAATATTTGACTTTTTTCTGTCATTATATTTTAAATTATTACAACATAAGCGAATTCGTAGCTGCAGATGAAATGCTTCATGCCGTTGTGGCCGTTGATTCTGTGGCCACTGGATTCAGTACATGCCCGGCAAATATTGTTTTAATGACATTTTTAAATAAAGCACATTAAAAATACTCGTAATGTAATATTGTAGTATTAACTTTAAAATATCGTATAAAATATAGCCTTGCAATCTGTAATATTCGTTTTTTTAATGTATAATTAATGTGTTTATAATAGTTTAAAATTTTTTAATATTCGTATTTTTTAAATATATTTTACAAAAATGCAAAATTATTCAAATAATATATTTAATAATATTGTTTCAATAATAAGATATTAATTTAAGTAGAAAATCAGTGTTGGTTGGAATATGTTCTGTATTACACGATATTGCAAAAATGCATAGGCGCCAGTCCTCATTTTATTTTTTTCTAGCGCCAGTCTCCGAAAGTTAAATAAAATTACGGTTTTAAAAAACGTAAAGATCCGAATAAAAAATGTAGGATCGTTGGGGAAGATATTACCGAGAAGTCCATTGCAGTTGAATTCCTGTAGAAATATAATAATATAAATACAAATACTGCCCATAACAGACAGGTGGAGTGTCAAATTATTTACACTCAATCTGTTCGTTGCAGGGCTGAAATAAATAGTTCTGTTTCTTATCACATGGTCAGTCAATTAAATGACTGAATCATTTAAGAACAGAAGAGGTAGAGGTGTAAAAGACACTAATCAGAGTTATCTTCTCTGAAAGTAATGAATTTCATTGTACATCCAGACCCTGTGGTGAATGAAGTGAAGTTGTCATTTACAGAGTGGAAAATATGTGCTTTTCAGAGAGCCCGGCATGCTGATAAGCGTACTTTTCCACTCAGTGAAGAAGGCATTGGTAAACCACCTCACTCCTCGTTTTCCTTAGTAAAACCTCTACAGGTTCAAACCAGCCTTTCGGCTGTTGACCTAAACAACAAAAAATACAAATAGACAATTTACCTCTTAATGAATACATCACCTTATATTGAAAACAAGAAACACATCCGCCGTAGATAATCCAATTATAAATAATAAAACAATGAATAAAATAACGAGAATATTAAACAACCGGGTTTAAATATCCAAAGGATTAAATACCAAACATAGACTGACATGTTAATACAATAGAAGTAATCTTCATGCTGTGTTACTAACACCCTTGTTTCTGTAATGGGTATGTTTGTACAGTATTTGTTTAATAAAATAAACACAAGATAATATTGCACATGCACGTGCGCGCGCAAGTAACTGATATAATCATAATTACTTTATAGGATCAATTAAAACACGTATTTCTAGTTAAATGTATACCCTATATTGGTTAGTATATTATATAATATAATAATAATAACTGTAGCCAGGGGTCAGTAGCACACAGTATTGGGACGGAATCGGAAGTACGCTCTGATATAGAGGTTAGGCTAGAGGTGGAAGGTGGTGGGTCGGCAGTGTTTAGCGTAGTCACTGTAACCCAATCTAAGCCTATTATAATTCATATCGACTCCGACGTTCCAATGACCAAACTAAACAATGCTATTCATTATCTCACTTCCTTTTATGCGTCCGATATAATCAATATCACCTACTACAGAACCAGTTTACTATATTGTATAAACTACTATTATACATAGGCCTAATTTTCGGAATTTTTTTTAACCCTTCATAGGGTAGTACTATGCCCAAAACGGGCAGGTGGAGTGTTATTTTAATTGCACTCTATCTATTTGGTCCAGGGCTAAAAAAAATAGTTCTGTTTCTTATCACATAGTCAGCCACTTATATGACTGAAGTATTTAAGAACAGAAGAGGTCGAGGTGTAAAAGACACTAGTCAGAGTTATCTCCTCTGAGAGTAATGAATTTCATTATACAGCCAGACCCTGTGGTGAATGAAGTGAAGGTGTCATTTGAAGGGTGGAAAGTGAGAGGTTTTCGGAGGGCCTGGCATGCTGATAAGCATACTCTTTCAACTCAGTGAGGAAGGCAATTGTAAACCACCTCACTCCTCGTTTTACTTAGTAAAACCTCTACAGGTTCAAACCGCTTTTTGGCTGCTGACCTAAACAACAACAGGGTAGTACTACGGGGAAAAATATATTTGTTGTAAAATATTAAATTTTACTTTACAAGGACTTGAATAATGTATTTCTAGTGCCAGAACAGTAAGATATTTCTCTGTTTTTTGAGATTAAGTTCTGGTAATTATACTTACCAAGGAACGTTTATTGAAATGGGAATCAGATAATGTTTAGTGGTAAGAATACTAACTTATTAAAACAACTTGTAGTACTATATAACAAAAAATTGTGTAGAATAACTTATCTTAACTATGTATTAGCATGAATGCTTGCTTCCCCGTAAACAAACTTGAATTTTCTAAGCACTGTACAAAAGCAACCACAAAAGAACACGGTAGTGTACGCTAGTATGAATCCTTACCACATTCGTGCAACTCAGGAAGCATATGGCCGCTGCGCGCTAATTTCAATATGTGGATAGCCTACTAACCAGAGAACATCTATAACACCATATAATGTCAATAAGGTTTAAATGCATAGCTTAATCTTAAATATACTCAACCTTATTATCAGTAGTAAGTATACTTACCAAAGACCTATAAAGGGTTTAGAGTATGTAATGTCTGTCTATAACTTGATGGCCTCCGGCAGAGAGGAGCAATATGCAGATTGTAAAACCATTTCAAATTTTTTAAGGACCTAAAACTTGTCGGAAATGGCGTATATTGGTAAAAAAAGTATTACGCATGTTTTTGTTCTATAAAATCTTTTCGAAAAAACACGCTTAATGAGATAATGTATAATGTACTAAAAGTTTTGATTTTGTAGAAAGAACTGTTCTCGTAACTTAAAAAGTAATAATTTTCTGTTAAATTTTATTGTATCATCGTTTTCCGTAATTATTACAGAACAAACCTGCCATATATTATGTTAATCCGTGAAATAGTCGTTGAACAATTTCTTCTTCAAAACAAATTTTTTACTAAATTATACATTATCTCATTAAGCGTGTGTTTTTGAAACATGCGAAATACTTTGTTTATAAAAATACGTCATTTTCGACAAGTTTTAGTTACTTAAAAAAAAATTAGATGTTTGTTTTATGAAATTGTTTTACAATCCGCATACTGCTCCCCTTTACCAGATGCCAACAAGAAACAGATAGACAGTACTACCTAAAGAGTGTTCCAGGAGGATTCACTAAACTTTGCAGGTTTGGTCTTTTTATTAAAATAATGCAAAAAGTTCTTATAAACATATGTACAAAACATTTCATTAGCAAATTACAGCTAGTGGAAAATTTTGCCCCGATTTCAGTTCCCCTGGTGAAATTAGATCATACTGAATTTTTTGATGCCACTTTTAGTGAAAAATTTGGTGAATTTATACCGGGAGATTCTAAATTGTACGGCAATTTCTGGGAGATAATTCTACTGATGGTTAGTCACGAAATGAACTTTGTTTGAGGCGAAGTGTAAGAGGGGAACAATCTACTGCCCAGTTTCTCTATTACAATCCTAAAAACATACTGACATTCGTAGGTCATTGGAATACACAGTCCTTATTTTATTACGCGACCTAATATTGTTTTGATTTGGCTACTCTGTTTTTTACGTTTTAGGCTACATTTATACAAATAAAAGTATTTTAATTCGTTAAAACTCATTCCGTTTCTTTTCATTTTAATTCTTCACATTTTATTCATTATTCTGTAGTGTTGTTATAAATTAGTTATCTATCTGTGTATTATAAGTTTATCATGTCGACCGTTCGAAAGCAGGGTAAAACAATTTAAAATGTGGAACAGAATGTTATTTTAAATGTTAATAAGTGTTGTAAAGAAGAAGCAAAAATAAACTATATAATACTACACAGTTGCATGTTTTTAGAAATGTACTTACTACGCTAGCAGCAGCGCATTGACCACACTGAGTCCCGGGTTCATCTCGTCATTACATATCAGTATAGGTAAAAATAAGATATTAGTTTATATAAACATAGGTCCGGAAATACTTCGTCAGCGAGTTATGCTTGGCGAAAGATTTCGTCAAAACTCATGGGCAAAGGGTGAAATAAGCCATACTGAAATTCTGAGAAGGTAAATTAAGGGGAAATTTTATTGGTTTCTCGTGGTTTTAAACCTGGAAAACTTAAAAAAATGAGTCTCAGAACTGTATCGTTTATAGTTTTTAAGAAAACTACGTAAAAACATTATAAAGAGGGTAAGAAAATAGGTACACTGTTAAATTGCGAATAAACACACAACACGTTTTAATGAAAATTGTAGAAAATTTTAGGCTAAAAAATGATATAAGTAAGGTCTATGATTAAAATTTTCAAAAACTTCGTACGCTATTCTGTTCTTGATATATTTTATTCACACGTACCCAGACCAATCGCTAAAAACATGTTTTTTGGGTTCAGGGAGCCTGAAAACGTGTATATTCGGTGAAAACTCGATTTCAAAATATTTACTTGAAAGCAATTGTCTACCTACTTTCCTTCCCTATATATTCATAAATATAAAGCAAAAGAGTGTAAAAAAGCACTCAAGATATACAAGGGATATTTAATAAATTTACGAGAAAATAATAATCTAGAGAAAAATTTGTATCAATGACACCGAAATTTACGATACTTTTCAACATAGTATACAGAAATATTTCCCCCCTTTCTGTGAGCTTTCTGATTTCCGCAGCATAGAAGTCTTTACCTTGATATTTATACCATGAGTGTACCCTTTTTTAAGTGCTTTCTTGCCGTCGAACTTCTTGCAGCGTAAATAGTCTTCGACTAGGCCAAAAGAATTAAAATCGGATATGAGATTTGGGCTATAAGGTGAATGTGGTAACACCTTCCCACCCAACTTCTTTAGCGTTTCATTCGTTTTCTAAGCAGTGTGGGGGCGCGCGTTATCATATTAGGAAATCACATTTTTTGAAAAAAGCCCTTACATCTTCTCCTTATGACTTTACCATACAGTTTTACTTTCAGTTGGAGCAGGTTAGAATAGCACTTTTCACGATACATTGTTCTTCTGAATAGTCAATAGATTGAACCGTGCGATTTCCAGAAGACCATCAAAATCTCTTGACCAACTGACGCGTAAGTTTTGATTTTTTTGCACGGATCCGGATGTTTTCTCTCAAGACTTTACCGCTTAGATTCGGGCTCGAAATAGATAATACACGTTTTATTGCAGGTGAAACTATCTAGAACGTCATTACTGCCCGCTTTTTGTTTGACCTAAAAACCAACACAAATATGGATGTCTTTATAGACTTGAGTCAATTATCTTGAATCCCACCTCGAACACTTACTCTTTAATAGAGAATGTTGTTAGCTGTTAGGTTTTTTCAATTTATGCATAATCCAGATTAATCACTAAGTTTATTCAGCTGTTCCATAGATTGCATTTATATATTATTTGCCCATAACAGACAGGTGGAGTGTTAAATTATTTGCACCTAATCTGCTAGTTCCAGGGCTACATAAAATAGTTGTTTCTTATCACACAGTCAGCCAATAACATGACTAAAGCATTTAAAAACAGAAGTGGTAGAGGGGTAAACGACACTAGTCAGAGTTAAAAGAAAGTTATCTCCTCTGACCGTAATGAATTTTACCATTATACACCAGACCTTGTGGTGAATGAAGTGAAGGTATCATTTGCAGGGTGGAAAGTAGGTAATTTTCAGAGCGCCTGGCAAGCTGATAAGCATACTTTTCTACTCAGTGAGGAAGGCAAATGTAAACCACCTCACTCTTCGTTTTACTCAGTAAAGGCTTTAGTGGTTCAAACCAGCCTTTCGGCTAATGACCTAAACAACATATACATTATTAACTTACCAGATACAAAATTTGTAGAATTTTCAGAAGTTAATTATTATTCACATAACATCGTTTTCTCTTCTTTGAAATATAAATATTCCTGAGGAGACTCTTGTGAAATGTTTAAGTAATTATATACCCTAACCACTATAATAAAACAGATTAAATTTGTGATTACAAAACATAAGTTTGGGTGCGTGTGTGTGTATGTGTGTGTGTGTCTGTAACATGTCTTAAAATGTAGATACTTAAATAAGAAATTGCTTCAAAGGAAAATTTATTTAATCAGAACGGAAAGAAGACCTTCGGTAAATAAACGAGTTTGTAAATATTTACAAAACTATCTTATACGTTACGTTTAAATAAAGTTTAATTTGAACATTATACAACCTCATTCTGTTTAGTAAGAAAATCTTATCTGTAAAATTTATCTCTAAAAGACGGAAAAATTTTAATAAGAAGGAGATATAGATTTAGTAAACATCTTACACAGAAATTTTCTTTTTAACCGTTGAATAATTTTCCTTCTTACAGAAAATTTTAAATAAGTTTGAATACATATAAATTATGAAGAATTTTTTAAACTGATTTCTTTTATAGAAAAAAGGTAAATGATTAATATTTCATAATAACGATATGTCTGTAATAACTTTAACATCAACAAATTAACTTTAGTAAGTAACCAAAGTAATACGAGAAAACTTTCTTCAATTAAAATTAAACCTCTATCAATTTATTTTTACTCCAATTTCCCGTTTAAATTTTACATTAACATTGGTAACGTATTTTGTAATATTACACGTGCATGTTTAAAAACTAGATTCAAAAATTTGCGTTAAAATTGAGTTTGCAAACATCAGTGGGTATTACTGTTGTTCTTCTTCTTCTCATCCACACCTCTTTATTTCCTCCTTCTCGTCCTTCATCAACTTCTTGTTCGTCTCCTCTCCTTGCCCTCTTCCTTGCTCATCTCTCCTTCTCCTCGGTTATCTCCTCCTCTTCACTCCTCTTTGTTTCTCTCCCCGCTCTCCCATCCTCCTTATTCATCTCTTCATAATATGCAACATTACGAGATAATGCTGATTCTCCTTCTTTTCTACTTCTGTTTCTTTTTCTTCTTTTTCTCTTGCTTCTTCTTGTTTCCTCCTCTTTCTCCTTCGTCTTCTTCTCCTCCTTCTTCTTCTGCTTCTTCTTCTTCTTCCCTCCTTCTTGTTTTTCTCCTTTTTATAGGCTGACCCGTGGTGTAGTAGTCATCGCAATTGGATTCAACGGCGGATCCCCATTTTCCATTTCCGGTCAGGTCTGGCTTTCTTCATCCTTATCTATCATCCTTCTCTGACGTCCGCATTAGCAGTAATTTGCAAAACAATTGGACGTACAATAAAAAAAATATATTCTTCTGCATCATCAGCATTATCTCGTAATGTTGCATATTAGCCTGCCTTCCCTGCCATCACAGTCCCTATTCTGTGTTTTTCCTCCTCAGTTAAATCCTCCACCACCTCCATTGATGAAACCCTTTATTCCGTCCATCATCCACTCGGCTCATTTTCTGTCTGGTTTATTGCCATTTTGTTGATGCCACGGGCTGTATTATATAAATTAATTTAGTTATCTGCCAAATATCCTCATTATTTCTCGACGTGTCAATTTAATATTCAGGATTAGCCTCTCTATTGAACACTGTGTTTCATTTTGTTCTTATTTTTCTTCTCCTTCTTCTGCTCTTCCTCCTTCTCATTCTTCCTTAATCTTCTCCTTCTCCTTCGTTTTCCTCTCCTCCTTCTTGTCTTTCCTCTTTTTATTCTTCTTCTGCATCTTCATCACCATCATGATGACCTAATATTGGATATAAATTTTCCTGCCCCCATAAATTCCAATTATGCCTTTTTCCTCCTCAGCTAAATCCTCCAAGACATCAATTTCTGAATCTCTTTATTTCGCCCATCGCCCACTTGCCTTATTTATGTTCGGTTCATTGCCGGTCGGAGATGTCACGTGCTGTTTCATATCTATTGATTTAGTTATCAGCAAATATCCTCATTTGTTTCTCGATGTTTCAATTCAATGTTTAGTACTAGCCTCTCCATGGATCTATTGATTTGCCTGTGTTTAGCTAGGCTCTTCATTTAGCCTTTTGTAAACTGTATTATTTGAGCATCGTATGAGAAGAAGAGATGTACACAATGAGTGAAAACAGAACTTATTGGTGCCAATTTTTAAAATTATCATCTATCATTGTGTTTTGTGCGACCGTCCGTCACACCCAGATATCAGAAACTAAAAGAGATAACAATAAACGATTTTCGGATTAGTAATCTACACAGAAAGTAAATTTTCCTTAATTGGGTTTGAAGTTCCGTTTTTTACCGGATGTGGCTCAAAACCGGAAGTCAAAAAATCAAAGTCTGAAACTACAAGAGTTAGCAACAAACGGTTTTCGGATTCATAATCGACACAAACAAAATTTAGTGAGCCTGAATTGGGTATGAATTTTCGGTTTCGACAGGAAGTGCAAAAAACCGGAAGTCAAGAAATAAAACTCGAAATTTGGGAACAAAAATAGTGTCATTCGATTTGTCTTAAGGAGTAGATACAGAAATCACTCAAGGTTTTTGCCATAACTCAAAGGTAAACCTTTTCAAAAATTACCACCAGCCATGAAACGTAGCGTCTCCTGAGGGGTAGTTTTAGTCTTAAACTAATTTTCTAACTACATTATCCATCTCTTATTATGTATGGTCACGTAGGTACTTAATAAGATCACATAAAGAGGCCACCAAAATCATGCTACCTTTAACCTTTAAACGTCTGCTTTAGCAGAAATTGCTAAACACTCAGACGTGAAACAAAAAAAACCTTCAACCAAGAACCGAACTTTAAAATTTTTGTTATAAATTTAAGTAGCCTACGCTTAAGACTAAAAAACTAAAATCGTTTACCAAAATTGAAATAATTGTCATCATAAAAATATCGAGACAACAGTAACAACTGCATAAATACGTAGACAACTTTTTATGATCGAACGAACAATAAAAATGGATCATTTCATCGACACACAAATGTTTGCCATAATTAAACGATTAAATTTTGTAATATTGTAGAATTATTTATGATTATTAAATACAAAATTAATGACTATGACGTCATTTATGACTATAAACACAAATCCCGTTACCTTATAATTCAATAAATTCTACTAAAGGAATATTAATGGAAAAACATTGAATTTTGCATTGTCTACAACCACACCTATGCAACTAAAATGCGACCAATTAAAAAGTTGAAATAAATAATGACAAATGGACGTAATACATTTCTACAACATGCTGCAATGATTTCCATTATTCATTATTCGTTTCCGACAAAACACAAAACATTAATATTCAAATAAATAAATTTGATACTGAATTGTTTTAAATGTTACTTAACAAACTAAAGAAATGTAATACTTTTTATAATTAATTGAACATTTTGTAATATTGTTTACTATAAAAAAATTATTCAATTTACAATATCAAATCAAAACAATAAAAAAAAATTCAAGGTCATATTTACTATTGAATTTTCCACTTCAATTTTTCAGTTATACGTATCAACAACAATCTTGTTTTCCATTTAAAATTTATGTACTGTAAAACAAATTTATTAAATGTGATTTATTGTTATTTTTTGATACATTTTAAACGAAAAAAATATTACAAGGAACTTCTCTGCCGTGCTTCACGACAAACTAAAATTAAAGCGTTAGTCTAATTTTGCACACACTTTCACGTTGAAAGCCTAATCGCGATTGTACAGATGAAACTAATTAAAATTGGAAACAGGATTTTTGTTAACATTAGTATGAATCATCAATACAAGGAACAAAATACGAATAAAGAATAACAGATTTATGTTACAAGAAAAAAAAAGTGGTAGATAACTTTGTATGCAGAAATCGGATGTGACGTTATATTTTTGGATAAATTCTCCGTCAAAACATTTTCAAAAACTGGAAAAAGAATAAAATGAAGAATGGTGTGTTGTTCAGCGGTCTGTACTATATCTGATAACTGCATTACACAATACATTGTGCACATTAAACTGATAAAAGAATCAATCTTACCCCAAACAATTTTTTTTTTTAATTAAGAAATTGTAACATTACAACTCGTTCATAAATTCAGAGCAATATATAGGCCTAATTATATTATTAATGTTTACTGAAAGTTAAAAAATCTCTTACTCATATTTCAATCGGTCATATAAGAAAGTCCATAAGTCAAAATGCAAACTTTTGGAAAAATTAAAAACCAGGTACTAAATTTGCTGTTTCAATAAAAAACAATATTAAAAATTTAATATGCTCAGATAGCTGTCTTCTTTAATTTAAAATGAAAACTTTTGTATTTTTAAAGATATGCCACTTGGTAAAAAAAAATTGAAAATTTTGACTTTAGGTGTTTCTAAAATAAATTGGATAAAACACTAATTTACGTTGTTTTCTGTAAAATATGTAGCTAGATCAGAAGAAAATTGTGTTGTATTGTAGGATTCATTTATTTATTTCAGTAGTTTACATTAGTTGCTTAAAATAGCTTTTTGCAATAATAAAAATCGAAATTCTTAACTTAAAGAAAGAAAAATATTGGTTTTCATGGCTATTCACTTCATAATCGTCGTCACAAACAGTAGTTATCTCCCTTGAAAAGATTTTTGCATAGAAACTTTGTATAGCTACTAGAAAGTAGAGCTTAAGCTTCAAAAGATCATCCTTTTTCAATGTTTTAATTAGAAGGAAGCACTTTATGTCCTTAAGGATAAACCTTTTCTTAGTGTTATATTACGGAAAGCCATACTTATGTGGTTTTTTGTTGGAATTTACATTCAGTAAATTAATAGTAGTAACAGTAGTTCTAAAGTGCACTAAAGAAAAACATACATTTTTGACTCATGGGTTTTCTGAAATGACTGATTTATTTAAGGATTTGTCATTCTATTCTTGTCCATTCTTTGTATGTTTCCACAAAATCTTGCTCCCCTTTTTCTAAAAATGTTTCTGAGAAAACTTTCTAATAAGTCACTTCATAATTTAAAGAGTTGTTTAGAGATGAAATTTATTAGTAAATGGTTTCGGTAAGGCGCGCAATAACTAAATTACAATACTTTATCTGATTCCTAACAATTGTATTGTTGTGCACTACGATAGCAATGGACTCAAATCGTTTATTTTTTCAGTTACACCTCATAATTATTTCCTATCTCAGTTTACCTTTACAGCTAAAGATGTCTTTGGACAATGAGCAATATTAACTTTAGTTATGGTTATAAAAAATAATTTTTCAGAAAATGTTAACTCTGATCGTTTTCTCCTCTGACTCTTTATTCCTCAACTGTTACGTAATTGAAATACCTAACTAATGCTTGAAATAAATAAAATAAATACCTTTACATAAATACCTTACTAATGCTTAAAATAAATAAATTTGATACTAAATTGTTTTAAATTTACTACTTAACAAACTACAGAAATGTAATCGATATAATTAAATTAATTAAAATAATTTTTTGTAATTGTTTAATTTTTGGACAGGTTCAAACAGTTGTACACCTTCTTTCACGCAAATCCAAGTTACCAACTACATCTGAATTAACCATTTACAGCTTCTACTTTCGATCAATATGGAGCTATGCCAGTCAGCTTTACTGCTGTGCAAAACCATCGGTATTAGCAAAAATTCAGCGTTTTCAATCAAAGCTTTTGCGGAGGATAGTTAACGTTCTCGATATGAAACCAATAAAATGCTACACTCAGACCTAAACGTACCCTACATAAATGACGTTTTCTGAAAAATTCTATACAAATTTAGGAAGAAACTCGTGAACCACCATAACCCATTGATCTCAAATCTGACTATGCAGACTCTCCCAAACAATCCAATAAGACGACTAAAACGTCGATGGAGCCGGAATCTCACCAATTAACGTAGTACTGTAATTGAGTATCCATTACAGGGTTCTAAATGTTGCATTTAATGCTACACTTATCTATTCACGTCGGAGTTCTGTCACTGGACTGTGTCTCCAGTCACGTATACTTATCATATTAATTTTTTCCAAATTTTGTGTTATCACATTCACTGATTGTTTCCAACAGACTGTGAATTTCCTAAATAAAAAGAGAGAAAAAACAAAAATTTACAATATAAAATCAGTAAATTAAACAAAATTTCAGTCATTTTTACTATTGAATTTTCCACTGTTCAATTTTCAGTTATATCAACAAAATCTTCAATATTAAGGAAAAACATAAAATATCCCTTTCATGAGACGCAACTCATGGCTATTTTTAAAAAAAGGCTTATCTTTGACTTATGGCAAAATTCATAGTGATTTCTTTATCAACTCTTTAAGAGGAATCGAATGACACTATTTTGTTTCCAAATTCTGACTCTGATTTCTTGACTTCCAGTTTTGGGCCATTTCCAGTCAATTTTTTTTACATCCGGAAACTATTTGTTGCTATCTCTTGTAGTTTCTGATATGAGTGTGACGGACGTACGGACGAACGGAAAAAAACGACAATTTAAAAAACTACTACTAATAAAAAATTAATATGACTCGCTACACCCATAACATACTAAAAATTTTTTATTTACGAAATAAAAGATAACGTCTAATCTGTCTGTAGGCATAATTGTGAAAACAAATTCAAAGATATTTGTAAAAAAAATATGAAGTATCCGCAAATTTAAAAGCAAGCGATGGGACTGATAGTATGTTAATGATTACAGAAGTTAATTTTTTTACATTTATTTTCATTTTTTTGCACTACTTTTTATATGTATTTGTGGTTAATTAAAATTTGTTTAAATATTTGGTCTCTTCTTTCAATTACTTACTTGTAGAACTATTAGAACTTTGGAACTATTTTTTAACGTTCTAAAATGTTTACTTTGTCAAACGATAATTTATCAATTTCGTAAAGATGTCCATATAAAATAAAAGCGAACAAACATCTAACGTTCGCGATGAACAAATTCCAGTATATTAATTTTTGTATTAAAAAATGTAATAATTTTTCTTATTACTTTTTATCGATCCAGATTTCTAAAAACATGAGATAAATATATTCCTACTGAAATATATAATTGACAATAATCCGAAACAATAACCTAGTTATGAAAAACGTTGAATATATTTCAAAACAGAATTTATTTTACGTAATTATTAAGTGAACCGAAGTGACTGCGTGTCAAATATCTACCCTCAGTAGAACGAAGTTTTTGTTTTTATTAAAATTATCATATACGAAAAGAAATAGAACTGAAATTCAAGTAAAGGAAAAACGGTAGACCTATCTTTTACACGTATAATTGCGTGTGGTGTTATTTTTATTGTAAAAATTTTCTTTTGCGTGGTAAATATAAAACAGTTTAGAATTTATAATAATAATAAAAACGCCGGAGTTTAGATACAATGCATGTTTTTCCACTTAACTTACTGCACGACAGTTTTACCCAACCACCCTTTGCACCCCCACCCACAGCAACATCAATGCTGATTGTTTCATTCGGACGATGAAACATTCGACTTTTTACAACAGTTGTAAGCAGGAGTAGATTGTTGATTCATCTACCCCTCCTCTCACGGTTTCATTTCTTCATCACAATTTTCCTTCTACCCTTTTATGCATCACGTACTTGGATAATCAGTTTGAGGGTTTTTTATTCCACACAAATTTTTTTGCATCGTTTGTCATTCCGTTTCAAATATCACGATTTGCGTGAGGTTTGTAGCAAAACGGTTTAGTTTCATTTCTGATGTTGGTTAATTTAACCGTCCTGCGTTTGTTTAGTGAATATCAAAAAAAAATAGCAACGTTAAGTCACTTCCGTGGTATATATTTTTTAAATAATTACAAAAAGATAAAATCTTGTCATGAAAATTGTAATTAACATCCGTTTCCTGTTGCACCCTCAAAAATATTTGTTTACCGAGAGAAACGTCATTAAAATTTTTTGTTACCTCTATAAAAAATGATAAAAAACTGTTATGAAATGAAAGATCATGTGCGTTTTTATTAGTTTAATTACATGAAAATTGTACTTTTGTTTTGGTTGTAACTAGATCTTCATTAAAGGTCTGTTTTGGTCATTACTATCAATTGATGTATAGTGCATGAAGTTGCGGAGGGTGAATAATTCACATAATGGGCATCTCTCATAAAATAATAGCCTCTTTCCATTATTGTTCCTAACTTAAATTATCATCTATAACTGCTGTTCGTTACAACTGTCCGTTAAGAATGAAATTTATTTTTTCCTCACTCCTTTATATTAACTTACTTTCAATAATTCACAATTTAAAATTTAGATGCACTTATATTAACCCTACGTGGATTATTGACGGATTTATCCACCAAAATATCTTTTCCACATTTCGTTTTGCGGATATATAAGCAAATTTACATATTAAATCAAAAATTACTTTGACTAAAATTTGTCTTAATAGTCATCAAAATTATGTCAAAATATCTAAATATTCTAGGAAATTTGCACCGTCGTCTTTACTTCCTCCGTTTAGCTAGAACCCACAGTCAATTCTTCTATGTCAACCGACCCTCCTTTATTCTTTGCAGATGACCGTACCAGATGGTTTGCCTTTGTTAAATTTTGTCAATTAATAAAACCTGCTTTATAATCTTTCCATTCCTAACTCGATCTAGCACAAACTGACAACTTCTTTTCCAGAAAATTCTTTCCTTAGCTATTAATCTGCTTTAAAATTTTAGTGGGAAAATCGAAACCTTTGAACCATAAATGACGTTTTCTGTGATGTTCGGCCTATATGAAAGTTAGGTGTGAGGACTTTCCAAACGGGAAGGCAGTAGGTGTCAAGGAGCAGGAATAACTTCTCTGAGAGCAGTATATGGCTGTACCTGGGAGGTTAGACTAAAGAATTTGGATATTCGGGATGAACTGTTCGTTATTGGCCTAGATGAGAGAATGAAAATCTGCAAGAGATTTGACAATTGAGAGGTAGACCCCGGTACAGAGTACAAACCCAGGAGTGTAGGGAGTGTTCAACGCCTGAGAAGGAGGTGGTACCTAATCCATGAAGTGAAGAAGAAGATGAAGAATGTATCTAAACGTATGTAATTCTAATGAGCGAATTCTGTAGAATATTTTAAAATAATAATCAAATATCTGATGTAAAACACTCGCACAACTTTCTCTTTCCAATACAAATAATTAACAATATAACCTAACATTAGTAATAAAACATTAGAAATAAACAAAAAAACTACCTCACAAAATATAACCGTATTTTAATCAAGAGTGAATGATGCAAAATGAAAATCAACCTCAGTTTGGCTTAAAAATACGGAAAATCTCTCTTTCACACTAAACTAGGCTCTGTAGAGAAAAATGCTCTATATAGAAGTTGTTGATCTTTTAACTTCCTATAAATTTGATTATATACTTTTGTCGTAAAATGTAAGTAAAATGTCGTAAAATACAAAGGCTGATACAACACAGTCAAGCCTAACCAGTATACGCACTAACACACACACAACACACATGCAATTTACAGAAACAAGTTGTCCAGACTCGGACCAATCAGGAGCCGGCACGCCATGCTGCTCTCTGATTGGTTACAGGTTGGACAACCTAACAGTATATAAGCAGGTAGTTTTCACACACAGAGCAGTCTTACACCAGCAGTCACGAGGGACACAACTAGACAACACAGCTCCAGCCGAAGAAACTCTATAAGGATAACCAAGTCTTCTCGCTTTATTTCTGATGTCTCCTGCTTGCCCACGACGGGCCGTCCGCTGTTCCAGCGGCAATTAGTCGCTTCGCCGGGTTCGTCCCAGGCGGTGCTTCGCTGTTTCTCTCGGGAATAGCGGAGGTTCGCACCCATGCGAACAGTCCTCCACGACCTAAGCTTTCTACATAAACGACCCTTTTCAGGGCCGTCATCCTTAAGGTTAAAAATTATTTTATAATTTTTTTTCCCGATTCCAACCTGCTTATGTCAAGACGCCGGGGAGGTAAAAAGGAGCAACACCGCCGAGCCCGGCAACAACGACTCGCCGAACGGACAACCTCGTCACTGCAGCAGAGATCTCCTCGCCCCGTCGCATCACTTAGTTTAACCGTCGCGCCAGGGCCGGCTCCGTCATCTACCGTCACTGCACCACCTAACCATCCCCCTCCTTCTCCTACTCGTTATTTTACTCACCTCCCGTTGATCGCATTGCCAACCACATTAGTCACCCCTCTCCCTCCAACACCCCGTAAATTCCGCCCTAAAACCTTTCTCGTCGCTCTTGACAATATTCCTAAACCCTACTGTAACCTTCCCCGCAATACCATAATTCAATCGAACGATCCCCGACTCCCACTTATTCAGTATCCTCTCGAAGTCTCTTCCATAGAAAACACCATGACCGAACGCCGAAAAGCCTGCCGTGCCTTGACGTACAGCGACCGCCGTTAGAAGCACAATCTAACCATCATAAAACGGCCCTTTTCAGGGCCACCAATTTATTGCCCACCAAGGTTGCAAACCGCTACCCAGCACTGACTCAGGCCGGCGAACGACTCTTTGAGAGCCTCCTCGCTCCCTCCGCCGCCCGCCTGGTGTCAAGTTTGGCGCCCAACGTGGGGCCTCGACTTCGTAGCGACCTACGAGGGATCCACGACCAGCTAGCCGCCTTCAACACTTTCTGGAAAGTATAAACCAGTGGCGCCCATCATCCATCATCATGGTTATGCTCACTAGGGGACAGCTATGTAATTGCGCAACCTGTTTAGAACCAGAAGACGACATCAGTTCCATTGATTGCCGTCTCTGCGCCAAACCGCACCACAACGTCTGCCTAAAAAGGGAAGCTGGCGACACCACTGCTTTCCTGTGCCAGCCCTGTATCCTCGCCCTTCCGATCTCAGAGGGAAGCACGTCATCCATCACCGCCCCGGTTTCACCTTCACCGCCTCAAATCATTCAGTACCTAATGCCTCCACCAGCTCAAATCCTAGTACTCCCTCAATTCCGTGGCCAGTTACACGAAGACCCGGAAGCTTTTACAAAGAAATGCTCAACCGCCTTTGCCGGCCACAATACGCCTGAACACGCCTGGGTTCTACTAGCGTCAAAACAGCTATTTGACGACGCCGCGAGATGGTGGACGGACTACAGCGAATTCATATCAACCTGGGGCCAATTCAAGGCGAGAATCGCCGCAAAATTTGCGAGTTCCGCCCGAATCACAGCGGCCAACAAAGAACTATACGGCACGGAACAGCGGACCGGGGAACAAATAGAGAAATTCATACGACGAAAGGTCCAGCTTTTCTATAAGTTAAACCCGAACGGAGAAGAAGATTCCCTGGTCCCACTACTAATCGACCAGCTCCTACCGAAAATAAAATCTCTAGTCCGTGCTGCGAGGCCCGATAATGTAGAAGAACTCATAATGTATGCCACAGAATTTGAAAGTGACCAGACGAAACATAGCGGCAACAATATGACCCCAGCACAAACAAATACCACCCGTACGACGCAACCTGCTGCTACTCGCCCGACGCCGCAAAACACAACACGCCCGACGCCGCAGAGCCAAAACATACCGAAGTGTCACTATTGCCCGGAGCGGCACTGGCACCGTGATTGCCCGGTCTACCAGGCGAAAAGAGAGCAGGGAAACGAAGGAGCTGTGAGAAATTCTGCCCCGATCCACAGCCAGCCTCAGGGGCGACCGAAGTAAAAACGGAAACGACTCCAAAGATTGCTACAACACCCACTACGATCGGTATTGCACACATCACGGCCGAATCTAACACTCCCTTGCCAAGGATTACGATCCACATCGGGAAGAAACCAGTCCACGCACTTTTAGATTCCGCCGCAACACATAATTTCATGAACACACGACACCTGCCGCCAGAAGCTGTTCCAACCCCACTGGATGCGGCCATCCACCTCGCTACTACTGATGCAGTGTGCGAAATTCGGGGAGACGCAGCAATAGAAATAAAAATAAACCGAGAACCTACAATTGTTAACTTCTACATCGTGGACAACCTAAGAGAAGATGTGATCTTGGGGCAGCCCTGGCTTCGGAACCAACATGCCTGTTTGGATTTCGAGGCTAGTCGGTTGCTCTACGGAGAGAAGAAAAGGCAAGCAGTATTTTGGCAACCAAAATCACGGGCCCAGGAAACAACACTGGACACGGAGAATATTCAACACTCCGCGCCCCAGTCACACGTGGGTCCGCTGATCGAGCTTCTCGAAACCTACAGCTCTGTATTTCACGAAGTCTCGCCTCCCCAACCGACAAATGCTGCGACCCACAAAATAACTCTCACAAACACACGGCCCATTTATACCAGACCCTACAGATACTCAACAGAGAAATTACAAAGTATCAAAGAAGAGGTTAAAATTATGAAGGAGAAGGGCTACGTAGAACCGGCCGATACACCATTCAATTCCCCGATCGTGGTGGTAAAGAAGAAATCAGGCGCCAATAGACTGTGCATCGACTACCGACGTTTAAACGAGGTGACCGAGAACGAGACGCCGCCGCAAGTAAATATTCACGATGCCCTGAAGGCCATCGGAAAAGCTAAGGTGTTCACAACTCTCGATCTCAAAACCGGGTACTGGCAAGTACCGCTCGAGCCTGAATCACGACCATATACGGCTTTCACGACACCGCAGGGAGAGAAGCTCCAATTCACCGTTATGCCTTTCGGTCTAAAGAATGCTCCCAGTACTTTTCAGAAAATGATGAACTCAGTCCTCAGCGGTCTAGAGGATTTCTGTTCGGCCTACCTCGACGATGTCATCGTTTTTAGCAACGACTGGGAAGAACACATACTGCATCTCTCTAGAATACTTGAACGACTCGATGCATATCATCTAACTTGCGCACTGGAAAAATGCCATTTCGGTAAAGACAGTACAAACTACCTTGGGCACTCTGTCACCCCGGAAGGCAATCAACCGCTCCCCGAGAATGTCATGGCTGTGGAAGAGGCCCAACCTCCTACAAATAAGAAACAATTGAGACAATTCCTCGGAGTAGTAAACTGGCTGCGTGAATTCATTCCAAGAATGGCAGAACTAAGCGCACCACTAACCAACCTACTGGCCAAAAACTCTAGATGGCGATGGGACGAATCAGCCGCGCTCACTTTCCAGAAGATAAAAGACGCAGTTAAGGAAATTACAACCTTACACCGCCCCGACCCAACAAGGCAATTAATTCTTCAAACAGACGCCAGCAAGTTGGGCCTCGGGGCCGTACTCTACCAAGAAGACGAAGAAAAGCAGAGACAAGTTATTTCCTATGCGAGCGCTAAGCTAAGTCCCACCGAGCAGAGATATCATGCGAACGAGCAGGAGTGTCTAGCAATAATCTGGGCAGTGAAAAGATACAGGCCCTATCTCGAGGACCGGGAATTTCTTCTCCGAACGGACAGTCAAGCCCTAACATGGCTGTCGACGTTAAAAGATTCCCGGGCCAAGCTAACAAGGTGGGCCTTGTTACTTCAAGAATTTAAATTCCGAATAGAACACTGCCCAGGGAAAAAGAACGAGCTGCCCGATGCTCTCTCACGCCAGCCTACAGGAAAGACGATAGACCCCGACGAATTTGACCTCGCTGACCGAGCCACACCACCGGAGCAGCCTCAAACGTCGCCAGAACCCCCGTCAATCCAACAAATAGACGTAGAACCAAACACTCTCGTGGAAGAGATCAAGCAAATCCAAGCACAAGACCCGGCGATCGAAGAGAAGAAACATCAGATCGATCGGCTTTCCCAGTTACCTGCGGCGAGCCGATCTAGGATCGAGAAGAGATTCCTGGAACGCCACAGAGTGTCAGAAGACTTATTACAATTCCGACATAGCGACCAGTCTGAAGACTGGAAAATTGTAGTACCGGCAAGCTACCGTGATAGAATTTTGTATCACTACCACGACGAAGATCTTGCCGGTCACCCAGGCTCTGATGAGACGGGGGATAAAATTATGAAACATTTTACATGGCCCAACCTGAGGAACGAGGTCAATAAATACGTCGGAAATTGCTACATATGTACAACGTTCAAGGCAAATACACATCCAAGGACCGCCGGACAACGCCCAAGACAACCAACTCGCCCATGGGAAACAGTTGCCGTGGACTTAATGGGACCATACCCACTAACACCGAACAGAAAACGCGTCTTACTGGTGGCTACCGATTTATTCTCTCGATGGACCGAGGCATTCGCACTACCGAACTCTCACGCACCCACAGTAATCAAGAAAATGGAAGACGAAGTATTCTCTCGATGGGGCTACCCGGCCAAAATATTAACTGACCTCGGCACCCAATTCACCAGCCATTCCTGGAAGAATGCCTGTAGCCGATGGAAAGCTAAACACTGGACGACGCCAGCATATCACCCCAGAGCAAACCCCACGGAACGCCGAAACCAGGAAATAAAGAAAGGCCTCCGAGTAAGATTAGACGGCCAACATAGAAACTGGGAAAAACATTTACCGTCAGTCCTCTTCTCCTTACGAAACCGGCGAAATATCGCTACAGGCTACGCCCCGAGTGAATTGTTATTCGGTCAAACCTTGCACCGACCAGGAGACTGGGGCCTCAAGGCACACGAAAGCAACGAAGACGCTGCGGTAACACGGCAAGCTGGCGCCCTTCAACGGCAACAGGCAGCTAGGGACCAACACAAACGGTTCCAAGCTAAACGGAGTGACCCTCCCACCGACAATCCAGCCTTCGAGGTAGGGCAAAAGGTGTACATTCGACATCACCCCCTTTCCAAGAAAATAGCTGGGTTCCACGCCGGTTTTGCTCCCCGCTGGAAGGGACCATACCAAATTGTGCATCGCGCTAGACCCGTATACTGGGTGAACATCGACAACGAAAAGACTAAAGTGCATCAAGACGACGTTCGCCCTTACATCGAACCTCTGGACCTTTAGTGCAGTGCATAATATACACATACCTGTAAATAGGAATCTCATGTGTATAGTTTTAAGTAATCGTAAAATCATAAAAACTAAAGCCCGGGGCCTGCGAGCTCCACACCTTTTGTTTGCTCTGTTCATTTTCCAGGGCCTGCGCGCCCTGCTGTCTCTATTAGTCCGTAAATTAGTTGTAAGGATTCTCATAAAAACTAAAGCCCGGGGCCTGCGAGCTCTACACCTTTTGTTTGCTCTGTTCATTTTCCCAGGGCCTGCGCGCCCTGCTGTCTCTATTAGTCCGTAAATTAGTGTAAGGATTCTCATAAAATCTAAAGCCCGGGGCCTGCGAGCTCTACACCTTTTGTTTGCTCTGTTCATTTTCCAGGGCCTACGCGCCCTGCTTTCTCTGTTAGAAGTTAGCTGTTAAGAATTCTCATCCAACTATGTATCTTATAGATCAATAAGTCCTTGTAAATCTAGACCTAAGAGCCAAACATTGTAACACACTTTTAAAGATTCAATAAACTTTCTTCGGCTGTCGCTGCTCTCACTCAGGGGGGAGTTGATACAACACAGTCAAGCCTAACCAGTATACGCACTAACACACACACAACACACATGCAATTTACAGAAACAAGTTGTCCAGACTCGGACCAATCAGGAGCCGGCACGCCATGCTGCTCTCTGATTGGTTACAGGTTGGACAACCTAACAGTATATAAGCAGGTAGTTTTCACACACAGAGCAGTCTTACACCAGCAGTCACGAGGGACACAACTAGACAACACAGCTCCAGCCGAAGAAACTCTATAAGGATAACCAAGTCTTCTCGCTTTATTTCTGATGTCTCCTGCTTGCCCACGACGGGCCGTCCGCTGTTCCAGCGGCAATTAGTCGCTTCGCCGGGTTCGTCCCAGGCGGTGCTTCGCTGTTTCTCTCGGGAATAGCGGAGGTTCGCACCCATGCGAACAGTCCTCCACGACCTAAGCTTTCTACATAAACGACCCTTTTCAGGGCCGTCATCCTTAAGGTTAAAAATTATTTTATAATTTTTTTCCCGATTCCAACCTGCTTATGTCAAGACGCCGGGGAGGTAAAAAGGAGCAACACCGCCGAGCCCGGCAACAACGACTCGCCGAACGGACAACCTCGTCACTGCAGCAGAGATCTCCTCGCCCCGTCGCATCACTTAGTTTAACCGTCGCGCCAGGGCCGGCTCCGTCATCTACCGTCACTGCACCACCTAACCATCCCCCTCCTTCTCCTACTCGTTATTTTACTCACCTCCCGTTGATCGCATTGCCAACCACATTAGTCACCCCTCTCCCTCCAACACCCCGTAAATTCCGCCCTAAAACCTTTCTCGTCGCTCTTGACAATATTCCTAAACCCTACTGTAACCTTCCCCGCAATACCATAATTCAATCGAACGATCCCCGACTCCCACTTATTCAGTATCCTCTCGAAGTCTCTTCCATAGAAAACACCATGACCGAACGCCGAAAAGCCTGCCGTGCCTTGACGTACAGCGACCGCCGTTAGAAGCACAATCTAACCATCATAAAACGGCCCTTTTCAGGGCCACCAATTTATTGCCCACCAAGGTTGCAAACCGCTACCCAGCACTGACTCAGGCCGGCGAACGACTCTTTGAGAGCCTCCTCGCTCCCTCCGCCGCCCGCCTGGTGTCAAGGCTGATATCTTAAAAAAACAACTTTTTTAGAGATTTTTTGAAAAAACCCAGAAACTCACAAATTACCGCTAAACTAAGCGTTACAAAAAAAATGTTTGAAATAAAAGTTGTAGGATTTTAAATTGTCTACAGCTCTTGTTAGCTGTATATATTTTTTGCGCTAAAATGCATATTAAAGCCGCAATATTAAAAAAAAGTTTTTGCGAGAAAACAGCCTTATCAAGAATTTAAGCAGACATGCCGCCTACCCTATCATGTAGAGCATATCAAATTTAGTAAATGAGCCGTTTTTGAGAAAATCGCAAAAAGTGACAATGACACGAATAAACTACTACTTCCGGTTGACCGATTTTGAAAAACGTTTTCGTGTCGGGTCCGTTAGTAATATCTAACTGAAGTTTCAAGTTCGTACAATGTTCCGTTCTTGAGATATTTTGTTCAAACACACACACGCGCGCGCGCGTATACACACACACACACACACACACACACACACAGACCAATCGCTAAAATAATGTTTTTGAGTTCAGGGGTCTGAAAACGTGTATATCCGGTGAAAACTCAATTTCGAAAATCGACATGAAACAAATCTTTCCTTCCTATATATTCATACAGGCAAGAGACAGTAAAAATGTGAAGAAATTAAAAAATTGACCTTAATGCTATTTAAACTAAGACAAAAGAGGAATAACATCGAGTAAGCCCTACTCTTGCTCTTCAAAAGAGATCCGATAGCTATACGTTGATATTAGGCTAATAATAGCGCAGACGTTGGCGCAATGCAAAAGCGCAGGTACGATCTTAAATTCTGCAACATAATACAAAAAGAATGCAGAAAACAAATTTTATTAACAAGGGAAATGTAAATCATGAAGAAATGTGAGCAAACATGTTAGGCAACATGAAAAAATAAAAAAACGAAACACTAGTTTGCTAACGTAAACATTGTAGATTGTAGCAGATAGATGAGCAGTAACTCGTACGTTGGTTGATATTTATGTAGAACAAAAGTGATGGAACGCCTCTACTTACTTTCCGCGTTCTCCTACCTCGCTGATTGTTATGCATTGCTTGTATTTTATCGTAAGATACATTTTTCTCGTCTTTTCGATTCATCATATTTTGGCACACGATATTTTTAGTTTTATAAACACAATAATGCAAGTAAGGATCTCATAATAACATAAAATAACGTCATAAATATTGTACGGAATTAATTCTATAATATATTGTTCCCAATCGAATAACGTTCCCTTTTTGTGAAACACATTTAATACTTTATATTTTAAATAAATGTTTCGGTACATTTATCAAATTCGATGAATGTAAAAGAAATTTTAGATTAATTTAATTGAAATTGAAACTCTATATTTGTAACCATAATCTTATATTTCTTTTTCAATCACGTGATTAATTACTAATAATATAATTATAATAAACTCTTATATTTTTTACCTACGGATTTGTTTAGAAGATACAGCTTTAGGGCATTTACGTCAACCCAAAATGCCTTTCATTTCTACAAACTCATCTAATCCCTTTCTACAGCTCTTGTAAGATTGTAGAAAAATGGTAGGTGTTACGACATCCTACATTTGTCTACAGTTTTCTCGATTGAAATCGCTTCTTATGATGTGTTTGGAGCGCCCGGTTGAAATATATGACTGCGATACATGGACTAGGCCTATATCAGAAACATACTGCACTATGCTGAGAAGGTTCGAAAGAAATATTTGAAGGAAAATTTTTGGACTGATAATGGAAGGTGAAGGCTGGAGAGTACCTAAAAATGAAGAACTGAATACTCTTATAGAAGGCAGGGACATATTTATTTCATAAAATCTCAAAGACTGAAATATTTGGGGTACATTGACAGAAAGCAGTCAACAGTTTAATTAAAATTATATGAAAAAAAACACATCTCATCCCAAATAATCGCTTAGACGTGTAGACATTTTGTGGCTGTTGTGTCACACATCGTTTGTCTACACTTGTCTCGGTCGAAATCACTTCTCATAATGTGTTTGGAGCGCCCGGTTGAAATATATGACTGCGATGTATGGACTAGGCCTATATCAGAAACAGACTGCATCATGCTGAGAAGGTTCAAAAAAAGATTTTTGGACCGATGATAATGAAAGGTAATGATAGAATACTACATACGTAAAAATGAAGAATTGAATACTTTTATAGAAGGTAGTGACATAATCCATTTCATAAAGTCTTAAAGACTGAGATATTTGGGATACATTGAGAGAAAGCAGTCCACAAGGATAATTAAAATGATATGGAAAAAACATTGTGTAAAAGAAGAAGCAAGGGCCATCCTAGAAAGAGGTGGATGGGCGATGTTATGAATTATTTGGTTTTGATTGGGTTGAGAGAATGGAAGGCGCTAGCAACTACTAGAGGTGATTGGAGGAAATCAAATCCCAACAAGGGCTGTGAGCTGCAAAATGATGATAAAGGGATATAAAACGTAAAAGTCGTCGGGTTGTCTTCGGATATATACAAGTGTAGAGTATTTTACTGTAAAAGTGTACAGTATTAATATCGTAACAAGATTTGCAAACGATCTTTATCTCAAGGTAAAAATGTAAGTGAATTGAAATAAAAAAGTATTAATAAAATGCTAAGAGATACAAAACATAAACTACTACTATTGCTACTAATTTATGCATTAAAATGTGATAAGATTAGAATTTATGCAGGAATTTAGATTCGAATTGAACTACTGTAACGTAGAGCGAAAAAGACAAACTTATTATGTTCTGCTTCTTCTTCATCTTAAAAAAGTAATATAGCTTACAACGTTCTTCCTCAGATTCTTTTCCCTTTTATTCTTACGCTGATAGAAAAGTGTCATCAACTTGTGGAAGTCACGATAACAAATACGATCTCCCCATCAAAAAAAAATACCCCTCACCCATGCCCCCTTTTACTATAAACCCTACGGTTATTTCTATTCGGATGAAAAGAAGGGTGGATTTTTAATGTAAGAATTGATTGGCCATTCAGATTTCATCCCCCGTCAACCCAAGCATAAATCTAAGAACTCATCTCATTTTCATCATACGAAAACATTTTCTTTCCTTTTTTCTCCCATAATGCTCTCTTACTCTTACACACAATCTCTCTCTCGCTCTCTAGAAAATAGCATTCTTCACATATTACCTAGAAGATAAAGCTCTAACCTATTATTTCCTAACGAGAAAAATGAAAAATCTAACTTAATGTTATCCGTAAATTTCACTTGAAACAACTTTATTCCAGTATACTTGGAATATATACCAAGATATTACTTTGAATTTTGTTAATGAGATATCACCTATCACATATGACCAATCGTTTATTAGAAAAGTTGATAAGATTTCTGAAAAATTTTCTGAAATGAATTTATAAGTTATATACAAATATAACTTATACGTATATATATATATATATATTAGAAGTGATTGTTTTTTTCAACTTTTCGATTACCAAATCGTTAATCATTTACAAAGAATGATTAATATCAACGAAATTTTCTCGGTAGCTAATTCTGTAGCTAGAAATTTTAAATAATGTTCATATAGGCTTAAATAAAAAAATACCCTTCACCTACACCCCCATTTATGAATGATTAAACTTTACAAAGAAATAGACCCAATAACGGACATAATGAGAAAGAAACATATTTGCTTCTACGGACATCTCCTAAGGACACCAGAAACAAGAATAACAAGACAAATAATCAAGAAACTAAAAAGACTAAAACATCCACCAAATCGGATCAAAGAAATCACAAGTTCATGGAAGAGCTAGGGATAACGGAAAATGAACTAAAAAACAAGACTGAAGAGCTAAAGATACTTCACAATAAAAACACAAGATTAGAAATAAGGATTAAAAAGTAAGAAAATAGAGTTTTGTTCAGGGGTAAAAAGAAAAATAAGATTGAAAAAGTATTGGGCCAAAAGAAAAGCGGCCAAAACAGGACAATCCAAAACTTGATTAAGTGGTCCAATGAGGCTGTAAAAACACAAAAAAATCTATATGCCCGGAAATACTTCGTTAGTGAGAAACAGCTGAGAAAAGATTCCGCCGGAGTCAGTTACCACGGTGAAATGAAGCTGCAAGAGAATCTTAAGGTTATATAATTTTGCTCCTATAGTTTAAAGAAAACTACTATAAAACACTTTTTTTTAATCCCTAATGTTTGTACGCAGCAATCTGTTCAATTAAGAACAATGAGCAACCACATGACCGAATGTGATGAAGATGATAGGTATGACGTATAAATAAGGTGTAAAATAAGGTGAATTCTTGTACAGACTCATACGGTTCATTACTCACAGAGTATAGTTAATTAAATTCAAACCATCAAAATCCGGATCAAGTGGCCAGGCGGCGGGTTTTTTGTTGGTAGGCGGTTGCGGCCTCCCTGGGACTTTTCGGCGACGCCTCAATTGAGTCCAACACGACTGCGCCCATCGCGAGGGAGTGAACATGAGTTTTTCTTGCCGCCTTGGATAAAAAAACCATCAAAATAAACAGGTAACAACCGTCTGTAATTCAAATCCGGATAGAAGTAACTACCTTTGCTAGGATTTGAACCACGGAAATTTATCTCCGAAAATCTACTAACTCCGGTGACAATTTTACCCACTAGACTAACCCAGTGGTTTTAAAACTCAAAAATTAGGGGTAAAAATTTACAATTAGTTTAGATTAAACTTAAATAAGATAATTTGATTTAATGCTTAATTTTTTTGATTTATTTTTTTAATTCAGAAAAAGAAAATTAAATTACAAGAGAATTGATTTAAATTAATTAAGTAAAAAATAAATACAAGATATTAGAATTATACAATTATTAATAACAAAACTAAACTAAATTGTTACAATCACAATGGTCTATTTAAACAGTAAAATAAAATATCTTAAAATTTAGCTTAGATTGTAAAAAATGTACGTGATTTTGTTAGCTCATCAATTCACAGGTAAAAGGTGGTACAAATTTGAAGAGTAAAACGAAGGCGTCTAACAGACTTATTTTTTCTTAAACAAACTTTTTTGTATTTAAAAGAAATTCTTACATTTAAAAAAAATTTAAGCTTCACTGTATTTTTTAAAGAAAATATCAAGCTCTAAAGATTCAGTAAACAGTAAATTGTTTTTTTTTTAAAAAGTATCTCCACTGGGAATAACTTTTCATGTCAATTCTACTTTCTTAAAAATATATTGTAACGCTTAAGTTAAGATCCTTTCAGAATCTAGGAGAAATAAAATATAAACAAGTTTCTTTAAACTTGAAACAATATAATTTATTTACACAATTATAAATTACAATTAATTATTGCTGAGTTAATTATATGACTAACGCATTTAAGAACAAAAGAGGTAGAGGTGCGAAACACGCTAATCAGAGTTATCTCCTCTGAGACTAATGAATTTCATTATACAGCCAGACCCTGGGGTGAATGAAGTGAAAGTGTCATTTTCAGGGTGGAAAGTAGATACTTTTCAGAGGGCCTGGCACGCTGATAAGCATACTTTTCAACTCAAAGAGGAATACAATGGTAAACCACCTCACTATTCGTTTTGCTTAGTAAAGCCTCAAGAGGTTTATACCAGCCTTTTGGCTGGTGACCTAAACAACAGTAATAATCTTCTATAAACTGAAACCTCAAAAAAGTAAGGCTAGGGTATGAAAGAGTTAAAGAGTAGATTGAACATAAATTTTGTTATAATGTAAACAACAGACCAAAAAATGAGTAATTATTGCATTCCAATTTAATAAAGTTGAGAGGGTGAGAAAGTATAACTACCTAGGAACTGTTATCAACGAACATAATGATAGTTCTGAAGAAATCAGGATCAGAGTGGAAAAAGCTAGAGTCACATTTACTAAAATGAAAAAGGTGTTCTGTGGAAGAGATCTAAGCCTTGAGCTTAAAATTCGCCTTGTGAGATGCTACGTGCTCTCAGTTCTTTTCTATGGAATGGAGGCGTGGACATTGAAAAAGGTCGACACCAAGAGGGTAGAGGTATTCGAAATGTGGATGTATCGTAGGATACTGAGAGTATCGTGGACAGAGAGAGTGACAAACGTGGAGGTTTTGAGAAGGATGCAAAAGGAGAAAGAATTGATGTTAACGATTAAGAAGCGCAAATTGCAGTATTTGGGACATGTTGTGAGGGGAGATAAATACCAGTTGTTGCAACTTATTATCCAGGGAAAAATAATTGGCACAAGATCCATAGGCAGAAGAAGGAATTCATGGTTGAAGAACTTAAGAGAATGGTTCAATTGCAACAACTGCCAGCTGTTTAGATCTGCAGTATCAAGAATACGCATAGCTTTGATGATAGCCAAACTTCGGAACGAAGACGGCACCTAAAGAAGAAGAATTTAATAAAAAAAAAATTTGGTGTGAAACACACAACTTTCTCTTGCCAATGCAAATAATGACCAATATAACCTAACATTAGTAATAAAACATAAGAAATAAACAAAAAATTAACCTCAAAAAACATAACCTATTTTAATCATGAGTGAAAGACGCAAAATGAAAATCAACCTCAGTTTGGCTTTAAAATACGGAAAATCACTCTTTTACACTAAACTAGGCTCTGTAGAGGAAAAAGCTCAAAATAAAAGTTGTAGATATTTTTATTTTCTATAAATTTTACTATACACTTTTGTCGTAAAATGCATACTAAGGCCAAAATCTTAAAAGAATCGAATTTTCACACTTTTTCGTGAGAAAAAAACAGAAAATCGCTAATTACCGCTAAACTAAGCATTCTACAAAAAATGTTTGAAGTAAAAGTTGTAGAATTTTAAATTCTCTACATCTTTTATTACATAAATGTTTGCGCTAAAATGCATATTAAGCCGTAATTTCAATAAAACAATTTTTTTACGTGAAAACAGCCTCGCCAAGAATTTCAGCAAACATGGCGCCTACCCTATCTTGTAGAGCATAAAAACGTTTGTAAACGAGGCGATTTTTAAAAACATTGTAGACCAGTTTTGAGAAAATCGCAAAAAAGTGAAAAACTACACGAATAACCTACTACTTCTGGTTGACCGATTTTAATTGAAAATTTTTGTGTCGGGTCCGGTAGTGGTATGTAACTTTGGTTTCAAGTTTCAAGTTTGTACGATGTTCCGTTTTTGAGATATTCTGTTCACCCACACACAGACACAGACACAGCCCAATCGCTAAAAATATGTTTTTTGGGTTCACGGGATCTGAAAACGTGTAGATCCGATGAAAACTCGATTTCGAAAAATTGACATAAACAATACTCTCCTCCCCATATATTCATAAAGGCAAGAGAAAGTAATAAATTAATTCAAATTGTATTGTACATATATCCAATTATATACGAGTACATTATTTTACTAAAATAAAAGTTTTTATATTATACTGGAAGAATAAAGATACAAAAAAATGATAAAAAGTAAACCAATTTATTACATTAAATTAATTAACTTGTGAGAGAAATTGTGGAGAAGGTATTTACAGGGAAGAGTAGGGCAGTTGTTGATGAAAAGCTTTGAATACTAAACAATTGTATATTGTTGAAAATAGCCATCTGTCTTGTGTCATTTTCAGCCATATCGTGGCTATAAAGAAAGTCATCTCTTCATCTCCATCTCCACCTCTCCCGACCTTCCCCTGTCCCATGTCCCCTGTTCTGGACGTATTTTAGTCTCTATTCACTCAACGGAACCGCACGGTGTAAATGGATGGATGAAGCCACAGGAAATGGCGGTAGAGGTAGGTAAGTGTGTTTTGTAAAAGACACACAGACATACACGTCAGTGACATTTACAAAGTGCATTCGCCTGCAATGGACAGCCGGTTTTAGATGAGATACTGTATCTTTTTGTAGTAAAATGTATAACCTTACACGGTATACCTTCTTATTTGTGCTTCATTCACATGATAAATTTATATCAATTGGTCTTCATCTATTTAAAAACAAATCGTTCAAATTCACTATCTAAATACATCTAAAAAATGTATTACAGTATAGAAAATTAATACAGATTCATATACTTTCGACTAAAATAATGAGAACAAATTACGTATTATCATTATTATCTAGTAGGTACTTATACAATATCCAAATATTTTTGGTTAAGAGGGACTGTACAAGAAACATTTTGTTTACAACTGTACTTTTTTTAACGCACAACTACTAGTAAATAATGAGATGTTAAATGTTCAAGAATAGTGTGAATGTGAATCGAACCAGTGATCGATTTCGGCGTGAAATTGTTCAATAAACGTAATGTTAATATATATATTGATAATGATTTGTGAACTATAGTGACCGATCATTTTGAAATGATTTTATTAAGGCATGGGAAGTTAATTTAAAATGTGTTTTATGGTGGTTGAAGAAGATCCCTATTCCATCTTCGTTACATTCGTCTGTTAACAAGGAGATTGGACGTTTGGATCTAATTATGTGGTAAATTATATTTTTGTGACTTCTGACATCTTTAAACCAAATTATCCGATATTTTAGGTCCAAGTATTTAAAAATTTGTTTTGTCAACCGGTTATCATTCATTCTGTACAGGTGTTCGTAAAGTTTTAGTCTTCTTTTTCTAATCGGTTTCATAATCGATCATTTTCCTTGTAAATTGTTTTTGACCTCGTAACCTATATTTCCGTCAAATATCTTCGGACCCATTATCTTGTGAAGAATCTATCTCTAAAATTTTTTCGCGTCTCATAGACCAGCCTTTTCGGTCATTCTAAGGCACTCACTCGCGTGCAGACACTCAGGTTTTATTACAATATTTTAATGTCTAATCTTAGAGTGATCTGTAGATTTGTATAGATCTACAGTTCTACAGATTTATATAGAGCTAGAAAAAGTAAAATAATGTCCGATTTCCGCATATAATGTAATCTGAACGTTTCAAAAATCAGAGATTGTACCATTATAAAAAATTTACCTACTTTTTCTCATCACGTATTCAGTACTCTTAGGTAATATTTCTCTTCTTTCACTAGTCATTCATACTGACGCCAACAAAATTTGTACTCACAGTAATTCTTCTTGGAATATCGATTCAATCACTGAAAGTCTGTAACTCTGGTAAATCGCTCTTGTCATGAACCACTCTCAAAAGAGTGTGCGTACTCAGGTTTATCCGATCTCAGGTTTTTCATTCAGATCAGCACCTACCCTAAACTTTTCCTTGAGAATCAGTGTGAGAAGTTCTTACTTATCAACCTTGTATAAGTGACCAAAGTAGGCAGTCTTCCTTCTTTCGATTACGCGCATCAACTCATGGTCGACACCTATAAATCTCAAAATATCGACGTTGGTAACATGACCAGTTCACGAAATCCAGAGCGTTCTTCTGAATACCTACATTTTGAAAGCTTCTAAACGATAATTCCAGTACTAACTAGTTTTTTTGAACAAACGTGATTTGGTTTTCAACAAGTAAGATTGTGTAAGAAGTTAAGTTTATTTTGCCGAGAAGTGCACAATTAAGAGGTTGGTATTATTTGTTGTTGTTGTTGTTTAGGTCATCAGCCAAAAGGCTGGTTTGTATCTGTAAAGGCTTTTCTGAGTAAAACGAGGAGTGAGATGGTTTACCATGTATTCCTCACTGAGTGGAAAAGTATGCTTATCAGCATACCAGGCCCTCTGAAAAGCAGCTCCTTTCCACCCTCCAAATGACATCTTCACGTCATTCACCTCAGGCTCTGGCTGTATAATTAAATTCATTACTCTCAGAGTAGGTAACTCGAACTAGTGTCTTTTACACCTCTACCTCTTCTGTTCTTAAATGCTTCAGTCATATAACTGAGTGTAAATAATTAACAGTCCACTTATCTGTTATGGGCAATAATATTATTTAATAAAATAAATTGAATAATTTTGGGGAAAGCCAATAAGCTTATTCAAATACAAATTTTACAGCAGTAGATAAAAGTACAAAACAAATTAAAGTGATTGTCATTCAGCTAATGATATAAACAGTGCATGAAATTCATGATAATATAATCATGATATGAGTGAGATAAAATAACAATATATAAAGATAGAAATACAGAAATTCGAGGGAAAATTACAAAGAGGAAGTGTGAGTTATGGTTCGTTGACATTTCCGGACGAAATAACGTAACGGCCTAGAACATGGTCTCTAATATTATTCTATAGTTGATATTATACATATATAATTCGAACATGTACGACCGACTTGCCTGTTGGTAAAGTAAGAGACATATGTTGTTATTCGGACTGAGACTGTTTTCAAAATGACGACAAATTCAAATTTGTAAAGGGTGTGGGTTATGAAACACAACAAAGAGTACATTGAAATGTTCATTGATGTTTCCGGTACATTATATTCCCTGCCGTATATTCTCTTACATGTAATATTTGCTCAATTAATTACGTATCTAGAGCAAAGGAAAATGTACAGAATAATAATAGTCTGTATACGTTTATAATATCATAACCTAGGTCAATAATAATTATAGACTTTGAAAAGAAATGGTGTTAAGTAATTTAAAATTAGACCTACTGATTACTTTTAACAAAATAGCGGAACATAAAGCGATTAAATTGAGTTATTCATTTTTTATTAGTGTACCGTAACGCTACACTAATTTAACGCTGTAACGCTCAACTTATAAACAAATTAAAATTTAAAATTAATAACTATTTAAATAGGATTACTATACCTATTGATTTCATTATTAAATTTACAGTAGTATTTAAATTTTCGTGCGTTTTCAATCAAAATTTCTTTGAGATCTAACAGCTGATTGTTAGTAGAAAAAAACAAACACATTTACATAGATCTATTGTTTTTTGTATTTAAAGTCAAATCAACAGCTCGGTTATTGGCTACTGGTGGGTTAAAACTTTTGAAAAATTTCCAGACCCTAGCCGGGTATCAAACCCGGGACCTCCGCATTGTAGGCTAGCGCGCTACCACTACGCTAACGAGGCGAAGATATCTGTTTTTGTTAACTAGACAACTAGATCTAAATTTTTGTAAAATGCATTGGCTTTTCTTTTTCTTCTCCTCCTCCTCCATGTATTTTTCTCCTCCTCCTCCTCCTCCTTCTCCTTCTTCTTCATCTTCTTCTTTTCCTCCTCCTCCTCCATGTATTTGTATTATTCTCCTCCTCCTTCTCCTCCTTATCTTCTTCTTCTCCTCCTCCTCCATGTATTTGTATTTTTCTCCTCCTCCTCCCCCTCCTTTTTCTTCAACTTCTTCTTTTCCTCCTCCATATATTTGTAATTTACTCCTCCTCCTCCTCTTCCTCCTTCTTCTTCATATTCTTCTTCTTCTTCTCTCCCTCCATGTATTTGTATTTTCCCCTGCTCGTCCTGCTCCTTCTCCTCCTCCTCTTCCTCCACCTCCTCAACCGGAAGTCAAAAAATCAAATTCGGAAATTTGAAACGAATATAGTGTCATTCGCTTCCTTTTAAAGAGTATATACAGAAACCAGTAATCGTTTTTACCATTTGTCGAAGGTAAGCCTTTAGAAATGGCCATCAGCCAATAGACGTGTCTTCTCATGAAAGGGGTTTTTATAAATTTAAATTAAGTATAATTATTTCAGCAGTGAAATATATTACATTGAAACTGTTAAGCTAATCCAAAATATTAATAGGCAAGGGTCTGAACAATACACCTGTTTTAATACAAATTCTACGTACACGGATTGCTTCTGCATTTTATCGCAAACGAATGCCTTTTAAACGTGACTCGAATAACAAATAAAGTTTCTGCGGCTTCACTATGCCAGTTAACTTGCTACGATCTCTGTTTGAGAGAGTCAGCTTGAAAGGGCGGTAGACAGTAAAGGGAACGGGTGAAAAAGTCTGAGTCGTTTCGTCCCAACCCCTTAATGTTTCCTTCGCTTCCGTATATTTTTGTTTTTGTTATAAAACATATCAAAAACTTGCTTATAATTGAAAATAAGGTACAAAATCAAGTTTCCTTTACGTAATTACCACAATGACAAGCTCTCTGTAATTAAAACAATACCGTTCTCCACTTTAATAAACTTCATATGAATAATTAATTAATTTGATGAAAATTTAACATCAAAAATAAACTAATTTCAATTTTAATACCAAGTAAATGAACTGTTCAGTTTTATAACTGAAACTTTTTCTACACAGTTTATTAATCAAACATTTACCAAAATATATTACAAATGTAAATAGGATTACCTCATATTACGTCTTAAAATCCTAAAGGGTAATTAAAACATCTGGTGTGGAACACTCACGACTTATCTTGCCAATGTAAATAATAAAATATATAACGTATGTATAATCATTAGCGACAATGTTAAATTTAACAAATAACTAATCACGAGCGAATGACGCAAAATTAAAATTAACCTCTGTAGAACTTTAAATACCGGAAATCACCACCTAATTGACGCTAAACTACTATCTGTAGAAGAAAATGCTTGAAATAAAAGTGGTAATTTTTTTATCTTCTATAACTTTCATCATGAACTTTTTTATCGTAAAATACATCCTAAGGCCACAATCTTTAAAAATTCAACTTTTTACCGATTTTGATGAGAAAAATACAGAAATCATTAATTGACGCTAAAGTAAGCCCTGTATAAAACATATTTCAAATAAAAGTTTGAAGATTTTTAATTTTCTATACCTACTTTAATTAGGCCTATGTACACTTTTGCCCTAAAATGCATATTAAGGCTGCAATCTTAAAAAGAGCCATTTTTTACCACGATAGTACAGACACCTAAAGAATTTCATCAGCAGACATGGCGCTAACCCTATCTTGTAGAGAATAAAAAATTTAGTTATAAGTTGGGATAATAGTTATATGTTGCTTTGGTCAAAAGCCAAAATGCTGGTTTGAACCTTTAGAGGTTTTACTAAGTAAAACGAAAAGTAAAGAGGTTTACATATTGCCTTCCTCACTGAGTGGAGAAGAATGCTTATTGGCATACCCGCCCCTTCGAAAAGCACCTACTTTCCATCCTGCAAATGACACCTTCACTTCATTCACCACAAGGTCTGGCTGTATAACGAAATTCATTAGTGTCTTTTACACCTCTACCTCTTCTGTTCTTAAATAGTTCCGTCATATAACTGCCTGACTATGTGATAAGAAACAGAAATATTTTTTGTAGCCCTGTAACCAGCAGATCGAGTGCAATCAATTTAATACTCCACCTACCCGTTAAAGGCAACAAAGTTACATAAGATAAGGTTAAAAAAGCTTTGCTATTCGCATCCGTTGGATGAACAAACATTATTTGGAGTCTACGGAAAGTTTCCGGTGTAGATTGAATATAGAAATGGCTACAAGATAACCCCTTGTGGCACCCTGATTTGATGTCAAATTTTTTACCCAAAAAGAATTATAAAATCACAAAATACACTTTGTTAATTTTAGATTTCACGTCCTAAATCTTTCATCGCAATATTTATTTTTTTCTGATTATCCATGAGCTACCCCAAAAATATTGTAGTTTTTTTGTGAACATTAAAAATTGTAAGTAATATTTATTAAAACCATTTCTCCAATAGATTCATCAAGCTTTATTGCTCATTTGAAATTACTATTGACTTCAAAATTAGAGTTTAATATTAACTTCGGTTAATGTTTCAAAGTGAAAAAGTCCCACTGAACTCTAACTTCAAGTGGGTAGTACTTGAACTTGTTTCATGCTTTCATATTTGAAGACATGACAGTGTGAGGTAGCTCATTAGTCTGAAGTTTATAATTCCCTCCTTATATTACAGTACTAAATTAAATTGAAGTGTTTATTTATGTACAATTTCTAGAAAATATTCCTGATAAACCCAGCATAGTAATTTTATAACTAAATTATTTTGTTAATACAAGGTGTGACTATTAAAAAACGAGACTGACGGTGTAAAAAATTTAATTTTAATTTTATTCATAATCACTTATTGTCACCTTCAATATTACACTCCTTTTCTATCCCTACAACGCTCTATGCGAATTTTCCATTGTTGGAAATGGTGCTGTACGTCATCTTCTGTCAGCTCCTTCAGGACACGTGCCGCTTTCTCTTTTACAGCTTCAACAGACTCAAATCTTGTCCCTTATAATGCAGATTTCACCTAAGGGAACAGGTAGAAGTCACATGATGCAAGATCTGGTGAATAAGGTGGATGTTCTAACACTGAGATTCTGTACTTGGCTAGAAGCCTCTTGACAGATAACGCGGAATGAGCTGGCGCATTGTCTTAGAGGAGAACCCATGAGTTTTCCTTCCACATTTCGGGGTGTTTTTTCCTTACTCTTAGACGTAGTTTAGAAAGTACCTCAAGGTAGTAATAGTGATTAATTGTTTGACCTTCAGGAACCCAGTGAAGGTACACAATCCCATGGATATATAAAAAAAACAATCATCATTGCTTTAAATTTTGACTTGCTCATTCGGGCTTTTTTGGCTCTCGGTGAAGTTCGGCTCTTCCAATGAATGGATTGGCGTTTCGTTTCCGGATCATCAGTAAAAAACCACGTTTCATCACATCTTATTATCGTTTTAAAAAATTTGGGTCATTTTCAATCGCGTACAAAGTGTCAGTACAAAAATTTTTGCGAGCTTCATTTCAACTATTTTTGAGCAGCACGTGTCCTGAAGTAGCTGACAGAAGATGACTTCCAGCACTGTTACCAACAATGGAAAATTCGCATGGAGCGTTGAAGGGATAGAGACGGAGTGTATATTTAACGTCACAATAAGTGATTATGTATAAAATAAAGTAAAATTTTTTACAACGTCAGTCTCGTTATTTAATAGCCATACCTCGTATATTTTGGTTTTCGTTAGTAAGCAATGCTTAAAAAATTTATAAAAATATACAATCAGAACCTTGAAATAATGCTGAATACTTTAGTTCCTAAATATACTTTTAGGCTAAATAATATTTAATAAATTTTTACATAATTTAATACAGAAGTTAGTGTAGGCTCGATTTTTGACAAGCCAAATGCAGTTACTGTTTTTCTTCTTTTTAAGTACCACATTACAGTATTACATTATTACTCGTTAAAATTTTTGTTTTCTGAATAAAAACATAGCGTATTACGCGGAATTCGGCCCATACGTATTAGGAAGGTATATTATCTAATTATATTTTCACACTAACTTTAAGGGCTCGACAAAATACGCAACCTAAACAGGGGGTCCCAGTGTTTAAAACGTTGAGAACTACTGTACTATGTGAAATACTTGTATAGAACATTTTTCCAAATCGTATTATGTCCTTACTGCTTTAGATTGCCCACTTTAGAACCTACTTTTGCCTACTACTTTAAATCTACTTTAAAGCGCAAGAAAGTAGAAGTAGATTGGGCGCAAGAAAGTACAAGTATTGTGGATACACACTTGATGACAAGACGAACTGAGTGGAAATAAAAATTATAATAGTTTGATGTTATCAAAATAGCCTAGCCTACTTGAAAAGAGGAAAGGGTGTTTTTTAACGCTTATTCAAATGACGTTTATTCAAAAAACATATTTCAAGTAGATGTATAGTCCATATTAAAAGTTCAATAACCATATTTTTTCTTAGATGACCAATAAAACGTGATCGTAAATAACAGTTTGTGTAGTAATAGAAAACATAAAGGTAAAACCAGTGTACATAATCGTAAAGCAAGCAAATAATGTTCAGTTACCATAAGTTACATACAAACATAAACGCCTGACGATAACGTCACTATTGTCAGCTATTCACAAGCCTACCACCTCGTTTAAATAATCGTCTACTCATAAACATGTCGTAAAACTCTACGGGGTTGTAATGGGGGTGGGAATATTATAACCTGCCTACTAACACCTAACTCTGTAATGGTCATTTTCATAACCCCTTTATTAGAGGTATAACGATTTTTAAGGTTATTTTTGTTTTGTTTTACTACATGTATTGACTATAAAACAGGATCAATTAAATTTTTAATTTCTATAAAATATTATCTTGTGTTCTTATAGTTTGTAACAAAATAATTTCCTAAAATGTGAAGTAAATCCATCAAAGGCTGTGGAACTGGAAAATGAATAAATATCAAATGATCTACTCGTCGGTAAACTCCATGAGTATTAGAAAATATTTTTATAGGCCTATTGTATTTTTGAGACTATATTGTCTGTCTCAGATTGAAACGTATTGTGATATAGGCTACGCCAACTTTTCTTTTAAATTATTCAAAATTTTTAAAATTTTTATTTTTATTGTAAATAAATAAGGTTAAAATATCTCCAAACTTATTAAAATTAATAAAAGTATAGTTTTACAAATGGATTTGGTCAATCAATTGAAAAAGGGCTCTCGTTATAATGTTTCAAAATCACTTTTATAGATTAATTTTGTAAAATTACTAACTTATATAAAAAGTAAGTTAATAATGGTTCAGCCAAGAAAATATTAAAATGTATTAAAAATTGTCCAAAAGTATCATAAACATGGATTTTTTAAAAATCAATTACATAAAAACTTTGAAGTTCAATATCTCTAAACGTTATTTTCTCAGTTAGGCCCTTATTCCATTCAACTCCTCAATTTCAAAAATGTTTCTCTATTCCAATAAAAAAGAATCATTTAAAGAGTGAATTAACGAAACTGATAAGGGATAAATAATTAGAATTTATTTCAAAATAAAAAATGTCACACAAGAAAGTCATAAATAAAGTTAAAAAAAGTACTCGTACTAGTAAATTATGTGAAATATAGTGGCAGTGTAGTAGCTGTAAAGCAGTGGGTACTTTAACTTTTCAGAATTAACGTTCAAATGGAAGAATTATGTTTTTCTTGAGGGAATTAATATAGCTACAGGAGGGTAGTAATAAACCAGGTTAAAAGGGAAGGGGTGCATTGAGATGGATTATATGGTAAGGTGGAGAGGATAAAAACGGGAGTGGGGGGAGATGTAGGCTGTCCATTGAAGGAAGGTTCGTTTCTGGTCGCAAGCCATTATTCTTTTCTGACTGACCCCCAGAATGTCTAACCGAAACGATGACTTGGCAGTTTACGCCGTCTTGCTAGCTGCCTGACTCGGTTCGACTCAACATGTGGTCTATCGAGAAAATTAATGTAATGGCCTCCCATCTACTCCCGATTGGAATTTATCTCTCGATACCAAACCCGCCTTGAATTTTGGACACTTTTATATTTCGTATACTGTAGTTACGGGACATAAAGAAAGATTGATGTCAGCGTCGAGGTCGGGGTTAGAGACCCCGTGTTTCCTCGGAAACTTTAAATCGTATGTAGTGTACTTTGACAATCCAAACTCCGGCAAAATAACAGATTGTATTTCAAGGAATTCGTTACAATAAAATACCGAATGGATTTTATTTTATATCAAAGTAAATCTTACCTAATACAATTGAAGTATTTCATTCATCTACTCATTTCACAACCTCAACCAACATTTACTATTCAAATTTATTTCTAACAAAAAATATTTATATTAATCGCTTTACTGAACTAGAATGCAAAATGGGTTTGTGAACTTTAAAAGGTATTTTACATAAATTTCGATTATATATACATTAGTGTTTTCCAAGTAGTAACTATATATTTTTTTTTTACTTTATTTAAGAAAATGAAACTACAACTGTGTAATATTTTAACACAAGCAGCAGTTTAAACGTCAATATAGTATAAGTTATTATTAAATTGTCTTGGTGTCATTTGTGTGAGAAGTCGCCCAGTGGTAACCCCTAAAGACGATTCACAAAAGGTCTCTACTCCATTGTCTTTTCAGTCTTCTACGTGGGTTATGTGGTAGGTAAGGAGCGGACAGTGATTGAATTTGTAGATTTGTGCGATAGTGTCGTTTCCATTTCGATCGATCGTGTACCACTTCGATGTTAAGGTCTCTGTGTAATGTTTTGTTACTAACGTATGTTGGACAACCTTTGATGATGATTGAAATTTTGTACTGGAATGTCTGAATAAGTTTTTGGACTTACGGTTTACAGTTTTTGGATCTACAGATCAGCTAAAAAATCTAAAAATCTTAGTCACAATTCTATTGTAGCTACTACTTATTCCAGGTTCTTTCGGGATATGGTTATAATAAATGATGAATTTATAACAAGTATTTATTAACAATATAATAAATTATTACCCTGGTGAATATCAACATGAATATAATTTTAAGCGATAACTATTAAGATTTAATAACCGAGTCAGAAGAAAAGCACCAAAACGCCATTTTTTCCTGAATCTATGTAGTTTGTACAATCTTTGCATTAGTACAAAATCTAAAGTAGTCTAATGACTTTAGTAGAAAGGGATTTTGCAAGATCCAAGATTGTGGTTAGGACAAACTTTGTTATTAAGCAGGTCAGAGCATTAAGTTATTTGGGTTGCTACATTGGTTTTGACGAAAAGCATGATGTTGACAAAACAATACATCGTTTTCATAGAATACGGGGAGCGAATGCAAGTACACTGGACAAGGCTCACAAACACACATTGATGAAATTTTATAACGGTTTAGAAGTTCCAACATTTTTATTACAGCGAAACCTGAGTACTAATAAGACGACGTAAGTAGGAATTGAAAGATCAAAGAATCATTTTCTAGGATACGAAGAGTCAAGGGTAGTACGAGGGAGGGCAGATTTTGAAATTGTGATACAAGAAAAGAGTTGCAAATAATAAGTATAAATGGAGAAACAGTTACCACAGTAGGTGGATGGACGATCTTATATGAAAGAATATATAATTTATCTTTTTGTAATTCTTCCAGAACAGATTCTGAGATACAGGCATGAAGAAAGAAAATGCTTGAGAAGACCTCTATATGATAGAATTATTAATTTTGATTAATAACTTGCTGATAAAATCAAAATATTTTGATACTGGATCAGGGTAGATGACCTACGCCACGAAAAAAAGAATATTACAATTACTCAGGTATGTGGTTGAAACTTTTGTCGAACATCGTTGATCCATCTTATTGAATTAAACTTACATATTCGATAGCAGTTTGGTAGAATACATGATTAAGATGTAAAATTTCATTATAATACCAGTAGTAAAAACCGCTTAACGATAATTTTTTTCCGCTTTTTAATTTCTCTTGCCTATAAGAATATATAGAAAGGAAAGTATTGTTTTCATGTAGATTTTCCAAAATTGAGTTTTTACCGGATCTACAAGTTTTCAGACCCCCTGAACCCAAAAAACATGTTTTTAGCGATTGGTGTGTGTGTGTGTGTGTGTGTGTATGCGCGCGCGTGTGTGTGTGTGTGAGTGAGTGAACAGAATATCTCAAGAACGGAACGTCGTACGAACTTGAAACTTAAGTCAGATACCACTAATGTTCCGACACGAACATTTTCATCAAAATTGGTCAACCAGAAGTAGCAGTTTATTCGTGTCATTTTTCACTTCTTTCCGATTTTCTCAAAAACGGCTACTATGGTTTTTTTTAAAAATCGCCTAATTTACTAAATTTTTTGTGCTCTACAAGATAGGGTAGGCGCCATTTCTGCTGAAATTCTTGGGGAGTTTGTTTTCTCGTTAAAAATTGTTTTTTAAGATTGCGACTTAAATATGCATTTTAGCGCAAAAATTTATAATAAAAGTTGTTGAGAATTTAAAATCCTACACGTTTTATTTCAAACATTTTTCTGTACAACGCTTAGTTTAGCGGTAATTAGCAATTTTCTGTTTTTCTCTCACGAAAGTGTGTAAAAAATCAATTTTTTTAAAAGATTTCAGCCTTAGTATGCATTTTACGACCAAAATGTATAATCAAATTTATAGGAAATTAAAAGATGTACAACTTTTATTTATAGCATTTTTCTCTACAGAGCCTAGTTTAGCGTGAAAGAGTGATTTTCCGTATTTCTAAGCCAAACTGAGGTTGATTTTCATTTTTCGTCTTTCACTCATGATTAAAATTAGGTTTTTTTTATTGAGGTTAGTTTTTTTGTTTATTTCTAATGTTTTATTACTAATGTTAGGTTACATTGTTAATTATTTGCATTGGTAAGAGAAAGTTGTGTGAGTGTTTCACACCAGATTTTTTATATCGGAGTTCAGATCGAATCAAAAGTAGAAAAGCCATAAATTAAAAATATCTGATTTGTGAACAAATTATTCTGCATTACTGAATTATAACACTTTACGGTTTATAATGCAAAGTTATTACAATCTAATAAAAAATATTAATTACTCTGATAAAAAACATTTGTTAACGTAAACCCTCTGACATAATTCAAAAAATATAAAAGACCCACAAAATTTAATACCTATTTATTTATGAAACGATCGTTACTCAATGCTTTTAACCACGATAAAAAGAAGTATAAATACAAGACGTAGAGTCTAACATAAAAGAAAAAATGGAGAGAAACTTTTATTTACATCAAAGGAAGTTCTTAAATAAGGAATACAATAGATAACATGGTTGGGAGGATTTACAATGTTAACGTTCATATACCACATTCGTTTTTTTTGCCCGGCTTCCAATTTGTTTACATAACATAAGTATATATTTTGCAAAGAAGACTACTTATTAAACTTGATTTCTTTATTTAGGTAAACCTCTTTGTGGTTAGCATTGCTGGTATTTTTTGTTTAAATTGATTAGCCTTCTATAAAATTTAAAAAAGAAAATTATAAACAAAGTACAGTAATCAAACCAAAATGTCTAGGTTGTATATTAGTTTCAGATAAAAGGTAGAAATACACACAAAAATAGAGAAAAAGGGAAGTTTCTAAGGGAAGTATTAAGAATGAGGTCAAGTAGAGAAAAAAGGAAGTTTTTAAGGGAAGTACTATTAAGAAAGAGGTCAAGTACCATTATAGACTGAACCAGGAATTGTATTTCATGTTTAAGAAGATCTTGATTACAACGAAGAAAAGGTAGATGGAACCAGAAAAGATAACAAACAAGATTCTCCTCAAGAATTTTCAGTGACCTGCCGAAACTTAAAAATAATACCGTAGCTACTTCTGTCGATGTCACTGCAATTCTAGCTGTAGTCGACGGTATTGAGGGAGATAAGCCTTACAGGCTACAAACTGGATTGCAGAAGTTCAGCAATAGAAAAAAGGAGAATAAACCCATTGAGACAAAATAAATTAATGTCAACTTGACCAACAGAAAAATTGAGAATATTCCAGTATATACGTAAATACCCGCACTGTGCTGCACGCGAACACTGTTAAATACTTTGGTAAGACACTCAATGATAAGCTTTGCTGGTAAGCCAACTTTAAAAAGAAAAGAGAGGAGCTTGGGTTAAGTTTCAGAAATTTTACTGACTTCTAGGAAGAAGACCCTCATTGTCAGTGTTTTGCTCTATAAACATATTGGTGTCCCAAAAATCTGAGTACGGCAAAATATTTCGCAAACAAAAGTTATGTTAGTCTTCAAAACACAATATAATCTTATGAATGCAAATAGAATCTACTGAAATTCATGTTTGTAAATTTTTTCCGCCATCTTGAATGGAACTTTTTTTTTAATACAAAGATGGTCATGTGACACATAATTTGCATGTAGGATTTTACGAAAAATCCACTAGTGAAAATCGTTTTTGAATATGGTTTATCGTTTTGAAAATACAGCCCGTTGAAATCGGAAACCCAGTGAAAATGGCCTGTCATAGATGTTAGTTAGTATCACCTTCCTTGACTGTCTCTAAAGTTTAGTTTAGTGATTATTTTTACTTAATTTAAGTTTTATTTGAACAAATGAGTGCAAATAAAGATTTGCAAGCGTTAAAAAGCAAGAGCTTATAAAGATTTGCACTGATTTGTTCAAATTAAATTCAAATTAATCAGTAAACTAAATTTTAGAGACAGTTAAGGAACATGATACTAACATCCAAGACAGTCCATTTTTACTGTGTTACCGAATTTGACGGGGTGTATCTTCAAAACAAAAAGATATATTTAAAAACGATTTTCACTAGTGGATTTTTGTAAAATTTTATATGCAAATTATGTGTCACATAAAAAATCTTTGTACATCTTTGTATTTAAAAAATAAGTTGCATTCAAGATGGCGAAAAATATGTACAAACATGACTTTCAATAAATTATATTTGCATTCATAATATTATATTGTTTTGAAGAATAAAATCACTAGTTAGCGAAATATTTTGCCATATTCGGACTTTTAGGACACCCATAGTATAAAAAAACCTGTCTGGACGTATAGTATGCAACTCTGGGATGTGAAAAGTAAAATAATCAAATCCGGATGAAAGTCACTTTGAACCATGAAACCTTCGTCTCCGAAATCACTATTAAACAGCTGACTCGAGGCGATGGCTTTACCACTAGACCAACCCGGTGTATTACATATTTTTACCAATATAATCACTTCTTAGAGTTTGTAGGCCTACGTACATTTTAAAGAAACATCCTTTATACATTAGAAACACATGTTATTCTAAACATCTTGTAAGTCACAATTAATTATACAATAGAAATGATAAAAGTTTTCAATAAGTCTCTTTAAAACGTATAACAAATGTAGGTTATATAATAAGGAGGCGTCTATAGATCTTACAGGGTATAAACAACTATAAGAAAGTTTAATTTAACAAGAGACGAGCACCCAGTAGTAAAGAAACATCAAATACCACATGTTACTTAATTATCAGTTATTGTATGGGGTCAAAATGTTAGCCTATAACAACACATAAGCCCATAATAGACATCTTCTACCGTTTGCTATACACCAAGTAATAGGTCTACTGATGTTTGGCGGCGTATAACGACTACTCCTTTATTATTAAACGTTATGGCACGATTTCTATCTAACTGAACGCAAACGTTTCAATAGAAAAAGCCACGCGTACATTGTTGTTATTATTTTTTTATTATATATAAGAAACGACATGCGAACCATTCTTTTTTTAATAAATTATAACAATACGTTACCGAGCTTGTTGTTAGATATTATTAAAAGTAAAAACTATAATTTTATAGTGATGACATTCATTGTTATAAGCCGCATGGCGCTAACGTTATTCGTTATGTTTTATTAATTTTATACATCCACTGTTTAGAAAATCACAGATTGAATGCTATAAAACCGAATATACACGAATATACTCCAAGGCGGCGAGAAAAACTCATGATCACTCCCTCACGATGGGGGAAGTAGTGTAGGACTCAATTGAGGCGTCCTCGTCCAGCCCTAAGGAGGCCGTAACCGCCTTACCAACCAAAAACCCGCCGCCTGGCCACTTGATCCGACATCAGCAAACAACCCTACCCCTCGGAACTGTTTATATAATATTACAAGGGAAATGTCAGGTTAAAAACAAAAATTTACATACTGTCAGCGGGGCGTGGAAGGGAACCGTAGCCTAATTCCCCTCTCGCTGTCACTGACCAACACTCTCTCTCTCACTTTCATTCATCTCTTTCATCACCGGCTCAGGAAATTAGTGTGCATACCTTACCTACTGAGATCGGGACAGGATTGATTCACAGTGGGAGTGGGCGATCCCGCTGATCTCCATATACACGGTTAAATTTGGTTACTCAATGTGGCTGAACCAATGAAATTGATTTAACAGCATTGAATAACTTTTTTCTACATGGTTAAAATATGCAATTGAACAATTAATGTTAAAAACAAGAAGTCAAATGAAGTTATTAGATTAGGAGTTCAAATAGTTTTAGAAAACTTAATCGAAATCTGTTATAAAATCGTAAAGATTTCACAAAAAGCGGCAGCGGCGTTATTGGACACGACCGTGGATATTGCGTAGAATCCTTTGAGTATTCTATAATTTATACTCAAATGTAGAATCGAATTCAGCGCCTCTGAAAATTTATTAAAAGAACAATTTTTAAAAAGTCTTATCTTTGACCTATGAAAAAAGCCATTAATGATTTCTGACTCTTTAAGATGAATCGAATGGCACTACTTTTGTTTCCAAATTCCGACTTTTATTTCTTGACTTCCTTTTTTAGGCCATTTCCAATCAAAACCGAAACTTCAAACCCAACCCAGTCCCATTGGAAAATGATAGATTACAATTTTAAACATTTCCACCAATGAAGCAAAAATAAATCTTATATGCCAACTATCTAATCATTCCCAATATTTTAGCTTTTACTATAAAATAAACATAATTCAGTTCATGTATTTATTACTATTTTGTTGAAAAAAAAGAAGTTTCCTGTCTTTATTCATCACAAGTTTTATGTACATATTATATAACATGGGAAATTAAAAAAAAAAACGAAACCTCAATTGGTTATGCGGTACTAATATTGTACATTATGGGAAAAAACGAGTCTTATAAAAATGTATGTACATAAATACTTTTTAAAAGGTTCAAGGTCGAACATGATGCTGTGTAATACTTATATATATTTTATTACGTATTTATTAAAGTAGTTTTTTATGGTAATATAATTCTAAAAGTACATTAGTGCACTTCCTTTTATTAATAATATATCAATGAATACGTTACCCGCTCCAGTAGAAAATATACTACTTATATTTTATATGAATTAGTTATTTTACGATTCAGTCGATATTGTCCCATGTATCACATTGAAAAAAGAACTTGAGGTCGGTTTTAACATTTAGTATTTTCTCTCAGGTGTATATGTATCATCAAAAGAATTTATTTATTTATATTACCATAAAAAACGTCGGCGTTATTTTTCCATAATATTACTGCAACGCTAAATTATGTGGGTCATTGTATGTTTAGGTGTTTAAATGTTTTTAAATTTAAGTAAAATCATATTATTTACCGCAGATTAATATTAAAGCGAAACGCAACATTGCAACGTGTTCCGACGACACTGGTGTACAAGCTATTCACGAATCACAATATAAATACCGCGTAAAAATACTTACATGAACAATATTATTACAAAAATATCAAAATTGACAGTAAACAAGGCGAATAAAAACTGTTAGGTCAAAAACTAAAGCGTTAACAGAATACAATCCTTTAAAAAAATTTCTAGGTTTAATCACGTGTAGTCACTACTTTGTACGAAACTCCGTCGTACATTGAGACTTCAACGTTGACACAATATCTTTTTCTTAACGTACCTTTTCCGGCCAGAGGTTGGCAATCATGATGGCTATTCGGATTTTGGACACCGCAGCTCTGAACAACTCCGCTGAGGACAACAAAACCAGTCGGGGAGATTCTCTACCAACAAATTCTTCTTCTTCCCACATCTCTTTCCCTGAATCTTGCCTTGTATTATTGAGCGAAGCATTTCATATCTTAATCCACACATAATATAACCCAGATATTCCATTTTTCCTTTTTTGGATAGTGTAAACAAGTTCCTTTTCTGTTCCTATTCACCGCAAGAATGTCTCATTAGGTACTTTATCCGTCCAGGGTATTTTTACCATGCGGATAAAACTTCAGAAAGCCCATAAGTCAACATTTTACATATTTTCTTTATTGCTTATTTGAACTAACTAAAAGTAAACACACCATCCCTACAAAAATCACAAAAGTTTAGCTTTTCCTTCAATGATTCAATATAATATAAATCATATTGGTATAACTTATATTAGAACATTTAGTTGTGATTATTTTCATATAAAATTCAATTAAATTAAGTAAGTTTATGACGAGTTATAACTGTTTAATCTTTTGACCGCACATTTACGAGGTGACTTTGTGCTAATTTTGGCACAAATGTCCCCCTTGACGTAACTTTTTGTCATTCAAAATTCAATAATTTTTTACCAAACTAGCTTTGACCAGTGGGGTTAGATTGTGCCATGAATTTTCCAAATTTGTGGCTAACTGGCTTAATAAATCTCGGTTTTTTTGAAATGAGATGAAAGCTATAAACTAGCTCTTGTTTTAGGCATAGTTGCTAAAGAAATAATTTGTGTATTTATAAAAATACGTAGATAAGTACGAGTAACATAAAAAGTGGCACAATCTCACCCCATTTGACGTTACTTAAAAATATATTTTTAAAAATTTATAGAACACTTAGCCTACATTTAATCATGAACAAATTGAAGAAAATATTGCCCCGAAACTTATGAGCGTACGGTAGATACTGTTATATGAATTTAAAATATTATAGTCCTTCATTGTTTATTATATCGAATAAAATACACGGAACTAGATAGTTATAGCTTAACATTCATATGAAACTAATCATATATTAAATTCTGTATTTATCTTACACACATAAGACAAGTCTTTATGTAATAATAACAAAGTAAATATATTTTTCGATCAATAAATGCAATTACGAACAATTTCAATGTAGGTCAAACAGGGAGAAAGCACGTACTGAAGTAATATACCAAACGTACGATGAAGATAAAAATTCTCCGTTTTTTTAAAAAACACAATGTTTAAAATTTACGTTGTACTTAAATGTAATATGATAAAAGTTGTATAAATTTATTGAAAAAATGATTCATAAATTGTAGTAATTAAAGTAAGCTTAACAGATTAAATGAAATACTAACGACTCTACTATAAGTTATTTATTTATTTATTTCCCATTGCTTACAAAAAAATATCAATACAAAATAAATGTTAATTTCCTTAATCATACTTTGATAATCTAAAAACTATATATTTTAATTCGCGGTGGGGAAATTAATCCACCCAACTATGGTTTCCCATGTTCAAGGGTAGATCAATTCAGTGCTTCTTTGTCCATTATACTACTGCAACTACTGTACTACGGTAATCTATTAGTGTGTTAGTAATTACAACTACATGTTAGTTACTTAAATACTAATTAAACTACTAAGTCATTTTTATTTAAAAAAATAATATATGCTGTTATATAATTACATGTACAAATGAAAAAGAAAACAAACAATATAATATGCAAGACAAAATAATTTATTTAAAAATATAAAACTACAATTGAAACCGGTAGCCGAGCTCACAAAACTATATGTTTGTTGAAGTAACCAATTTTTCGATAGCGTCTCTCCCTATATGAATAAGTCCGAATAATTCACAAATAAAGATTATACTACTGTAACACCTAAACCTAGGTTCGTTCCGGATCTGGGTTTAACTATTGTGCTTAGATTACTAATAAGTTACAATTGTAATATGACAAATTTACTGGACACCTGGAGTTGTTTATTTTAAGGTCTATTGAAATAAAAATAGATATCTCCAGCTGATTGAAATGAATATTTTAATAAAATTATTTGATTTCATTAACAAAAGTATGGTTACTAGGCAACTAAGAAGAAGAAAAGAGAATTGTAAAATTTTTTAATGGGGGACAGGAGGCCAAACCAAACGGGTGGGTCCATCATTCGTGCTTAACAAACAGTCGTAAATATATAATTAATAGTAAAAATAGATAAATAGTAATAAATACAACGTGCATATTATTAAAAGAGACATAAATTATCATACTTCATAATAACAGTGACTATCCGGTAGCCTTTCAGTGGCAGACGTATAAAACAATAACAATAAACATTCGTTCGATTATGTAATTATGAAAATATATAAATTAAATAAAACCATAATGTATAAATGTGAATAATTTTTTATTGAGTGAGATAAGGGACAAGGTAAATAAGAAATTGATTTAATCATTTATTCACAACAAATTTGGCATACCCTCGTGGAGAAACTGAGAGAAATTAAATAGTTTTCTTACAAATTGGCATCCAGCTTGCGGGGAAAATTATTTAGTCTTTTTTCAAATTGGCATCCCTCGTGGGGATACCTAGAGGAGTAAAAAGTATTTTTCACAATCAAATTCCTTAAATTAAATAATTACAAAACTTGAAGCTTAGAGTAACTTAACTAACAATAGCAATTGAATCTGTCATTTCAGAAAGCCTATAAGTCAAAATTTTAGAATTTTTTTGATATAGTAAAATTTCGAATTGTTTGAATTAAAAATACCATTCCGTACATAAATCACATTAAGTCCAGCTTTCCTTTAGTCTACTAATATAATGCTAAGAGCTTATCCTTATACTATAATGCTTATCCTGAAGTCTTTTTCCAGTCGAAAATAAAATTGGTGATAGGCCTACTTTGAAGGTTAAGTCCTACGTTTCAGAGTACGAACGTTTTTACATAAAAATATTTTTATGGGAGACGAAAACTATTGGTAAACATGACAAAAATTGTGAAGTTCTTCAGACGAGCAATTTTTCTTTTTGAAAGTCAAGAATTTCATATTCATATTGTAGTGAAAAGATTCCTTAAGTGGAAAATGTAAATTAGTGTAATAAATAAATAAGTAAATAAATATTGCATTAAACAATTTTCTTGTGGTTAATAACAGCGTGTCTCATACAGGAACAACATAATACAGAATTTTACTAATTATTACGTTTGGAACAACATAAGTCTAAAGTTCGTTTTTTGACTTTTGTGCTTTTTCAAATGATCGATTCAATTATTTTACATTTAACAATTACCTGTTACCTACAACCAAATACAATGTGTACTACGCAGACCTTTCTTTAACGTACACTAATGATCGTAGACAAGTAATAAAAATTTTGGAAAACAATTTTTTATTCTTCACAATAAATTTTTAAAATATACCTAAAAATGCCTGTAAATTTCAGTATAAATCTTTTTCTTTGAACCCTAAATTATAGCAAAAAACCATTATTGAGACTTGCAGCGTTTGGCTAAACTAGTTTTTATCATTTTCTGGAAAACTGGAGTTTCTGATTAAGCAGATTCTGGGAAGAAGCTCCTCATAAAAATATAAATTAAAAAAAACTACAATAAGATTATGTAGGCTACTTACATAATGTAATACAGAGAAAATTAAAACAACTTAATCTAAAACTACGTACTTATCAAGTTATTTTTAATATAACAATTTGGATATTTACTTAAAAGAAATTAATTCAATAAATGAGCATGTTGTTGTGTAGGTCATCAGCCGAACGGCTGGTTTGAACTTCTAGAAGCTTTACTAAGTAAAACGAGGAGTGATGTAATTTAACATCGCCTTCCTCTCTAAGTGGAAACGTATGCTTATCAGCATGCCAGGCCCTCTGAAAAACTTTGTATCCTGCAAATAACACCATCACTTCATTCACCACAGGGTCTTGTTATAATATAATGAAATTCATTACTATCAGAGAGATAACTGTGACTAGTGTCTTTTACACCTCTACCTCTTCTGTTCTTAAATGCTTTAGTCATATAATTGGCTGATTATGTGAAAGGTAACAAAACTATTGTTTGTAGCCCTGGAACTAGCAGATCAAGTGCAAATAAACACTCCACCTGCCTGTTATGAGCATAAATAAAACAATAAAATAAAATAACATTTGTGAATAAATAAATACAACGTATTTTTATAAAACATAGTGGAAACAAAAACACAAATTACCAAGTTAGACTTAAATCCAACACTTTTATTCAGTAAAATTAATTTGTTCTTGAAGAGAAAATATTTTATGAATTTAGCGAAACCTTGAAGGTTAGGAAAAATTAAACGATATTTAATATCCTTTTATTAGTAGAGAGAAAGTCCGGTTCAATATATAATTTAAAAATCTTTTACTAAAAGTAAATAGTTCCTTACTTTATTCTTTCTTACAAACAAATCTATTATTCTTTTCAATAGAAGTTTCGTTTGTTTGACTATTTTTTTCTTTATTAACCTATTCCTTTTCAATAAATTCTAGAGCAACAAAACGATTTTAGTATTTCACAAAAATATAAAAACTCTTTAAGAAAAACCTTTTAACTTTTAACATTTAGAACATAATCATAACAAACGTTTGTTAATATTTAGTTGATTATATTTTGGGGTTCGACTATTTAAAAGAATTTAAGTATGTTGAAAAACTAATCAAAAATCGTCCTTATACGAATTCAGGTATTCAGTTAAAACTGAGAACTTTATTAGTCCGGATTAATGGAAACATTTTTTGGTCTTAACCGAAAGAGAATAAGGGGTTTAACGTATTTTTATTTTTTCTTGCCCTGTATGAAATGTGTTCTTCTTTAGGTCATCAGCTGAAAAGCTGGTTTGAACCTCTAAAGGTTTTATTAAGTAAAACGAGGAGTGAGGTGATTTATTATTGCCTTACTCACCGAGTTTAAAAATTATGCTCATCAAAATGTCAAACTCTCCAAAAAGCATCTACTTTCTACCCTGCAAATGACACCTTTACTTCATTTATCACAGGGTCTGGCTGTATAATGAAATTTATTACTCTCAGAGAAGATAATTCTGATTAGTGTCTTTTACATCTTTATCTCTTCTGTTCTTAAATGCTTCAAAATATATAATTGGCCGACCATGTGATAAGAAACAGAACTATTTTTTGAAGCCCTGGAACAAGCAGATAATTTAACACGCCACTTGCCTGTTATGGGCAGTGTAAATAATATAAAGTAATTTTATTTTTTGAGTGTTAGTGAATAAGTATGTGTGTGTATAATGATTGTGTTGTTTGTGTTGCTTTTGTCTTTTGTCGTAGCGTTTAATTTGCTAATCAGTAGATTAGTAACTAATATTACCTATTCGATTTCAAAATTAGCTGTAGTCTATTACTTATTGTTCATACATGGACAGATTCTAATTTCGATTAATTATGTAAAAATGCAAATAATAAAAAATATTATTGTTGTTAAAAGCAGTACATCGGTAAATAAATATTGCGGTTTTCTTTAAGAATGTCAGTAAATAAAATTCTGAAGTTGTTATTCAAAAACCTTTAATAAAATGGAAGTTTATTACAAGATAAATGCTGTAATAAGACAAAACGGTATATTTAAAAGAATATGAAAGAAAACTTATTTGCGGTCGAGAAAAAAGAGGGCATAAAGGAGTGGAAGAAAGAATTTAGAAAGCGAGAATTAAATTTTTGTTAAAAATTTAAATATCTTGGTAAACAAGTTACTGGAGCATAAAGAGAATGTCATCACGTCCAGTGGTTTTACAAGAAAAACAATTTTGGTAAAGAAAAAAGAGCAAATAAAATATTTAACAAAATTAAAAGTAATTTATATGTGCGTGTGCGGCCCTATAAAATAAACGTGGTCGTATGTTGCGTCGGCTAATTTTTTACATTTAGCGACAGTTTATTTGGGCTGTTTACTTGAACGTATCTTGTCTATTTTGTGGGAATTAATTAAAGTGGGGGCAAAATAAAATCCCATTTTCTTCTCCCAAGGCAGTACAGTACATTTATTGCTTCTTTTAGAGCGAGCTGGAAACTAATACTTATAATCTAGGATTTTATTCTTAAGCCGTCTTTTCTATTCTAACTTAAAGTAAGCTTCTTCTTAGAAGAGAAAACAACTAAGCGATCTTATTGCCCTAAATTCAATTTGTTTTTGAATTTAAAAATTGATCGATTTTACAATATAGTTATCACTACAATTCAAGCATTTTCAAGATTTATTTTTTCGTATTAATGTTCATAAATTTTAAACGGATTTTAGTTTATTTGTCGTTCGAAATTAATTAAATTTTCATTGGCTTTGAACGATCGGCCTTAAAACTGATAAAGTCCCACAGGTATCTATTCTCTCGGCATTACTATCTGGATAATGAACACAGCTGACATTTCCACATCTGGTCACACACAAACAGCTTTCAATGGCCTCGACCATTTTTTCAGCCTGTTCGGCTATTGAAGTAGAATTAAATTTGCAACATTACCAAACTATCTTAGAATTATGGGATTTACTGTACAGTACTGGTTCTCAAAGTAGGGGATGCGACCTCCAAGGCGGCGCGATGAAGGAGTTAAGGGGCAGAAAGCTTAGTTTAAAAACATTAATAAAATTTTGTGAAGTGAAATATTCTTTATTTTTTATAACATTGGAACAAGTTTTTAATTTGTAATTGGTCGTTATAAACGAAGTTAGAAAAATGCATTGGTTTGAGTTCTATTTAGCATTATGTAGCTACTTGTTAAAATGCATAGTCTATCCTGATCTATTTGTAATTATGTTTTTAATTATTTCAACATTGAACATATTGTCCCAATAGGGATAGGCTTTCAACATTTAACTTAAATAACAATTACTAGTAAAAGTGTTATAAAAAAAGCACAATTAAATTACATATAAAGGGCTCGAAATAAAAAGTTTGAGAACCACGGCTGCAGAGGATTAATCTGATCACATGTCTGGTTTGTTTGTTGACAATTTAAAAAAAATCTAAATTAATTTTGTATGTTAAAATAAATATAAATTACAGTATAAATGAAATTTTATCACCTTACCTTCGGTTGCTTATTTAAGTTTAAAAAACTGACGCGCGTTTCGGTGGTGCCACCTTCTTCAGAGCATATTTTTAAAAAATTAAAAATTAACATTTAGAACGGTGTTTCCATTCAGTCATTTAGATTAAAACAGTTTTAATCTAAATGACTGAATGGAAACACCATTCTAAATTTTAATTTTAATTTTTTTAAATATGCTCTGAAGAAGGTGGTAGGCTACCGCCGAAACGCGCGTAAGTTTTTAAACTTAAATAAGCAACCGAAGGTAAGGTGATAAATTTCATTTATAGCTACTGTAATTTATATTAATGGTTGGCAGGATGCATTTCAAAAATTTATTTATAATAGAAATATGTTTAGGATGCCAAAATTGGATAATTTTTTTTGTAATTGGTTAAATATGATTTAAAATTTCATATTTTTCTTAAATATTTAAATGTATTGTTAGGTGTTTTAGAGGTTCTTGAACCAGTATGAAGAAGGATTTCTTGGACCAACTCATAAAGAATTTAAATTAAGAATAAATGATAAAAGCTTAATATTACTCTGGATACAAGTTAATTATTTATTTGTTGATCGTCTAAATCCTGTAATACGAAGTAGAGAAATTAAAATTAACTCCAATAGAACAAAATACTTTACCATTGAAATAAAATTACTCCACGTCTAAAAGTACTTCTTAATACATTTTTCAATAAATATAAATATTCAGATGTGTCTCAGTTTAATCCACAGTTTTGGTTAAACTACAACGTTTTCAATCCATACACTTCATAAAGATCTTAACTTACCTTACATAAGTTAAAGAAACCACCAAATATATCAGCAGTTAAATAAAAAATTAGTACACAATAAAATTATTCCAAGAAGGTATAATTTTACTCAACGTTCAATCGTTGAGTAAGTTCAACTTCCGCTTGACCAACTTTAATGAAAATGTTCGTGTCGGGCTTCTTTAGCGTACCTAACTTAAGTTCCGAGTTTCAACTGTTATGTGTACAATAATCCGTTTTTGAGATATTTTGTTTATACACAGACAGCCACACACACAGCCAAATCTGTAAGAACATGTTTTTTTATTCAGAGAGCCTGTAAACGTATATTTCCACGAAACCCCGATTTCAACTAATTTGTTTAGGGGAAAGTAAAGTAAAAAACGAAAGTTTGTATTAGGTCATAAACAATTTTTTATCTTATCATCAAAGAAACGAAAATGCTTTAAAATTTCGACTTGAATTAAGTATTTATTAGCTATAACTGAGAAGTATTCTCATTTCTAAAACGAACTTAAAAAAAATGAGAGAGAATTTTTAGCGTTGAGCTTCCAAAGAACCCATCTCGCTTTCCTAACGGAACGACTGCATAAATCACATCACAATATTGCGTTTCCAAAAGTTTCATGAACTGCTGGCGCTGTCGGTAGTTTATTGCTTTGTTGTAAAATTTATGACTCGTCAGTTTCCAGGAGTACGTAACAAAACTACTTTATGAATATTCTGTAGGATATATAAACATATCACCCATCGTCTATTGTTGTAGGCGTTGTCTAAATTCTAAAATACAATCGCAAACATCTAGACAAGAGTTAGAGTAACTGCCTACGTGATAAAATTTTACACGATTTTAGAGATATACATTTATCTATAATTTAGTACAGTAAAACCTCGATTATTTGAATGAACGATAAGGGAAGGTATCAGTTGGCTGGGAAAGACAGATTAAGAAGAAATGTGTATAGAAAACTAGTTATACTCGTACATCCGAAGCGAGTTATATTAAAAAAATTTTATTTTAAAATATAATACCCAATATAATATTATAATGTAGTTTAGCTCATCAGGAGAAAGGCTGGTTTGAACCACTAGAGGATTTATTAAATAAAACGAGGAGTGAGGTGGTTTACTATTTCCTTCCTCACTGAGTGGAAAAGTGTGCTTACCAGCATGCCAGGCCCTTTGAAAAGCATCTATACTTTTCACCCTGCAAATAACACGTTCATATCATTCACCACAGGGTCTCGCTGTATTATGATATTCATTACTCTCAGAGGCGATAACTCTTTGACTAGTGTCTTTTACATTTCTACGTCTTCTTTTCTTAAATATTTCAGTCATATAATTGTCTGATTGGGGGGAACTCTTCACTCTCTTTTGAGAATAAGTTGCTGCTTTACAAAATGTTACTTAAACCAGTTTGGTTGTACGGCGTTTAACTTTGGGGAAACTACTAGCAGAAGTAACATAGAGGTAATTGAAAGGTTCCAGAATGAGGTTCTTCGGGCTATAACAAGAGCGCCATGGTTTGCAAGGAAAGCAGATTTACAACATTATTGCAACCTTCCTATTGGACGAAGTCAGGCGTTTTAATAGGAAATATCAGGCAAGACTTGAAAGTCAAGAAAATGAATTAGCCATAAATCTTCTAAACAATGCAAAAGAAGTTAGGGGCTAAACGTTACCATATTTTGAACTTGTCTGAAAGAGTTTAAATGTACAAAAATTATAGTGAAAAGTATTCCATATTGTAAAATGTAAATATCTTTTTTTTTCTTTTTCTAATCCCTAATGTGTGTACGTTGCAATCTGTTCAATTCAGAACAATAAGCAACCCCATGACCCAATAAGATGAGGATGATATGTATGATGTGTAGTCTTGTACAGACTCAGGGCAACCATTCCTGAGAGGTATGATTAATTGAACCCCAACCATCAAAGTACACCAGCAACAACTATCTAGCATTCAAATCCGTATAAAAGTAACTACCTTTACTAGGATTTGAACCAGGAACTTTCGTCTCCGAAAATCGGCTGTTAAACAGCTGATTTTGGCGACGACTTTATCTCTAGACCAACCCGGTGGGTCTCTTTTAACACATGAGTAATTGATATAATGAGAGGTACTCAGGGTAATGAGGCCTCAACTTATGATTTGTAAATTCAAAAGATTTGTTTATAGTTTATTTTTAAAAAACTGATTGCAAATAATGTTAATTTAAAAAAATAGATATAATTGTCAGACCATGTGATACAAAGCTTTTTGTTTTTTGTAGCTCTGGTACTAGCAGATCGAGTGAAAATAATTTATTGTAGAAATTTAAACTATTTAAAAGAAGATTGAATTGATATTATGATTAAAAGTTTATGGTTTTTGAATTTTTATATGGAATTAAAATATTCATTGTAATTGAAATACGCTCAAAATATTTGAATATGAAACAAATTTATTCTTGATAAAATAAGAAGGAATGAACTGGATGTAATTTCATTTTCTTTTATCTTTCTTATTTTAGCTAATTTTAAGTCGTATTCAGCTCGGTTATTAGAGACTACAGTGGGTTTTAACTTGTGAAAATTTCCAGACCGTAGCCGGGAATTGAACCCGGGACCTCTGCGTTGTAGGCTAGCGTGCGACCACTATGCTACGGAGCCGGCCAATATGTTTTCATCTTACATTAAGAAGAATGAATGTTACACCGTGACGTATAAAACGGAACAACGGATAATCGGGAGTTTACTGTATATGGATGAATTAGCTTGCGAATAAAATGATTTTGGATTAAGTAATAAAACTTAATTTATGAATTATTAACTAATAAAACTTTAGTACTCACAAATTCGAAATCAATGTAAATGTAAATACATCACTATTAAATTTAATAATCTCTAAGTATGGTACTCTAAGCAAACATAAATTATGTAAGATATAATTAATTCTACACTCAGAAGTATGTTTAAGTATAAATACATTTTATAAGCATTTTAGCAATACACATATAATCTGGAATATTAATAGTGTACGTTAATTTTTCATATATTACTATTAATGTTTATATTTTAAGATTATTCCTAAATAAAACACCAAATCTTTTTATATTAATTAATTAGCAATTCAATTTCTCAGTTGAAATTTGGTATGAAAATATCAGTGCAATAGTTTTTTCTTAAAAAAAGTGTCATTCCTTTGCAATTACTTTCTAACATTTTAAATATAAACTTTATGTAAAGATGGTAAAAGTCTGAACAATAACGTTCTTAGAATTAAAATAAAAAACACTCTACAGTGTGCTTAAAAAAACAATAAACAGTAAACAAAAAATAAAATAAACTTGGCTCTGAACTATGCATTAATATTATCTTGAAACAAAAATAGTTGAAGATGACGATGACAGTGATGGCGTTTATTAGATGATGATTAGTAGAAGTAGAAAAAATTATATGAGATAAATGATTAGCAAAGTCGTAATATTAAGTCCGACATTTTAAAATGTTTCAGTCTGTGAGAATCTTCGCTTAAGTCGATAAGGCTGATTGCGAAAGAATTTTGATACTCTTCTAACGTTATTAAATGTTTCTCGCTTCGTTCTTAATTTTCTTTTATGAAGGGCAGATTTAAATCGTGCAATTTTCATTGGTTACATACCATGAACTGCATTGATCAGTCTCAAGCATTTTGATTAAAAGCACTGAAGTATTTCTATATTCGATGAACTACCTGTTCCCCATTGGTCTAACCCGTAAGTCTAAATTGGTTTGAGAAAAACTTTTGTATACGATTATTTAAATTTTAAGAAAAAGTTGAGACTTACTGCTTAAGGGCCAGAATAATTAACTCTTAAATTTAACCCAAGTTATTTTCGTTTTGTCCGCGTGTGACCTCTCCACGTTCGAATCAACGCCCTTCGATCAACCCTAAATATCAAAGTAAAATATTAAGTAAATCCAGATATTTAGCCTGCTTCTTCTTTCTGTGAGATTTTTTGTCTTTAATTTTTATTACAGTACTGTACATAGAGCTGCAAAAGTTCTCCGTTGGTACATTCTCCGTTTAAAACTGCGGTTATTGTCCGTTTTTCAGACCAATAGGTCTCTACTCAATTTCCGCTTTAGACGTCACACAGTTGGGAAGTTTCTTGTAGGTAGATCACGGGCTAGTTGGTTTGGACGGTCATCTAGTCTTTCGTGAAATGTACTAAACAAGAAGATTTAAATTTTGTGAGATTTAAATTTTAAATGTGTAAGTAATTAATTGTTATAAGTTTAAAGTTTGCCATGACAGGCAGGTGGAGTATTAAATTGTTTGTACTCGATCCGTCAATTCCAGGGCTACAAAAAATAGTTCTGTTTATTATCACATGGTCAGCCAATTATATGACTAAAGCATTTAAGAACAGAAGAGGCAGAGGTGATAAAGCCACTAGTCAGAGTTATCTCCTCTGAGAGGAATGAATTTCATTAGACAGCCAAACCTGCGGTGAATGAAATAAAGGTATAATTTGCAAGGATGGAAAAATGTGTTTTTCAGAAGGCCTGGTATGCTGATAAGCATACTTTTCCATTCAGTGCAGAAGGTTAACAACCTCACTCCTCGTTTTACTGTAGTAAAAGTTCTACAGGTTCAAACCAGCCTTTCGGTTGATGATCTAACCAACAACAACTATACCAAATAATCAACTACTAAACTATGGGAGTTTAACGGTAAAACAAAAATATTATAACTTTTACACCATTGTAATGTAAGTTACATTATTTACAGTAAAGTACATTATGTACAACCAGACTCTGTGGTGAATTAAATAAAGGTGTCATTTGCAAGGGTGGAAAAATATGCTTTTCAGAGGGCCTGGCATCTGCATAGGCTACTTTTCCACTCAGTGATGAAGGCAAAGGTAAACCACCTCACTCCTAGTTTTGCTTAGCCTCTAGTGGTTCAAACCAGCCTTTCAGCTGATGGCCTAAACAACAGGTTTAAAGTAAGTCTTTTATTTATTTATTTATAATAACAAGATATTAAAAGAGCATAGGCTAAGATGTTACAGTATTTAAAGGCACTAAACGTGATCTACGCGTATAAACGATAAGAAAAAACTAATGAAAAAATTAAAACAATATGAATTATAAACAATACATAATAAATACAATAGGTTATACCTAACAGTCTAAACTGGAGCAGTTATTGTCAATTGAATAAGCTTCAGTGAATAAAATCAAACAAAATAAAAATTAAATTAGAACAATACTCAACATACATTTATTCGATTCATTTCATAAATTATTTATAAAATAATAGACGAGGAAATAGAGAAAAAAACTATAATTCGTTTTTGTTAGGAACTGAAGATACACATTAGTTTCACGATACATGCATAAGGTTTTTTATTGTAGCTGCATGCCGTGACTTTTAGTTATAAACAGTGGGTTAAGTCAAACATATATTAAAACGTGTGAAAAATATAGTCTAGCATAGTAAATAAAAATGCATGCATTTTATGGGTTATTTAATGAACTGTAATATTGTCACAGATTATTAATTGCATTGTTATTATATAACTGTTATTACGACTATAATCAATTACATCTATTCGTAATATTATTACAGTGCATTGTAATTTTTTTTTCTTTGTTTCTTTAAGGCTTATCTTCATCGAGGTTATTAGGAAACAAGTTGGTTTTGTAAATGTCGGGTTTAACGTGGTAAGAAGTTTTCACATCCCAATAGGGAATCGAATGCGTGACATTCACTACAGCGGGATTTAAATTTTCTATAAGAAATTTAATTATGTTCTTCGTTTTGACCGGCCGGTGGTACTGTAGTCAGTGCAACTGGATTCTGCACCAGGGACCCTATGTCGTCCCGCCAATGGTAAACTCGCGAATGTGCAAATTTTACGAATATTAGTTTGTTAGTGCATGCTGATGTATACAACCTAACGCATGTTGTAGTAAACTCGCGAATATGTATCTTGTTCTATTAGAACGAGTACATACCAAAAGCAACCGGTGATTGCAACGCAACGGCAACTTGAGTTGCCTATGAATAACACACGCAGTTTAATGGGCCTGTGTATACCAAAGCGACTGTGATGCGACGGTGATTCAACGGTCACTTGACTGAGCAACGCAGGCAACTCAAGTCACGGCATGCTGTAAACTCGGGTTGACAGTTGCGCAGTTTCTCTTGGGAAGTGCAGACCGTACATAAATATGGCTGCTGAACAACAAGAAAATATTAAGTTTGCACAGTTCATTGAACAGTTTAATTGTTTATATGACCATAACAACAAGTCATACCGTAACAGTGTGGTGACAGACAAAGCTTGGCAAGCTTTGTCAGGCATATCATAGGTAGCCTTGCTCATCCTGTAAGAGTTGAAAAACTTTTCGGGGTATTCTTCCAATTCTTGCAAGGCATGCCAATGGCTCCTGTGTACATTGCTGCCATTATATGGATGCACACTAAACCGTCTATGTAAGGTTTTCTTCTTTTTTCTAAGCACATGTAGAAGAACTGCCTCCTCCTCGGACGAAGGCATCGGTACAAGTGACTGGACAACTTGTCAACTTGGGTTTCTTTTGTATGTACACGCGGTGTAAACCTACAGTTGACCGAGTTGAGTTGATGTTGCGTTGCTATCACCGGTTGCTTTTGGTATGTACTCGGCCAGGAAGATACAGCCTTTGTAAAGTTACGAAAATACACGAAGTGATTAAAGAAGAAATCATTGAATATTTTTTGCTTTTCCGTAAAACTCAGAATTTGCACATTCGCGAGTTTACCACTGGATGGACGATGTTTGATTTTTGGTAATTTTGTCTATAGACTACTCAAAATTGTATGAAATTAAAATACCTACTACTTTTAATTCATACGTGTGTTTCTACAACACTTACTTTAGCATCCATCAGTTAATGATTTTCGGTATTTTGCTTATCAAAATCGGTAAAAAAGGATTTTTCAGTATTGTTGTCTTAGTATGCAGTTTATATGCAGTTGACATAAGTGTATATTAGAATCAAAGTTATAGGAAATTAAAAAACCTACAACTGTATTTCAAGCAGTTTTTTTCTATAGAGCCTAATTTAGCGTCAATTAGTGAATTTTTAAGTTTTAAAGAGGTTGATATTAGTTTTGCATCATTCACTCATGTTTAAAATTAGGTTATCTTTTTCATGTTTCATTGATTAAACATAAATGTTAGACTATATTGTTCATTATTTACATCGGCAATCAAAAGTCATGTGAGTTTTTCACACCAGAGTTTTATTTATCATAAATTTTCATTGTCTGCATTAGAATTTACGTCATAAACTTGGAAGAAAAGTCAAAAAACAAACAATTATTATTATTTTCTTCTTCACCCTTCTCCCTTCTCCCTTCTCCAACACCACCATCCCTCTTATTCTTGGCTGGGGGTTTTGTAGGCGCCAACGCAATTGGCTTCTGCTCTAGGGATCCCGTATTTAATTCCCGAACAGATCTAGAATTCTTTCATTTGTCACCCTTCATCGTCTGCATTAAACAGTAGTGTTCAAAACAGTCGAACGTAAAACAAAAAAGTCTTCTTCGTCTTCTTAAATCGTGATCTTGTATTTGTTTTTTAAATAGTCGTAAAGCCTTCGGGCCAGCCCAGTCAGTCAGCTGGTAGAAAGTCGCTATTATTTGTTAAGTAACACCGGTTGGGCAAGTGACTTTGTATGGTGACCAGTTGACAGCCATCCATGAACAAACTCTACTGAGGGTCCCTGTTCAAACTCATGTCTAATCCACGTCAATAAAAAAAATGCAGCCAAAAGCAGCGATCAAATTGGGTAGTTGTCAACAATGTACAGTTCCCAATAACAAATAACAGCTAAAAAAAAAATTGTAATTACTACTTTTAGTCAGCTGGTAGAGTTACTTTTAAAAGTAAAGCAATTTTGAGTAGTATTGTTGGGCGTGCGACTTTGTATGGTGACTTGCTGACAACCACACGCGTGTAACCGCCACCGTTATGTAACCAGTTCAGGTTCACAGCTAATTCGTGTCAAAAACACAGTTCCTAATAACAAAAGTTTTTTTAACATCTAAATTTATTTATAACAGTTGAAAAATAATGGTAAATATTAAAATATGATGAAAAAGTTTCATGAAAAAGACGAAACCCATTGTTATTGCTTTCAAAAAAATAAAATTTAGGCCTTCAATGTTTTAAACATTACAATTTATGTTACACAGATTTAAACTGGGTAAAAGATGAATAACAATAAGAAAAAAAATTACAAAAATAACAGAGATGAAAAATATGCGTAGAGAAAGAAGAATAAGACCATAATAGAAAAAATATGGACTTAAATTAACAATCAGGTTATTTGATAAATCTGAACGGAAGGCCAAGTAATTTAATTTTTTTAATCTTATTAGGTCGTCGATATTACCAAGTATTAAATTAAGCGCCAAAGAATGAGGGTGATCTTCTAAAAGAGAAAGGAAAATTTACATGGTATATATTTTTGATGATACGTAATATTTACTTTTACTTTTTACGAATTAACAAGCATCGATGGTTCAGTGGTAGAATGCTCGCCTGCCACGCGGGCGGCCCGGGTTCGATTCCCGGTCGATGCATATTTTTTTTTCTTCTACTATCATTAGGATCCGTATCTGAACCCACAACTAGGAATGTTTACCTTTCTTTTTTTGCTTTTTTTTATTTTTATTTCGCTAAAAACGCTATCCTTATTGTTTTAGATGTTTTCTTTCTTTATTCTGTTATTTCCTTCTGCTCTTTTTCATTTTTCCAAAATTTTTGTAGTGCAATTGTTTCAATTACACCATTTTAGTTGTTATTTTATCAGACACGTCTACTTTATTTAATAATTATTCACGATTTTGTTATATATTTTTGGATAAAAATTACAGATGTGTTTCTTACCGTTCAAAATTCATTAGTTTGATTTCTATCACACTTTTAATGAGATCATCAAATCTTTATTTAGCTTTCGTATTGACCCTTCGATTTTTACAACTCATTTTTTTAATTTCTTACTTTGAATATTTTAAAAACTCTTCTGCCGTCTTTAAATTTTAAATTTAATAATCTTATCAAAATTGTTTTTCTGGATTCAAGGTTTTTAGAATATTTGTTTAACTTGAAGGTCTCAAAGCCGCAGAGAAATACTGATTGGTTTATTTTTAACTATGAAACAAAAACAATAAATATTACTCGACTGCATTCCTATATAATAGTACATAATATAAATAATATATTTATATACACCGAGTGAGGGAGTTAAGGTGTTCAAAATTGATTGCAAATTGAAGTAAATTAGAAGCAACGTAACAAAAATAAAGTGTCACATTACAAATGAAAACAAACTAAATTAATTAAAAAATAACCTATAGGATTAGGCCTACTTGCAACTCACGTTTAATGAACATGAGAAATGAAGAAATGTAAAAAAATAAATAAAAATGATTATTCATCTTGATAACACATGTTTAAAAATAAAAAAAAATTATTTGTGTTGTTTCTTTATTATAAAAAAATTATTCGCTACATTTTCTCCTTGGTCGTAACAAAGTTATTAGTTATAAATAATGCAGTACCTATTTAAAGAAACAACTACTTTAAATATACCATCCCGATGTCAGTATTGTTTTTCTGTTTCGTAAAAAATAAGTTTTCATGAAATTACTAAAAATTTGTCTATACATTATTTGATTTAAATCTATTTATAACCATTTTACCCGGAAAAATGATCCAAAAGTTACATTTTTCATTATTCCTAGATAATGGTAATAGGTAGAAATAGATGTTAAATATAAAATTTGTTACTTTTAAAAACACCTTTAAACGATATGCCACACGACCTACTTTGCATTTGAAATTTTTGAGTTGGGTACGGGCATTTTGATTTTTTCAAAAACCAGTTTTGGTATATGCAACCAAATTTTTACAATTCAAATTTTACAGTCATGTGGCACAACGTTTAAAAGCTTATTCAATTCTGAATAAAATGAGATTAAAAATAAACAATTAATTTGATTTAGTTTACAACTGCTGCCGTAAAGGCCAAAATGTGAAAACGTATTTTTGAAGTTTTGGTCGCCATTTTGAAACGGATAAAGACATTTGGAATTTTCTTTCACCAGATTAAATGTTAACTTATAGATCTTTCAAACTATACTGAAAACATACACGTACACATTTGAGAATTACGAGATTCGAACACGGGGTTCAGCTTCAGCACACCCTCTTCATTTGAAGTGGATCAAAATATTAAATAAAATAGAAAATAAAATAAAAATAATATAAAATAAAATTAATAAAATATTAAAAATAGAAATTTTCTATTAAATAGCCAATGGTCACATTATAGGAAAATATTTTTTCCTATCATTCTATATCACTCCGTTTTCCTGCAATCAATTTGGGACAACTTATCTGTCTGACCCGGTATGTAAGCCTATACTAGGCCTATGTTCTTGTTTAGACCATCACCCGAAAGGCTGGTTTGAACAACTTACTATTGAACCATTACTAAGCAAAGTGAGGAATGAGGCGGTTTTCCTTAATGAGTGAAAAAGTATGCTTATCAGCATGCCGGGCCCTCTGAAAAGCATACAAGGTGTGTCTATTATATAAGGAGACTAACGTTGTAAAAAATTTTATTTTAATGCTATACATAATCACTTATTGTCACCTTCAATATATATTCCTTCTCTATCACTAGAACGCTCCATGCGAATTTCCCATAATTGGAAACAGTGCTGGAAGTCACCTTCTGTCAGTTCCTTCAGGACACGTGCCGCTTTCTCTTTTACAGCTTCAACAGACTCAAATCTTGTCCCTTATAATGCAGATTTCACCTAAGGGAACAGGTAGAAGTCACATGGTGCAAGATCTGGTGAATAAGGTGGATGTTCTATAACACTGAGATACTGTACTTGGCTAGAAACTTCTTGACAGATAACGCGGAATGAGCTGGCGCATTGTCTTGGTGGAGAACCTATGATTTGTCCTTCCACATTTCGGGTCGTTTTTTCCTTACTGTTTGACGTAGTTTAAAAAAGCGTACCTCAATGTAGTAATATTGATTAATTGTTTGATCTTCAGAAACCCAGTGAAGGTACACAATCCCATGGTTATAAAAAAAAAATTATCATTGCTTTAAATTTTGATTTGCTCATTCGAGCTTTTTTTGGGTCTCGGTAAAGTTTGGCTCTTCCAGTGCACGGATTGGCGCTTCGTTTCCAGATCATAAGTAAAAAACCACTTTTCATCACATGTTGCTGTTTTGTACATGTTCCCTAAGGTCAAACCTGCATTAAAAGGGACAAGATTTGAGTCTGTGGAAGCTGTAAAAGAGAAAGCGGCACGTGTCCTGAAGGAGCTGATAGACGATGACTTCCAGCACTGTTTCCAACAATGGAAAATTCGCATGGAGCGTAGTAGGGATAGAGAAGGAGTGTATATTGAAGGTGACAATAAGTGATTATGTATAAAATAAAAATAAAATTTTTTACAACGTCAGTCTCGTTATTTAATACCCACACCTCGTATATTACTTTCCACCCTGCAAATTACACCTTCGCTTCATTCATCACGGGTCTGGTTGTGTAACGACTTTCGTAACTCTCAGAGGAGATAACTCTATTTTGTATCTTTTACACCTCTACCTCTTCTGTTCTTAAATCATTCAGTCATATAATGACTGACCATACGATTAGAAACACAACTAATTTTTGTAGCCCTGGAACTAAATATTTTTACGCTATGAACTATTTTACGCTTAGCTTAAAAAAGTGTATTGTATAAGCCTACTTTTTAATGTTTCACGTAGTTTTCGTAAAAAGCTAAAAGCAATACAGTACTGGGACTCATTTTTTAAGTTTTCCAGGTAAAAAACATAAGAAATCACAAAAGTTTCCCCTTAATTTACCTTCTCAGAATTTCAATATGGCTTTATTTTACTCTTTGGCCAGGAATCATGGTGAAATCTTTCGCCTAGTATAACTCGCTAACGAAGCATTTCCGAATCTACGTTCATATAAATATTTTTTCTTTTTATTAGCTATACAATCATCTTCCCAGAGATTGCGTCAATTTAGAATCACCTGTATGTATCATACTGTAATATATTTTTGCTTTTAGTTTAGGCCTATTCAAAATTGCATCGATAGCTTATTCATTACTGACTACTGTTCTGGTACTGTAATGGTGGGTTTTAACGTGTTAAAGTTTCAAGACCTAAGCTGGGAATCAAACCTGGGAACTTTCGCTTTGTATAACGTGCTAACCACTACTCCATGGAGGAAATTTTTATTTGTATTCTTTAAATTTGATTTAATAACATTGACCTATATAATAAGCACTTTTAATAAACTAATGTAACAAAATTTTTAATTTTATTTTCAGGATCGAGATGTGTGCAAATTTCGGAACTACGCGTACCGGAAACAGTGCGAAACGGTTCTGATGAAGTGATATTAGATTGTGTATACACGTTAAAACCGGAAGAAGTGAAATCACTATCGACTATTGGCTTAGTGATAAAGTGGTTTTTTAATAATGGACCTGCCCCAGTTTACCAGTGGATACCGGGACAAAAACCTCAAGAATTAGGGTTACTAAAAGGACGGCTAGACCTACAATACGAAGCATCTAATCAAGCGGGTTCAATGTACAGAGCGTTAAGAATCATTAGACCGACCACAGACCTTACAGGGGAGTACAAATGTACAGTGTCTACTTTTCATACTGAGGATTTTATGATCAAAAAAATGATTGTCTATGGTAAGTACTACTCAAATTAATTCAAAATCAAAATTTTTAGACCGAACTCGACCAAAAAAACTCTTATCCTTTTAAATACACAGGGTGATTCACAAAGTTTTACTGCGCTTTCTGCGCTCACTCTACATGACAAAAAATCTTTGTATACCATAGGCCTACGTTCTAAAACGCATTATAGTGAATTACGGCTAGGGAAAGATTTTACCCGGAACTCAGTACCTTCGGTGAAATGACGATTTGCTGAAATTCTGAGAAGGTAAACGAAGGGGCGAATTCAGGTTTTTCTAATGGTTTCTAACCAGAAAATCGAATAAAACAGGTTCCACAACTGTATATCTCTTGGGTTTTTAAGATATTCAACGTAAAGCAGAAAAAACTATGCCTAAAACACGTCTTTTTAGGTATGAACTGCAATAACGTTGTTAAAATGACTAATAAATATATTATATAAGTTAAACAAAATTTCTAAAAAAATTAATACCGAACAAATTGATATAAAATGAAGTAAGAAACAACCAAATACAAACGGAAAAAATTATTTTTGTGTTTTAAACATAAGCTAACATTTTTATCAAAGCGTACTGATAAATGATAGAATTGCAATGAAATAAATATCTAATAGCTGATATTTTAGTGCGTCTCGTAATCTAACTCACCAAATGTTACAGTAATTGTTCGAAAATTTGTCTTTCTTGTTCAATATATTTGTCTGCACGCTTGTGGATCGCAAATGTTGCTCTTTAAAGTTCTGCAGGGCTGCCTTAAGTTGCGCAGCAACATCAATAATGGCTGCTATTAATTCCTCACGGGTATGAAGTGGTTGATGTACGGGTATGAATTGGTTGTTTTTTGCATTATTTTATATCGATTTGTTCAGAATTAATTATTTTACGATTTGTTTTAACATTTATGTATTTATTAGTCATTTTAACAACGTTATTGTAGTTCATACCTAAGAAAACGTGTTTTAGGCATAGTTTTTCCTACTTTACGTCGAATATCTTAAAAAATCAAGAGATAGGTATATCTACAGTTGTGGAACCTGTTTTACTCAATTTTGTGGTTAAAAACCATTAGAAACAACTAAATTTGCCCCTTCATTTACCTTCTCAGAATTTCAGCAAATCTTCATTTCACCAAAGGTACTGAGTTCCGGACGAAATCTTTCGCTAGCCAAACTCGCTACTAAAGCGTTTTAGGACATATATATGTTTACATAAAGATTTTTTCCTTTTTTGACCTCAGAAAACGATGGTAAAACTTTGTGAATATTACCCTGCATAGACAGTCTCTTTTGTTCGTTTCAAAATATCAGATTTGTTTAAAATGTGTACGCCGGAAAATTAATTTATAGTGATAAGATTTTGCTACCCGAAGGTGTAAAACCAGCAAAAATTTATTCAAGAATGTTGGGTGTAGCGAAACTGGGTACAAAAATAAACCAGATTATTTAATGAAACCCACTAAGGCCATTTCTAGTTTAAAATGAAATTAAACTTGTAAACGTTTCCACATTTTTAAAAATCTGTATTTCAAGAAATATAAGACAGACAGAAAAAAGATTGGATTAATAGACGTATAATGTGTTATTTGATAAATGGACTTTGAAGAAAATTCAATTTATTTCTTTTTTATGTTATTTCTGGTTGTTTCTGCTCGGTTCTGTCGGACGGTACCTAGATAAAATCAGATATCAAATTGAATTTTCCTACACGAAATAAGTCCTGGATAGATGGAAGTGATATAAAAGAAGTAATATAAAGGCGTGTTGTTGCATTATTCAATTTGTTGATACTACTAGACCATAATATCTCTTGTTCTATAAACTTTTCCAGTATTATTTTCTTCTGTTCTTGGTGTTGTACAAGGTTAAAATCATTAAAAATTCAGTAATTTTGTTTAAATTATCTTTCTTATAAACTTAATTCAAAACAGCTGTGAAATCGTAGGTTTATCTAGGACTTTTACTTTCTATTACCCTATTAATGTATAGGGAAGGAAAGTAGCCTACTGTTTTCATGTCGATTTATCGAAATCGAGTTTTCACCGGATATACACGTTTATTGCAATAATATACATGAAAAATACAGAAATAAGTTTATTTTGTCTTTAAACTACGCGTTATACAGAAAAATGTTTAAAATAAAAGTTGTAGATTGTTTTAATTCCTATAATTTTAATTATTAACTTTTGTTGCCCAATAATGGATATTAAAGCCACAATCTTAAAAAAAAACATTATTTATCACGAGAGCGCAACTCTTAAGAATTTCAGCAGATCGCTTACCCTATAATGTAGAGCATAAAAATGTAGTAAATGAAACTATTTTTTTTAAAGAAGTAGGAGCCGTTTTTGAGAAATTGACATAAAAGTGAAAAATCGTACGAAAATTAATACGTCGAAAAGTAATCGTACGAAAACTAATATGTCATAGTTTTCAACTTCGTATGATATTCCATCCTAAAATATTTTGTTAATTTACTCACAGACACACACACACACAAATCGCTAAAACGTGTATTTCCGGAGAAAACTCGATTTACAAAAAATTACAATACTATTTGCCCCTATATATCCATTAAGGGCAATAAAAAGTAAAATCCTTTAAAACATTTTAAAGAGAAAATTTAAAAAATTTAAGGACTGTCGTTAATAGGGTCGGAGTATTAAAGAATATTATGTTGGCATAAGAATACTGAAAGAACGAATCTTATCATGAAAGAAAAAAAACTGGTGCGGCACACTCACACGACTTTCTCTTGCAAATGCCAAAAATGAAGAATATAACCTAATATTAGTAATAAAACATTAGAAAAACAAAATAACTAACCAACCGTAAAAGACATAAACTAATTTTAATCATGAGTGAATGATGCAAAATGAAAATCAACCTTAGTTTGGCTTAATAATACGGAAATCACTTTCACGCTAAACTAGACTCTGTAGAGAAAAATGCTTTAAATAAAAGTTGTAGATCTTTTAATTTCTTATAATTTTGATTCATGCATTTTTACGTAAAATGGTTTCTACGGTCGAAATCTTAACATAGAATTTGTTTATTACAAATTTTCATGAAAAAAGAACACCAGAAAATCACTAATTACCGCTAAACTAAGCGTTATACAAAAAAAAAAAATGTTCGAGATAAAAGTTACAGATTTTAAAATTTTCTACAATTTTTATTATTTACACATTTGCGCTAAAATGCATATTAGGGCTGCAATCTTAAGAAAAAACAATTTTATACGGAAAAAAAATAAAAATTTTTTTTCTACGAGAGAACAGCCTTCCCAAGAATTTCAGCAGACATGGCGCCTACTCTGTCTTGTAGATCATAAAAAATGTAGTAACTAAGGCGATTTTAAAAAATCGTAGGAGCCGTTTTTGAAAAAATTGCAAAAAAGTGAAAAATGACACGAAATGTGTAGATCCGGAGAAAACTCGCATTCGAAAAATTGACATGAAAACAATTTTTTTCTTCCTGTATATTCATATAGGCAAGAGAAAGTAAAAAGAAGATAGAAATAATCATGAATAACAAACATGGAAAAAGCAAGTTGGCCTAAATTGATGTAGCTAGTTATAGTTGAAAGTTGTTATGTTCAAAACTTTGTTAGGTCCTTCGGAAGCGGACTGCAACTTTTTGTCGAATCTACAATGTATCGGTTGGGTTTAGGTCGCAAAACATGAACTAATTTATGGGATAACATTCTCAACCTATTATACTAACGCATTTGTAATTATTGTTGTTTGGTAGCTTAATTCAATAATAACAACATTTAAATAAAAAGTTAATCAAATTATTACAATTAAAATTGATGCCGATTACTGGACAGTCGTAATTATGTCTAGCATATTTTTTTTTAGATATTTGGTGTGAAATACTCACACGACTTTCTCTTGCGTATGAAAGTAATGAAAAATATAAGCTTCGTTTAATCGGTAGTAAATGATGTTAAATGAAAAAACAACCTAATTTTAATCATGAGTTAATGACGCAAAAAGATAAACCTCTGCAGTACATAAATATACGGAAAATCACTAATTGACACTAAACTACGCTTGTAGAAAATAAGTGTTTGAAAAAAAAGTTGTAGATTTTTTTGTTTCTATCACTTTGATTATATAGATATACTTTTGTCGTAAAATTCATGCTAAGGCCGCAATCTTTAAAAATCCTTTTTTTATCGATTTTGATAAGCAAAATTAAGGAAATCACTTACTTAATTGACGCTAAACTAAGCCGTGTAGAAAAAACCACTTGAAATACATTTTCAAGTTTTTATTTACATTACAATCTTAATTATACATTTTACGGCAAAAGTTGTAGGAGTTTATTACTTACAACTTTAATGGTACACACTTTTGCCCTAACATTTATAATATTAAGATTTCAATAAAAAGAAACGTTTTAAATATTATCTTTAAAAAGCCAGTTTTTAGTACAAGAGGAAAGCTCCCTCAAGAATTTTGCAATATTGACAAAATTACTGAGCAGTGAAAAATCTACGAATATACTACTACTTCCGGTTGACTGATTTTGGATGACATTATTTACGTCAAATATCCTAGTATTACGTAACTTACGGGTACCCGGAATGCCTATCTCGTTAATGTAAGGAACATTTTCTCAAAAGCTATTACAGTTATCATGTCCAAGTTTTTGTGTTTACTTTTCAGGCTATTCTACACCCACAAAATCAGTAGCATCCTTATATATTGTTAAGACGGTAAGAAAATGTTTTTGAAATTACCACTTTTGAAAATCATAATTTTTTGCCTGTTTAAGTGGAAAATAGATATTCAAACACATTATTTTACTGTAATATTAACTCAGTACATTGCAATTATGGTATAAAAGGCTGTGCAAAACTGTCATTAAAATCCGTTCACAGTTGACTGAGAAAATGTTCCTTATGTATCAAAAATTGCTATTTACGGGAAACAAGAAGAAACTTAAAGAGAACACATTATAAATACTGCAAAATGATTCACTGATATTTATACACTGATATTTCTAGGGGTAGTGTACGTTGTCTAAAATGGATTTAAACGATAAAACCATCCATAATTAGTTCTAGTGATTATAAAAATAATTCACCATAGCCGCGAACAAAATACTTTCAAAATAGGAGCACGAGAATTAAATTCCGAACTATTTAATACTATCAGAGATGTAATTTTTTTAAATTTAATAACATGCTACAAGTAAAGTAAAATATTACACGAACTTACATATTACATTATAATAAAATAAAATAAAAATAACAACACAGAAACGAGAAGAAAATTTAGGTCAAACTGTAGTTATTAGCAAGACAATCTCCGTAACAGTAATGTACGTTAATATCAAATTATAAAGTGCAAGTACTTTGAGTGTACTTATTCTAAATAAGACTGAAAGTTTTAGTTGATGGAACTGTAGCTGGTTATTTTGTTTATAAAGCGTATGCCATAGTTGAAAAACACTGTTATATGCTTTGTGTAATAACATAAATAGTAATACAAAGAATAATAAATACAAAAAAAAAACACCACACATTTACATAATAAATGTTAAAGTGTTTTACTCACCAGGGTTTTTTTGGTTGAACGTCCGACTGTTCTACTATTACTGCTAATCCAGACAGAGAAGGATGAAATGATTTTTTTGTAACGTATGAAAATATGCCGTGCCTGAATGGGATTCGAACCCAAGACCTTATGATGAGAGGCGAGCACGTTACCAACTACGCCAATGCGGCCGGCGTATGTACTGACCAGTGTTAGTATAGTGGAAAGTCGTTACCGTGAATCAGCTGATTTGCGGCGACGAAGGTTCCATGGTTCAAATCTTAGTAAAGGGATTTTTTATACGGATTTGAATACTGTTGTAAGGTTATCAGCTGATAGGCTGGTTTGAACCTCTAGAAGAGTTACTAAGTGGAGTGAGATGGTTAACTTTGCCTTCCTCAATTAGTGAAAAAGTATGCTTATCAACATTGTGACGATTCAAAACCATTGACAGCTGGCTTTGTTTATGTTTTGGTCTGAAGTAAATGTAAATAGACCCAGCTGGTGGAAATAGAATAATAAAAAATAATTTAATTTTTAAAAGGAAAAAGAGGGATAAACAAAATGGGGTTGCTAAGGGCTAGTAGGTAGGTTGTTGAAGAATTTTGTAAAAATGTTTTATTGAGTGGGGCCTGGAGATTGAAAGGAAGGAGGAGGTCTTCACATTGATGCTTAATTGTAAAGATTATATATATTTAATACATTAGAAATACATAAATGACAATATTAGATGAGGATTTATGTATTATCATATTTATTGTTTGCAAAGAAGAAACGTTGTATGGATAATTTATAAGACACTTTAAAAAATTGTAAAACCATATTGTTAAACTGAATACATGTTTAATACAAAATATTTATATGATGATAATATAGTTTATGGAACAAGAATACAGTTGAAAATAAAGTAATTATTTATTGATTTTGAATAATATTATTTATTATATTACAGCATGCCAGTCCCTCTAAAAAGCGTCTACTTTCCAACCTGCAAACGACAACTTTACTTCGTTCTCCACAGGGTCTGGGTGTACAATGAAATTCATTAATCTCAGAAGAGATAACTCTTGACTAGTGTCTCTTACACCTCTATCTATTCTGTTCTTAAATTCTTCAGTCTTATAATTGGCTGACCATGTGATAAGAGAGAGAACTATTTTTGTAGCGCTGGAACAAACAGATCGAGGGCAAATAATTTAACACTCCACCTACTTATTATAGGCAAAATTTGAACACTAGACTGTGGATACCGGTGTAGCCTACTCCGATAATTGGGGGTTAATTAAACATACTCTCTCAGCAATGGTCGACCTGTATCTGTACTAACGGGCTGCTGTTTCAACTAACTCCGTGATGTTGTCCAGTGATGATCCATCAATCAAATACAGTAATTTGTGTGAGAACTTTAGCTGAAGGCACTTAAGAACATTAGCAGTACAGTAGGCCTCCACTTACAGTAACTGTACACTTTGAATATTTAGACTTTGATAAAAGTTTATCACTGTGTGGGGTTATACAGTATCTGGATTGCTATAAATGTATAATTTAATGTATCTAACAAACTACATAACTATATCTAACGAACTATGTATCTATATGTTATAATGTATCTAGATTGCACTGCTGTTTAAACACTGTAAGCGGTATCCACGATTTTACAAATAATTTTTTTTCCTATCCATATTGAACCGGATAATTCGGATATACAGGTAACGAGGGCAGGATAAACAAGATAGTACAACCACGTGATCAAAATTTAAATGCTTAAATTTTTCTAGGTAAATGAACGCCGATTTTCAAAACTATATGAACTCTTTGAGAAGTTGTATATAAAAAAACAATGATTTTATTAATCGGGTAGTTACCCCTTCCTATTCTTTAGAACCAAGTTATCATCTATAGTTTTACAGCCCTTGGTGAGGTAACTTACCCTTCAATAATTGAAGGGGTTGTGGAGGAAGTAGCAAAGAAAATTATTTTCTTTGCTACTTGCTAGCACCCTTTTTCTTCTCACACCCATCTAAATCTGATAAGAAAGTGGTGAATTTGAAATTTATAACTTTTTTTAAAAACTGCATCCAAGTGACTCTCGAAAAGGACATGTTAAGATAAAAAAGATAAATCTAAAATATTAACGCTGTTTTAATTTAATTACTTACTTCAATAAGCGTGTCATCTAATAATATTTACCAAATAATACCCACATTTACCTTTTCATTTCTTTAGATATTTTTTTAGTTTAGTTTATTAAAGTTGTATTAACACCTCGGTCATTAGCGACTTCGGGGAGATATGTAACGGTGGATTTTAAGTTGAAGAAATTCTCAGACCCTTGTTGGGATTTGAACCCGGGACCTCCGCGTAGTAGGCTAGCGCGCTACCACTAAGCTATTGATGCGGCCAAAATATTTATTTATTTCTCAAACATATTCATATTATTAACATATAAGGCCTATCTACGACCGATTTGGAATTACGGTATAGAAATTTTTGGGAAGGCAAAGAAAACTCACATACAAAAAATTCAAACCCATCAGTCAAAAATACTTTGCATGATAACATACGCCCCATATTACGTAACAAACCTAACATTGCATTCCGACTTAAAAATTCCTTTTGTATCAGAAACTGCTAAAATACAATACTCAAAATTTAAGAGTAAAAGACCACATTAATCTCCTAATACAGCAAATGCCAAGACAAAACTTAACACACCGATGCCTACAAAGAAAATGGAGTAGATATCTACTGATCTAATAACAAAATATATAAATATAATAATGCTTAAAAGATATCCATATTATTTTACAGATTTCATATTTCTTTAACATTTCACTTTTGTAATTATAATTTATTATGTGTTGTTCAAATCTTTATTACTCATGAAGGTACCCTAAATATTTTTTGTTTCTTATTTCATTTTTTTATCGTACAGTACTTTTTTTCTTTTTTTTAATTCCTAATATGTGTACGTTGCAATCTGTTCAACTCAGAACAATAAGCAACCCCATGACCCAATGAGATGAGGATGATATGTATGACGTGTAAATGAGGTGTAGTCTTGTACAGACCTAGGTCGACCACTCCTGAGAGAGTATGGATAATTGAACCCCAATCATCAAAGTACACCGGCAACCTAGTCTAGTCTAGTATTCAAATCCGTATAAAAGTAACTACTTTTACTAGGATTTGAACCAGGAACCTTCGTCTCCAAAAATCAGCTGTTTAACAGCTGATTTTGGCGACGACTTTACCTCTAGACCAGCCCGGTGGGTCGTAGAGTACTTAAACTATAATTATTTGTTATTGTTGTTATTTTCTACGCTACTTTTTATTCTAAGTACTTTGTATTCTATCTTATTCTTATTATGTGCATATTATTTGATTTTCCTGTATTTGTTTTCTATTTTTTATTAATTTCCTTTTACTGTTCAACTTTTTAATTATCCACTGGGATGTGTATTCTTTAAAAAAAGATCTTTTCGGTTTATTTTTTACGTCATTCGTTCAAAATTTTGTTAAGCTTTTGAATGGTTGTACTGTATTGCATAGTTTCTGAATAAAGAATCAAAGTAAAAAAAAATGTCTCGAACAAAGACTAGGTTACGTAGAAAGACACACTAAAATATATCAATCAAAAAATAAAAATAAAAAAGTGAAAAACAAAAAAGTGTACACTACTACAATTTTTTTAAGCTTGTAGTTAACCTTCTATGTACCTATCACTTGTAGAATATGATAAGAATTTTTTAAGTAACTCAAAACAAATCATCATAAGTAAATACCTTACATTCTAACTTCTTAATAGTTTTATGAATAAAATATATTATTCTTTTCGAATCGATCCAATTACATCCAATACATTGAATGATTTCTTAGATATGTACCTAACAAGAATAGTCAATGTAGTAGGAAAGATTGTTAGCGAAGGGGCGGACCGATAGTCGTCCACTGAGGTGAATTGTTTTCAGTTGATAGGTGTCAGCTTGTCACTTCAGTACGCAATCGCTTAACAATTCCGTCCGTTTTACCGATTTGTTGTTAAAACCTATGTAATTTAACTTTTCAAAGTAAACTTGTACCAGTTGACTGAATTCATTAAATAATCTGAAACCTTTAAACGTGTGAAATAAGGAGACAAGAAATATGAATACGAGGTTATTCAAAAACTTTTAAGTGCAGGTTTTGAATTAGTAATATTTATTTTATTAGATTTAATAAATTTATCACTTTTATACTTTCTCTTGTCGTATATGATAATATAAGGAAGGAAAGTACGTAATTTTTTCATGTCGATTTTTCGTAATCGAGTTTTCACCGATTATAAACACGTTTTCAGACCCTCTGAACTGAAAAAACTTGTTTTTAGTGATTGGTTGTGTCTCGGTGTGTATGAACGAAATATCTCAAGAACGGAACAACGTACAAAACTTGAAATTTGGAAGTTAAGTTAGGTAACACTAGAGGACCCGACACAAATATTTTCATCAAAATCGGTCGACCGGAATAGTATTTTATTCGCGCAATATTTTTTATGCAATTTTCTAAAAAACTGCTCATACGATTTTTTAAATACCCTTATTTACTATATTTTTTATGCACTACAAGGTAAGCAGCATCTCTGCTGAAATTCTTGGGAAGACTGTGCTGTCGTAGAAAAGTTTTTTTTTAAGATTGCGGCCTTAATATGCATTCAGAGAAAAAATGTAATAAAAGCTGTAGAACACTTAGAAACCTACAAGTTTTATTTCAAACATTATTTACAACGCTTAGTTTAGCGGCAAATAGCGATTTTTTTGTTTTTTTTTTCATGAAAATCTGTAAATGGTTTTTTTTTTAATTTCGGCCATAGTACGCATTTTACGACGAAAGTGTAAAGAAAGTTCTAGGAAATTAAGAAACCTCCAACTTTTATTTAAAAAAATTTTCTATACAGAGCCGAGTTTAGAGACTGAGTTTCCGTATTGTTAAGTTCTAAAGAGGTTGATTTTCATTTTGTGTTTTACTCATGATTAAATGTAGGTTAAATTGTTCATTTTCTACATTGGCAAGATAAAATCGTGTAAGTGTTTCACTCCAGATTTTTCTGGACTGTTACGGTAGCTTCTGTTATACAACCCGAATTCAGGTTCATTACGACTGAAGCATATTTTAGGTGACTTCTAACAAGTATTTTGTACAACTGACTTTGTTAAAAAGTAATTTGTATTACACGCTTTTATGATAAGGGAATATTATTAATGCTGGTATCTAGTAACTATATTACTAATATTTATTGTAAATTCGTTAAATTTTATTAACGAAAGAGATAATGTAAATGTAAGGCTTGAATTTAATTTATTTTTAATATTATAATCTCTTTTATCAATAATTTTATTACGTAGGATACATATTATAGTTTGGGTAAGTATCGAGTTTCACAGTTATTGTTGTATTTTCATATCTGTCTATCACCCACGCATCAAAACAAAACAGTGCGGCTAATGATTTAATACTTTGCTTGGTTGGGTAATAAAGCTGAAGGAATTTTCAGCTTTTTCAAAAATATTGGTCTTTTTATATCTTATTAATGTCTTTATTTGTAAAAGCCACTTTTACTCTTTTTAAACAACAAGCATCGATGGTTCAGTGGTAGAATGCTCGCCTGCCACGCGGGCGGCCCGGGTTCGATTCCCGGTCGATGCAAATTTTTTTTACTTAAGTTTTATTTATTTCATAATTTATTACTTTTAAAGTGTTAATAATTATAAAGAAGGCTTTAAAAATATTATATTAATCATATGAAGTTCAACTTAAAATATCTACAATTTAATATTTTATTATGTACTTTTGTTATCGAAAGTTCATAGTCCTTAATTAAATTTATATTTTCTGTGTAAAAAATAAATTAAAATTATTTTTTTATTTCTGTATATTAATGCACAGAAAATATAAATATAAATTTGCTTCAATTTGGAGTGATAAGTAACTTTTTTAACATAAAAATCTGAACACGAAAGAGATAACTGTCTTGAATTGTCGCGAGTAGCTACTATTTACAGTACAATATTGTAGTCTATACGTTCATAATATATACCTATTACTATAAAGTAGTATCTAGTTTGATGTCTATAACAATGTTAGTGTTGATACAGAATTTGATGGATTTAAAAAAATATTATGATTTGATCTTTCAGAAATAAAATCACATCCAGTCTACTGCTTGGAAAATGAAATGAAATACTAAAAATGACAGCACATGTACAATTTTTTACTCTCAGGTGATAAACTTAAGCAATACACTGGTCCCACAAAAAAAGCACAGTGAAATACTTAGAACTGACATTAGAGAGAAGACTAACGTGGAAAACCCACACACCCGACTTAGAAGACAACGTTTTAACGGACGATTACAACATCTCGACAGTCTTATTCAACATAAGTCTCCCCTTCAAATTATTGAAAACTGAACTGCTACAAGCAATTATTGCCGTTTCGGCATCTCAAACGCCAAACCTCACTGTCCATCCAAACACCCTCCGGCAAGCCCTTACTGGTAATTGCCTCCAATGGAGTATTGGACGAATGGAGATTCATCCATTCCTCTGCTGGCTGTTCTCTTTTCATTCTCTTCTTTGGAGTCCAGTTCCATATTCCCATTTTACGTGTCTTCATTAATCTGACGCAGGTCTCCACACCACAAAAGCATCTTTTTTCTGTTTAATACAAACTGTTTGGCCTTCTTACTCTTTCCCAGATTGCTTCATTCTTCTTTAAGTCTTACCTAAAAATCTAACATTCTGTCATTAACAATATCGTCTGCTAAGCTGAAAGTCCAATTTCAAAAATGATAACAAACATAAATGCACCTTTCAAGAAAAACTATTTTTAGATTATTTTCTCGTTTGCACGTCAAAAACAAAAAATAAAGGAACACCTCAAAATAATGACATGAATAGTACTTTAAAATAACCACTTGTTAAAAACAAAACAAACCCAACTATGCACTCAAAAAAATATCTGAATAGAGATTATTTCAAAAATATAAATAAAAGTTTGTTTTTAATATATTTTTCTTTAAAAAATATAAAAAGATACGCCCACTTTAAATAAACCACGCCCTTACAGTTTTAAAACATTCAGCCTGATTCCTCATTCGATGATCATGTCAGCCAGTAAAAAAGCTTAACTGCATGTATTTAACCAATCTTTAGAAACTTTTAAAAAAAAATGTTTTTCTTTACAAAAAATTTAGTATATAGCTTATTTATATACGTACAATACAATATTAAAAATATATATAAAATCTATTCATAAAAATATTTTTATGAAAATTACTTTGAATAGATGGATAAAAAATGTTTATTTAAGAGAAGGAACTTCAATTACAGTATTGAATACGAACAAAAATATTATGAATGAAAATAGAAAATAATAATAATAATAAAAGAAGTGATATCAAATTCTTGAATAGAGTATTTAAGTTTGAACGTAGAAGATATTAACAAATGTAAATACAAAAAAAATAAAATAAAAATATACGAAGGTTGTTGATACGAGTGCATGAGTAAACTTAGGAACTATTAAAAGAGAAAGCATTTTAAAATTTAAATGGTGCTTTAATAATGGAGAGGAAGATTGGCTTTAGATTGCACCAACAAGATAAGCTATCAGTGTGAAATCTCGAGAGGTTAGGAGTTATATGATACCGAAGAATAATGTAACATCACCTCTTGGCTTATTTTCGTAGTTGATATAACGATGGTGTAAATGTGAGGGTACTGGTATTGTTAAGAATAAACCGTAGGAAAATCGACGACGGACATGTGAAAAAGGTGAACGTAGATCGTTTTATAATAGTGTTTTTCGATTGGCCTGACTCGATATATACGTTAAACTCTAAACCTTGAGCTCAAATCCAACGAGGGATTTTAGTTCGTTTCATTGCTTGCTTACTCGGATCAAATTGCTCCGACAGGCCGGTCTGTTCCATGTTATTACAGCGCAATAAAAAAACCGCTCTCATTTCCTGCTCCGAGTTAATAAACTTCAGTTAATATCAGAAAAGTGTTGAAATATAAATCTTTTTTTATTATTTAGTGTCATCCCATAGAATATAAACGTCCTGATTTGAAATTTTATCTTTCCTTATCTATTCTGTAGTACCGATTCACATCCTTACGCTGAAATAATAAATTATTTTAAAATCCTCATTCCCGATTATACACTTTCACCTACGACATATTTTGTACACAGGATTGGAACCCAAACAAAGGAATTAAAACATCTTTCAAAACTTATTTTTGTGATAAAAATGTAATACTTCACAGTCATTTAACGAAAATTCGGTACTACAGATAATTTGAAAATATAAAAACAATGTACAATAGAAATAAAATTATCCAAAATAATAATTATCTTGATTGATAAGAGAACGGATGTTAATAAAAAAGATTTGGTTACAAAATATTTTCTCAAAAAAATCCCGGGTTCGATTATCGGCTAAGTTCTGGAAAATTATAACTTGTTAAAACCCACCGTTCCTTAACCCAACGCAATAGATAATGACCAAACTATTTACGTATGATGCAACTTTAATATTAGGCTACCTAAAAAATTATATTATATTATAATTTTTTTGTCATCAGTCCCTCGACTGGTTTTATGCAGTTTTCCAATCTGTTCTATCTTGCGCAAGTCGTTTCATATTAACATACCTGTAACACCCTACATCTTTTGTAATTTGCTCTATACATTCTAACCTCGCCTCCCCCTACAATTCACTCCCTCAAGATTACCCTCCATTATTGACAGACCAAAACCTGGATGTCTTAAGGTATGCCTCACTACTAGCCTATCCCTTTTTCTGTTAAGATGTTTCCATCTCTTCTTTTTTTTATTAACTCGTCTAAGAAAATTGTTAAAATTGTTTTGACTTTCCTCTGAAATTATTAAAACAGCAGGCGATTAGTCGTGATGTGAGGTAAGCAATCGTGATTTTCAAACACTCATTTTAAATAAGTAATGAGTTAAATCAAAAGTAAAAGCTACTTTTACTTTTAAACAAACAACAAGCATCGATGGTTCAGTGGTAGAATGCTCGCCTGCCACGCGGGCGGCCCGGGTTCGATTCCCGGTCGATGCAATATTTTTTTGTACAGGTCAAAATTATGCATAAAAATATTCAAACGCAAAATAATTAATGTTTGCCTTTATCTTTCTTCTTCTTTTACATGACTAAAATCGCTTTTAAGGTCTCATTCACTTCTACCGCTTATGTTATTCTAATTTTCGTTTCCGGTTTTTGAATTTTTCCTACGTTTTTTCAACTACATCTCAAGAATTGATATAAAATCATTAGCTTCATCGTGGCAATTCACAATCCCACAGTGCCTAATGTTTTTAGAATAAGAATTTTTTTTTGTAGATTTACTGCAACTAGTTACTTGAAACTAACGAACAGTTTTTCTTTAGCGATATTATCCCCTCCCTCTATGTAGGCTATATAGTCATGCAGTCACCCACTGGTGCTAGCACTTATTTTCTAATGACACTTCACAGTAGGCCTATTCATACAAATTTATTAATTTCTTAAATCTCTAACTTAATCCTATTGTTAATTTAGACATTCATTTAGTAACTTACATGACTATATGACTTAAAAATAGCTTAATATTACATGTAGCTACGCATTAGTTTTAGTAACTTATATTATCTACATAACTTAAATGTAATTTATTCTTATTTGTAGTTTACCAGTACTTTTATTATTTTTTTTAAAACACAAATCTACCAGCTAAGTTTTTTCACTCGCACACTATTACACTTAATTAATCTTCTTTTAACACACTAATTCTACAGGCTTAGTTCTTTTCAGTCCCCTAACTATTGCACTTTTAGTAATAATTTTGTTTTTAACATACTAAATCTACAGGCTTAGTCCTTTTCAATCGCCTGACTATTACACTATTATCTAACAGTTAAAGTGCTTCAATGTTGACGTGATCGTGAAGACTATCTTTACATTTTTTGGCACACTTACACACTTCCGCTGCTACTGTACTCACTTTTAAGTCACAATTGATGTCGCTGTTGCGGGCATACCACGGAGCGTTTACAATGTTCCTGAACACTCTATTTTGGAACCTTTGTGTAATATTTATGTTGCTTGTTTGGTGCAGCCGTAGATCTGCAGGCCGTATGTCCATACCGGTTTTAGCACTTGTTTTTATAGAAGCAATTTGTTGAAGATTGACAGTTCAGAGGTCCTACCGAGTAGTCAGTACATCTTTCTATATTTAATTTTTAATTCTTCTCTTTTCTTCTTAACATGTTCCTTCCATCTCAGCTTTGCATCCAGGGTCATCCCAAGATACTTTGCCGTGTTGGCAAAAGGTACTGGATTGCCATTGATAGTTATAAGAGTGTGAATCACTTTTTTGTTTGTAAAATTTACATGTTCTGACTTATTTTCATTGAGTCTGATCTCCTATTTTTTGGTACACATGCTAACTGCAGTTACAGCTCGCTGTAGTTTTTCGGTCGAATTCTCTATCGAATTTCTTGTCGCCAGTATGGCTGTATCGTCAGCAAACGTACCAATACTCGCTTCTTCACTTACCGGCAGATCACTGGTGTATAGCATATACAAAATAGGACCCAATACGCTTCCCTGTGGAATGCCAACGTTGATTGGCTTGATTTCAGAATAACTGTCTTCCTGCTTCACCCGAAAAACTCTTCCAGAATTATTAATGTGGTTTTGTTGTTGATGTTTAGGTCATCAGCCAAAAAGCTGGTTTGAACATCTAGAGGCTTTACTAAGTAAAACGAGGAGTGAGGTGGTTTACAAGGTCTGTAGCGTCAGTTTAGTCATGTGAGAAAGTTATTTTTATAGTAGTATTTCTTGTATACTTAAAATAAGCGAAGTATTTAACCGGTAGAATTATGAACTATTATGTACAATAATTAAAACACTTCTAAACAATAATAAATTACCTCTAGACCAACCTCCTTAAATAATGAGAAATACAAATTCTGCACTTGTACATCATGTTTTAAAACTATAATTTACTATGACAGCCGATGCGCTAAATAAGGGCATTTATGTATCACCAAGTGTAGATTGTACACTACTGTCATGTTATCATTATCTTACTAACCACAATGCAAAACTAAACAGTATTACTAATATTTAAATTGCTTTTCTTGTTTGGGTGATAAGGTTGAAGAAATTTTCAGTTTTTCAAATATTATTTTTTTAGATTTCTTTATTCGTTTTTAAAAGCCACTTTCACTTTTTGTTAAACAATAAGCATCGATGGTTCAGTGGTAGAATGCTCGCCTGCCACGCGGGCGGCCCGGGTTCGATTCCCGGTCGATGCATTTATTTTTTACTATAATTTTATTTTTTCCATAAATATTTATTTTATCAAAAATTATATTAGTAATAATCATTTTGACAACTTTGAAAACTAAGAGTTTAAATTTAAAATCGTAAAATTTAATAAATAATGACTTAATTACATTGGTAGGACTCATATATTTATATATTTTTTGAGTAGGACTCGTCATATATTTTTTCATCGAAAACTTTACAGTGACGATTTATTTTTTTACACAGGAAGTATAAATACATATTTGCTTACGTTTGAAGTAATAAGTAAATGTGTTTACATAAAAATTTGAAACGTGATGGGTAAAACTGCTCGTAGTTTTCGCAAAATACTAATTACAAAATGTATATGTATACAATGTTTTTGAATAATTAAGGAACAATGTAATAGTACTATAACAACTTTTTTAGTTTATTTTAAGTCACACTTGCCTTGATGATTATCAAAAATTTTTGGATAGGAAGAAATGGGAGTGTAAGAATTTCCTGTATCTAAGCAGGGATCGAATCTTTGTAGTTCAGTACAGTGACCACTCCGCCACGAAGGTGAGCAATTTTAACAATATTATTACTTTCAAAGTACAGTAAGTTTGATGTACTTAAAATCGTTCACTATAAGTTGTTAATTTTTCTTTCGTTTTCAAAACATTAGGCTACAGTTTTGTAATTTGCATTTGGTTGTTTCTTGCCTTTTTATACCATTTTTTTATAATTAAATTTTGTACAAGTTTTGTTCATGTTTTATTTATTTACTTGTCATTTAACAAAGTTATCGTAGTTCATACCTCCAAAAAAAGTGTTTAAGCACAGTTTTTTTCTGTTTTGCGTCGAACATCTTAAAAACAAAGAGATAATATACAGATGTATGACCCATTTTATTCGATTTATGTTAAAAACCATAATTTCACCGAGGGTGAAATGATTGAGTTCCGGGTGAAATCTTTTCCTAGCCGTAACTCCTACCAAAGCGTTTTTGGACATTTGTTTAAATAACCTTCCTTTCTTTTAGCCTGTAAAGTGAGCTCAGAGTACCGGTAAACTTCGTGAATCACTCTGTATAAGTATATATTTTTAAATAAAGAGATCTTTACAACTATTGAGATCTATTTATCCATTGAATCTCCTGGGTATTTATAAATATTGGTGAACAGGTTTTCTGCAACTAGAATTTAAATTTAACAATTTTTTTTTAAATTTATTTAAAATCGCATCGACAACTAGGTCATTAACGACGACTGTGAGTTTTAAAGTGTTAAAATTTCCAGACCCTAGCCGGGAATCGAACCCGGGATCTTTCGCTTTGTAGGCTAGCGCGCTAGTCACCACACCACAGAAGAAACTGTGAAAAAAATAAATTTGAATATGTCAAAAAATTATTGTATATAATTATATAATATGTTAATGTCTAGCTCTTTGCCAGGGGTCTCCAGTTCGATTCTCTGTGAGGTAATTCTTTCATTGATATTCGATGACCTTGAATGTCTTCGTAGTATTTATACAATTAATGTGTAAAGAAATCGGACGTAAAACAAAAATAAAATAAAAAAGTTACGAAAGAATTCTTTATAAAATTTATTTTTAGAACCAGTTAGCAAAATTCATGTATTGATTCACCCAAAATAAATTAACATTAGATAATTGTTAGTAATAATATTCTGTACAATAAACGTAGACTACAACACTAGATTGTTTTACAAATCATAAAAAAGTAATAATTTTTTAAATAATTTAAAACATTATTTCGAAAAATGTAACGTAAACATCTTCACAGAATCACATTATCATACACCTAAATGCTAGTGTAAACAATTCGTAACAATCAAGCATCGATGGTTCAGTGGTAGAATGCTCGCCTGCCACGCGGGCGGCCCGGGTTCGATTCCCGGTCGATGCAATAATTTTTACTACACAGTTTTTTTAAATATTTAAAAGTAAATTACATTTTTGTAAAAAAATTGTTTTCAATTTTATATAATTCTTTTAATGGTAATTCTTTAATTTGATTATGGATTTAGTAAAAATAATGAAAGTAAAGCGACGTGAATTAAGTATTGTACATTATGGAAATCCTTACAGTTTTAGTCTAAATATTATTTTTTTGTCATTAAAATGTTACTTAAAAATTATTTTAAAACAGAACTTAAATAATAATTTATATGAAACTAAATGACTCTTGCGAATAAATTCACACAATATTTTTATTGATGTCGATTTGTATTGATTCTTGAAACCAATTCACATATTATTATTGACACATAATGGTTTTATAAAAATATTCTGATACAGCTTAAAGTATTGTGTTATGTTTATATTAGCAACAACACGTTAACGCTGCCAAGACGATACATCAGAACAAACCTGTTGTTACTTATTCGAACTTCACAACGTTACCGCCAGAACAGTCCAATAGAACACCAGTTATCCGAATTAATTCGGATAAATAATTTTTATAGTACAATATTTTTTGAAATATCTGTATAATATTCTGAAACTTTTTTCGGAACTTATTTTCTCTACGTTCTTTGATTGCAACGTCAAGCTAGAATTATATAACAAGACAATAGCTTGTCACTTAGTTTAAGAAAACATAACGAAACCTGAAATGAAAGTGGAGAACCGAGTAAAATACTGTTTTATTTTTATGTTGTTTTTGAAAATTAGACTACGTTTATCGGATATTCATTGATTTTCGGTCGTTTCGGATATCCCGGATCCCGTTAACCAGGATTCTACTGTATCACCGAGAAACCTTAAATTCAATTTATTTTGTTATTTACTTCGCAAAATTTCATTACAGCTTTACCGATTTTTATTTTCAGATGTTTTGCGGAGTTTCGAAAGTGTTTTGCAGACTACCATTGCATTTTAAATCTTTATCTAAGAATTGTATGTTTATGAGCCCTGATTTTCAATGTAGTAGAAATCGTTCCCAATATTCTCTAAAATGATGTATTTATTGTTAACATCAAGTTCTCCACCAAAAACAATTTGTCAGCCCAAATTGTTTTGTCATCACTCTTTCGATTGGTTTGATGCTGTTCTCCAAGCTGTTCTATCTTGCGAAAGTGGTTTCAGATCTACATACCTGTAACACCCTACATCTTTTGTAGTTTGTTTTATATATTCTAACCTTTGCCTCCCCCTACAATTTCCTCCTTCAATATTACCCTTCATTATTGATAGAACAATACCTGGATGTCTCAAGATATGCCTATCCCTTTTTCTGGTAATATATTTCCATTATACTTCTTTTTTCATCCACTCGTCTAAGAAACTGTAAATTACTTATTTTGTCAACCCACCTAATCTTTAACATTTTCCTATAACATCACATTTAAAAAGCTTCTTTATCTTCGTTTCTACACCCCCTATCCCCAACGTTTCACTCCCGTGTAATGCTACACTCCAAACTTAGTGTTTTAAGAAATTTTTCCTAATCTGTAAGTCAATATTTGTTGTCAGTATGCTGTTTTTCATTTGAAAGGCTTTTCTAGCTAGAGAAATCCTACTTTTGATATCACTTGTGCTTCAAGCCCAAATAAAGAATTATTATTATTATTATTATTATTATTATTATTATTATTAAATAAATCAGCCCTAATTGAATGTTCTTGTCTACTTAAGAACAAGTTCATTAATCGCATCGTGGATCTTGGATGTGTCTCTTTATACAGAAGTCTTCGCATTTATTGTGATGGGAAGTCACTCAAAAGCATAAAAGAATGTGTTCTTCAACACAAACCCAAAAAACCTGAATATTAAAATTACAACGACTGAATAATAAAGAAAGGCTGTAACTGTACCGAAGTACAATCAATAAGAAGAAGACAGAAATAAAAGAAATTTGATTGAAGAATTGGATATAAACGCTCATGCTGACAGCATCTGGAAGCATTTAAGTTAAGTTCGACTTAAGAAAGAGTGAGAGTGGAAAAATACGAAGTAGTAACTGAAGAAAAAGAGCGAGTAAAAAGTGGAGGGGATGGGGTTTATAGAGAATCGACCAGTGGCTGTAAATTCAGCAGATAAACGAATATGTGCAGTGAATTCGCAATGTACACGGAGTGGCAAATGATGAGATAAGACTCGTTCGCCTTTCGCTCAACTTTTTGCGCTGCACTGAGCAAATAATTATTGACAAACATTGGAAACGTTGCTAGAATACATATTGGAACAAATGTAACACATTTTTAGGGTGTTTTCTAAGTCGATGTATTTTTACGCGTTCAAACATGCTTTGTTACATTTCCTTTTATGCTTTCTGGCACACATCTCCTTAAACATTTCACAGTCACTTTTGTTTAACAGGTTATGTTTCTTAATAATGGATCTCTGGTTTAAGGGGAGACTGTATGATGGTTATGACCGAAAAATTCGATTTTCGGTTTTTTTATGTTTTTAATAGTTTAGACCTAAATCTAAAATTAAACGATTAAATTACGTCAAAAGTTATCTAAAAAATTAAGTTTTTATCAGGTTCACCCAGAAAAATTCCTCTTACATTTCATATGCAAATAATTATCTGATTGTTCAGAAATCCCTATTCGTTTTTGTTTATTCATTCCAGTTAATTGTTAGTCGAGTCCAGTTCTATCACAGGCAAAAAAAAATTGATCATTTGGAGTGACTTAATATTACGAGGGATGGGCACGAATCCATCTACTCAACCCCGAATCTGGAGGAGCACGTACTCAGGGTTACGGTGCTCTAGCCAAGAGTCTCCGAGAAGTCTTCTTTCTTCATCATCATCATCATCCATCTTGGTGCATAATAACTTATTACTGGTCCCGTAACGACACTATTTCGAAGCGCCCCGACAACTCTAACTCCGTTCATAATCCAACTGCTAACCAACTAACTGCAAAGACGCTAACTGTTTTTATACCTGCGGTCTGATAGTTTCTCATACAATAAATTGATGACCGGCCCGTTGACGTAGTGGTTAGCGCCACTGGCTTCTACGCCGGGTTCCCGGGTTCGATTCCCGGTCAGGTCTGGCATTTTTTATATCACCATCTTCATCTATCATCCTTCTCACCGTCTGCATTAGCAGTAATTGCAAAACAGTCGAAAGTTAAACAAAAAAAATCATACAATTAATACCTTTCTAACGCTTTCGCCGTTCTACCAAAACATGGTAAAATGAATCAGAATCATATTCCGAAAATTTCTATCCTAAAAATTTCATTCATTGCAATCCATTATCCTTGTTCAATACACTCCAACGCATTACAATCCACAATTTCTTACAATAAACAATTTGTCCCTATACCTAATTTTAGAATATCTCTGCAATAATATTACAATATTGTAATATATATGTTGTTTAGGTCATCAACCGAAAGGCGGGTTTGTACCTCTAGCCTAGAGACTTTACTAAGTAAACCGAAGAGTAAGGTGGTTTACTATTGTCTTTCTCACTGAGTGGAAAAGTATGCTTATCAGCAAGCCTGGTCCTCCGAAAAGCACCTATGTTCTACCCTGTAAATAGCACCTTCACTTAATTCACCATAGTCTTGCTGTATAATTAAATTCATGACTTTCAGAGTTACCTCTGACTCGTGTCTTTTACATCCCCACCTCTACCTCTTCTGTTCTTAAATGCTTCAATAATATTTAATTAGCTGACCATGTGATAAGACAAAGAACTATTTTTTTGTAGCCCTGGAGCTAGCAGATCGAGTGCAAATAATTTAACACTTCACCAACCTGTTATGTGAGTATTGTAATATAACAGTGGTTAAAAAAAATCAGATTCGTTTATCACTGATTTTATTAATTCAATGCATATTATTCATAAAATTCTCTTATTTCTAGTGGGTATAACATTTTAAATTGTTTTAAAATATTTAACCGAAATAAAATGTATAAGTAAAATTACAGATTAGAATAATGCCGAGTTAGCACAGACAATGTGTATGCTAATAAAACAATAATAATAATCGTAATAGCAAATACCCAAGTAGAAAAATTATTGTTATTAGAATAGGTGTTAAGAATTTTCGCTGAATTTGCTTTTTTTTACAATTGTTGTTGCAGTTATGTTACTGATGTAAAATAAAAACACAAAAGAGAATTTTAACTTGGTGCTTTGTATTGCATAATAAAATTTAGTACGTTGGCAACAATGTGTAGTAGTAGTTGCAATAGTAACCACTCGCTTCGCTAAACAAAGTTACGTTTTGTACAAGTGTGCGAATACAAGGGGGTTTATTATTCCCAGGCTGTTTATATGTGTACGTTGAAGAGAAAATATGTTAGGAGAGGTACGTGTGTTGGCATGAATGTTGTACAGTCAGCGGGGCGGTATGTTGGTACGATTTTCTGTACATTTATTGTATCTGCATGATAGCAACTGCATAATGCATTCATCCTCGAGTATTCTACAATTCGTGAATTGGGTTTTACTTTTTAAAACGCACGACTTTTTTTATTTTATGAATTAGGCGTGCCTTCTAACATGAAACCAAAATAGGCCCCTATCACTATATCATACCGGTTTTTGTATCTTCTACAGAATTATAACCACAGCTGTTTTCTTAGAAATCTACAGAATGTGTCTCAACTTTTCATTTCTGAAACTTTTCAGAATGGTTTTGAACGTAATTTACACGTCAAAGTAAAGAAAAAGCTTAATATAAATACTTATGAAATTATTATTTTACAAAATATTGGTAACAAATTTCTTCAGGAACAGAATTTAATTCTTGGGGCACCTACTTAGAGCAGAAAACAGCAGACTTGATAACCAAATAATGAACATTTACTGGGATAGAACAAGAAAACTGAAATAGATAAATGAGTCCAACAGGACATGGAAGAGTTGAGAATTGCAAGGAAGTATCTGATTACAAAAACTGGAAAATACGATGAGTTAATTACAACTAACAAGATACCATTTGAGGCCAAAACTAGAAATGAATCCAACAGGGTTATTCGGACGAGGACAGGCGTCAAAGGCCGGAACGCCTTAAAAAGATGTGGGCGAAAAGGGAAAAGGAAAGAAGCAGGAGTAAAACAACTTACACGCTTCGTGCATAATAAGAACCGATTACAGAAAGGACGTCCCAGAAATTGGACTAAAGTGATCCTATGAGGTCGTAAAAGCTAAAAAATAAAATAAAAAAATAATTGGTGGAAATTTTTAAAATTTTCGTCTACCATTTTTCCTTAGTCCGTCTGTCCGTCACACCCAGATGTCAAAACTACAAGAAATAGCAACAAACAGTTTTCGGATGCGCATTCTACACAAAAAATTAGTGGGCCTCAATTGAAGATGAAGTACCGGTTTTGACCGGAAGTGGCCAAAAACCGTAACTCAGAAAAATCAAAATCAAAAACTTCTAGAGATAGCAACAAACGGTTTTCGGATTGTAACGTACACTAAACGTTAGTGGGCCTGAATTGGGTTTGAAATTCCGGTTTTGACCAAAAGTGGCCCAAAACCATAGCTAAAATAATTAAAGTAGGAATTTTTAAACAAAAATAGTGTCATTCGATTCCTCTTAAATAGTAGATACAGAAATCAGAAAAGCGTTCGATCGAGTAGATAGGAATAGGCTCTGGAAGATTCTGTGGAGGAAAGGTTATCCCATTCATCTAATAAACACAATCAAAAGTTTATATAACGATACGCAAATAGTGATAAATACGGATAAAAAGAGACTAACAGAAATGAAGATTAATCAAGGAGTGAGACAAGGGTGTAGTTTATCACCCACTTTATTTCATATATATATTTTGACCACATTCTTAGAATTTGGAAAGGTAGAGTTAATCCGGAAATTAGATTATGTGATGACGACTACCTAAATGTTTTACTGTTTGCGGATGATTTATGGATTGTGCAGGAAAATGAAGAAGAACTCCAAAGATCAGTGTACACGCTGAACGAATTGTGCAAGGAATATAATTTTAGAATTTCCGTAAAGAAATCAAAAATAATGGCGTTCACTGGTAACTATCCTACGAGGTCCAAAATTGTGATCGATAATGATATACTAGAGCAAGTATCACGGTGTAATTATCTAGGTTGTGACCTTAGTTTCATTCAGGAGTTTGATGTAGAAAGGAAAGTTGGGAAATTCCAGGCAATTTGTGGTAATATTAGTAGAACCCTAGGAAATAAAACACGGAAAGAAACCAGACTAAAATTTTATAAAGTGATGGCTGCCCCAGTACTATTATATGGGAGCGAATCGTGGGTCAGTACAAGACCACAAGAGAGTAAAATACAGGCTGCGGAAATGAGGTTTCTAAGAAGAATGAAGGGTTGTAGCCGGAGAGACCAACTAAGGAACGAGGCTATACGAAGAGAACTGAATATCTACAATCTGAATGAAAAGGTGAAAGAATATAGATCGAAATGGAAAGACCACGTAGAGAGAATGTCAAATGAAAGGGTTCCCCTCAAAGTTTTAAAGTACAGACCGGAAGGGAGGAGAGATGTGGGGAGACCACGCAAGAGATGGGAGTGATTGTTGTAAGAATCATACAAAGACATAATGTAACAAAACAGGAAAATATATATAAAATATATAACTTAAATGTTGTGTAAATACATAGGAAAAGGAAATTGAGTTAAATTTTGCTGTTATGAGTCGGAACAGGCGCAAGCCTAATCCTTGTTTGTAAGAAGAAGAAGACAGAAATCACTAATGGTGTTTGTCGTAGGTTAAAGGTAAGCCTTTTCGAAAATTGCCGCCAGCCATGAGACGCGTCGTCTCATGAAAGGGATTTTTATAATTATTATTTTGTCCTAAGATGCATAGTTAGCGAGTTATGGTTTCTGAAATATGTGAGTCTGATCATCGCTTCAGTTAAATTAAGTTTCTAAAAAATTTAAGTAAGCTAATTTTTTTAAATTCATATTTAGGGTTGCATAAAATGATTTTTGTTTATTTTTTACCCAGCCAGACACCAGACGTAGAGAAAACCTAACAGTGAAGTGGCACGTTGAATTCAATTTGATGTGGGTTATTTTATCAGTATTTACAAATGGAATAGAAACTATGGCATTGACAAAGAAATGAAGAGAAATGAATGCACGAAGATCAATGAAAGAGACAGGATGAGAATCAGATAGGTCTAATCTGAGACAAAACAAAGGCAACTGATATGAAACGTATTACGGGAGTCTGAAATAAAGGTGAGTCGGATATATGGTAAGGAAAAGCAATGACAAACCACACATTCTTCGTGCCAAAAAGCATGAAAATTCACATTTAAATAATTTAAGATTTCCAAAAGAAAACTCAGTCAACATGGAAATACTTGCACAGTTCTGAGGAAACGTAAACACATTATAGAAAATCGGAACCTTCTTTGGGTAAGCATAGTTCCCCAAATATATTTTAAATGTTACTAAAAAAAACTTGCATTATGGTTAGGAAAATGTACCATACTTAATTAAATTTTATCCATGAATTACGACACACATAATTTAAGAACTTAGATTTCATAGCATTGAAAGTACAAAGGTTTTTTTTTACAAAACCATAATATTCTGGAATAAACTTTAATAAATAATAGTTGAAAACTCCATTAATAAAGTAATTTTAGTAATACAAAGTTAGCTTTTAAAGTATGAAGAACAAAACAATAATCCTCCTTCGCTTCTTCAGTTTCTATTAATACTTAAATGGAACAGCTGTAAAACTAGTAACAATAATTTAACTATTTCCTACAATAATGACTTTTTAATAAAAAATGAGTTTTTAATGCAAGTAAGAAATACTTTAATGGAAATTTCTAACGCACGCATAACATCTTTTTGAGTTATTGAAACAAATAATAAGATTAACACTGGTTTTATGATCTATTAACTTTTCAAATAATACATTTTAGTGTATCTATTAACGAAGAGTTCCGGATTACCGAGCTTACTCGGTTGCAGATTATATATTACCGTTCCGCCACTTCTAAAAAAATAATGTTTAATAATATTTAACACTACATAATTATACTAACTTTTTATGTTTTATTAAATTAACAAATATATTTTACTGTTTTAATTTTTTTTTTTTACGGATTAATTTTACAGGAAACGCCGTTTCTCCGTTCCCAACTTCCATTTTCCTCTATCGAAGCAAACGTCCTCCTCCAGGTTTCTAGCATCCATTGCCTCCCCTATATCGTCCTTCCAACCCCTTCGTGGTCACCCTCTCCTCCTCCTTTCTGGTGGGATCCATTCTAATATTTTTCGGGGCCATCTATCTGCTCCCATCCTCTTCACATGGCCGCACCATATTAACTGTCTTCTTTCCGTCTCTTCATTAATTGTTCTTGATAAATCCATGTTGTTTCTTATCGTTTCATTCCTTACTCTATCCAATTTAGAGATACCACAGCTTCTTCTGAGGAAGTCCATTTCAGCCGCTGCAAGTTTCCTTCTGTTGGCCTTACTAACATCCCATACTTCCGATCCATATAGTGTGACACTTTCAACTAAACTTTTATATATTCGTTTCTTTGTATTTTTGTTTATTGTGTTTTGCCATAGAAGAGAGTTGATTGTCCTTATACCTGTTCGTCCTTTATTTATTCTCTCTTGTATCTCATCCTTACTATTGCCATACTTATTGAAAGTTACTCCTAAATATTTACTTCTCCTGACACCATTTATTATATCTGCCCCAAGTGAAAGATCCCTAACTTCTTCATTGCCTACAATGAGATACTCACACTTCGCCATATTCATAGAAAGACCAGCAATTTCATATTCTTGTTGCAGCTTCCTTACCATGTATTCAAGATCATCCTCATCCTCTGCTAAAACTATTTGATCGTCGGCAAAGTATAGAGTGAACAAACTATCATCGCCTACCCTCACTCCCATATTCCTGCATTTTTTCGTCCATCCCGTTAAGGACCTGTCCAGATAAATTTTAAAGAGGGTTGGAGAAAAACAGCAGCCCTGTCTCAAGCCTTTTGTGGTTCTGAAAGGAGTAGTAAATTTGTTTCCAAGCTTGACCATCGCAGTATTTTATTATATAATAAACTGTTTAATATACTGTTTTTATTATCTAATGTAAATTCCATATGATTAATTACATATACGAGGGAGTACCCAAAATAAACCGGAATTATTTTTTAAAAGCTTTTTTTCTTTTTTTCCAAAAAAATCTTATCCCCTTCAAAGCACTCTCCATTACAACTAATACATTTTTGTCCCACCGGTGCTTCCACTGTTCGAAACATTTTTTGTAGTCATCTTTAGAAATGGCTGACAGCTCCTCCCTCGCTTTTTTCTTGACCTCTTCAGTGTTGTCAAATCAATGTCCTTTCACGTCCCTTTTCATGCGTGGAAATAAGAAAACGTCGCAAGGAGCTCGGTCAAGCGATTAAGGTGCATGGGGTAGCGGAACCATGCCATTTTTAGCAAAAAACTGTTTAACAGAGATGGCTGTGTTTGCAGGTGCATTGTCGTGGTGGAAGAACCAATTTCCTGTCTGCCACAAATCGGGTCTTTTTTGACGAACACTGTCACGCAATCTTCTTATAACTTCCAAATTGTTAGTCGACGGTCTGAGAGCACAAGCTCTCCAATATTTTCAACATTTCAACGTCTATTCGGGCAGTTGATGACGTCCAGAACAAGGTTTGTCATCAATCGACATGTCGCCATTTTTAAACCGTGCAAACCACTCGTACGCTGGAGTTTTTCCCATCGCGTCATCTTTGTAAGCTGTTTTCATCATTAAAACAGTTTCAGCAGCATTTTTACCGAGTAGAAAACAAAATTTCACAGCTGCACGTTGAAACTTGCCATCATGAAAAACGAAACAAGAACAAAATAGCGCTAGCAAAAATAAAATCACTGCAGATGAACACTGAACTCGCAATGAGTTGCGCTATAAACGTCTATGCGGCAGAAATGCGCACTACACTAGCACCACCTACGGCAATGCTATTCGGTTACTTTTGGGTGGCCCTCGTATTACATTTATTTTAATTTACAGATTCCATAATATGGAATCTGTAAATTAAAATAAATTATAATTATGAAAAAAATGCTATCTTCATCAAGGGCTGACAAGATACTGTCGTTTCCTTATGTGTATTTTCCTAATGTAGGCCTATCATGTGAATAGAAAGTGTAAACTTTCATATATTATTAATATATCTATTGTAATACTCTGTAGGCCTATACAAATATCTCTGCATGAAGTACTATTGATACTTTAGCATAGAGACCCCTATAGCCAGCCTATTGTCCTAATTATATTTCTTAATTTAGCTAGATAACGATTATTTTGCAAATATGAGATCTAGCGGAATCAATTTGTAGACCCTAAAAACCAGTTTACACGAATTTTCAGGAAAATCGTTAGAGCCGTTTACGAAAACAGTTGGACATACGCCAAGTTGTATAATATTATTAGATAAATAAATTTTCTGTAGAACTAACAAAACTTGAAGTAACTTTTTTATCTTCAAGAAACTTTTAGTATAAATTAAAAGTCACAGTATGTGTTACTAATATTATTACATTTTGTAACCAAATTGAAATCATTATCCAAGTTTGTTTGAACTGCTGTTTGGACCTTGCGGTCTTCCCAATACTTCCTCATACGTTCTGATTTTAGTGCCCTTTATGGCGTTAAAATTTTCTTGTGGTACCTTCTAGTAATACCTTCTAGTAAGTGTGAAGGATGTGTTTTTGTTCTGGATCTTTCCGTTTCAGTTTTCTTGTTCAAGTTACCTTTTAGTGAAAGACCAAATTCCTTCCGATCAAACAATAACAGCAAATCAATAATCTACATTATGTACTGATACAATTGAACTTCCATAACCCGAACGTCTATAAATCGAATTTTATATAATTCGAATTAAATTTAGTTTCCCTAGGATTTACTCGTTAATTTACGTTCAAATTTAGCGTCTATAACTCAAACTTCTTTTTTGAGATTTTTTAAATCCGAAATATTTTTTTGATTTTAACGCAAATGTGTACGAAAATGTTTTCGTAGCCTGGATAGAAAAAGATATATTAAATTGGATGCAATAAGTACTTCCCCAAATCAGGTGTAGACCTAATGCTCCGAGTAAAAACAGATAAATAAGCGATGCAACATGGTCTTACCAAATTTAAACCCAGTAGTAGAAGACTTGAAACAAATTAAAAATCGTCAAGGAATCGTTCAAAAGGTGATTTTGTGAAGAATGTATCTCAGTTTCTAACGAAGACTGCTAAAATTACAAGCAATCAATATTACTCCCTTAATCAAAATTTATAGCGCAGAAGATTTGTTTAATGTCATTTAAAATGTTTAACATTGTTTAAAATTGATCAAAATTCTATAGTTTCGTTGTTCTGTATTTTGAGTTTTCTTTAACTCGAATTAATACCATAAACATGTGGTTCGAGGTATGGAGATTCTACTGTACTTCTAAACATGGAGTTTTGATAGAATTCAAATAACATTTCTTAACTTAATTTATCACTGATAATTAATAATAAAAAAGACGGTTAATTAAGAAATTAGGAAAAAAGTATTATATTTTCTTTCAGAATTTTACTGTAAGTTATACATTTAATTAAAGTAAAAAAGTATAAGATAAAAATACAACAGAAAACAATAAACTGTAAACACGTAGGTAACAAAGCAAGAAGGAAACATTATAAATAAATGACGTTGGGGGAGAATAAAGCCAAAGACTTATTTTATATTTTCAAAATGGAAAAGGGGGAAAGAAACCTTTACAGATGGCATAAAAAATTTCACCTAAAGGGAGATAAACGAACACGAAAATAATGCAACTGAGATATCATAGAAAATGACAGAAAGTTATAAAACGCGTTTTCCAATATGATGATGGACTCGGGTTCGGTGGTTGGTGTGTTCAGGATTATATAGGTCTTCTAACCCTCGGTCCCTCGGCACACCCTAAATTTAACCACAAGGAAACCGAATGATGGTCAGGAGAGATGAATTGAAAGAAAAATGAGTTCAAGGTAGAAATCATAAAATAGAGAGGATGAATGATTCTTAGGAAAGAAAAGGTTTTATATCAATTGTCATAAAATAACCGAAAATAAATTTGTCTTCAAAACTGGAATGAAAATTTCAAAGGCAGTTTTTGTTTTGTATAACTACCAGTGTATCAAATAAAAAAACGATCATAACATACTCGGATTAGGCTGCCGGGCTTGTTCAAAATTCAAACTTAGTAACCTGCAATTTCTAAAAGAAGTTGGGATTTTCATTACTTCCAAGAACATATAATACTTCTTAATCCGATTGGGTTGTAAGTAAATAAATTTTTGGGCTTTCTGGTAAGTCTGCTGCAGGTCATTATCCAGGGAAAAAAATGGACGAAGAGGTCAAGGACGCCGTCACATATCTTGGCAGCAAAATCTCAGAAAATGGTTTGGAAAAACATCAACAGAGCTCTTTCACATAGCTGCAGACAAAGTGAGAATTTCCATTATAGTTGCTGACATCCGGAATGGATAGGTACTAGAAGAAGAAGAGATCAAATGGGATTAGTAGTACATAACTATACCACTCTTACCTTTATACCTAAATAGTTGATATAATTATTTTTATTATTCCATATTTAATAAGCAACAAAGATTAAGCTTACATTTTAATAATAAAAATTATTATTATTGTTATTATTATTATTATTACTACAGAAAAATAATAATTCAAACTAAAAGCTTCTCTATGAAAAACAGAAACTTTGTTATCTTTTTGCAGAAATAAAACAAACCAACGAAAAAACAAAAACAGAGAACCTCCTGTTAAATAACTGATTTATTTTTATAATTATTGATTTAACTAGGCTTATTTTTCGTATTTAACAATTATAAATAAGTCTTTGTAGTAATCTTATCAAATTTTGACTAATTTATTTATTTTTAAAATAACAGAAGTGTTTAGGTTTTATGTATAATTAGGAAGGGTTAGGCTCTATTTTGTAGTTATTAGGTATTTATTTATTTTATTGCTACGCTCAAGGAAAACAGCCAGTTTAATTTGTTTTATTCTGAATCCTGGCAGACGACCATCTATAGGTCACGTCAAGATTATGCTGAGTGTTGTTTATTTATATTTCTTTTCTTTTGAATTTTGTATGATTATTTTTTGTGATATGCTGTAAATCAATTATGTTTTAAATAGAGGTATTGTATTATTATTATTATTATTATTATTATTATTATTATTATTTACTTGTGAGTTTAGACATATGAGTTAGTGTTTTCTTTTGACGTCCCATGTTTTTACGTCCCGATGGGTACGTGCAGCGTTCAAGGATTTCTATCTGTTGCTGCACTTGCTCTACTCATGTAGGTCGTCCTCGCTTCCCTGTTAGTTATCTTCATGGAGGTTGGGATGGCTGTAAGGGGTGAGTGGAGGCCATCAAAATAAACAAAATAAAAAATAATAATTATTATTACTATTATCAACCCCAACATTTATTAAATTCATATCTAATGTAATCATTTATTTTGTAGTTTCAGCAATCGATACCCTGTTAAAGGTCTTAACAATATTGTGATAATATCTAAAAGGAGTGTTGGTTCCACAATTCTCTAGCAGGACCAAGTTTGTAAAAATATTTATTATTAAATTAATCAATTAGTAATTGATTAATTTAAAAACAAATATTTGTTATAAGGTTCAATGAAAGTTTTATCATTTAACAATCAGTAAAGAATTCGGAATAAACGTTATAATACAAAAATTAAAAAAAAACTATTTATTGATGAATTATTGCACCATAAGAAAAAACTAAAAAAAACCCAAATCAATCAAATTATATAAAAAATTCTTCATCTTTGTCACTTCTCAAAATTAATTTGAACAGTTAAATTTAGAGTTACAATTTTGCCTACTTTGCCTATATTGCCTAAGTCACTTCAACATATTGGCCATTAATGATTATTGTGGGTACGTTAAGGTGGATTTCCAAAACCCAGCCAAGAATCAAACTTTATCGTTTTAGTTTTACCAACCTGATCACTAGTCCACTAAAACAATCATATTTTATCTTTGTTTTGAGTTAAAATTCAGACATTTTATCATTAAATGATAAAACGTCTGAATTTTATGCTAAACAGTTTTTCATCATAGTTTTTATCTTTGGCACTTTTCAAAATTAATGTGAACAGTTAAATTTAGATTTACAATTTTGCCTACTTTACTTAATGATGTCTTTGTTTATTTTTAAATCGCACCAATATATTTGTCATTAGTGACGATTGTGTGTAGCCTACGTAACGGTGGGTTCTGAAACCTAGCTAGGAATCAAACCTCTCGATTTCTAGTCTAGCACGCTGATCACTACTCTTAAAAAGTATCATATTTGTTTTGAGTTAAAATTCAGACTTTTGATATTTATGAAATTTACATTTAATATTTCAAAATTATTACTACACTTAATTTAAATTAAAATTTTTGTTTCTAAAAATAAAAATTGATAAATTAGTAGCCCTAAGTTAATTTTTGCAGTCCACAACAACTACCTATTTGTTTTTGGCTAAGTTATTTAACGTATTACTACGCTTTGAGATAAAAATGTACAGTACTAAATTGGGTTTGAGTTTTAGAGAGATGTGCGAAAGAGAATAAAGCACAGTACAAAAAAAAAGATAAAAACAAATTACCAACAATATTTTAATTTTCTCTCTTAACGAAAATATATCCAGTCATTATAAAATAAAGAACAAAGTAAAACAAAAAACAAAAAAAGAAAAACTAACAAATATAATACATACATTTTATATACATATATATATTTAACATGAAGCTCGCATGTAGTGTACTTTTTTCAGCAAGCAGGCGTGTTAATGGCACACATTTATCAAGTAAGCGTATAATATACATTTTAAAACCCTTTCATTAACTGTTACCGTACAGAATAATAAACTGCAATTTTGGTGGGAAAAAGTGTTCACTGAACACACATTTAAAGAGCCTATTTTCGACGTATGTGTACAAAAACATAATGTACTTTATGGAAATCCAAAACTAAATTCAATATAATTAAAACTATATTACAAAGCTATCGTTTTAATAACCAAACGCTCTTTTTAATTTTACAATAGCACTTTTGATAACCCATCCTCCCTCGTTCAACGGATTTATTGACCGATTCCAACCCAAATTTCTATTACACATCAAAAAAAATCTTATGTGAAATACTCACACGACTATCTCTTGCCAATGTAAATAATGTAACATTCTAATCTATGTTTAAGTTAGGCCATGTTTTTCATTCTACATTGTTTACTAATGATTGATAGCAATTTTTAAAATTGTCATCTATCGTTTTCCTTTGTTCATCGTTCCTCCCACTCAAATGTCAGAAACTACAAGACATACCAACAAACGGTTTTTGGATTCGTAATCTACACAGCGAGTTAGACGGTCTAAATTAATTTGAAGTTCCGATTTTGACCGGAAGTAGAAAAATTAACGTCAGAAGCAGAAGAGGTACCAACAAACGGTTTTCAGATCCGTAAACTACACAAAACGTTAGTTAGTGGGCCTGGATTGGATTTAAAGTTTTGGTTAAAACCGGAAGTGGCTCAAAACCGAAAGTTAAGAAATTTTTTTTCTCTTTAATTCTTTATTTACAACTGTAAAATTTTACAACAAGCAAATGTGATGATTATGATAAAAATGTAAATGACGTGATAGGCATGAGAGGGGTAGGGCCCCCATCGGTGCCTCCCCAAGAATGAAATTTGTATATGAAATTAGCAGGTCTCTACTCCAGCGTCTTTAAAGGCGTCTAGCGGGATTATCAGGTAAATGGAAGGTGGAAAGTGAACGCACCAGTGGATTGTCGTGTTTGTGTGACTTGTCGTTAAAGCGTTTGTATAGGTATTCGATGGAATTTTGTACAAGTGGTGTTTTCAAATCTGTATGTAAGGTTTTGTTGCTAACGTAAAGAGGTGCTTTTACTATAAGGCGTAATGTTTCTGACTGGAATGCTTGAATTCGTTGCAAGTTAAAGGAAATTAAAGTTGCAAGAAATTAAAGTCGGAATTTAGAAACAAAAAGATCCTTCATTTGGTACAAAAACCCCTTGGTTTATGTAAAAAAACATAACTATAATAGCTGCAGGCCTAATTCACCGTGCAATTCAGAAACAGACAAGTCCCTAGACATGTAGGATCTTTGCAGTAGATTATATGCAACTGTACAGTCATTCGGTTCCTCTTAAAAATAGATCCACTAATAGTTTTTGCCATTAGTCAAAGGTAAGCCTTTTCAGAAATTGTCACCAGTCATGGACGCATCATATATAATCTACGTTTATTTAAAATTATATTTTTCAGTATTAACATTTGTAAGAGTTTGTCGTGTGAGTGGTTCACACAAGCTTTTTTTAAGTATTAGTCATGTAATAAAAGGAGTAGAAAATATTTTCTTCTTGAATATTAAGACTAATCTGTTTATACTAACACAAACTTAGGAATCGATATGAATGATTACGTATATTCTGTATATAGTACTTTTAGTACAGTACCAGAATATTATGTTTTATAGAGATATTTCTAGAGTATTATTCAGTTTTAGTTGGGTATTATCAATAACATAATAACATCTGTCTAGTTATATTAAATTGTAGTATTTTATTTTTGACGGATTTTATTTAGTCTGTACTTTTTTATATTATAAAACCAAAACCTGTACTTCACTAAAAATTGTACTAAAGAGGATTATAATAAAATTGTAAATTATTCAGCATTTTATTGAACGGATAAAATTTTATTTTAAATTTCGGTTCCCATAATATTATGTAATGTAAGACAGTAAAAATTTTATACGGATAAAAATAAAATTTTACTATTTAAGCGATATTTTTTTAAAAATCCCATATTTCTATATAAGTGAACAAAATTTGGAACCACTAATACAACGTTGTTCATCTGTATTTTTCGTTTCATCTTTATAACTGAGAAAACCTTTATTAACTCTAGATTTTTCCGAAGATAAAAAAAAATATTTCATTTATTTATAATTACCTTAGATTTTTAAACTACAAAAATTATTAATTTACACCTCGTTTTGATACAAAAATCTGCATATTACTTAGTTTATTTTCTTTATTAAAACATATAAAACTTTCTTTATTAAAACATAATATAAAATAACTTTCGTTATTTCAGTAAGCTCTTTTTGGTCCATACTCTTAGCATTCGTTCATTGTAGGCTCTTCTCGTTTCTTCCGTCCATCCGGTGTTTACTCCGGTTACATTGTTCGTAGGGCTTCCAGAAGTCTCCAATTTCTTCGTTCATATTGGTACAGGCTCTCCATAATCTGATGGCCTGTGTTTCCCGCACGAAACGATGGTAAATTATTATCATAGCAGTCATTGAAAAACAGTCGGACATAAACAAATCTGCTAGAGTGATTACCACTTGGGGTAGTTCTTTTTGACAGACAAACCATCATGCATGCTAAAATTACATTAACGTAACGAAGGTGGAATAAACCTCTTCATTCTATTTTCGAAGTACGATTCTAAGCTCCTCTCGTATTTCAGTAGAACTGTTATTTCACCTAACCAAGACTACAACAGGAGAATGTACCTAAAAATCTTGAACTTACCAACTATCTTCGGCTGAAATATTCGTCAGATTGCTTCAATCTCTAATAAGTGCAGGAAAAGGACATTCACATTTATTTTATATTCTAGAGAAATAATTTCCCTTCCAGATTGCTGAATTATCTCGTTCTGGCCATTTTGTAATTTATAGTCTACTCATTTTCCGTGGCAACATAAAATGAATTGATTGACCGACTCATTCATATGTTAGTAATCCTCTAACTTCCCGATTACTTGGAGAGCTAAAATTCCACACAATTTTTTTCGGGGGGGGGGTTGAAAAGAAAAATTAAAATATTTACATTTTCACTTCTTATATCTAAGAGTATTTATAAATATTATAGTGCAGCATACTACTATGGAATATTTATATATAACATCGATGGTAAGTGTACAAAGCGCAGCACATTAGCTTAGAAACTCACATAGAACACAGCTGTACCAACCCTGCTAACTTGTCGATCAGTTTCTTCCATGGTTAGGCTTCATGTAACAATACTCCTTACAAAAGTTCATGACTGGGGGTAAATGTAAGGACTGGTGATAAAATTTATGGAAAATTTTAGTTTTGGGACGCTTCTTATGTAAGATGGTACAACCGTCAATATTATATTTTGGAAAAAATTGGTAGGAGTAGGGTCATCACAGAGTGTTACATACTGTTTTGTGAAGTAATCACATTTCATGTGGCACAAAGAGGAGAATTTTCCGTTATTTGATAATAAGCACTTCGATTTATCGCTCAAACGTTTGGAGTATCCAACTAGTTTCAAAATCAGAATAACAGCTATAGCAATGAGTTTTTGGTGAGAAGAAGTTATTAGATGACCGTGTAGATCAAGTTACGAATTAAAATATTAATATAATTATAAAAATATATTTTATTTCCATTACATTATGTGAAATTTTTTATAGAAAATATTAAAATAAAGAACAAAAGTATAATTTGAATTATACTTAATACCAAACTAAACACATTGCGGTTATTATGAAATTCATTATTAAAAACTAACAATTTATGATTGTTACGGAACATTGTATAGCTATTAAATTACTAAACTAATTAAAATGGAAATTAGGTATCTCCTTGGGCTACCCTGTTTTGGAGATTACCATCAGAACTTTATATAATTTTATACTATCATACTATTATCTAATGAAATAAAAACAGTAGACTGACACTCAGAGAAAAACACTGCAGTGAATATTATAGAAATTACATAATATTTATTTTTAAACAAATTGCAATTATTTTGCTAGTTGAGAACCAGCAATGGATCACCAGTATTTATACTGCATTTACATGTATTTATCAGTTTCTTCATTTGATAGTATTTTAACACTCTCTTAGATCTCCATTTTCTCAACTCTTTTGTTAGTATTTTATAGGGTGTGTTTCCTCTTGGTGGAGTTCAATCTGCAGTCTTCTTTGTTAATTATTCGTTGTTCTGTGATACCTAGTTCTTGGAGATCTTGTTTAATTGCCTTCAGCTAGTTGTTAGGGTTCTTGAATTGTTCCTCCAATTTTAAGATTCGCTTTTGTAGTCTGTTTGTCGTCCATATTTTTAAGTGCTCGTGAATTGCTATCCTCTTGTTTCTAAGTATGTTGCTTAATGGTTCTGTGGTTTTGTATAGTTCCTTGTTTGGGAGTAATCTGTACGTTTTGTCTACTATGTTTTCTTTTTGATACTAATTATCCATCCTAATGATCCTTCGTTCTATCCTCTCCAGCTTTTCATTTGTGCTTTGGGTTCTTAGTTGGAACCCAACTATTTATTTATTAAATCGCAATTTTATAAATAAAGTAAAAATAAAATAAAATGCAATGATCATGTAACATACTAAAAAACTCATAGAGTGATAAATATATTTTAAAGAAAATTATAATAATTAATTCATGGTCTTTCTACATTACAATTTTATCTCACATAAATATTGTCTTTCTTTGAAATTTTACTTTTTTCGAGACCAAAATAAAAATATGGCAAAAACAGACCCAAGAACAAAATAAAAACCCTTTCATGAGACGACGCGTGTCATGGCTGGTAAAATTTAAAAAAGGCTTACCCTTGAATTACGGCAAAAAATATTAGTTATTTTGATATCTACTCGAAGAATCGAATATTTTCGTTTCGAAATTCCAATTTAATTTCTTGACCTCCGGTTTTGGGTCACTTCCGATCGAAACCGGAACTTCAAACCCAATTATTTCTTTATGTACTTTTTAAGAAGAATTAAACGACACTATTTTTGTTTCCAAATCCCGACTTTCATTTCTTATTTTCCGGTTTTTGGCCACTTCACACCCATCGGAACTTCACACCCAATTTAGGCTAAATAAATTTTTGTGTGGATTACGAATCCGGAAACCGTTTGTTGCTATCTCTTGTAGTTTCGGATATCTGAGTGTGACGGACGGATGGGCAACCGAAAATGATAGATAACAATTTTAGAAATTGCCACTAATTTTAATACTATAACAATATGTTAATCACCAATTTATTTAATTAATAGTTTTACTGTATTGTATACAATTGTATTTCACATAAATATCGACATTTCTTGAAATTTTATACTTTTTTAGCGACCAAAATATATATATGACAAAAACTGACCCAAGAACAAAACAAAGACGATGAAACACAACCCATTAATTCTGTGTACTGAAATATATTATAAGAAAGACCTATAAATAAATTGTAACAAGAATTATAAATATAATTCATAATAATGAAATAATAATAATAACAATGCAGTAGTTTTAGCCTACTTTGGAATAGAACAAGTAAAACATTAAGACTCAAGTCATATTTTAACAAAAGTAAAATTAATAAAGGTCCCCGCATTCGGGTGGGTAGTACAGGGTACCGTACACTTGGACGACGCATTAAAGCCTAATGTCAACGTATAATTTCTACATAATTGCCCTATATTTTCTAGTACGAAACGCTATTACAGTAGCCTACGGTTGGTTTTAGAAGAGTAAAATTTCAGCACCGGCTCCATACTGAATTCATACTCACTTATAATCATATAAATTCTACGCATAATAATGTTTACTCCTAACTTCTCCTTACCCGTCGGCCGTTATTCTTGCCCGAATATTTACTGTAATTATCCTTAAATTTATGATAGATTTTTAAAAGAAATTTAATTAAATTTCTTTAATTACAGGTTTCATTGTTAAGTTTCAACAAAATGGAAAATATTTTCTTTTAATTGAAATTTAGAATATAACTATTTTTAACTATTTTTACTTTCCGTTGTTCTACATGAATATAAATTGTGCATATTATATTTACTATTGAATTCAATAAATAAACTATTATTTTTATTTTACAGCTCCTGAGAAAAAACTAGAATTGCTGCATGAGAAAACAGAGGGATCAGTGACAGTTCTTTGCAGAGCACTCAATGTGTACCCACAACCAAGAATAGCCATGTACAAAGTGTCCAGTCGGGATACAAAGTAAGTACTACAGTACATATTTCTAATATTTAATAACTAATTCCAGTGTTTAAATTTTGTTTATTAAATAATATATCTTACGAATTTGGTTGAAAAGCCGCCGCCAGAAGCTACTCTTCTGCTTAATTAACCCTCGATCAAAATTGAACCTCTGTTCCGAAATTTTAATATACAAACCCTTTTAAGACCAATCTGGACTTATGGTGTCCAGCTCTTTGGAGTAGCGCCAGTGATTAATTTAAAGTCGATCTACTATACGTTTCATAATCATAGACATCCGAGTTCAAACCCTTGCAACTCCAAAACTATGAGTCGGATTTTAACATAGTTTACATCAAAAATTAGCTCATTTCATTCTGCGTTGACCTATAATAATCCTATATTTTTAATGTTTTAAAAATTGCCATATCGAGGTTGGAAGACAAAAAGACCCGGTTTTTTGCTACCGTAACAATTTTCATGGGTTTAGAGACGTGTAACTCGATAATTGTTTGACCGAAAAGTTTGAAACTATAAAACAAATAGACAATTATATTGTTACAGCGTCTACGAAATTTTAAATTCGTACGTTATTTAAATTTTGATTTATTAACAATATACTGAACCCTTGCTATCTCGGTAACTGCTCCATCGTTCGGCACGGGTAAACTATCGTTTTATTCAGCATAAAAAACTTAGTATAAATATATTAATAACATGAAATATTGATTGGCCAATGTTGTGGTAGAATTTTTTAAATTTTGAAAAATAGACTTGGTAATGTAGGGGTGGGCGCTACTACCCATGTTGCTAGTTTGTGTACGTGACATTCTGTCGGACTGTCTATCTGAATTGACAGATTGCATTATCAATTCAGGTAGACAGTCAGATTCAGGCAACGTGGGTAGTAGCGCCCACCCCACATTACCAAGTCTATTATTTTTTAATTTTAAAAATTCTACCACAACATCAGCCAATCAATATTTTATGTTATTAATATATTTGTATTAAGTTTTAACGCTGAATAAAACTATTGTTTGCCCGTGCCGAACGATATAGCTGTTACCGAGATAGCAAGGTATTAGTATATTGTTAATAAATCAAAATTTAAATATCGTACGAATTTGAAATTTCGTAGACGCTGTAACAATATAATTATCTATGTTGTGTTAAAGTTTCAAACTTTTTGGTAAAATAATTATCGAGTTACACGTCTCTAAACCCATGAAATTTATTGCGGTAGCAAAAAAACCGGGTCTTTTTGTCTTCCAACCTCGATCTGGCAATTTTTAAACAATATTAAAAATATAGGATTATTATAGGTCAATGCAAAATAAAATGAACTAAATTTTGATGTAAAATACGTTGAAATCCGACTCATAGTTTTGGAGTTGCAAGGGTTCAAACTCGGGCGTCTATGATTATGAACCGATAGTAGGCCTTTCAATCAAAATTCTTAAGACTTGCAACTGGCTTCTTTTTATACAAGCAATAAAACCCTCCACGACGATTTAAAAATTCCGACAGTAAAGGAGCTACCCGCATCCTCGTATAGTTAGGCTATATAACTAATTTGAATTATGTTATTACTTTAGTTTAGCTAAATTAACAAATCTTGATAATACCCGTAGATATTAGATTTCCAAATTTTTCAAACCGTAAGCAAATCAAGAGTTTTTTTGCTATCAAATTCAGTGTCTGAAACCATAATTATTATGAACATTTCCTTTTTACCGTTTATTTCTTCTTTAAACCTAAACCAGCCTTCATTCCCTTAGATTTCTCTTCTTCTTATTTATCTCCTTTTTCTCCTCCCCTTCTCTTCCACTCCCCCTCCTCTTCAATCGTGAAAATTAATCACACATTTACACAGTAGCTTTTAGGACAGCTCAGTCCAGTCTGCCAACACATAGAAAGATCATTTTTATTTTTTTTGCGTCCGATGGTTTTGCAATTACTGCTAATGCGGACGATGAAGATTGATAGATGAAAATGAGTAATAATATAAGATCTGACCGGAAATCGAAACTGGGATCCCTGGCGTAGAAGCCATAAAAAGCTGTTAATTAAGGAGCAAACGGCTTTGTATTATTGATCTTGATGTAAATGTAATAAGGTGATAACAGATAAGCGTTAAATAAAAAAATTTGCATACTATAGATTTTTAAGATAAGACGTATAGTAACTTTTATTTATTTAATAATCAAGCATCGATGGTTCAGTGGTAGAATGCTCGCCTGCCACGCGGGCGGCCCGGGTTCGATTCCCGGTCGATGCATATTTTTTTTATTTTGTCTCTATCAAGTATCCGAACATGCAACTACGATTATTTGCATTTCTTTATGATATTCATATTGTATTGCTTAATTAAATATTTAAACTAATTTATATAACAACTCTATTTCACCCAAATTCGTCTCAATAGGCTCTGTTAAGGCTAGATCCTGGTCCTTTCTGTTAGTGTAATTTTATCAAGTTGTTCAAGAAAAAATATTATACAACAGTTACAATTTCTTTTTAACTAAATTTATAATAAATAATAATTATAATTTGGTACACACTTCTGTAATAACAAACGGTAACGTTACGTCAGCATTGTGATTAATGTTTATGTATGGCTTTTGTGAAGGAGTGCTTACATTATAAACTCCGTTGACCTACAAAGACCAACGATAAATTAATTAAACTATACATAATACAGCTGGTCAATTGCAATCCCAAAATTCCTAAAATTTAAACAGTTTATCGTCTATACATAATTATGACCAGTATTTCACGTAACTATAATATATCAATACAATTTTAGAGGTACACGGGATCCCTACGTCGGTCAATATTAAATTGGGAATATTAACAAAAAAAAAATCTGGTGTAAAGCACTCACACGACTTTCTCTTTTCAATGTAGGTAATGAACAATGTAACCTATTATATTATTTTAAATATTAGTAAACAATGAAATTGAAAAAATATAACCTAATTTTAATCATGAGTGAATGACGCAAGATGAAATCAACCTCTGTAGGACTTAAAAATAGTTATTTTTAACTATTAGAAAAAATGTGTTATTACCTCTAACTAGCCTCTATAGAAAAAAATGCTTAAAAAAATGTAGGACTTTTAATTTCCTAGAACTTTGATTATATCCATGTACATAATACACTTTCATCGTAAAGTTCATACTATAACTATTTAACTTAAAGCCGGAATCTTAAAAACTCCCATTATTTCACAGATTTTCATGAAAAGTGCAATTTTTCACTCGTGTGCCATTTTCTTAAACACGGCTCCTACGATTTTTTTTAAATCGCCTTATTAACTACACTTTTTATGCTCTACAAGATAAGGTAAGCGCCATATCAGCTGAAATTCTTTGGGAAGTCTGTACTCTCGTAAAAAAAATTGTCTTTTTTTTAAGATAGCGGCCTTCATATGCATTTTCAGGCAAATAAGGATATAATAAATATTGTAGAAAATTTAAAAACCGACGACTTTTATTTGAAACATTTTTCTGTACAACACTTAGATTAGTGTCAATTAGTGTTTTTGTTTTTTTGTATTCTGCATATAAAAATCGGTAAAAAAAATGGGATTATTTAAGATTTTGGCCTAAGTATGCATTTTACGACAAAAATGAATATAACTCAAATTATAGAAAATTAAAACATATACAATTTTTATTTCAAGCATTTTCTATTACATAGCCCAGTTTAACACCAATGTGATATCCCGTATTATTAAGTAGAACAGAGGTTGATTTTAATTTTTCATCATTGAATCATGATTAATTGTATGTTACATTATTCATTATCTACATTGGCAAGAGAAAGTCGTGTGTTTCATACCAAATTTTTATATAGTAAATAATAACTCAAATTTTATAAATTTGCCTAGCTAGCGTTCTACTGTTTGCGGATACATATTATTATGCGTTATATTTTTAAACATTTCTGTAAGGGCTATCACGATCCTTACCACGATTGAACCCCATAACATAACACTTGGAGTGTTTTTGTAGTTGTACTTGACTTATGGATTGAAATTTTGTCCTTTGTGTTAAACAACATTCTAACCAAAAATAACTTCTGTGGGTTATGTTTGCTAATTAATTATTTACCTGAAGGTTATTTGTACGCATTTTAGCCTAACTAAAAAATTTTCAGAAAAAATAACTTTTTAATAATATTCCGGGTGTCCCACGAAGAGGTTGCTATTTTTGAGTTAATATGCCGGACGTATCGCACACTCTGCAGACTGGAAACTTTACAGTTATAATAAATAGATATGTAAAAAAAGTACCCTTAAGTTTCATTTACTTATGATTAATCAAAACAAAATGGCGGAGAATAATTTTATTTTTATAACCATTTCAAATTGGTGATTTGATATAATATTACTTAAGTAATAAAATGAAAGAAATGAAAGAAATATGAAAGTAAAAAAGTATTAATGAACACAATGTTTCATTAACCTTTATCCGAACTGATATCCATCAATAGCTATGCTGATCGATTTCGAATGGCAAAAGCAGCTGTTTTTTTCTCTCTATCTGAATCCTATATTGTAAATATAAGTGGTTTTATCCACAAGATTAGTGTTCATTTTTGATATTATTTTTTTATTCCGCCATTTTGTTTCAATTAATCAATTTTTTTGGTTTAACGTCCGACTGTTCTGCAATTACTGCTAATGCAGACGGCGAAAGATGAAATTACTTTTGTAACGTATGAAAATATGCCGTGCCTGAATGGGATTCGAACACAAGACCGCATAATGAGAGGCGAGCAAGTTACCAACTACGCCAATGCGGCCAGCAACTCGAGGGTACTTTTTTTACACATCTATTTATTATAACTCTACGTATAGTTTTCAGTCTGTAGAGTGTGCGATACAACCGGTAAATTAATTCAAAAATAGCAACCTCTTCGTGGGACACCCGATATTTACTACTAAAAGTTCAGTAGTTCTTAAAAAACTTTCAAGATTCCTGGTATAAAAAATCACTTTTTATAGCACATATTCAGTTATTTTCAGGTCGTATTTCTCCCCGATTCATACTGATGTCAACAATATCGCTGTTTTCAGTTTATTTTTACGTTGGAGGAGAGAAAGCCAACATGGCTCTGGTCTGCCCACGCAGCCAGGTGTGTAGGATTTTAATCCAACCACAACCCCACCACCGACGATGGGCACTGGACCCGCCTTGAGACATGAACACATTGCCATAGTGTACCACGATCTCCTATTTCCGGGGTGTTGCTTCTAGATGAACGAACCCACCTTTGAACCACTGGCCATGCACGCCCCAGAGAGTAAGATCCCATAGACACACTTAGCACGACCACCCTCCCACTATAATAATGACCAGGAAAGACATAAAGTCTCCTCCCCACACGGCGCGGTTTCTGAGTGCCACCAGTTGCCTACGCAACAGAGGGGACGAACACTTCTTAGCGGACAGTCCTGGTGTCCCGCGGGGCTCCGCGCCACAGTACAGATACTCCCGTTACACTCAGCAGAAACAGCTGTAGGCTTACCCAACCGAGCTGTGTGTTTTTAGTACTAATCGTTTTTATTTACAAAGTTTTCACTTGGCCTTCAACGAGTAAGATTGTGTGAAAAATTAAATTAAGTTAGATAGCCGTGAGGTGCAGCAAGCTGGATGTAACAAGTGTAATATTTTACCAGAAAATCAAGTTTTTCTTTCTTTTTGGTAAAATATTAAAATCCATTTATTTCTGAGTGAATTTTAACTTTCAATCTAAAAATTATTCTTTTTATTCAGTCTAGATAATTCTTAACATTTTTATTCTTTATTACTTCATAATACGTTTTTAGGCTTTTTTTTCATTCTTTCTTAATCGCAATAGCAGTCATGTAGGCTAGTGGAATTTCGTTGAGTCTGCATGTTGCGTTTCCGCTGGTTAACTCACCCCCTGGCCCCGCGTTTGCTTTCCGCATAGTTTTTCTATTTCTCTATGCGTTAGAAAGAGAAGTTGCACGTGTTCCTCGCTCTCTCTCTCTCTCGTTTCTCTACTGCCTTTTGGAGTGGGGGTTTCCGCTCAACCGTTGTGAACGCGCGATTTGTCTTTGTCTTGCGCTTACAGCCTTAGAATTCACATCTTATTCCAGGTAACTCTAATTTTATCATGTTTTATAAAAAATTCCTAAATTTTAAGCCCCCTTAATTTTTTTATATAAAATAATACTGTTTGGTGGAAACTGAAAAATATGGGGTAGTTATTTTAACAAAATACTTATATTCTTTTCAATTTATTCATATTGGGTTTTTAAATTCATTCTTCCAGAGAAAAATTTTTACGCATGAGATTCCACGTTGCATAAAATGTTTTCATCTCCTTAAGAGTTCCATTTGATAAAATCTTCAGTTCACTAGTGTGTCACGCATTCGTTATCTTTGTTCAGTGTCCATTTTTTTTATATAAATTTTTTTTTTGTTAACACTTTTTGTTTGAATAAATATCCAATTATTTTCCCCTTTAAAAAAAAATTATTACGTTTCTTTACCAATTGGATGTGTAGTGTTTAATCATGTAATAATCGTGTAAACTCATGCGTACAGAATTTTTCCCCGGACAAAAGGTAGTATTCACATTATCGCATTCATGTTTTTTAATTCTGTTTAATCATCTACTAATAAATTTTAATTTGGAATTTAATCTGAGGCTTATTCAACTGGAATTTAAAAACGATGCCAAGATCCGTGAAGTTTTTTTATTTACTTCCATTCATTCACTAAGGTATATTAAATTTTTTTTTGCTTCACGTAAAAAATGTCTTTTTTTTTATATTTTTTTTCTGCCTTTAATGAAGGAATTTCATTACTGCAATCCCTTCATCTCAGTTTTTTTTTTATTTTACCACTTTGAAAAACTCTAATGTTCCATTGGTATTCTATCGAGTTTTTCTTTTCTTTTATATCCGTTTAAGCTTAGCTGGGCTAATAATTCGGCCAACTCATTCCCTGATAATTTTTGTTTGTACATCTGTTTGAAAACCCATGGCTAAGTGATTTTTCTAGCGCAATTTCAGGTATTTAAAATGGTTCATTTTCTTTCCAAATTTTTGTTTTAAATTTTATGTCCTTAAGACCTAGATGTGTGTTTGTTTTTCTGAAGAATTAATTAAATTTTATAAATTAATGCAATGAATTAAAGATTCAATTATTTTGTTTTTAAATTAAAGTTTTATCTAATAAAAAGTTTAGTAATTTATTAAATTCTTTCTTTACAAACGCGAGGCTATGAATTTTCAAACAGAGGTTTAAATAAAATTTTTTTTTTTAATTAGTTTTAAGATGGGTTTTGTTCATACATTTTTGTCTTTCTAAGTTTCATTTTTTTTTGATTCATTATAAGTGCAAATTGATTTTTTTATCTCTCGTTCTCTGGAATGAGAATTTAACGTTTTTTTTTGTGTGTAAAAGAAAATTTCTATTTTTGTTTGTTTACAAAGATTTGGTTAACCTCTTTGTTGATATTATGTTTCATTATGTTTGAATTAAAGTAGTTTGTTTTAAATTCATTTCTGGGTGTCAGATTATAATTTATTTTTCTACCATTTGAACCGGCATAGATTTTTCTACAATCTCACCCTCGCAGTACTTAGAGCGAGTATTTTATCATCATTTGAGCTACGTTGATATTTTTATTGGGTTGCTAATTAATCCCTGGACTCAATTTCAGTGCCTGGTTGGGTTCTAAAATTGGCTGGTGGATTTGCCCCCCCCTATTGGTCATTTAAGTTTCAGCGTCTTCGTGGTGTGAGCCGTTTTCTTTTCTTTTATCCGGTTTCGGGGTGGGCCACTTTTGAAGTTCTCCCGGTGGAGAATTACAACAGTGTCTTGTCCGTTCCGAAGTCTGGTGGAGGGGAGGGTTCGGTTTTCGCCGCAGGGCGTTGTAACTTAGATAAAATTTTTAGTTGTTGTAACTAAAAATAAGCTGTGTCGTTTCGACACACTACCAGTTTTAGTGGAAGCTTCGTTTCTACCACTACAAATTTTGGTACAGGTCACCATGCCTTGTGTAACTTCATATTATCCACTACAAATTTTGGTGGAGGCTTACCGGTTTTTGTTATCTGACATTCGAATAATTATGGTTAGGATTATGTTAGGAATAAGTTTAGTTTGATAGTACGAACTTATATTTAAGATAAGTTTAACAATACTTGCAAATATTACTAATTCTGTGAAATAACAATTCAATAGTAATTTGGGATTTTAATTTCTATCTTAATTATTGTGATAATGTTGGCAATAATGTTCTTGCTTTAGGATGGAATAAGATTAGTAATATTTACAGGAATTATGGTTTAAGAATGACAGCCCAAAAATTTTAAATTGACTTGTAATATTAACGCTTTAAATACACTAATAATATCTTTGAGAATTGTAAAGTTTTTCAGGTTTTTTTTTTACAACAACATTACGGTGGATTTCATTGGTTAACATACTATATGTCACAAGCTAATCTTGGAACAACCTGCTATTTATATTTTTCTTTGCCCAACATATTTTTCATCTGTCGCGTTGGCCATTCTACAACCTATTTACAATTCGTTCAGTTCCGTCGTAATAATTCCCACAAAATGGACGTCTGCTTGTTATTCTTAAATTATTTCACAATGTTGCCTTGTCACATAGTTCCGGTTTTACTTCTAATTTTGTCGACACAGCTTAGTAAAGGCTTTTCGTTTCACATCTGTCCAGTGTTGAATTAGTTTCTAATCTATATTTTGTGCTATAAGTGTGTTTAATTCATTCTTTGTTAACTTTGTGCATAGTCAATTTCCTTCTTAAAATTTCTGCTCTTGCCGTTGTAACATCCATCCAGCCTGCATTGGACATCAAGAATTGACGTATGAGCCTGTGGCTTCCCGACGATTTCTACATAAAGTTGAAGGAAAACTATTGGTTGTAATTATATTAATTTACGGTGATGTATTAACTTTGAAATATTTGTACTATATTCGCTAACTTTTAGGTTATTTATGGCTAGTTTTATTACCTTAAGAGTCAGTCGAAATGTAAATACTATACATATTGTTTTTGGAACTAACTGTGTGGTTTTGTTTTTGTTTTGATGGCATAAAATGGTGGCCAGACTTTTAATTACTGTTACTTAAACCGTTTAGTTTGGTCAAATTGAATACATTGTCTGCAACTAATTGAATTGTAATTCAATACAAAAGCTGAATGCTTTTCTGTCTGTTAAAGGAATTTTGACATTTCTAACGGAGTTCTTTAACGAAGTTAGGTTATGAGGAAACTTATGTGTGTTAGATGTAATCAATGTATGTTTTGTGACACTATTTTTGTGTGCGTTTCGACCTTAAAGATTACACCTGGCATAAAGCTGTAATATGAATTTTCTGTGGTGTATAATAATATTGTGAGTTCCATTATCCAGCCGACTCATACTATTTAGGTTGCATTATTGTTTTGTGTTATAATTTTAGCGATGGTGTCATGTATTTCTAACCTAAAAAAAAAAAAAAAAAAGTGTACATTCTGTGACCTGAAGTTGTGAGGCCATTTTGTACACCCTGGATGTCAGTTAAGTTACACAACTTAACAATTCAGTTTCACAAACCTGTAAATTACATCTACAAGTTAAGAAAGGTTATTTTAGGTTAGATTTTTGGGTGAAAACAATTTATTTTCTCCCTTTCCAGAAAAACATATGACATATTTCATGACAAGCTAATCTATACTTCCACCTGACCTACAAATTTAGTTCACTAGAACAATTGTAAGTGATTTTCTAACATGATTGGAAATTTATCTTTCAGAACCAGCATTGGAGCGACACACCTTGACATTTCCAGTAAGCGATTTCATCTGAGCCACTCACCTCATTCATCTGACATACAATACTAGCTGGGACATCTTTTCCACCTTTCATTCAACAGCAGTCATCTGCCAGCCACATTTTCCATCGATCATATCATTTGGTTATAGCAAGTATTTCATTGGGAATCTGTCAGTATTCAACTTTCATTACATTTTATTCATTTTGTGTTTACTGTTGAGGTTAAGTATAAAGGTAAGGTTATCTCGTTTTGTGTGGTTATCCATATGTCAGATCTGCGTAATATTACAATCAAATCGCTTTCCTTGGATCAGGCTCGCCTGGTAGCAAGCCAACATAATATTTTCATTCCTTCTGGCGCCGATTTAGAATACATCCGAGGGGTCTTACGTCTTCGCAAACACTTCTTCCAAAACCCAAATTCAATTGTGGTTTCCAGAGAACACGCTTTAGACTATTTATTGAATCACGCATCTTTGTCTGATGAATTAAAACAACAGTATCCCGACCTTGCTGACTTAAAGACTGCACTGTCTATTAAGTTCCTTCAACCATCTACTTCTATTAGCACTCAAACGGATCCTGCTATTATCATGGACGCTTCGCCACAAATTTCTGGCCCTAAGGCTAAATTGCCATTTTTCACGCCATCAGTGTTCCAGGGGAAAGGCAACGATGACATTGCTACATTTTTTAAGGATTTTGAAAGAGCAGCTATTGTAAATTTTTGGGACGATAAGTTTAAACTCCAGTTTTTACCGCTTTACTTAAAGAATACAGCGTTGGATTTCTTTGACGATCTTAAGTTACGTTTTGATTCAACCCAGATGAATTATTCGTTCGTGAAACAGGAATTCTTAAAACACTTCCGTTTGGATTGCGACTCTGATCTCTTGGAGATGACTTTATTTAATAAAAGACAACTAATTTCTGAACATACATCTTCATTCATAGCTGATGTAATGCATTTATGCTCACGTATCGATCCGCAAATGCCAGAACAGAAAGTTTGTAAATACATCTTGAGGGGCCTCCTGCCCTCCATTTTAGATAAAATTTCTCTGTGCGACAACTCTACTTTAGATAAATTGTTAACCAACGTTAGGAAGTTCCAGGAATCGAAAAATCTATTAAATTTCCATGTTTCTACATCTGTTGATTCACCGGTCAATGCCATTTCACACCAGACTCAAACTGTGTCAAATCAAAATAATAATCCATCGCACAACAAGTTTCAAAATAACAACAGTCATATCAAATCAACACAATCAGAGCGACCTACTTCTAGTAGCAATCAAAATCGAAAACATGCAAATCAACAAAATCGGTCACAATTTAATTCGCAACCTCGACCTAGATTCAACTGCCCACAATTCCAAAACGGTTTTAATTCCAATCCAACTAGGCCCACTCAACAAAATTTCCCACAGATGCCAGGACCATCCCACTTCAATCAAGCTATCCCGTTTCAACAACCCCAAATGTTTTCTCCTAGGCCTTTGATGCCCCACAACTTTCCGAATGCTTCGTCTACACAATTCGACCACCCTCTTCAGCCTCAAGCGGCCATGCCCGCCCAACATAGATATTTCTGTCAAATTTGCAACAAACCAGGACACTCCATTAGTCGTTGTCGATATAACACACACCCATCAAAAAACGTGTAAGCCTTCGAGGTCGGTGTTTGACCTCACTTACTTCAACCGTATTAGCTGTTAAAAATACCTCTTCCAAAGCTTCTTTAACTTTAAATAAAAACAGCAATTCAAGTACAATTTCAAATGTTTCGGCGCGTTCCTCAAAAATGAAACTCATTAATCCTAATTATTCTAACAACCTAACCTCTTCTCATTATGACAGTAAAATTTCGCCATCCTTGGAGGTTGACCTCTGTGATTCATTTAGTTTTCAAGTTCCTAATGCTCAGTTTAACATTTCAACTTCAGTTTATGCGATTCAGCCTTCAGATTTATCACTTCCTTCGAATTTATGCGTTTCAGAAAATGCCGAATTGTCTTGTGAACAAGTCCACATTATTTTACAAACAATTAATAATCATTTCTTTCACGTTGTAGATTTTTCATACTCCGTTGTACACCCTATTCAATTAGTTTCAAACCAAGAATCCATCTCGTTACCAAATAACTTTGTTTCTGATTTCAAAAATTCTGACTTCATGTTTGTACCAGTTTTCCAAGCTTCGCATAGTGAATCTAACCATACCTATATTTGGTCTTTGTTAATTTTTGATGTCAAAGCTAGGCAAGTCTTCATAACAGATCCATCCTTAGGGAAAAATCTCTCTCTTACCAAACGCCTATGTTCTTCAATTATTTCTGAGTGCAATGTTAAATGTATTTCAACTTATTTCTTTAATTCTCGTAGAACTTCTGCCACCTATGATTCAACATACATTGTTATTGGTTCCTTTATTCGCACTTTCTGTTATATTTTCAAATACCGCACCTTAATAGGCATAAACTTTGAACCATTTAAGTATTCTTTTGTTTCCAAACAACAAATTTCTGAAATTCTTACATGTTTTGTTCATAACCTTCCAATTAATGTGATAGCATCCCACATTTGCGGTCTTAATCATTTATTATCGTTGATCAAATTTAAATCAGACCATTTTTCTTCCAAATCTGTTCTTCCTACGAAGGACTTAAGCTCTTCAATCCAGGTTTCATCGCAACCCCTGCTCTGTACTGATATTTCCACACAACAACCTACAATGGCTTTAACGGTTATCGGCTCTCTCCAATCTGATTCTCTACCGATAGTTCTAGATACTGGCTCCAATTTATCCCTTTGCAATGCGGCTTTAGTTCCTCCTTCTGAAATCACTCCTTCTTCGAATATTGTTTTGACTTCTGCGAACGGTTCAACATTGGAAGTTTTAGGTTCAACGAATTTGTGCTTTTCCATTTCCAAAATACCATTCTGTCATACTGTGTATGTTGTGAAGGACCTAACTTGTCAAATTCTTTTAGGCAACGAATTTCTTGTAAAATTCGGCATTATTTTGGACTTCAATAAAAATCAAATTTCGTTTTTCAAGAATGGCAAATGCTTTAAAATCAATTTCAATAAAAAATGGCTTCATAATTTGCAATCTTCTCACAATTATTCGTCAACTACTGATCTAAAAGTTACACCCACTAATAACTTCAATTTTCTCAAACCACATTCAGTACATCGTATTACTAGCTCAAGCATCCCTTCGCTTTCCGATAGTGTTTCCAATACATTACAAATTTTCCCGGATAGTGACTCAAATTATCTTCTTTATAATGCTTCTGATGAACTCCAATTCTTCGCTTCAGATGATTATTCCAATATAACTCCCCTCTTCGATAAAGCTCAAACACCAATCGTTAGTATTCCTGAATATTTTTCCAAGCCCACACCTGTTCTTACTTCTCATACAATTTTATTACCATCAAATTCCTCGCTTCAGATAGACACTTCCGTTGACAAATTTTTATCTTCTGTGTTCAAGTTTGATTTCCAACAAAATTCTAATATCGCTGATGTTTCTCTTGTCAACATTACCCTAGTTCCCTCCGACGCTTCTCATTTGAAGTTCTCAATAAATAATGCTTCTCCGTCGCCCATTTATTTTCCAACTGGATTAATGCTCGGTACACTTATGATATCTTCCCCACAAACTCCTGTATTTCAAGTCAATGTTTCCTCTCCAGTCACAAACCAACATGAACCCATTATTATTCATGATAAATTAATAGACATTAATCCGGAATTGTCTCAGTCTCAATACAAAGCTGTAACTTCTCTAATTTCCGATTTCCAAGATATATTTTCAAAAGATGAATTCGACTTACCAGAAGCCAACCTGCCTCCTGTCCACATAAAACTAGTAGATCAAGATGCTGTTTTTAACAGTCCGTATAAATTCTCTGCCTATGAATTGTCTGAACTTAGTAAAATCATTGACAAGCTTAAATCTTCTGATGTTATTATGGATGTGAAATCGCCTTACGCGAGTCCTGCGTTCTTAGTTCACAAACCTGATGGTTCTTCGAGACTGGTGGTTGATTACAGAAAAATTAATAAGAAAATCATACACGATAAATTTCCTTTGCCAAATCCTTCCACAATCTTGGAGTCTTTCGGTGGTTCACAGTATTTCGCTACTATGGATATTTCACAAGCATTTTTCACACAACGTATTGCGGCAGAATGCATTCCAATCACGGCATTCATTACTCCAACTGGCTTATATGGTTTCAAACGTCTACCAATGGGATTATCTGTTAGCCCAGCTGCTTTCAACCGAAATATGACATTTTTACTATCCGATCTACTGTATAAAAATCTTAACTTTTACATCGACGACTTATATGTACATGCGGCCTCATTCGAAAAATGTTTAGAGGTACTTAAGGAGGTTTTCATTAGACTGCGCTCAGCGTCCCTGAAGTTAAAACCAGAGAAATGCAAGTTTTTCTATAATTCAGTGAAAGTTCTGGGTCATAAGATCTCCAATGAGGGAATTTCTCCACTTCCTCAAAACGTCGAAGCAATCACAAAATTCCCGACTCCTACTAAAGTCAAGGAGGTTCGTAGCTTTCTTGGTATGGTAGGCTTTTACAGAAAATTTATTCGTAATTTTACCCACATAGCCTATCCGTTAACTCAGCTTACTAGAGCTGATCAGAAATTTATTTGGACTACAGATCACGAAAAAGCTTTTGAAACACTTAAGAACTTAATTGTTAATCCACCTATCTTGGAATACTTCGACAACTCTAGACCAACGTTCTTGTTTTGCGACGCTTCACGCATTGGCATAGCAGGTTGTTTATGCCAAAGGAATAATAACAACGAGATGAAACCTATAGCCTTCGTTTCTCGACGCTTAACATCTAATGAGTCTAACTGGTCGGTCTCCCAAATTGAATTTTTAGCCATCGTATATTCCGTTAAACATTTTAGGCATTTCTTGTACGGTAGGCCTTTTACTATAATCACAGATCATTCCGCTCTTCAATATGTTAAAAATCTTAAAGACCCTGGATCTCGTTTAAGCAAATTACTACTTCAATTATCCGAATACACTTATACTATTAAACATATTCCCGGAAAATTCCTCAATGTACCAGACGCGCTTTCCAGATCTCCTCTAGATATTCCAGTAGAACATAACATAGATTTGATTAATGCCACTTCCACCTCTGCTTCAGTTTCACATGATAATTTCAGTTCAGTTTCCCCATCTACGGCAGACACCCCTTCCACGTCCTTTCATGTACTTCAAACAAATTCAGACTCTGTTCCAATCCCAATTAATTCTAAATTAGATATTAACCTACTTCAGAAACAGGACGATTTGATCAGTAAAATTTATTTTGCTCTCATTTCTTCTCCAAACGCTTCTCAAAACTTCAAACGCATGTCCCGACGTTATACTCTTCAAAATGATCTTGTGTACTTCAAATTATTTCATGATAATTCCACTACTTTGCGCCTCGTCCTTCCTTCTGTTTTAGTTCCCGAAGTCATCAAAATGTACCATGATTCGCCCATGTCAGGTGCTCATTTAGGAATTCAAAAAACCATTTCAAAAATTTCTACGAAATACTTCTGGCCTAATATGTCTAAAGACATAACAGCCTACGTCAAATCGTGTCCCGAATGTCAAATTATTAAGGTTCCCCGTTCAAAGAAATTTGGTCTTCTTCATCCAATCAAAATTACCTCAACTCCCTTCACAAAAATAGTTCTCGATTTTTTAGGCCCTCTTCCAAAAACTACTGGAAATTTTCAACACATTCTCATAGCCCTGGATTCTACAACTCGGTTTGCAATGGCAACCCCAACGGTTCATAATAATGCAAACGCTGTAGCAAATTTTCTATACAAACTCTTCCTTCAATACGGATGCGCTAAAATTATTCAAACAGACCAAGGTTCTCATTTCATTAATTCAACGATAAATCATCTGTGCTTACAACTAGGAGTTGAACACCACACCAGCACACCATATCGTCCGCAAACTACAGGCATTACAGAACGTTTTAACTCTACAATACTACAAATGCTAAAATTTTATGTCAACGAAAATCAGAGTAACTGGCATAAATTTGTACAACCTGTTATCTTCTCGTACAACATTTCAGTTCAAAAGTCTTTGGGGTATTCACCGTTTTATTTATTACATGGCTACCATCCGCTATCACCGTTTGATCTACCATTACTGGAAACAGAAAATGATGTCGACCTACTAGACCAGTTAAAAATCCTTCAACAGGTTCGTGAAAAATTACCAGCAATTCTTTCCAAGGCTCAAGACACACAAAAGAAGTATTACGACAGAACGCATCAAGATGTGAAATTTTCTGTTAATGACGAGGTATTGGTTTTCTTTCCACAAACAGCTCCAGGAAAATCACCAAAGTTAGCATCTAATTTTCGTGGTCCATACAAGATTTCAAGAGTCATAAGTCCATTAAATTATGAGGTTATTTTAGAACGTTTCGGCAAATTAACACCGCAGATTGTCCATGTGAGCCGTTTGAAGAAATTTATTCATAGAACTCAATCGCAGAATTGTAATGATCACTAACAATTACAGTTGTATGTTCATCTCACATTCATGACATGCTCTCATTATCACCTTTGTGCTTTGATTTAATATACTCACCAACTTTTTCCACAGGACTCACTAGTTGTTTTATTGATGAGCTTCTGTAAAATTCAATTAACAGAAGATTGAATTCACCACGCTGAATTCTAACAAGGGTTGTGCATTTCTAGTATAGTAATTTTTGAACAATGTATAATATATATGTAGATTTAAGGGCATAAATGGTCTCGAATTCGTTCAACTTTTCACAAACTGTTATAGAACTTCCAATCTTGGCGCTAATGTGTAGATCTGTAGATTAGTGCTGCTGTGTTATCAAATACCAGGTGTCTTACTGCGGGTCGACTTACTGGCCGTTTGCTTCGTGTTTGCCATCCTTGCTTGCTGTTCCTTCGAGTTCTTGTCCTTTTCAGCTAGTAAAGCTGTCCGCTCCGTAGTAGGTTTTGGGTTATAGGTCCACTCCGCTCCGTTCCGTTCTGGTTTCGGGTTGTAGAGTTCCGATCCGTTCTGATTTCGGGTGGTAGGTCCTCTCCGTTCGGTTTTCGGGTTATAGGTCCACTCCGTTAGGGGGGGTTCGGATCCTTGCTGCTCGCTTTTGGTAGGTTGCTGGTAGGTCCGCTCAGGTCGGATTTCGGGTTATAGGTCCACTCCGTTAGGGGGGGGTTCGGATCCTTGCTGCTCGCTTTTGGTAGGTTGCTGGTAGGTCCGCTCCGTTCTGATTTCGGATTGCAAGTGCTTCAAATCTGGTCCCTAGGTAGTCCCTGGTACTCCAAGTTTGGTTTTTGATATCCACTACAAATTTGGTTAGGGCCATCTGTTGGATATCCATTTCCCAACTGGAATCTCTCCGGACGATCTCTCCTCAGGTATGAGTTGTCAAATGGAATTTCTTGCAGATTATCATGGCCATTGTGGTGTGTGTTAACGATCGAATTTGGGCATACCACACTACCTGTTCCCTGTCGTTTGATTAATTTTAAAAGTTTGTTGTCCGGTGTGTGACTAGTCATCTTCTTCCTTAATTCACTAAAACTCTCAATATTATTTGACTCTTCAACTTCCATATCAAGATAACTTAAAATTAACTTAAAATAACTTAAATTGATTACACTACAATGTTACATAATAAAATAATTATTCATAAAATACTATACTATAATATAATATACATAAATATACATATAAATTTACTTAAAAATTTGATAACACTACAAATTTGATAACGCTACAAATGTCAATTTTTTTTTTAAATCCATTCCCATTTCAAGTCAGAAATTTTGTTAACGCAATTTTTGCAATTTTTTTTGAAGTTTTGTGCTCCGTTGGTTGTTTGTGTTTGATTTCTGCTTCCAAGGGTTTTTTTTGCCTACTTTTGTCGACAGAACAATTTTGTGACAAGCGGCGAATTCGAGATTTATTTATTGAACTAGTTATATTTGGGTTGTGATTTAACTTATTAGATTCTAGGGTAATTACTCATAAGCTTAGTTTTAAGATTAATTTTAAGTTCTCTTTTTCCTTATGCGTAGGCCCGCTTCACTATCTGATAAGTTTTACCTCGATCTGATCATCTTCATTTTTTATTTTTAAGTTGATGTCAAATTACACTTCGATATTTATTCTCCCCCACATTTTAAGTTTAATTTCCTACAGTTATAATTAATCAATCTCGTTTTTATTTTTTATTTTTTTTCCTATCCATTAGTATCAGTTTCTCCCCAATGTCATTTACCTTTCCACCTTTTCGACTCCTCAAATTCATCAGGTTGTCCTCGTACTTTCACATTTTTCCTTCTGTTTTGGCCTTTCTTGAAGGATACAGTTGGTAGTTCTAGCCTTTGTTTCAGTTCAGCCTTCAAGAACTTGCAGTACACCTTCGCTTCAGTCTTTTTCACGTTCTTTAAATTGTTTCATTACACCTTCTATTTCAACTCATTCATTTAACTTCTTCCGTGATGCGTTTTCATACTTTTCAAGGCTCCTGTGACGCCTAATTTTTTTTAATTCGTATCAAAGGGTAGCTTCCTTTGATCCCTTCCTTTTTCCTCCCTTTTTCTTTCCAATGTCTTCCATTTGCCCTACCTTGATTGAGTACAGGGCCTCATTCTTTGCCTACCTTCTCGGGTTGGAGTTCCGAGAAGCCAGGTGGTTACTCCACTGATGCGGTTTTGTATGCAGTCAAGATTGTATGTGCTGTGTGAATGAAAGTGAATGCTGGTTGAGTGATTGTACGTGTGCGTGTGCGTTTGTGGAAGTATGTATCAGGGGGCGAATTGCTGCGCATTTTTCCTGCTATCATTTTTTTTTTTTTCCAATCCAAATTCCCGACGTGTGTCCAAAATTTTCTTGCTTTTTGGTTATTCCTTTCTCCTGTCCTATGCCCATTTAATTTCAGTCCGGAGTTAACCTTTAAAAGATTTCTGAGACACTGTATTCTTTTTCTTCCACAATTTCAGGCAATCTCAAAATTTTTTTCTCTTTTTCATTCTGGTTCTATACAAAAATTTTTTTTTAAAATTCACTATTCTTTCCTGGTTCAGTTTCCAACAATTACGAGGTATTACTTGTTGAATTTTTCCTTCATCCTTCCATTATTAGGTTGTTCTAATTCCAATCCGTCCTTCCTTATGTTAAGTAGAGTTTATTTATTATTTTACAATAGATAGCAATTCTAGTCCTGCTCCGTGTCAATTTACCATTAGTTTATGCCATACTCTTTAAGTTTAAGATTTTTATTCCGTTATTTATTATTCCAAGGTTTGTTTAATTTTTGTGCAGCGTTTATGCCCTCTCTAAGTATAACGCTTGATTTTAACTGATTCCTACATTAAGTTTAAGTACTACTGTTGCAGCGTTTATGCCCTCTCTAAGTATAACGCTTGATTTTAACTGATTCCTACATTAAGTTTAAGTACTACTGTTGCAGCGTTTATGCCCTCTCTAAGTATAACGCTTGATTTTAACTGATTCCTACATTAAGTTTAAGTGCTATTGTTGTGTAATACCGTGATTTTAGTTTTAAGCTTTATACTATGATTTTATTATTGAGTTTATCCGTCCAGATTTAATTACTCTTTCACCTTAAGTGCTGAGAGGTCTAACTCTTGTGTCTCCACAAGACAGAACTCAGCGCCTTCTGCCAAACAAGTTTTGGTTGTTTGACAGTAAACGTCCATGCCCTTTCCAAGCATGATGTTTTATTACGTGCAATATTCTAATACTCTGAACTGCTCTAATAACTTTAGATAGTACTAATATTTGGTATAATTTTTCATTTAGGTTAAGACCCCCTTAAACAATCATTCCCTCTTAGATTAAGGATCCCTTTAATTATCTCCCCATTACATATAGGTAACTTCAGTCATTTAGTTCTTAGTGTGGTATAATTTGTACCCATTCATGTGCAATACCTTACTCATTATAATTTAAAATATTACATTTCTCAATGTAATTTTTGCAAGCAATCTTTCCTTGCTTAAATTTACATCCTTTGTAATTTCAGCATTACAAGGACATATCTCCTAAATACATTTCACTCCGAGTTCATACAAACAATTATTGCATAACTTATTTTATCTTTGTTTGCTTAAAAGTTTTTAAAACTGTCAACAGATCGAAGAAAAACGAGAGTAATCCAGAGACGGCATACTTTGATGAACGTTCCTCTCCAATCGCTTGACCAGGCCTACGCATTCTAGACATTATCACAGAGTGGATGCTGGATTTCCAACACCATCGTCGGATTCCGGAGTCCATCTCGTATTCATCTACAGGTTTTCAAATTCCAACTAAATAATACAAGATTACAACATCAATTAAAACTCATTTCAGTTCCTACTAAAGACCATATCTACTCAAGATAATTATTTAACCTTGAAGATCTATTTAAACAAAAACATAAAGAACATTTCAATTTCTAGTCAAAAAAGTTGTGAATTTCTCTTACCGTGCAATAGTTTTTTAACAGAACAAAAATAATATATATTTATTTTTAAGATTATTTTAGTTGTAAGTAAATTACATTTAAGTTTAAGCATATTTAATACTTTTCACTCCACCAAACAATTTAATGAATTTATTCAGAATTTAGCTTCCACTTTCACTATAATTAATCTTTCATTTTTCATACTCTTCTTTCCTGCAACTAAAATGCTCAAGTAATCTCGTTCATTCAAATAAGTTGTATTAAAATAATATTGTTTAAAAATATTCAACAGACACAATACAAACACATAATGCATATTATTCTAATGTTCTTTTAAAAACAAAAATTAACTTCATTCAAACTTAAACCTCTCAAAAAAACTAGAATAAAATTTTCAGATCACTAATTGTACTCATTATTTCATTTTTGTAGCAAAACTAAGACTTTCAATGTTCTAAAATTGCATTACTAACAATTTAAAATTAGCAGTTTCATTTTCAACTCAAATTCATTACTTGTAAAATAGCATTTCCGTCCGACTTCGACTTCAAACCATACTATCTCCTTAACATGCTTCCCTTACTGCTTCAGTTCTTCCCCATCATCTTTTCATCTTATTTCATCCATACGGTTCACCCGACCCCCGTACATGTCTTCCATGGTATTTACTTAACACCACTGTCCGATACGATAATTTACGAGTCATCCATTCCTTTAATCTACTCCATTCCTGTGTCCAATCCACGTTCCTTTCCAAATCTCGACGTCACATTCCCAACCTGTCCTTTCCAACAATCCAACTCCTCATCCTGTCATTTCCAAACTCCTGAGTTATCGCTTCCAGACAATTTTACTAATTTCCTCTCCAAATTACTCAACCAAACGAATACAACCGAATCAACGGAAGATCAAACATGCCGTCCTACAAATCACTGTCAAATTCCAACGATGCTACAAACCTTACACAATGCTACAACCAAAATTCTCTTCCACAACCATGCTCATCGATTTGAATCAACACGATCCAGGCGTACTTTAGAATTCATTGGAAATTTTCTGAATTGGTGTTGTTCAATCGCCACGGTACACGAGTTACACGCAGTAGAAACTAATGAACAATTTCTCACGCAACACCTAAATGGTCTAAAAGGAATACTTCAGTCTGATCATCAACATCTTGCATCTACCAGTGAACACTTAAACACATCGTTTAACAAAATCAATGACTTGTTCAAGAAAACACATCAAGACTTTTCAGAAGTCATAAACCAAATTCAAACGGATGAAAACGAAGAAAACAAACATTTTATCTACATTTTGAAATACCTATATTTTGCCTACAGACACATATTCATCTCAACATATGAAATTCATTACAACAAAATCCAACAACGCTGCTCGTCGCATCAAGTTCCAAGCGAGATTTTACCTCCAAAAATGTTAGCTTCAGATCTCCAAAAATTACAGGATAAACTTCAACATCACAACAAGACATTGGCTATTCCTATACATCTACTCAGAGAATATTTGAATCTAAAATTAACCACTTGCACCTTCTACTCGGCACAAATTATCATCAAAATTCAAGTTCCGTTAACATCAGTGACTACAGCATATCAACTATACCAGTACACACCAATTCCGCTACAATGGTACGACCAAACCTGTTATCTTTCACACGACTCATTCTACATCATCAATTCTACAACCAGATTACAAATTATTGATAAGGCGTCAACATCATGCCAAGCCAACGATAGATTATGCTTATTACCTCGCCATACCTATACGCCAACGATGCAAACATCCTGTATACAACATCTCATCAAAGGAACAGCAATTCCAGAACTTCAAAAATATTGCGCTTTCACCTGCAGACCGTCGATAACAACATCCATCTTCGAGAAATCACCGGTTGAGTACTTAATAACAAATGTCCTACCTTACACCAATATAAATTGCCCAACAAAAGTTATTCCGCTTAAACCTGTCAACATTGGCATAACACATCTCTCCTTACCATGTAATTGCACCCTTCAACAAGACCAGAATATCCTTATTCATACAACGTTTCCCTGCGATTCAAGATCTCCTGCAGATTTTACACTAAAACACTTTGTCCCGCATTCCTGGACACACTTTGCTGCATTACCTTTTTCACATGTACTAGACTACTACCCACCCATCACAAACAACTTATCTCATATCCTCAACAAAAACTGGAATATTTCCTTTCCTGTCATCAAACAAGTTGACCCTTGGCCTTCTAACTTGAACAAACCAATCCAGACACCTAATCCTTGGAGTGCTATTATTGATCAAACTTATATTGTTCACTCAACAATTTATTTATGGTTAACTATTTTAACTGGTTTAAATATTTATATAATTTGTACTTTGACTATACGTAAATCTCAAAATGTTCAAGGAATTTCTCCTACAGTTACTATTTCTACATTACGGTAGAAACTAATACAATTATTTTAAATTCTTTTTCATATCATTAGGAATAAAACACAAACATATGCATTATCATAAATTACTTATGTAAAGACTACTTGACCATCTCCTTGCAGTAAAGATATTTTTAGATTTTTGCATTCCTTTAACGTTCACTTTTCTTTCTTATACATTCAGTTTTCTATCTTCAGTCATCTCCTCCTGCCCAATGTTTTCGATCAAAAAAAAAAATAAAACTTCATTTTATTTTTTTTTCCCCCAACGAAGCGGCGTGTAATATTTTACCAGAAAATCAAGTTTTTCTTTCTTTTTGGTAAAATATTAAAATCTATTTATTTCTGAGTGAATTTTAACTTTCAATCTAAAAATTATTCTTTTTATTCAGTCTAGATAATTCTTAACATTTTTATTCTTTATTACTTCATAATACGTTTTTAGGCTTTTTTTTTCATTCTTTCTTAATCGCAATAGCAGTCATGTAGGCTAGTGGAATTTCGTTGAGTCTGCATGTTGCGTTTCCGCTGGTTAACTCACCCCCTGGCCCCGCGTTTGCTTTCCGCATAGTTTTTCTATTTCTCTATGCGTTAGAAAGAGAAGTTGCACGTGTTCCTCGCTCTCTCTCTCTCTCGTTTCTCTACTGCCTTTTGGAGTGGGGGTTTCCGCTCAACCGTTGTGAACGCGCGATTTGTCTTTGTCTTGCGCTTACAGCCTTAGAATTCACATCTTATTCCAGGTAACTCTAATTTTATCATGTTTTATAAAAAATTCCTAAATTTTAAGCCCCCTTAATTTTTTTATATAAAATAATACTGTTTGGTGGAAACTGAAAAATATGGGGTAGTTATTTTAACAAAATACTTATATTCTTTTCAATTTATTCATATTGGGTTTTTAAATTCATTCTTCCAGAGAAAAATTTTTACGCATGAGATTCCACGTTGCATAAAATGTTTTCATCTCCTTAAGAGTTCCATTTGATAAAATCTTCAGTTCACTAGTGTGTCACGCATTCGTTATCTTTGTTCAGTGTCCATTTTTTTTATATAAATTTTTTTTTTGTTAACACTTTTTGTTTGAATAAATATCCAATTATTTTCCCCTTTAAAAAAAAATTATTACGTTTCTTTACCAATTGGATGTGTAGTGTTTAATCATGTAATAATCGTGTAAACTCATGCGTACAGAATTTTTCCCCGGACAAAAGGTAGTATTCACATTATCGCATTCATGTTTTTTAATTCTGTTTAATCATCTACTAATAAATTTTAATTTGGAATTTAATCTGAGGCTTATTCAACTGGAATTTAAAAACGATGCCAAGATCCGTGAAGTTTTTTTATTTACTTCCATTCATTCACTAAGGTATATTAAATTTTTTTTTGCTTCACGTAAAAAATGTCTTTTTTTTATATTTTTTTTCTGCCTTTAATGAAGGAATTTCATTACTGCAATCCCTTCATCTCAGTTTTTTTTTTTATTTTACCACTTTGAAAAACTCTAATGTTCCATTGGTATTCTATCGAGTTTTTCTTTTCTTTTATATCCGTTTAAGCTTAGCTGGGCTAATAATTCGGCCAACTCATTCCCTGATAATTTTTGTTTGTACATCTGTTTGAAAACCCATGGCTAAGTGATTTTTCTAGCGCAATTTCAGGTATTTAAAATGGTTCATTTTCTTTCCAAATTTTTGTTTTAAATTTTATGTCCTTAAGACCTAGATGTGTGTTTGTTTTTCTGAAGAATTAATTAAATTTTATAAATTAATGCAATGAATTAAAGATTCAATTATTTTGTTTTTAAATTAAAGTTTTATCTAATAAAAAGTTTAGTAATTTATTAAATTCTTTCTTTACAAACGCGAGGCTATGAATTTTCAAACAGAGGTTTAAATAAAATTTTTTTTTTTAATTAGTTTTAAGATGGGTTTTGTTCATACATTTTTGTCTTTCTAAGTTTCATTTTTTTTTTGATTCATTATAAGTGCAAATTGATTTTTTTATCTCTCGTTCTCTGGAATGAGAATTTAACGTTTTTTTTTGTGTGTAAAAGAAAATTTCTATTTTTGTTTGTTTACAAAGATTTGGTTAACCTCTTTGTTGATATTATGTTTCATTATGTTTGAATTAAAGTAGTTTGTTTTAAATTCATTTCTGGGTGTCAGATTATAATTTATTTTTCTACCATTTGAACCGGCATAGATTTTTCTACAATCTCACCCTCGCAGTACTTAGAGCGAGTATTTTATCATCATTTGAGCTACGTTGATATTTTTATTGGGTTGCTAATTAATCCCTGGACTCAATTTCAGTGCCTGGTTGGGTTCTAAAATTGGCTGGTGGATTTGCCCCCCCCTATTGGTCATTTAAGTTTCAGCGTCTTCGTGGTGTGAGCCGTTTTCTTTTCTTTTATCCGGTTTCGGGGTGGGCCACTTTTGAAGTTCTCCCGGTGGAGAATTACAACAGTGTCTTGTCCGTTCCGAAGTCTGGTGGAGGGGAGGGTTCGGTTTTCGCCGCAGGGCGTTGTAACTTAGATAAAATTTTTAGTTGTTGTAACTAAAAATAAGCTGTGTCGTTTCGACACACTACCAGTTTTAGTGGAAGCTTCGTTTCTACCACTACAAATTTTGGTACAGGTCACCATGCCTTGTGTAACTTCATATTATCCACTACACAAGCATTATATAAAATTGGTAAACGAAAGATAAGAAACATGAATAACTCGTCTATGAAGTAATTGTAATTAAACTAGTAGTTTCTAGTCTTGAGAGTTTGCTTAAAAAATTGTGTTTGCAAATACCACTGGGTAAAAATAAAAATTCCATGCTGATTTTACTCGTATACTCGTAATATTTATGCAGCATTTTTTTCATTTCAGAGAAGCTCTTCCAGAAGTATCATTTCAAATAGTATCTTGGCAAGGAGCATTTGATATAACTGCTACAGCAGACTTACAAGAGACGTACTTGGACTCCGATTCACAATTAGAATGTGAAATATCTCTACCGGATACGAATTATTCCAATCGACAACGTATGCTATATTATCACGGTAAGCTACCAATATGCAACACTAATAATATGTATTATTTGTTATCCTAGGTAGAAGAAAATATCCCTTAAGGGAAGATGGCACGATGGTTTTAACTCAAAATTTCGATTTTTGGTTTTTTATCTTTTTCAATAATTTAGGCCTAAATCTACCAGAAAAACATTAAATTTCGTCAATTTCTTTTATTAAAATATTAAGTTTTTATTTGGTTTACACAGAAAAGTTATTATGTTACCAAAAACGAATATTTTTCATAATATACCGTTCGTTTTAGTGCAGAGAGTTTTAGTTTTTAAAATATCTGCATTACTTTTTTTGTATTCTCAGCTGTTGGTTCAGCTTTCTAAACAACTATTGATGGGAAATTTACTTGTTTGTATACATATTGTTTTTGATTAGTGCCTTCTTGTTTCTTACCTTTTTCTGTAAATTTAGATTTTTAACGCTAAGGTACATTTTTCTCAGGAACCAATAAACGTACCAAGCTGAAAGTTTTACCAGTTAAGTATCTTGTATATCCACATATACCGATATTTTTATGATTTCTTCAGGTGCTCCAAAAAATTAATAATACGAAAAAACGTAGAAAACAATTTGTACAAATTTTATGTTATTCGTCATTTTTTAAAAAATTGTATGATCCAAAGATTAAATTGAAAAAAATGTCTGTAGCTCGAGAAGAAACCCGACACCTATAGTGAATAAAAGTTTAATTTCCCTATCTTTTACCAAGCCTATGAAAAAATACCTAAAAATAGCAAATTTAACATTGGCGGGATAGAAAGTACAGTCTCTCCTTAAAATATTTAAGGTACAATGGATCATATTAACAAGTTTGAAAAAAACATTAACGGAAAATTTCATAAGTTGTCACATTTTTGATCACTACTGACTTCTGGAGCCAACTCTAGTGTAAAGATTCATTCCCAATCTTTCATTCCCAATTTTCGTCTGTCACCATTAACCGTATCCATTAGCATTAATTTGCAAAAAAATGAAGAAAATTCAAAAATGAGTCCTTTATACGCCTCCGTAACTTAGTGGTTAGTATGGTAGACTACACAACAAAAGTTCCAAAGTTTAAAATTCGGCAAAGAATAGAGAAATGTTAACACATTTGAACTCACCGTCAAATAACTCAGAATAATCACTGTTGATGAAACCTGAATAAAACCAAAGAAATATACTCTATAAAGAGATAGAATTCCTCTTCCTTTTTCTTAGCCGGCTTGTGGTATATTGGTCAGTGCCGGTGGTGTAGGTACGAGCGAGGGTAGATCAGGGTGATATATCTCCCCTTGTTACGGAAAATTCAGAATCGTAAAAGTAAAAGTAAAAATGGCAGAAGTAAGGATCATAATGAGAGCCGTTTGTGCTGAAAACAAAACCTAAAACTGCGTACTGGCCAAAAATTATTTTTTCGTTTTATGATTTTTTTCTACATAACTCTCATAATATCTTTGTAAGTTATTATTATAATAAGATAAGATAATTATATTATTACAATAATTATAACACAAGATAATAATATCTAATCTCATTCATGAGACGACGCATCTCATGGCTGGTGGCAATTTTTAAAAAGACTTAACTTTCACTTATGGCAAAAACCATGACTGATTTTTCTTATTACTCTTTCAGAGGAATGGAATGACACTATTTTTGTTTCTGAATTTGATTTTTGACTTCCGGTTTTGGGCCACTTTCGGTCGAAACAAAAGGTTCAAACCCAATTCAGGCCCACTTAATTTTTGTCTAGATTATGAATCCGAAAACCGATTGTTGCTATCTCTTGTAGTTTCTGTCTTGACTTCAGTTTTGGATTACTTCCGGTCGAAACCGCAACTTCAAACCCAATTTATGCTTTTTAACTATTTGTGTGAATTACAAATCCGAAACCCGTTTGTTGTTATCTTTAGTAGTTCTTAATATCTAGGTGTGATGGACGGACGGAAAAACAAAATGATAGATGACAAGTTTGAAAATTCCTACCAGTTATCTAAATCAGATTCCCGCAATAAAAATAATAATTTTATTGTTTAGTTAGAAACGATAAAGAATATTTTTTTATAATAAACATGACAGTTATTAGATACAATAAGAAATACGATAAAATCGCACCATAAAATGAAATATGATACGACGTCCAAGGCGGATAATGTTTCATAAAAAAAAAAACAGAAAACTCGTGTTACAGTTGTGCAATTGATAAAAAGTGAATAGCTATAAAAAATATCGCGTTGTAAAGTAATATTGTATGATTAAAATGTAGGAAAAACGTAAAAACGTATCATGCGAATTATAAAACATTTCAAGATGATACATTTTATTCAGTTGTTATATTTTGAAAAAGATTATCAGATTTATTTTTGAGAAAGTTTTGTGAAATTTATAAATTTTCATAATTATTTTATCAAATATCCTATGTAAGTTTATCAACAGCCGTATTATTTGAAATTGAAATATATATTTCTAACCATCAGAATACGGTATCAGTAAACACTTACCAATGTTATAGCGCTTTCGTATCTTGTACACATCATCCGTAAAATATTTTTTTTAAATATTTATCACATCAAAAATTTAAAACTTCCTACGCTTATCATGGCAGATAAGGTTAAGTATTCCTTATCTGCCCAGATAGGAGTAGGAAGTTTTAAATTTTTGATGTGAAAAATATTTTTAAAAAAATTGTAGTTTACTTAAGATGTGTACAAAATACGAAAGCGCTATGAACATTGGTAAGTGTTTACTGATACCGTAATCTGGAGGTTAAAAATATGTATTTCAATTTCAAATTTTTATTAATATTATGCAGAAATATTATTTAAAAAATATTGAACATTTTACCGGTCGAGGTGAAATGTTTGTTTCCGTGCTCAGTGCTAAATGTTTGAGGTTGATATACCGCTAATAAAGACTTTGGTACACTGGTGGTAGGGTTTTATTAACAATGACAGGGTTTGCTGTCTTGTACTGTGTTGTTTAGGTCATCAGCCAAAAGGTTGGTTTGAATCTCTATAGGCTTTACTAAGTAAAACGAGGGTGAGGTGGTTTACTATGCCTTCCTTTACTGTTTGAAAAAGTTCGCTTATCAGCATCCTGAAAAGTATTTACTTTTTACCCTGTAAATGACATTTTTACTTCATTCTCAACAGGGTCTGGCTGTATAATGAAATTCATTAATCTCAGAGGAGATATTGCTGACTAGTGCCTTTTACACCTCTCCTTTTCTGTTTTTAAAAGCTTCAGTCGTATACTTATCGTAGTAAGTAAGCTTGTATTAGTAGGACAATGTGTGATTGAAATAATACGCATTTATTCAGATGTTATGGTATTAACTTATGAGTTTATGAGTTCTTGACATGTCATATATTTCTTCGGGAGTCTTCTGGACGCAATTAAGAAAGAAAAATTAACGTACTGTACGCTAGCTCAGCTAAGAACTAACCGAAAATTTTTCTTTATTCATATTTTTATCTTATCTAATTAAGATTGACATTATATTACAAATTATGAATTTGTCAACCAAATAAGGACAAAAATAAGGTCATCGAAAACGGACGAACGAGGACTTATTAATGTCACTTCTACAACAGTAATCAAAAGTAATTTCTTTTTCGTAATTGAACAAAAAAACCTCGTTAAAATCTTTACTTTAAATTAAAGTTTTGAAGTGGATGTAATGTTAAAATGCATGATATATAATTTAAAAAAATATAAAAATACTGCAATTTTTTCTTTAAAAAAATCTGAAGACGAATGCAACAAGATCTCAAAATAATCTAGTTTCTTAAAACTATTTCAAGAAATACAGATAATATTAGAATAAAGATAAATTTAAATACCTTGAATCTCTTTAGTAACGATAAACCCTAGTATTCAAATAATTTTATTATTCATTAAATGATTTCCAAGAAAATCTTTTAATATTTAAATAATCAAATAAATAAATACATAAATGAGAAAGAAATACTAAAACGGAAGATTAAATAAAGAATCACCTTAAGGATTTCCTTTAAATAACAAGAGAAAAAAATAATAAATATATATTTTGTATAAAAGATATACTCTAATAACTTACAAGAAAAACAGAAAGAAAAATAAATATTTATTTTATCTATTTATAAAAGTAAATAAAAAATAAATAACATAATAAAATTTAACATAAATCGTAGGTATTTCAATGAATATAAAAGGCACGTTCAATAAAATTACCGAGACAAATAATTTTGTTTTGTTTTTTACTTTATTAACAACCAGGTTAATTAGAAAAGACGGTAGGGGCACGTAAGGATGCGCAGAAGCCGATGACGTCACCGGTGCTTAATAACACGGCCAGCTCTTTGTATTATTTCGGTATTTGTAAATGTTTTCAGTCCGTCTAATTAGTGACTAACGTTATGTGAATTCTTTATGTATTTACTCGTAGTTTAATCGAATGTATTTTTATTTTTTTTTTTTTTTTATTTTATGGCCTGCAAAGGACCACTTTAGTCATATTACATTTAAAGTCTTTCCTTCCCTCTTCCTTTTCTTTTCCGCCCAATATTTTTTCATCCTTTCCGAGCGCAATTTTCTTTCCTCCTCTGGAACCACTCTTCCCAATCGTTGCTTGTTCCTTCCTGGCTGTAGTATAACGCGTTCGTCCTTCAATATCTTCAATGCATTTGTCTTGTGTTTTAAATCGTCTATTGTAATTTGTAACCTTCTAACATCTTCTTTTAATTCTGTGATCCATTTAATATCACTTTTACTATACCACAGTTTTTCTATTATTTTCCTGCTAGTTCTATTTTCAGGTGTCCTTAAAAGATGTCCCAGGAATGATATTCGTTTCTTTTTAATTATACTTGTAATAGGTCCTATGTTTTTGTAGACCATTTCGTTGGAAGCTAGTCTCCAAACTCCGTCTACTTGATAGTTTTTGTTCAAGCAAGTTCTGACTATTCTTCTCTCAATCCTGAGGACCTTATCTATTGCAATGGTATTTGTGGTTTTAAATATTGTTTCACTTGCGTATGTAATTTGTGGTAGGGCGACTGTTTTGTAGTGTCTTAGTTTTGTATTTATTGAAAGACATCTTTTATTGTATGTGTTCTTAGTAGCATGTTTAATCCTAGTTAGTTTGTCTATTCTATTCTGCCAAGATGGTTTTTCGTTCAAGTTGCAGGTGATTACTTCCCCCAAGTACTTAAATCTCTGCACAATTTTTATATTGTGGTTGTCCAACCTTATTTTATCTGCCAGTGGAGTATGAGTTAGTAATATTTCTGTTTTTTCAAACGATATCTTTAAACCAATCTTCTGAGCTATATCTTCCAAAGACCTGATTTGCTGTTTTGTTTCCTGAATGTTGTTGGCCAGAAGAGCTAGGTCATCCGCAAACCCCAGGCAGTTCAGATTTATGTCGTCCTTTTGATATCCAATTGTTATATATTTTTTGTTACTTTTTTCCCATTCTCTCATGACGTACTCTAATGCACAGTTAAAAAGAAGCGGTGATAATCCATCACCTTGTCTTAAGCCAGTTTTTATCCAAAATGGGTCTAAGAGTTCTCCTCTAAACTTTATTTTATTGAACATAACTAGAACTAGTAAATATTTAGGCCTACTAATAGTTTTTTTGCATTTTTTTGTTATTTCTATTATTAGTACTTGTTTATATCTAGTGACTTTTAATAAGTTATTATTACATTGAAAATTGTTGCGGGTATTTATAACAATTAAACAGATACATAAAAGATTTTGATTTCACCGTTTTCCGAAAGATGAAACCTAAAAAGAAGCACGGCAAAATACTTTTTTCATTTTTCCAGAATATAACTACAAGTATTTGTGCTACCGGGTTGGTCTAGAGGTAAAGTCGTCGCCAGAATCAGCTGTTTAACAGCTGATTTTTGGAGACGAAGGTTCCTGGTTCAAATCCTAGTAAAGGTAGTTATACTTTTATACGGATTTGAATGCTAGACTGTGGTTACCGGTGTACTTTGATGGTTGGGGTTCAATTAACCATACTCTCTCAGGAATGGTTGACCTGAGTCTGTACAAGACTACACCTCATTTACACGTCATACACATCATCCTCATCTCTTTGGGTCATGGGGTTGCTTATTGTTCTGAATTGAACAGACTGCGACGTACACAAATTAGGGATTAAAAAATAAAAAGTATTTGTGATAACATTAGGGCTGACTGTTAGATATTCACAACCATTCGATTTTCCTAGAAGTAGGCTACCAAATATCATGTATTTATTTATATTTCAATTACAGAATTGTTTAAAAAATTTTAATATACATAATGTGAACATCTAAAGACAATCTGTTTACTTAAATCGTCAACGAAAAATTTCAGTTAATAATTTCATATTTAGCTTACATTCCATTACAATTCTTTATTATCAATATTATTCTCGCTGTTATTATTGTAGTAGACAAACATAATTATTACAATCCAATATTATTCTTGAATGTAGAAGGAAGAATGAAACTGGTGCTTTTAGCACCGGTGACGTCATTTGCTAGTGACGGTATATACTCATAACGGCCGGTCTTGCGCGTGACCACTACCGTCTTGTATTTACCGTGATTAACAACTACAACTTTAAAATTACCTTCAACCCGTTTTATTATACAAGAATTCTATTCCAGCATCTTTTGTATCTCTGTTGTGGTAGATGGGTTGTGACAATGTTCCTTTTGCTGAATTCGTGTGATTTATTAATTCAGAATGGAAACGAAAGTGTAATTTGTTACTAGTTGAGTGTACTGTGTCTGGGTAGAGGTCTCCAAGTACGTAGAAGAAGCGACTACGTGTGATTAAATGTTCGTAAGAATTTGTTTTGAAAAGTTTGTATCCAGTTTACGTTTGAATTGTTTTTCTAAGTTATAGTTTAAATTATAGGACAATTTTTTTTTCTTTTTCTTTTCTTTTTTTTTTTGTTTAACGTCTGACTGTTCTGAAATTACTCTAATGCATACGGTGCGGTGAAGTATGAAATGATTTTTTGTAACGTATGAAAAATATGCCGTGCCTGAATGGGATCGAACCCAAAACCGCATGATGAGAGGGGAGCACGTTACCAACTACCCCAATGCGGCCGGCACATCGGACTAATGCGATAGTTGTAACAATTTAGTTTTTGTTTGATAGGTAGCTGCGATCTACGGTGAAGTAGAGAATGTAAAGTTTTTAACTTTGATTCAGCGAAATACGTTTTATTCGTGTATGTTAATTCCATGTCCGTCTTCTGTTTAGTATGAGGCATAATATTTAACTGTTTCTGTCTGAGGTATTGGGCGATTGTCATAGTATACAGGTGGACAAGTTTTCCGACGAAGTGCAACCATAATATGATTGATTTTTGTTCATTCACTTTAATTTATTTAGGCTAATTGTTTACTCGCATTTTATTATTTTCTAATTTGAGAGAAATAATTGTAGAGAAAAAAATCTGGTGTGAAACACTCACACAACTTTCTCTTGCCAATGCAAATAATGAACAATATAATCTAACATTAGTAATAAAACATTAGAAACAAACAAAAAACTAACCTCAATAAACATAACCTAATTTTCACATGAGTGAAAGACGCAAAATGAAAATCAACCTCAGTTTGGCTTAAAAATACGGAAAATCACTCTTTTACGCTAAACTAGGCTCTGTAGAGAAAAATGCTCTAAATAAAAGTTGTAGATCTTTTAATTTCCTATAAATTTGATTATACTTTTTTGTTGCATAATGTATTAATAACTCTCATTTTTGTATCTTATTCTAAATTCTATTACGATTAAATTTTGTTTTTCTCAGTATAACCTTAAAATTCTGTTTTTTAATTTAACTCCATTTTTAGCTAGCTCAAATTTTGGGCAGTTAATTATTTGGAACCGGACACATTACAAATTGTTTAAGTATAATTAAATCATTCAAATATTATTATAAAATTAATATTAGTTATTTTTATTTTGTTCTGCATTGCATGAACGTTTCCATTCCTCTTAATTATTTGTTGAACCTCACATCTTTGGAGTAATACTTGATTTTAATTTTTTTGTTATTGTATGTTACGATACAATTTTATAATGGTACAACGAATGGTTCAAAAAGCAAAAAAGACTTCTACGCTGCCACATTCAGAAAGTCACAGTCAAGTTACAACAATTTATCCAAATGTTGTTGGAGACTGTGTTGAAAGTAGTGTAAAGTATATCGTCATTGGGTAAATAGTTTTCTCTGTACATCAATTTGTCTCGTTAATTTATTGAACGTCCCCTGCATTTACAAAACTAAATAAAAGAATTCACAGAATTCAAGTGACATTACGTTTGACATCAATATAATATAATAGTACTGGCATGTATTTAAATAAAAATAATAATAATAATAATAAAGATATAAAAACGGGACTAATAAAAAGTTGTATGGCTTTTAAAAATGAAATGAAAGTTAAAATGAAAAGAAGAAAAATAAAATACATAGTACAAAAATAAAGGGAGAAAACGCCTTTAGGTAGGGAAGAAAATAAGATGAAAATTTATGGTAGTAGCACGACGAGGTAAAGTAATAATGAGCGTGATAAGAAAATAAAAGAAAAAGAAGAATAAGATGAAAAAGCACTGAAAGTGTCTATTCTATTCTATTTATGTAAACAATTTTCTTTGTTCAAAAATTCAAAAAGATTCTCTGGATAAATTTTCTATAATAATGTTTAAAGTAGGACTATAAAAGATGATAATGATATCCCAAGATTGAGAAAAATAATACATCGTGGTTTTTACCGACAATAAAAGAAATACTATAAGGGTTACAATGAGATAGTTCTGTTTCTTCTCTTAATCTTATGTTTATTTGAATAAAATTACTGATTATTTAATAATAGAGCAAGTAAAAATATCATCAAATAGTAAGCTGTGAGACTTATCTTTTTTATTTAAGTAATAAGATGTACGTATAATTTTTTTCTATAAAGAAACCACAAAATAGATTTATAAAACTTAAGTTATCTTGATAAGGTATCCCCCCGGGAAAATACTTTTAAAGTATAGTCTTTTACAGTTTGATTTTTATTAAGAATAAAATAAAGGTGAATTTTTAAAAACTAAGGTAATAACAAAATTCCCTTTCACGAGACGACGCGTCTTATGGCTCGTGGCACTTTTTAAAACGGCTTACCTTTGACTTATGGCAAAAGCCATTAGTGATTTCTGTATCTACTCTTTAAGAAAACTTGAATGACACGATTTTGGTTTCCCAATTCCGACTTATATTTCTTGTCTTCTATTCGAAATCGGTTCTTCAAATTTAATTCAGGCCTACTAATTATTTGTTGGTGTAGATTAAGAATCCGAAAACCATTTGTTGCATCTCTTGTAGTTCATGACTTTAATTCCTAGTCTTCTTGGTTTGGACCGGTCAAAACCGGAACTTCTCGGAAATTGATAGATGACAATTTTCAAAATTGCCACCAATTTAAGTTACTAAACAAATTAGTCTATCGGGTGCTCCCATTGTAGCCTTCTTATTGTATCAATGTTCAATAAATTGGTTGCCAAATAATTTTCGGGGTATTCAAACATTTTTACTACGTTTATGCATTAAATTTTGAAATCTTCTTTAACATTATAAAAATAGATATTTGTGAATGGGGTTATAAACGTCAATTGAGAATTTTATTGGGGTGACCGGAATTACCTGAGGGTTTGGGGGTATTCTGAACCCCTTAGGTCAACCAGGGGGTCCGGGGAGTCCTCCTCCGGAATTTTTTTAAATTTAGCAAAAAAATGGTAATTAGATTTTAAAGCATTTTAAGAGACAGTTACAAGTACAAAGTCATTGCTAACAACCAATTGTTTTACCTGAATTTCTTTGCCCAATGAAAATCCAATTTTTCCTTCTATTTCATGTCACATTGAGGTGGCAACTGCTACCCCGTGTTCCCGCCAATTTACGCCTATAAATGAGATTGTTCGTCATGCACCAGGACTAATATAAATTAAAAGACCTTTGAATGTAAACTGAATAATTTGAATATTTGATTTACTGGATGCGCTCCATAAATGGACTCGATGGTTCAGAGTGGTTTGAGAACGGACTTCGTGTATCATAAGTTCATTTTTGCCCAAAACGAACAGGTGGAGTGTTAAATTAATTGCACTCGATCTGTTGGTTCCAGGGCTACAAAAGATAGTTCTGTTTCTTATCACATAGTCAGCCAATTATATGACTGAACTATGTAAGAACATAAGAGGTAGAGATGTAAAAGACACTTGTCAGAGTTATCTCCTCTGAGAACAATGAATTTCATTATACAACCAGACCCTGTGGTGAATGAAGTGAAGTTGTCATTTGCAGGAAGGAAAGTGGGTGCTTTTCGGAGGGCCTGGCATGCTGATACTCATACTCTTTTAACTCAGTGAGGAAGGCAGTAGTAAACTACCTCACTCCTCGTTTTAACTTAGTAAAACTTCTCGTGGTTCGAACCAGCCTTTTGGCTGGTGACCTAAACAACAAGTTCTTGGTAATAATTTTGATTTCGGTCTATGTAGTCTTTAAAAAAACCTAATACAAATAATTTTTATTCTAACTGCTTTCGTGTCTGTTAAATATTTCTTCCCCAATGTAGGCGTCTGTCTAGGTGTAATTCAAGATGTTTAGGTGTGTGGAATTTATATGTTATATGTCTTCTTTTTAAGATTAAACAAAATCTTCCCCATCAGTATTACTCAATTATTGCATCTTATTTGGAGGACCGATACTTTACAGTGAAATATAAGGACGAACAATCATCCCTAAAATTAATTGAAGCTGGTGTTCCTCAAGGAAGCGTGCTGTCTCCTGTTTTGTACACCATTTACACTTCTGATCTTCCACAAAATGACAACACTACAGTGGCAACATTTGCCGACGACACAGCCATTCAGGCAATACACGAAGATGCACAAATTGCATCTCATAACTTGCAACAACACTTAGACAGCGTACAAAATTGGCAAAAAAAGTGGCGTATAAAAACAAATGAACACAAGAGTCTGCACGTCACATTTACACTAAAACGGGAAACATGTTCACCAGTGTTTTTAACAACATACAAATTTCACAATCCGATACGGCAAAGTATCTTGGCCTCCACCTGGACAGGCGTCTAACATGGAGGACTCACATATGGAACAAACGAAAACAGTTAAATTTTAAATACCAACAGCTGTATTGGATGCTTAATGGAAAATCCAAATTATCGGTACAAAACAAATTGTTAATTTATAAAACTGTACTTAAACCTGTGTGGACATATGGGATACAACTTTGGGGCACAGCAAGTCACAGTAACATTGAAATAATTCAACGGTTTCAGTCAAAAATACTTCGAAACATCATGGACTCACCTTGGTACATATCCAACACTATATTGCACAGAGACATAAACACTCCCACGGTACACGAAGCTATGCAGAAATTTTGTACCAGTTACCAAACAAGACTTGAAAATCATCAGAATCCAGAAGCCATCAATCTCCTAGACAACAGTGGAACACACAGAAGACTATGCAGACTACACCCTACAGATTTATTTTAATATGTGATTGTGTAATTTATTTTACATTCCTAGCAAGATCACTTCAACAAAATGGGAAATTTTATAGAGTAATACCAAGGGGTATTACTTAAGATTTATACTTACAACACATCTACTCATTGTTCTATGAGAGCAGATCGTAGATTTACAGTTATTCAAAAAAAAAAATATGAGATATGTGTGGGCAATTGTTATGAGTATGTGTAAAAGTGTGAAACATACGTTTGTTGTTTAATTTGTTTTAATCACCATTTCTTCTCCCAGTTGTTTTCTAAGGGTTTAGTGGTTTATAAGTTTTACAGTTGACATAGCAAGAACTCTTGCAGTGTTCTGCAAGAATGGCTATGTCATCTGCAATAGTGGTTAGTGTAGTGTTTTGTGATTGTGGTATGTCATCGTAAAAAAAGTGTACGTTATGTTCGCTAACCGGTTATTTTGAGGAAGTCCGGTTTAAATTTAATGATTATTGCTAAAAAAGATTTTTATTGAAAATTAACGATTTAAAATAAATTATTTTAAAATTTGGAACAAAGAGTGAGATATTAATTTTTATTGCTTCTTTTTTCTTTTTTAAGTTATTAACTTTAAAGATTAGTACAAAACAAATCGTAAACAAATACTTAATAGATATTAATGTACTTTGTAATGAGAAAAGTGTGTTTACAATTTAATGTAAAATTAGTCATGTAGATCCTCCACTGATTGACTGTCATTTGACGTATTTTACGACTATTTCGCTCACATTTTTTTATTGCAGCACATTTTCCAATAATTTTTTAACTTAAGAAGTGAACTTAATATAAGGAGTGTTTAAGAAAATGACAACATTTCTTAACAAGCTATTCAAAGTGAAACCAAATCGATGACGTAGAAGGCTATTGGGATCCTTGACATTTGAAATGGTTGTGTAGAGAGTTATTTTGAACTTACGGCGTACTCTACCTGAGTACTCTTAGCCTGAAACGTAGAGAGTACTTGTTCTAGCAATGTTTAAGGACTTCTCTCTATGAAAGTGACTTGCCTCCCGTATTTCGGGGTACCTATCCATTTATTCAATATTTTTTTATAATTGTAGGCTTACCTACATTATTCATTGATTATTCTTCACGTGGGTAATCTTTAAAACAGACAAAATTTATGTAGTTTATTTTCAGGGTTTTGTAATCTTTCTCTATGGAATTGAGTTAGAAATTTTCTTTTCCTTTACCTGTTTAGTGTCATTTTAGACCACGAATAGTAACTTTAGATATTTTTTGAAACCCTTTTGTAACCCATATTCTCAGCGTTCCTTCACGGTAAGGTTTACCTCTTTTTACTTTCTCTTGCCAATATGAATATATAGGAAGAAAAGTATTGTTTCGTGTTGATTTTTCGAAATCGAGTTTTCACCGGATATACAGGTTTTTAGACCCCCTGAACCCAAAAAACATGTTTCTAGCGATTGGTCTGTGCATTCGTGCGTGCGCGTGTGTGTGTGTTTGTGTGTGAACAGAATATTTTAAGAACGGAACATCGTACGAAGTTCAAACTTGAAACTTAAGTTAAATATTACTAGCGGATCTGACACGAACATTTTCATTAAAAACGGTCACCCGGGGAGGCTGTTCTCTCGTAGAAAAAATCGGTTTTTAAAGATTGTGGCCTTCATTTGCGTTTTAGAGCAAAAAAGTACAAAATAAAAGTTGTAGACAATTTAAAAATCTACAACTTATATTTTATTAACATTTCTTTCTATAACGCTTAGTTTAGCAGTAATTTGTGATTTTCTGTTTTCATGCAAATCTGTAAAAAATGGATTTTTTAAGATTTCGGCCTTAGTATGCATTTTACGACTAAAGTGTATATTATTAAAAAAAATTATATAAAAATTAAAAGATCTACAACTTTTGTTAGGGAATTTTTCTCTACAGAGCCTATTTTAGCGTGAAAGAGTGATTTTTCATATTAGTAAGCCAAAGTAAGGTTGATTTTCATTTTGCATCATTCACTCATGATTAAAATAAGGTTATGTTTTTGAGGTTAGTTTATTGTTTATATCTAATGTATTATTATTGTTAGGTTATATGGTTCATTATTTGAATTGGCAAGAGAACGTCATGTAAGTGTTCACCACCAGATTTTTTCTATTAAGTTTATCAGGCATTGACTGACATGATCATTAGCAATCGTCAAAATTTATGTTAAAAAGTACCTATTAAAGAAGTTTATACTATCGGAAATACCGGGGTTGTTAACTTCATTAAAATTGTATTCGCTTACACTTCATCAGGTAAAATGTAAACTTAACAACTTGACAACTACACAAATTCCAAGGGTGTATAACGCTCTTTATGTTTTAAAAACAAATATATTTTAGTTCTTGTAGGAACTCCGTCAATCATTTAAAACTTATATGCCGCATGTATGACAAACAAACAATAAAAACTAACTTGAGTAAAGAGAATTTTATTTATTTTTTATCCCTAATTAAGTACGTTGCAATCTGTTCAACTCAGAATAATAAGCAACTCCATGACCCAATGAGATTAGGATGATATTTATGAATGTCGTGTGAATGTTGTGATGTATAAGTATGTTGAAATTTGAGTTCCTACATGATTTTTGTGCAAATAATTGTTGGAATAAATAAGATCATTAAAAATCAGTATTTGGGTAAATATAATGAAATATCATAAGAAAATTTTAATAATTTTATACTATACGTAAATAATTTGAATAGAGTACTAGACTTTATAAGTTTACTTTTACTTTTTTAGTGATGCTATGATGAATAGCTAAAGTAAGGTCAGAATCCTTTACGACTGTCGCATTGCAGTCTGTAACTTTCATTTCCTAGTAAGTCAGACTTGAATTCCACTGTATTTTACTATCATTATTTTGAAATGGTGTGAACGAGTCTTGATGTTTAAAAAGAGTGTTTGTTAAATTTTAAATTTTTTTTTATTTCTTTATTTACAGGTAGTCAAGAAAGCTTGTCAAGCAGTAAGTATAAAAAAATATTCCATTAACTTAATTAATATATAATTGTATTAAGATGAATTTCACCAAAAAAGATGTTAATTATATCACTGAAATTAGTTGTACGGTTTGTAGTTGAGATAACAGAAACCTTTGGTTTATGAATTAACGTTTTGTTAGCTCTGTACTGGAAAATAAATTTTTTTATATTGTATTTGTGGTTACTTTTTTGGAAGTGTGCTGCGTTTCTGTGCGTAGATGTTGTACTTACTTCTCGGTTAATTAGTGGACAAAAGCATAGTACGGGAGGTTTTTATTTATTACCCACAGAATTATCGTTTGTCCTTTTTACAAAGGGACTAAGTAATATTGTCAAGTTTTCCCAATCCTTGTATTCCACAAGTGGTTACTGATTGCACAGTAGAAAATATAAATAATTTTTAAGGTTTTTCGATCAAGTACTTCATTTAAATCCTTGAAAATGTAGATCAGTTTCCTGATTCTTCAGCAAAGATTTTGTACTAGCTCATTCAAGCGACCAAGAGTCAATTTTATCCAAAATATTTAACGGGTATCTTCTGCTAAAAAATTTAATTGTGATAAAACAGAATACTTAAAAATATTTTTTTTATTCATTGGAAATTGCTGTACAACGGGGTGACTGAGGTATAACTTTATTGGAGGAGAGCCAGTTGTTCGTCAGAATGTAGTCTCTTTACTTTCAAAGCCTTTTATAAAAATGTATTCATAGATCAACCATCTTAATAGAAAGATGGCAACGCATTTCCGTCACCAATTTTGTAACCATAAAAACGTATAGGCTAAAAAATTGTATTATTTTCATAAGATATAGACAAAGTAAAAATATGGAAGATATGAAACAAATTCTAAAATATACGAACAATGAAAGTAAAAAAAAAATGATATAACAATAGATCTATTACAAACAACAAAAACAAAAAATATTATAATATTCAAAAGAATAGTAACAAAAAGGGAGAGATAAGATAATATAATTTCTCTTCCAAAAATTACGTGATTCTGACAAAATAATCAAAGATTTCTTTATAAGTCGATCAAGGTTATATTACAAGAACACCATTCATAAGTTATGGATTCAAAATAAGAAGATAAAAATAAAATCTCTTGGTTTTATATCAAATGCTTATTAAAACTGAAAGATATAAAAGCACCTATAAAAATAATGTAATATTGTGTACACGTATGTACACAATCTATCATATAAAAGTAGATTCAGCTCAAATAGTATATAACATTATATATACTTATTCTTATTTTAAAATCCAGAGAACGATATCATAAATACAGTATTTTATGTTTTTATTAAAGTTATTACAAACCTTTTACCTCAAATAAATATTCCAATATTAACTTAAAACAAGGTGAACTGAAGTAAAAAAAAATTAAAATTTGATAAAATTACTGACCGTAAGACATCATGAACAATCTTAAATGAAGTTCTAATGCATCAAAGAGAAATATTCGTTAAAACATATTTTCTAATCGTGTATGTACGAGGGTAGGCTGATAAGTAATGCACACATGCTTGTAGAAGACAACTAAATAAACTTCAGTAGCGCGCCTGGTGGCATGTGGAAGTACTATTTCTCCTCTACAAGCCTGCGCAGTTTGAAGGCGTTGCTTTCATTCAGTTTGTTTTGAGTAGTGGAAGTATGGCGTCGTGTTCTGGTGCTATGTCAACGAGAATTAAACAACGCGCTGTTATCGAATTTTTAACTGCTGAGAAAGTGAATCCTAGTGAGATTTATCGTCGTTTAAAGGCTGTTTATTGTGACGATACTGTTGATAGGTCTACTGTGAATCGTTGGGTAATAAAATTTCGTGATTGCCAACCTGGAAAAGCCTTAATTGTTGACAAAACACGCAGTGGACGACCAATCACTGCCTCAGACGATAATCGTCGCAAACTCATCGATGATTTGATTCAAAATGACCGGCGAATCACTCAACAGCGTATCGCAAACCAAATTGGAATATCTAAGGAACGTGTTGGCTTCATTATTGAACAATTGGGATACCGTAAAATCTGTGCACGATGGGTACCACGCCGTCTGACAGACGAGAATAAACAGCGTCGATTGGAATGCTGTGAACAACTTTTGAAGCGCTACCGTGACGAAGGAGACGACTTTCTTTTGAATATTGTGACGGGGGACGAGTCATGGGTTCATCATTACGATCCCGAAGAAAAAAGGCAGAGCGCTGAATATCGTCATCCACATTCTCCTGTTGTGAAAAAGTTCAAAACACAACCGTCCGCAAAAAAAATTCTTTTGACTGTGTTTTGGGATGCTCGCCGAGTTTATGTGACTGATTATCTGGAACGAGGGGCAACGGTAAATTCTGCTCAGTATATACAGACTCTGAAACACCTCCGACATCGAGTTTGTCGTGTTAGAGGCAACCTGGCGCCAATAATTTTGCAACACGACAATGCTCGTCCACACACTTCGCGTGCAACTGGAGAGGCTCTGAGAAACCTGAAGTTTCAACCAATTTTACACCCTCCGTATTCTCCCGACCTTGCGCCTTGCGATTTTTATTTTTTTCCTCTACTGAAGAGAGACCTTAAGGGTAATCATTACAGCTCGGACAATGAGGTGAAGGCAGCTATTGCGTCCTGGGTTCGAGGAAAGTCGGAAGAATTTTTCAGTGACGGAATGAAAAAACTTGTTAAACGTTGGGAGAAATGTGTAATGCTTAACGGTGACTATATTGAAAAATAAATAGATAATTTGGTAGGTTAAGATTTGTACTTTAATTTGTTATTTACCCCATCTTGCTATTTCTTTTTGTTCGTCTTCTACAAGCATGTGTGCATTACTTATCAGCCTACCCTCGTATATCTCCCTGTACCGAAATTTCTGTACGATCCTATAATTTTTTTCTACTCTCTTCTTCCTTCTCCTTATTCACTCCATCTCCCTCTTCTTCTCCTTATCCTTCTCCTTCTCCTCCTTTTCTTCTCCTTCCCCTTATTTTTCTTCTACTCCTTCTTCTCTTCATTTTGTCCAGCTCCGCCTCCTTCTTCTCCTCCTTATTTTGTCCTTCTTTCCATCTCCTCCTCCTTCTCCCCTCCTCCTCCTTATTCTTTTCCATCTCCTCCTTCTTCTCCTTATTCTTCTCCATCTCTTTCTCCTTAGCCTTCTTCTCTTTCTTTTCTTTTATTCTTCTCCACCACCTCCTACTTCTACTCCTCCTTATTCTTCTTCATATTCTCCTTTCAATTCGTCTCCTTCTTCTTTTTCTTCTTCTTCTTCTTCTTCTTCTCCTGTTTCTCCTTATTCTTCTCTGTGTCCTCCTCCTACTCCTCCTTCTTCTTTTCCCCCTCTTCTCCTTATTCTTCTCCATCTCCTCCCACTTCTACTTCTTCTTTTCTATCTTCTCTTTCTTTTTTTTATTCTTTTCTTTTTTTCCTTATTACGAGTAGTAGGTCAAATCTTTAACCTTTGACAGTGTCATGAGCACCGTAAATAAGTCTAAATAATTAATTAGACCGAGGAAATAAGTCACTAAAAACCACACATTTTTTCTTCCCTACTACAATGTTTGTGTTTTATTAATCCAAAATATTAGTTTTTTATATTAATACAATAAAAATAAATTCGTACAAACATAAATAAAACTATTCATTCAGCGACCGTAAAATATTATTAGGTAGTATGACTCTATGCACCTAATTTCATGTCATACATTTAATGTGATAAGATATCAATTATATCTTTCGGAATAAGAACGAAACCAAAGAAAGGCACGGAAAATATTTTTGTCCCGGGTGTCCAAAGAATGTGTTCACAAAGTCAAGTTTTGTGTATATTTTATGATATCGATAAAATATAGCAAACAACTAATACACACTCCAAAAATGGATACTGTAAGGAGGTACATTTTTGGTGGAGGCAAATAATACAAACTTTGTCTCGGAGTGGTCATAAACTAATTTTGTTCCTGCCTGTAAACTTCTGTACTTTAAGTAATGATGCTACTATAAAACAGAACTAATTTTTTAATGTTTTTTTTTATTTTACAGAGAGTGATCGAAGCGCACTGAGCAAAACTATTTTGTTTATAATTCTACTTTTGTCAGGTTTTGTAATCACTTGAAGTAAGTACCGTATTCAATACAAGGTGTGGCTATTAAAAAACGAGACTGATGTGGTAAAAAAATTATTTTTTATTTTATACATAATCACTTATTTTCACCTTCAATATATACTCCTTCTCTATTCCTACAACGTTCCATGCGAATTTTCAATTGTTGGAAACAGTGCTGGAAGTCATCTTCTGTCAGCTCCTTCAGGACACTTGCCGCTTTCTCTTTTACAGCTTCCACAGACTCAAATCTTGTCCCTTTTATTGCAGATTTCACCTTAAGGAACAGGTAGAAGTCACATGGTGCAAGATCTGATGAATAAGATGGATGTTCTAACACTGAGATGCTGTACTTGGCTAGGAACCTCTTGACAGATAACGTGGAATGAGCTGGCGCATTGTGTTGGTGGAGAACCCATGATTTGTCCTTCCACATTTCGGGGCGTTTTTTCCTTACTCTTTGACGTAGTTAGAAAGTATCTCAAGGTAGTAATATTGATTATTTGTTTGAACTTCAGGAACCCGGTAAAGGTACACAATCCCATGGATATAAAAAAACAATCATCATTGCTTTAAATTTTGACTTGCTCATTCGAGCTTTTTTTGCCTCTCGGTGAAGTTCGGCTCTTCCAGTGCATGGATTGGCGCTACGTTTCAGGATCATAAGTAAGAAACCACGTTTCATCACATGTTATTATCTTCTACCAGTTCCCTACGGTGAAATCTGCATTAAAAGGGACAAGATTTGAGTGTGTGGAAGCTGTTAAAAAGAAAGCGGCAGGTGTCCTGAAGGAGCTGACAGAAGATAACTTCCAGCACTGTTTCCAACAATGGAAAATTCACATGGAGCGTTGTAGGGATAGAGAAGAAGTGCATATTAAAGGTGACAATAAATGATTATGTATAAAATAAAAATACAATTTTTACATCGTCAGTCTCGTTATTTAATGGCCACACCTCGTACATCATAATAATATAATTTTATTTAATATATCTGCAGAAACTGAATTATAGTAAATAATAGTGTTTATAAACTCAACAGCAATCTATCCATTGGAAACTCATTCTACAGTAATTACAACAAAATAGTCATATAACATAATTATTCATGTCATTTTTAAAAATTGTTTTATCCGTCTACCACACCCAGATCTCAGAAACTACAAGAGATAGCAACAAACTGTTTTCTGATTTGTTATCTATACAAAATGTTAGTAGGCTTAAGGTAGCCATATATGTTCCGGCAAGCCTGCCAGTTATGCCTGACCAGTGCTCCGGAGACCGGCGGCCGGAACGTGTGTGGGGTCCGGCTGGCCTGTCAGATCCGACTGAACAGGCGGTGATCGAACGAAAGCACGTTCGCCCAACCGGCAGGCCTGAAGAGAGTTCAGGCAAGCCGGTATGTGTGTGGGGATAGGCGCCAGGCCGCCGGCCGCCTGTGACAGTCCGTCCGCATGGTGGGTATTTTTCAGAATTGAGCTCTTTCTGTCCGCAAATATGTCACGGGAGAACGAAAATCAGTGTTTAGAGGATTTTATTAACGTTTATCGAAAAAAAAATTGCTTGTGAAAAGTGAGGTGTTCAGAATACCACAATAGGGTGAAAAAAGAAGCTGCGTACGACCGATTGGCACAAGTTTGGAAAGAGGCAGATTTGAATTGTAACAAAACTACTGTTTTGATTAAAATTAATAACTTGAGGAGCAGCTCGGGGAAAGAAATGAAAAAGTGAGAGTTTCCACAAAAACCGGTCATCTGCAGATGCTAAATAGTTTGTCAGTAAATCTAACACTACAATAAACTGATGGATTAACTCTCGACAAACTAAACCGTCGACAGATTTATCAAAAACTAAACACCCTATTGCAAGACGCCGAGAGAACGTACACCAAACACCAATATTACGTGCGTATTATAGTCGTTCGTAAAATACGTGAGGATGTTCAGTTCTCCATATACGGCAGTTTTGAATGTTAGCATAGCAATCTAAGTGAAACCACGTCTTATCACTAAAATAAACACGACCGAACACTTCAATTCAGTTTTAATCGACAAGGGAATGAAACAAACGACAATATATTGTAAAAGTTTTTTGCGATCTTACAGTTTATGTATGACACCGATGCGGTAAGCACGCATATGTAATTTTTTAGTAGACCTAAAAGTAGTAGATAGTAATATTCGAGCCTGTGAAGATAACTTCCTGACCGATTTGCTAGGAGAGTGAGTCAACCATTCTTTTGCATCCTCCAAAACTTTCAAGGTTACCACTGATCGTCGAACTGCGCTTTTGCGATCGTGCATATTCCCAGTTTCACGAAATTTATTTAACGTAGGCAAAATTGTTGACATATACGAAACAGTAGAATTGGAAAATGTTAACTGATACGCGTCTTTAACTCGTTCATAAGATTGATAAGCGAAATAAGCCCCAATAATAAAAATTTACGTCCGTCTTTGTAAAACGACATCGTTGAAACAATATAGACGAGTGGATACTGAAATAGCACTGATACATAAGAACGATATTTCAAATGTTACAATGCTGTTAACCTTGAATACAGTGTTGTTAACTGACATGAAATTTACCTTTGCGTTACCTTCTTAATGTTACGGTTGAATCCTTTTTGAAACACCCGTTAGGTAGGCTACCTGATTCAGTAAACAAATAAATAAAAAACTGACAATATAATAGTAAGTAATAGAAAAATGGGATTAAGAGGTAATTATCTATTAGGTAATCTAATAGGTGAAGCAGAAGCTTTGCTCTTTCGGATGAGTAATAAATAGAATAAATAAATAAATAATTCTAGTTCAATGGTTAGATGCAGTATATCAACTGATGTGAATGAAACGGAAATTATTATTATTTCGCTTTTTGAGAATTTTTACTCATATAACTTTTATTAGACGTTTGTTCATATTATGATACAGTCATTTTTAGATCAGTACTTCTACCGAGCTATACTAGGAACAGAAAAACCCTGCTCTGACCCGAAGGCTTTATTGTCACTAATGTTTCAACGTAGAAAATCCCACGCTAACCGATTTGTTTCCTGCCTCGTCATTTTGCCATTTATATTAGCAATAATCATTTTAACCCACTTAATATTTTTACATTAAACTGGTTCATCAAACCCTTTGAGAATAAAAAATAACATTGATAAATGTCCAGTTCACCCTTATTTTACTATTAAGGAATTTTTACTCATATAACTTTTATTAGACGTTTGTTCATGTTACGATACAGTAATTTTTACCAGTTACGGATCAGTACTTCTACCGAGTTGTACTAGAAACAGAAAAACTCTGCTCTGACCCGAAGGCTTTATTGTCACTAATGTTTCAAAGTAGAAAATCCCACGCTAAACCGATTTGTTTCTTGCCTCTTCATTTTGCCATTTGTATTAGCAATAATCATTTTAACCTACTTAATATTTTTACATGAAACTGGTTCATCAAACCCTTTGAGAATAAATAATAACATTGATAAATATCCAGTTCACCCTTATTTGACTATTAAGGATATTATAGAAAGAGTGGTTCACACAGAATACGATCTGCGTCCTCAGTTCCGGGCAAATTAACACACTCCGATCTTAAGTGCGATCTTCCATGTCACACAGAAAGCGTTCAGTTCATTCAGTCAGTCGCGATGAGTTCTTCATCAGAATAGAAAGGAGCTGTTATTCTACTATTTTTATCTTTTAAAAACAAAAGAAAAACGAACAGTGTGAGTACGCGATATAAACAAAAAATGATTACAGTTTGGAGAATATAATAAACTATGTACTGAACTTTCATCACATGAGGATCGCTTTTACAGATATTTCATGTACTATGTCATAAATAAATAAAATAAATAGTTATAATATAAATTTATTAAATAAATGTCATAAATAAAATAAAATAAATAGTTCTGTTTCTTATCACATGGTCAGCCAATTAAATGACTGAATCATTTAAGAACAGAAGAGGTAGATGTGTAAAAGACACTAATCAGAGTTATCTCCTCTGAAAGTAATGGATTTCATTATACAGCCAGACCCTGTGGTGAATGAAGTGAAAGTGTCATTTGCAGAGTGGAAAATATATGCTTTTCAGAGGGCCCAGCATGCTGATAAGCATACTTTTCCACTCAGTGAGGAAGGCAATGGTAAACCACCTCACTCCTCGTTTTACTTAGTAAAACCTCTGCAGGTTCAAACTAGCCTTTTGGCTGATGACCTAAACAATAACATGTCATGTAACAACAGCGACCAACTGCCGCAATGAACTTTACCGTTTCGGGTGACGTATCACAATTTTGTGACAAACAGTACAATTATTTATGTGACGAACACGTGTAGATCGCAATGCGTTCAGTTTCTACTCGCAGCGTTCTGCTGCGGCACGCCCGATCAGAACGCACTCTGTGTGCCACGCTTCGCTACTAACCACAGCGTACAAAACATTTATAACACTCGGGGATAAAAGAGCTTTAACCCTTTATAGGGCAGTACTACGGGGAAAATATTTATGTTGTAAAATATTAAATTTCGTTTTATATGGACTTGAATAATGTATTTCTAGTGCCAGAACAATAAGATATTTCTTTTTTTTATGTCAAGCCCTGATAAGTATACTTACCAAGGAACGTTTATTGATATGGGAATCACATAATATTTAGTGGTAAGAATGCTTATTAAAACAACTTGTAGCCCTATATAACAGAAAAATGTGTAGAATTACTTATCTCAACTTTATATTAGCATGAATGCTTGCTTTCCCGTAAATAACAGGAATTTTCTAAGCACTGTACAAAAGTAACAACAAAACAACATGGTAATGTACGCTGGTATAAATCCTTACCACATTCGAGTAACTCACAAAGCAAATGGTTGCTGTGCACTAATTTCAATATGTGGATAGCCTACTTACCAGAGAACATAATATATAAAACCATAAAATGCCAATAAGTTTCAATTGTATAGCTTATTCTTTAAAAAAATCGACCTTATTGCAAGTGGTAAGTACACCTACCACAGACCTATAAAGGGTTAATATCAATAATTGCCTAGAAAATATAACCGTAGTGCAGTTCTTGAATCAAATGTTATTAACAGTTAATGGGAAAAAGTGTCAGTACTTGCAGTTCAAAAATAAACATAACGTTAAAGAAAGTAGAGAAGTGGATGTATTTATTCATAATAATAGTTTAGAGCATGTAGAAACAGTGAAGTTCCTGGGCGTATCTCTAGATAGATCTTTGTCTTGGGACTTCTATATCAATCAAGTTTGTAGTAAAATATCATCTGGGGTATTTGCACTAAAACAAATCGCCAGATTAAATGATAAAAAATTACTAATGGCAGCTTATCATGGCCTCATTCTGTCTCATATCCGGTATGGTATTTTAGTATGGGGTAATTCTAGCATGGGTAATATGAATAGGGTTTTTAAAATTCAAAAGAAAGCTATTAGGTGTATGGTGGGAGCTAACCAGCTAACCTCATGCAGGCCACTATTTAAGGAGCTTAAATTGCTTACAGTTCCCTGTCTCTACATTTTTGAGGTGATTGTGTATGTTAGGCAAAATAATTTTATGCAGAATTTCAATGTTCACAATCATAACACGAGAAACAGGAATGATTATTATGTGGCTAATCACTCCACAAAATTGTTTGAACAAAAACCTACTTATGCAGGGAGAAAATTCATAAATAAATTACCCCAATCTTTAAAGTGTTGTGAGGATTTGAATTCCTTTAAAAAAAATTTAAAAAATTACTTGATCGGTGAAACTTTTTATAGTGTACAAGAATTTCTTTCTTGATAGTAGTGATACATAGTGTGTTTCTTATATGTATTTCAGGTGTTACATCTGACGACATGTCCTATACTCCTCCTGGAGTCTCCAGGGCGCAAAAAAAAAAAAAAAATAAATAAAAAAAATTAAATAAATATTGTATTAACAACAACCATTAACTATTGCAGTTACGCAAGAGTTGATATTACAACCTGGTACCTATATTTAAAGATAAATACATTAAATAAATACATAAATGGTAATTATTTCAATTACAGTAATTGATACTATTAGATAAACATATTAGCTGTCTAACTCAAATAACAAATTTAATAATTATTATTATACTGAGGTAATATTATCAATAGGGATAGGATAAAATAAACTTACCAAACTGCATTTATGTAGAAATCATCTGTAACATTGAAAAGTAAACAAACCATTATTAATCAGCTATTATTGGTTAATTTGTTGTGTTGTTCAATAAATTACCTTCATGGGTGTTTATAAAAAAATGAGGTTAATGAGTCGTTTCATTTATTTAAATCAATTATATCAATTGCACTTGGAATAAAATAACGCGGTTCATTGCTTCAGTTTCACTCCATATTATAATTTCTAAGATAGCACACGCAATGAACACTCGTCAAAGATCAAACGAATTCTAACTATCCGACCGCACTTGGGGCTCTCTTTGTTTAGGTAGATCAGAGAGATTTCTGGAAAAACAGCGAGATTCGATGCAATAATAAAATACAAAAACCCTCTTTATGGCTCTGGAACAATTTTAACTAGTGTAAACAAGTCACAATTGAATAAAAGGTGTTGCAGGTAACCAATTGACTTTTTCACAAAATAGTTGTACAACAAAGACCCTACCTATTATTCTATAGCTACAGCTAGACGTGCGTTATTTGATTCTAGTTTCTTTGACGCTGAAAATATGGACACAATAATTGATGGGTATTTTCTGTTATTCCCCCCTCCCAGCACCATTTTTCACATATTTTTAATATTTTGTGTGCAACCTTACAGTATTTTTAATGATAATACTGGGAAAAATATTGTGACACTTATCGCTAAGGTCCGTTTCGGGATCTAGGTAATTCAATAATTAATACAGTAAAGTTTAAAATTACAAGTATTTATTACAACTAAAAGATTTACAAATAAAATAATAAACTAATTATAATGAAGTAATACAATAAATAACTTAAATAATTTACTTAGTACTACTCACAAAATATTATACACAATGCACATACGCAATAAAACAGAATAACAATAGTTGACCAATACAATGCCCGAAACGTTGACCTTTTTTTAACGTACCGATAGCACACGCAATGAACACTCGTCAAAGATCAAACGAATACTAACTCTCCGACCGCACTTGGGGCTCTCTTTGTATAGATAGATCAGAGAGATTTCTGGAAAAACAGAAAGATTTGATGCAATAATAATATACAAAAATCCTTTTTTATGGCTCTGGAACAATCTTAACTAGTGTAAACAAGTCACAATTGAATAAAAGATGTTACAGGTAACCAACCGACTTTTTCACTAATAGTTGTACAACAAAGACCCTACCTATTATACACGGCCCTTTTTAAATTTTCTTTTATAAATAACTCTATTGTTACTTTGTCACTCTATTATTTACTATTCAACGATTTATGAATTTCTAGAAACCTCTCGAACCACATTAATTTTCTATATCGTCATAATATTTAAAAAAATCCTACACCAATAATCTTTAAGTTAAGTTTAAATACATTGCTTTTTCTCAATATTGTTACTGTATGTAATAACTAAATATAAACTCATTCAGTATAATTATGATACCATTAAATAAATTAATTTAACATAATTACATTAAATATTATTAAATAATTTAAAGATTATATAAATAGGTTAGGATTAACTTGAAAAAGAATAAAACCTTTAACATTAACTTAAAGAATATTGATATATGATTTGTTTAAATATTTTCCCATTTTGTCGTTAAAAATACTATTATAATACCTACAAATTAAATATTAAAAAAATAAAAAATCATGCTGGAGGGGGATAACAGAAAAAACTCAAATTTACTGTTTATAATGGGACCGGCTAGACGGTACTGAATTTATCGCACCAAGAGTACGACCTCAAGGCGATAACGCAGACGGATAGATCGCGGCCCATTCCTTCTTTCGATAAATGACGCTATGTATTGGCTAGACGAGCGTCACGACTGACTAACAATTTACAGATATGGCAATTTATAGATACAAATATCTTAACGAGAAGTCTACGGTAGAAAAAACAATCGCTGTAGTTAATTCTGATAAGAAAGATATTGTGACTAATACGAATATAAAGGGACGTGAGTTCGAGAATTCTCGAGGACGACCGAGGTTTTTAAATGTCATTGTAAACAATACCTAATAGTTAATAGTAAATAATAAATAGGGTTTACAAGAAATATAAATATAACGTACAAATGGTTATGTATAAGACTTCCCATGTATAATATAGGTAGGCCTATTGTTGTACGGCTACCAGAAAGAGTCGGGTATCAATTTAGATAATTGACCATTTTTGTAACCTTTTTTATTTAATCCTAATTTGTTTACCTTTTTTTAAGATTCATCCAGAAACTGACTGAAGGATTTTGTATTTCTACCATTATATCGAATATCTTTGTTCTTCTCGAAGTCTCCATAGTTCACCTATATAAACGCAGCCGATTTAGTTTAGTTAGTCTTGGTCTGTCAGACATTTAGTGCATAACAGTGTTTAGAGAAGGTCAACGCTACTGTGAATTCTCTAAAGTTTTTTTTTTATTCTAATTTGTGTACGTTGCAATCTGTTCAATTTAGAACAATAAGCAACCCCATGACCCAATGAGATGAGGATGATGTGTATGACGTGTAAATGAGAGGTGTAGTCTTGTACAGACCCAGGCCGACCATTCCTGAGAGAGTATGGTTAATTAAACCCCAACCATCAAAGTACGCCGGTAACCACTGTCTAGTATTAAAATCCGTATTAAAAGTAACTACCTTTACTAGGATTTGAAACCGGAACCTTCGTTTCCGAAAATCAGCTGTTAAAAAGCTGATTTTGGCGACGACTTTACCTCTAGACCAACCCGGTGGGTTTCTCTAAAGTTAGTGTTAGGGGTCACGTTAGTGTCTTTCTTCCAACCGTACACTCATATAATTTTGTTGACATCAGTTCCAAAGTTAAGTGCATTAAGTTAGGCCTATAGATATAACTTAACTAAGGAATTTCAAATTCTCAATTCATGGAAATACTGTAATTTAATTTGATATTTTTTATGTTTCAGAATAACAGGAATGATGAGATTAAGTTAAACAAAGCTCATGATAGAATTCCAAATTTGAGAATCTCAAGAAACGATACCAAAGAATATGTGACCACATCGAGGGAATCTGCTGTTGCAAGAAAATTAAACATGCAAAACTTAACTGCAAACTTATTTAAAAAATTAAATTTTAAATTTTAGGTAGCTAAGTTTCATTCTAGACCTTATTTTAAAATTATTACTTTCATTTAAATACGTGTTTTGATATTCGATAAGTTTATCTAAAACGTCAGTCAACTTTTATTTAAAATTTTTGTAAATTTTAAAGTAAAAAGGATTAAGGTTGTAAATATAATGTATAAAAGTAATTACTGAAATTTATTTTTGTAATTTCCTAAAAATTTGTAAGTTTTGTAAGATGGATCTAGTCTAATAAAATTGTATAAAACCGATATTTTTTTAACGTATTTTTCAATACCTCAAACATATACAGAAGTTCTGAAAAATAAGGACACTAATATAAATTTAACTTTCAACAAAGAAAGAAATTTAAAAATGAACACTGCAGAAAAAAATTACTTATAAAAAACAGTTATAGAAAAAAGGAGCCTACACTTAGTAAAGTATTAAACGAAAACTTTAAGAAATGTAAAATTTTACTTCTAATTACAACTTCTTAAAGAATTAGGTATTGACCTGTTTCAGTAACATCTTTTTAAAGGCCTGCCAACATCTCGCTTGCCATCTGACTCATACTGAACCACCATTCCCGGAATCCTGCCGGATCTTATCCCACCCAGATGCTCACACCACCGCCTTCTATAACCTCTAATCGTGTCGCACGTGGCTGAAATTTCCAATTCCTCCCTAATCTAACAACAGGAATCTGGTAAAGCAGCAAATATTTATTAGTAGTTCTCAAAAACATAATTTTAACTGTCTGAACTTACTTTATTTGTCGGTGTCTTTATCCATGTTTCAGAAACATAGAATAGCCTATAGTAGGGACGGCGAAAAAGTTATACGTATTATGTAATGTAGCTCATAAGCTATGGAATGTGTAAATAATGGTTTTACGGAGGAGGTATCCTGAAACGGAGAAGAGTGAAGGCGACTGCTTGTTTGTTGCTATTATCAATTCACAAGTACTATTCTAGTTAGAAAGCATTGGTTCATATGTTTGAACGGAGCAGTAAAAACTACAAATAATAAAACCATAAATAAAAAAGAAACACCAACACTGAAACTTATAATGCTAACAATGCTTATATTGCTTATGTTGTTAACATTATAGTATGTTTAACTATTAGTATGTAATTTGTTAAGAAAGTTAACTTGTTAGTATGTTTAACTGTTAAACATTTAGAAAACTTGTACTGATCCAAAAACATTACTTGATAAAAAAACCGTAAAATGTTTTCACGAATTAAGATAGCGCACGATGGTTCTTTGGCTTTCGATACAAAACTGGTTACTGTGTATTCTCCTCCCTCCAATCCGGTTTGCAATACAGCCACTGTTGATCTAGAAAGCGTTGTTCATCTAAGGGAAAAAAGGTAATAGAATCTCAGATATCTATCTCTCCTCATTTTACTTTTACTTTTTACACTCCGATGTACTGTCCGCAGATATTCTAGAACTTACATTCATGAGTCCTTGGCTCAACCTCTAAGCAATACATGAAATGTTGTTTATGCTTCAGGATGGAAGAGTCTGAAAGGCGTTTTCTTGGCGCTTTAAAACGGATTATTTTTGGCTAATATGGTAAAACTAACAGTACAGAGTTTGGTCCTCCGGGTTTAGAGTTATTTCGGTAGGCCAGTAAACAATCGAATGGAAATTTTTTCAATTAGCTGAAGTACTGAAAAGATCCCTATAACAGGCAGGTGAAGTGCTAAATTATTTGAACTTGATCTGCTAGTTCCAGGACTACAAAAAAATAGTTTTGTTTCTTATCATATGGTCAGCCAATTATATGACTGAAGCATTTAAGAAGAGAAGAGGTAGATGTTTAAAATACACTTTTTAGAATTATCACCTCTGAGAGTATTGAATTTGACCATTGAATTTTGCCAGACAATTTGATATTGAATTTGGCCAGACGCTGTGGTAAATGAAGTAAAGGTATCATTTGCAGGGTTAAATGTAGATGCTTTTCAGAGGTCCTGGGCATGCTGATAAGCTCACTTTTCCATTCAGTGCGGAAGGTAAACCACCTCACTCCTTGTTTTACTTAGTAAAGGCTCTAGAGGTTCAAACCAGCCTTTCGGCTGATGACCTAAACAATAACAACTCAAAAAGCTGGGTGGGACTGGATTAGTTCAGCTAAAAATAAAGAAAAAACTGTCCAAAATCAGCAATAATCAGCGACAAAAATAATGACTACAACTCAAAGAAAACAAGTAGATCTATTATTACGGATTAGTTTTTAGAAACATTTCTAAGAAAACATGTATGGTTTGAAACAGCAATGCAGCAACAGGTAAGATAAGCAACATTATAAATATAAATGTGAAAATGTTCATTGATTTCCTAAATCATCACTAATTCTATCAATTCCCGATCACCTAGTAAGCTGAAATTTAACACATTTATTCCTTTTGGGTAAAACTAAATCATTTTTACATTTATTTACATGCGCCTATGTGATACAAAGAATGTGACAAACTTGAATAAATTCATGTTATTTCTTTGAATTTTCAAAGAGCTACAGTATCAAATCAGCACACATATTCTCTACGTGGTTCATTGGAAAAATAAACCGTTTTAATTATGACCAAAATTGTGCCTAAGGGGTAAAAATGTTACAACACTAAACTACTTCATTTTATACTTTCTCAAAAAGATGTAATTTTAAAACTGAACAAACTTTTATTATTACTACTTTTTTTATTCACACAATTTTAATCTTTAAGCTGTACTTAAATCTAGAATATTTAATTGAAGGTTTAGTCAGTATTTGTCACTTGAATGAAGTAATCTTCCTGCGGAGGCACTTCTTAAAATTAATTCATTATAATTTTATTATATGTATTCTGAATTTTTGTGAAAATTTATTTTCCACAAACACTATCTATTGCAGATAACTATTGCAATGTTTATATCCCTGTGTAATCTTTAGCTTGGTATTCACAAAGGCGCACATGTATTAAACGTAACACCTTTTTATGAAACCACTCCGCTATATCGCAGTGAAATTGGAATCTTTGGAGTCCCCCCACAACTGAATTCTATAAGTCCATTGGCCTACTAGTTTAAATGTAGCTTTATAGACAAACAAGAAGATTTTTTAGCGATAATTTTGAATTTCGTCCAATTTACACGTAGTAAACTACCGTTTAAATGTTATGTCTAATCGTTTTCTTTTAAACTGTGTCTGAGATTTCCATTTTAAATTGTTTTCCAAGGTGTACCCCAAGGTATTTGTTACAATCTGATAATTACTTTGTTTGCAAACCCTATTGAACCATAATTTATTTAAGGTTAGTTATTAAGGTTAACCTTGCGTACTACACAGACGCAATTGTTGATACATATCTAACAGCGTATTCTTTAATCTTGAGTTTTCACTTATTCTTTTGTTTGCATTGACTTTTTAAATTTAATGTAAAAAACTATTCATTAAAAGTTTGAAAAATAATATTTCAAGAACGCCCAACGCTTTCTGTCGAACAATAATAAGTAAAATCTAAAGAAAACACGTTATCCTTGATTCTTCTTGTAAATGACTCACTCATACATTTTTCAAAAGAGAATTTAGGGGTTGTAAGTGGAGGGACTTACCACTGCTTCCTCGATTTTCTACCCTAACGCAATCTGATTAAATATATTTTCTATTTTATCGTTTTATTGTTGGGTTTCTTTCCTATATTCCCTACCACCGCAGTATATATATTTTGTAATTTTCAATTTATTTTCGTTAGAGTATGTATTCAGTTCCTGAGTTTACTGTAATCACGGGTTTCACTGAATGGAATTGATTTTATTTCAGTATTGAAAAATTTTTAGAAAATTAAAGAAGAAAAAATCAAAAATTTCCTTTCACGAAACGACGTGTGCATGGCTGGTGGCAATTTTTAAAAAGGCTTACCTTTGACATACGGAAAAAACCATTAGTGATTTCTGTATCTACTTTTTAAAATAAATCCCGACATGCACACGTTTCTGAATTCCGACTTTGATTTCTTGACTTCCGCTTATGGGCCACTTCCGGTTGAAACCGGGAATTCAAATTCAATCTAGAGCCACTAATTTTTGTGTAGGTTACAAATCCGAAAACTGTACGTCGCTATCTCTTGTAGTTTCTGACATCTGGGTGTGATGGACAGGCAAAGGATAATGAGAGATGACAATTTTAAAAATTACCACCAAAGAAAAAATAAAATATCTGAACTTCTAAAAACTAGTTAACTAAATATATTAATTAATGAAAAATGTAAATTTGTTATTTATACTTAATTCCACTTAACTCTGGAACTGATATAAACACATCATAGTTATGACGGTTGAAAGACTGAGCCTAACGTGATCGAAGGTCTACACCAGACGGCTAGGCCCCTGTGATGAGTTTTCTTATATCAACATATAGTTTATGTTGGCTTCTGGCTTTGTAACAGACTACTTCGGTGCTTCTTTAGTGCAGTTCAGTGCGTTATCATAAAAATTATCGTAGTTTAATGTCGTTGTTTAGGTCATCAGCCGAAAAGCTGGTTTGAACCTCTAGAGATTTTACTAAGTAAAACGAGATGTGGGAAAGTTAAAAAATACCTTTCTCTTGAGTGGAAAAAAATGCTTATCAGGATTCCAGGCCCTCTGAATAGCATCTACTTTCCACCCTGCAAACGACACACCATTTTTTTCATTCACCACAGGGGCTGACTGTATAATGAATTTCATTACTTTAAGAGCAGAAAACTCTGACTAGTGTCTTTGACCTAGTGTCTGTGTCTTTTACACATCTACCTCTTCTGTTCTTAAATGCATCAGTCATATAATTGGCTGACCATGTGATAAGAAACAGAACTATTGTTTGTAGCCTTGGAACTAACAGATTGAGTGCAAATAATTTAACACTCCTCTTTTATGTCATGGGCAGCATAGTTAAATATGATTTCAATCAGACGCTATTTTTCTTTTGCCATTTCGATGGCCTGCACTAAGCTCGCACTATTTTTGTTTCTACAATTACGCAACCAGCCAATAGCAGAGCAGAGCAATTGTTTATAACAGTTCCAAAAACATGTGGAATGAAGTATAATATTATTATAAAAGTAGTACTAATAATATTTATTATTATTGCTAAAGAGGCCTATCTATTTTTATAGAAAGCGAAAACTTATAAAAACAAATTAAGAGAGCATTTATACGGACTGAATGAATGACAACAGTTCAATGTTTAAACAAGACTGAGTTTATTACATAGGGGCACAGTAGATGTAGCGTCTCCGAAGTTATGAGAACTCCTTCCATGACAAATAAATATAAGATATAACTCAAGCAAGAAATAAAAGGGGTGGCCCTACATGTCACCATTCGTATACGCCCTTACATTTATATGTTACCCTTACGGCTCTATAATTTTCAAAGTATTTCCTCGTTTGTAATTTTAGAACTTGTATAAAAATACAAGTGAGATACAAAATGTCAGGACTGAACGTTACAATGTTTTTAATAGCCTATGTTTTTTTTGTAATTTAGAAACAAAGAGTACATATAACACTAAAACAATATTTAATGTGAAGTGTTCACTTACCAATGTAAAAAAAGTAATTTTGATGAAAAGTGTACGAGAAATTATTATTATTGTTTATCACAAAATAAAGCAAGAAAAATGAATAACCTAATGTTCGAACAATAATTGTAGAGTTTTTTTTTATTTGTAAAAGCTTTTATTATCTCTGTACCTTTACCAAATACATTCTGTGAATTCAGAATGACATATTTTGATGTAATTTAAAAAATATATTTTTTATGTTACAAAATGGTGGAAAATCGCTAGTTGACTCTAAATTAAGCACTGTAGAAAACCCGCTTGAATAAAAGCTGCAGGTTTTTCATTTTCCATAATTTTAATTGTTGATCGTTTTGGTCTAAAATGCATATTAAGTCCGCAATCATAATGAAACCTTCTTTACCACGTGAGCACAGTACTTCTCACTCCCGACGAAACTGTCGAAGACAAAACCGTCGGAGACGATTTTTTGTTTGTTTCAGACTGTCTCTGACCGTCGTTGGTGACTCGTGAAACATTTTTCATTCTAAGGTAAAATGGCGTGTGATGAATATTTGGCTATTGTCTTCTATTATTACTTGATATGGTTGGAGAAAGAAAGGCGAGTTCATAAGTTTTGGACCCATCCAATTTAACCAGAACAAAACGAGAAAGAAGTTTGTTCGCATGGAGATTCATATGGTCGCTGTGTAATTATGATTCGAAAAAATTAATTTAAGTAAATCTCACAAATTCAACTAAGCAATTTTCATAACAATGTAAGTAATATTATATTTCACTGCTGTACTTACTAAGTACAGCAATCTGGACAGCAATGGGATGTGTTTCATTGTACAATATTATAGGCTACGATAGACTAATAATACTAGTATTTTATATAATAAATTTCACTAATCTTTTTTAAGCTGCCTTTATATTGTGACAATATCGAAGGAAGGGCATGGTTCGCGAAATTTCTAGTAAAATGGTAAAATGATCATACAATGGTAAAGAGTAGATAATAGAGTGAAAAATTAACAATAGGAAAATAGTAACAATAGGATACCTATTTATAAAAGGTTATTTAAAAGGTGTATGAGAAGGCCAGGTTATTGTTGTACAACTATTTATGAAAGGGCCGGTTGATTACACTTTCTATTTACAACAAATGACTTGTTTACAATAGATTTTTCTGGTACTCATTTATAAAGGGGTTTTTTTTTGTACTTTATTATTTGTATCGAAGTTCGGTATCCTTCGGGAAGATTCTTTTTTGATTCACTATATAAAGAGACCCCCGAGCGCGGTCAGTGAGTTTGTATTCGTTTGATCTTAGACGATTGACTAACGGGGCGTTATATCAGGTTAACGGTTCCGAGGCATTGTCATTGTTATACTGTCTTTGTGTGTGTGTGTGTGTGTGTGTGTGTGTGTGCGCGCGCGCGCGCGTGTGTGCGTGTGTGTATATATATTGTGTAAAGTTATTGTGTAGTTGCATTAAATTCAGTTTTTGTGTATTCAGTTTCATTTTGTATGTGTATTCTATAAAATTGTTTGTAAGTAGTGCTAAGTAAATTATTATGTTATTTATTTATTATTATTTATTTTAAGTAAATTATTTAAGTTATTTATTGTGTTACTTAATTACAATTAGTTTATTATTTATTTTGTAAATCTTTTAGTGTAATAAATATTTGTAATTGTAAACTTTAGTGTATTAATTATTTAATAACCTAGATCCCGAAACGGACTTCAGCGAAAAGTGTCACAATATTTTTTAATCACTTACACGTGTTTCGGTGGATCCACCATCATCAGAGTATGTTGTTGTTGTTTAGGTCATCAGCCGAAAGGCTGGTTTGAACCCGTAGAGGTTTTACTAAGTAAAACGAGGAGTGAGGTGGTTTACCATTGCCTTCCTCACTAAGTAGAAAAGTATGCTTATCAGCATGCCGGGCCCTCTGAAAAGCACATATTTTCCACTCTGCAAATGACACCTTCACTTCATTCACCACAGGGTCTGGCTGTATAATGAAATCCATTACTTTCAGAGGAGGTAACTCTGACTAGCGTCTTTAACACCTCTACCTCTTCTGTTCTTAAATGATTCAGTCATTTAATTGGCTGACCAAGTGATAAGAAACAGAACTATTTATTTTAGCCCTGCAACGAACAGATTGAGTGCAAATAATCTGACACTCCACCTGTTTATTATGGGCAGCATCAGAGTATATTATACCGTTTGAAACTAATTTTTTTTTTAATTTATAGATGTTACATCTTCAGTCATTTGTAAAAAACTTTATACAATTTGTGTTTTATTCCAACGACGGAAGATGTAACATCTTTAATAAATTTTTTAAATGTTTAGTTTCAAACGGTATAACATACTCTGATGATGGTGGATCCATCAAAACATGTGTAAGTGATTAATAAAAAATATTCTATATTAAACTTTATACAAATTGAGTTTTATATAAATGACTGAAGAAGTAACATCTATAAATTAAAAATAAAATTAGTTTAAAACGGTATAATATACTCTGATGATGGTGGATCCACCGAAACACGTGTAAGTGATTAATAACAAATAAAGGCAGCTTAAGAAAGGTTAGTGTAGCTTATTATATAAAATAGTATTGATTTCAAGCTGCAGAATGCATTATAAGGATTTATTTTTGAATGGAGACTAAAAATAGTAATTGAAGACCTTGGTGCAACAACCGGCTACCTCCAAAAATGGAAATTTTTCAGAAGATACAAAACACTTCGCCAAAAAATCTGATTCAAAAAGTTTAGAGAACGTTTAAATGCGCAGCCAACCCCTTTCTCTTTGTATCAACTAAAAATAATATTGGATTTGACCGTTTGTTGCACCAAACGATAGAGCGATTTTTTATTATATATGAATGGATCATAACCGAATATGGAGATAGCCGGTTTTGCATCAAGGTCTTCAATTACAATAGCAGTTTCTGCTTGAAGCAAAAACAGTAAATACATTTTACTGTTTTATCGTTCAAAGGAAATGAACTCGAGTTTGGGAAATATTGGTCTCACAATGTGTTTACTTTATCTTGCCTTACATGCAATATAGATATTTTATGATTTTGGGTAAGTTTTTGAAACCGGATTTTCACTGGAAATACACGTTTCAAGTCCCCCATGAGCCCAAAAACCATGTTTCTACCGATAGGTGTTTGTTTGTGTGTGTGTGTGTGTGTGTGTGTGTGTGTGTGTGTGTACTATTTATTTTTAAAGAGCTTAGTTCAGAGTTAACTAGTGTTTTTTTTAATATTTTGCTCATTGAAATCGTTAAAAATATGTTTCGGAAATGGGAATTTTGTGTAATACCGGGTACCGAGTACTATAACTAAAACTTTTTTTATATAAAACTAGGTCAAGAAAAATATGTTAATCTGATTTTATAATGTTATAAATGTGTTAAAGATACAAATAAATAAAATTTTTTGTAATAAAAAGACTCTACAACTACAATTCGAACATTTTTTATTTACTTCGTTTTTCTAGCAGTTCGTCCTTAACTTTACATACACCACTCATCGTAATTGTTCCTTTTTTACACTGGCAAGAGAAAATTGTGAAATTAAATTTTAATTAAACATTTTTGTTTAATAAAACATATATTTCTAGTCAGCAACCGAAAATATACGAGTAAATATATCGGACAACACGCCCCCAATATTGGATAAAAAATATATCACTATCTTGGCTTCAACCTTACTTAAAGACTACTCGTCAAGACCAATTTATTTAAGGACCCGTCAAAACCATTTTCCTATTTAAAGGTCGACGGTCGCTTAATCAAAGTTTAAGAAATTTTACTGTAAATCTAGTTGTTTTATTAAATAAAAATAGAATTTTACATTACCCAAACGGCACACGTATTTTGTTTTAACCTGAAAAAATTTATTTATAAACTTTCAAATCCAGGTACAATTGTAACGGACATTTCAATATGGTCAACTCGTCACAATAAATTGTAGTTAGAACCAAGTTATACTAGATAGAATTTTATTTTATGAAGAAAATAGTCTAGATCGCTTACAGATTTTTCTCTAGGAATAAATTGGAAATTCTGTTTCAGTCACCTTTTTACTTTCTAGGTCACTGTCCATTGCACAGATATTTAACAGTGTACTAAAGTTCTATGCTGGTTTCAATTTTAAAGTTTATTGCATTACATTTAAAGAAGTTTAACATCCCTCATCTCTTTATTTAATTTAAAATTGTAAACTCTTTTCGAGAAATATTGAATTAAAGTTTATTTTAAATGTTATTTTCCTTGTTTTCTGATTGAATTGTCAGTATGAAGCCTGCCAAAGGAAATTTTTCGATGAAAGTAAGTAATCTTTAACATTTTTTGATTACACTAAAATAGAATACATTTTTTGATAAAATTTTGTATATAAAAATCATTAAAGTTATAAAATATTAGGTTATTTCCCACAACTCAACAAACTATGAAAGCTGCATTTGTAGATAACATTAATATCTTTGCTACAGACTGAAATATAGCAGGAGCGTCAGATAAATTACAATTAACAAGATAATAATCTGAGTTTTATAATACGGAAATTGAAGGAAGAATACACAAAGTATGGGTTAAGAATATATTTTGAGAAAAGAGAATGCTAAAAAACTGCAGAAGAAAATGTGAAATGCTTGGAACTTCGTGATAATAAAAGGATAAAAGGAATTCGATGTTTAATTTTACTCGGGATTTACGATCTCAAGGAAGGCAAACCCGGAGGAAGAAATAAAACAATGTTGAAGGAAGCCAGAACATCAAGACAATTTAACTCAGTACTATGAAAAATGTAACACGAGAAACAAAAATACGGATGTTTGATACAATAGCATGCAACATAATAATTTTTTAAGGGGCTAAGAGTTTGGTTTTAAATACTCGTAAAAGATTTTGTTTAGGTCATTAGCCGAACGGTTGGTTTGAACCTGTAAAGGTTTTACTAAGTAAAATGAGGAGTGAGCTGGTTTACCTGTGCCTTCCTCACTAAGTGGAAAAGTACGCTTATCATCATGCTGGACCACTGAAAAGCACATATTTTTCACTCTGCAAATTACACCTTCACTTCAGTCACCACAGGTTCTGGCTGTATAATGCAATTCATTACTTTCAGAGGAGATGACCCTGATTAGTGTCTTTTACACCTCTACCTCATCTGTTCTTAAATGATTCAGTCATTTAATTGGCTGACCATGTGATAAGAAACAGAACTATTTATTATAGCCCTGCAACGAAGTGATTGAGTGTAAACAATTTGACACTCCACCTATCCGTTATGGGCAGTAAATAAAAGATATAAGGGTAAAATTGATGCAACCGAGATGGACTTCAAGAGGCGAAGTTGTTTGCTGACTAGAATGGATTGATTTACGAATGAGGAAATACGAAGATGATTGGGGGTGGAGAATGGCGTTTTCAGTTACATTGAGAAGAATATGAAATGGGCATGAGAGATTAGATGGGTGACGGATTGGAGACCCTAATGATTCTTAACAGATGAGGTGGACGAAGCAATGGGGAGGAAAGCTAATTGTATTAGACACATTATAAGTAGAGAAGGTTTAATTAGAACTATGTTAGAAGAACTTGTAGAAAATTCAAACTAAGGAGACATCGGAAAAAAGATTACAGACGATTTAAAACAAAGTATAAGCTAATAATTAATTAAAGCGCTCGCAAAATACAGAATAAATTGGAGACAAACTTGGTGTAAGAGATCTGCCTCAGGACAGATGACCTCATGACAACGATAATGATGAATAATATGACATCTTGTAGAACACAAATGTTTGCAGGCGACAAGCAACAGACAGACGTTTAACTTTGAAGCACAAAAGGCAATGGAGACATCTGTCCGGGAATGTCAAGGGATGTTTGTATGATTATTCGCTGTCAAATATATTTTATTGCTAAAAAATTGCTAAACTAAATTTTCGTCTCTTTATTTATTTACTATTTCTATAGAAAATTCTTTAATACTTTCGAGTAGTTATAAACCTTTCTAGATGAAAATTCAGAAGAAATAAGTTAAGATTACATGATTTTGAGTAACAGATTTTTAATCTTCTGTATTAATTATACACCACAGTTAATGCAAATTTAAGACCACCGAACATTGCAGCATACCAGTTAATGAAACTACCGATAATATTGCCAGAGCCGCAGCTGTAGAAAAGATACGTTGATAAGCTGGAGCATCTGGATAGCAATAAAAATTAAATGTGTTTTTACTAAAAAAGATGATGGAGAGAATTAACAACTAAGTTGAGTGAAATAAAGAATACCTCGTCGAAAGAAGATAAGGCAGAAATTTAACGAGAAAGAAAAGAATATTATTGTTGAGATTATAGACTGACCTTACCAGGTTAACCTCTGCTCATAACCGGCAGCCGGAGTGATGTATTATTTGCACTCGATCTGCTCGTTTAAGGGCTACAAAAATTAGTTTTGTTTCTTATCACACGGAGAGACAATTTTATGACTGAACCATTTAAGAACAGAAGATTTAAAGGTGTAAAAGACAATAGTCAATGTTATCTTCTGTGAGAGTTGTGAATTTTATTATACAGCCAGACCCTGTAGTTAATTAAGTGAAAGTAGCATTGCAAGGTGGAAAGTAGATCCTTTTTAGAGGACCTGGAATGCTGATAAGCATACTTTTTTACTCAGTGAGGCAGGCAATAGTACACCTCCTCACTCTTCGTTTTGCTTAGTAAAACCTCTAGAGGTTCAAACCAGCCTGTCGGCTGATGATCTAAAAAAAAGGTTAACCTCTACATTCATGTCAGTCGGTACTGATAGACCAATGTAGAGAAATTGTGCTACAACTCTCACAGTTAATTATATATTGGAAAAGTGCAAATATCTCAGAAGGAGATTAAATATGAAAGAAAGAATTTAAGTGGATTTACAACCTGCTTTAGAGTATGAAAAGAAGAAAGTAATAGCCCTTTTGAAACGTGGAAAGTGGATTATTTAGTTAGCCTATATTTGAACGAAATAAGTTTGAGCATTTATTTTATTTCGTGTGTGAATAATAGTATTTTAATTTATTGTTTGTTCCACTTACAGCGGGCCCTGTTTTTCCTTTTACAGCCTCATTGGACCGCTTAAATAAAATTTAGATATCCTTCTTGGTTTGGTTTTAGGATTCTTACGTTTTTCCAAGGACAGAGGCAAAGCTTCAGCTCATGAATTATGATATGGGATACATAAGAAAATAATTGATCACAGCCTCTGCAGCTTCTAATATACGTGTTTGAAAACGACAAAGTATTTTTCTTTGCAATGTATTCTCTAGTTTATATTCAATTCTATTGTAAAAGTATTTTCCACTGACCTATTATAGCTGCTATATCAAGCGTTTCTTTTATTTCATGACCCTACTTCTTACAGACATGTTTAGGTGGGTCCACCATTACCAGAAAAAGTGCAACCAGCCAGATTCTATATATACTAGATATATAGATACCAGATTATATTTTATACTACATCAATTTAAAAACTGGAACTAAACGACGGAGCTCGAGTCTTTTCGACAAATCTTGTGTCTTTGTCTTTAAGCAACTTTAAGCTGTTCAGATTTTTCTAAAAGATCTTTTTCTGCAACTTTTAGTTCTTGCATACTCCTTTAATTCAGACAACGACCTTGGAGGTTTTTTTACGATTTAATTATAGAAACGAGTTGTTTAGTTACTCGATTATCCGGTATTCTAAATTAATGCCCGAAGAAAGAAATTCGTTTCTTCTACATGATGTCAGTAATTGGCTCGATTTCATAATAGAGTTCAGAATCCAAATATCGTTGAGTTCCCGTTTTTTTTGTTTACGCAAGTTCTAAGGATTTTTCTTTCTATTTTAATAATTTCATGACCCTTTGCATTTACTCGTATGTATGATTTAAACGTTTTACTTTTGACAGAGTTCCTTCATGAACTCAGATATGTATATATTTGATATAAACTTTTTAATATAAACTATAATTATTATAATAAAACTATTGTAGGCCTATATATTTTATATGTATTTATTTTATATAAACTGTCAAGAGCCCTATACATCGTTGTTAGTTGATTGGTTATTGAGTTTGCATTTTAACTGATGTAGCATAAGTGGATATAATTTTAATGAAGTTGACAAGACCGGTTTTCCGGTCGCAGTGAATTTCTTTGATGCGTTTTTAATAGAATTTTGACGAGGGCTAATGAACATGATAGACAATTTCCGATAAACTTAATAAAAATATCTGGAGAAACTTGTAAGATTTTAATCAGCGTATAACAAAATTGTTTTGAAAGAGTTGAGTATTAAGGGTATTTGTTGGAAAAAATTTTCCTAAATTCGAAATCATTTGGTTTATATATTTCTTTATGGAATAAAATATGATATACGATAGATTTGATGGGATAAGACAAATAGGAAAAATATGAAAATAAATAACTTTTAAATACACTATGTATTGGAAATAGAATGTAGTGTCAAAAGTAGGCTTTTATTAAAATAAATGGAAGTTTATCTAAGGAAAAAGAAAAACTTTACCTAAGAAAATAGGAAAAGAAAAATCAAGTTATGTAAAAAGATTGCAATAGAGGTACCTGCATTGCAGTATAAAACTATGTGTATAAATAATACATTACTTATGTCAGAGAAAATATTTAACATAAATAAATTTCAAAATATGAAAATAAAATTTCCGATCCAACTTATGCAGACATACAGAAATAGAGACGAGGAAAAAGTAGGTAAGTGGCATAAGTAAAGTCATCAGTATTGAAACTATCTGAACCGACCTACCATTGTTTTCCGTCTACAGTATTGCATACATCCAAATTATTCTGCTTGAGTAAAATATGACAAAGGAAGAAGAAATTTTCAACATATACTTCTTTAGAATAAGAAAAATGTTGGAATGAATAGAAATATTTTTGGAAAACTCTTCACGCTTCTTTATGCAGAGAAAAACTTTTATAAGCTCAACTTATTTATCCAGTTACCTTAATGGACGTGTCGATAGTATACTAAATTGACAACACACTAAGCTGATGTTTCCCCGTTCGATTCTGAGTAAGAATGAATCAAATTTTTTGTGAGTTATTTACAACTTCTCACATCCTCCTTTGTCAGCCCTCTTCTGTCCATAGACTCCTTGACACCATCAATCCACCTCCACTTTGGACGCCCTCTTCTTTGTCTCTCCCATGAAACCCAATGAAGACTCTAACAGGCCATCTCACCACATCCACTCTTCCAGGTGCCCATACCACTGTAACATTTTCCTTTCAATATCCTCCACAATATTTTCAGTTTCACCCAACCTCATCCGAATCCCATCACATCATATGTGGTCTAGCCTTGATACTCTACAACTCAATCTCACGGAATCCGTTTCGATGGCTAATAGCTTCTTTTTTTTCTGTAAGTCAACTCCCGTGCTTCAGTATACGTAGGTAAGCACATTCTTCTGTACGCATCGCCAATGCTTTTTTGTCTCCTTCCCCACTACTTTAGACCACAGCACTGGATTCAACAGCTGGGTAACTCTTTTTCCCTGTATATATAATTCTGTTTGCTTTTTCTTTCTGACTCTCCCCCTCTTTACTACTCAACACTTCCAGGTATCTATACTCTTATAATTTTTACTTTCTCTTGCCTATATGAATATATAGGAAGGAAAGTATTATTTCCATATCGATTTTTCAAAATCGAGTTTTTACCGGATCTACGAGTTCTCAGCCCCTGAACCCAAAAAACATGTTTTTAGCGATTGGTCTGTGTGTGTGTGTGTGTGTGTGTGTGTGTGTGTGTGTGTGTGTGTGTGTGTGTGTGTGTGTGTGTGTGTGTTTGAGAGTGTGAACAGAATATCTCAAGAATGGAACATCGTACGAACTTGAAACTTTAGTTAGATACTACTACCGGACCCGACACAAACATTTTCATCAAAATCGGTAAACCGGAAGTAGTAGTTTATTCGTGTAATTTTTCACTTTTTTGCGATTTTCTCAAAAACGGCAAAAACGATTTTTTTTAAATCACCTCATTTACTACATTTTTTATGGTCTAAAAGCTAGGGTAGGCGCCGTGTCTGCTGAAATTCTTGGGAAGGCTGTTTTCTCGTAAAAAATTGCGCAAAAATGCTCCAGATCAAAGAAAAACGTTGTGGCTAAAGAACTTACGTGACTGGTTGGGTCCAAATACGTGTATACGCTTTTTTGACTGGCTGCCAATAAAATGCACATAGCTGTGTTGTTTACAAACGCTTTGAAAGGCATGCTATATAAAAAGAAGAATTAATGGTATTACTGTACCTTCCAGAAAAGATACAGTTCTAAAATTCAGCATTTATATTGTAATAAAAACCGTAATTTTTATTCAGGCTATCCAGTGACGTTTACAAGAAAACTTTAAACACAACCCTCCGAGGTTAGTATACTGAAATTCTTAAAGGAAAATCATTTAATTCATCAGAATATTATTTGTTTACTTAAAAAAGTAAACGAGGAAAAGAAACTTTGACATAATACCGCATATACTGTACATAGAACGAAAGCATGCAAGAGCAAAAATAAAATAAATTCAAGAAAACAGAAATGACGTGTGTACAAGAAAAGAAGGGAGTAAAATAAAAGAAAATAATACATAAGAATAAAATGAAGAAACAAAAATACGGAAGAAAGAATGAGTGAGAGAGGAATAAAAATATATACACATACACAAATATATAGGTATATGAAAAGGTGAATGGTGAAGTCGGAGGAGAGCCATGAAGAAGAGAATGGTTTGCTTCTATGAATATTTCATTCAATGCGGTTGTGTACTGGTACCATCCTGCATACTTCATAGAATGAAGCATTTCCACCCGTTGTCGTTTGTAGGGAAGGGTAACGGCACTACATTTCCACGGATAACAACAACTACTACAACACTTGTACCGAACTAACTCCTTTTTAACCTCCTCCACTAGGCTCTCCTACAACAAAATTACAACAAAGTTAAGTTAGGAGTGTGTGTTTACTTCCACGTATTTAGAGCTTTGCCACATAACTTGCATGTGCCACTGTCAAATAATATACGAATAATCCCGCATTCAGTGTTCACTAGACATGCAGTCAGTCCAAGAGAAATTTAGTCGACTCCAGTTTTACAGCCCTTCTGCAGTAATATATTTACTTGCCATCACCTTTTACTAAACAACACGATTTATATAGTAGTACCTATCGCATTAAATGCAAATCTAAAACTACACTCTGTAAACTCAGTGGCGTAGATAAAAATTTTGTTCGTGGGGTGTCGGTTTTGACATAATCTACTAATACCTCTGTTTCCGTTTTGTTTTTTTACTTTCTCTTGCCTATATGAATATATAGGAAGGAGAGTACTGTTTTCATGTCAATTTTTCAAAATCGAGTTTTCACCGGATCTATACGTTTTCAGACCCCCTGAACCCAAAAACATGTTTTTAGCGATTGGCTGTGTGCGTGCGCACGCGCGCGTGTGTGTGTGTGAACCGAAAGTAGTAGTTTATTCGTGTAATTTTTCACTTTTTTTCTCAAAAACAGGTCCTACGATTTTTTTAAAAATCACCATGTTTACTAAATGTTTTATGCGTTACAAGGTTAGGCGTCATGTCTGCTGAAATTCTTGGTGAGGCTGTTTACTGGAAAAAAATTGTTTTTTTAAGATTGCGACTTATATATGCACTTTAACGCAAAAATATACATAATAAAAGTTGTAGAGAATTTTAAATTTTACAACTTTTATTTCGAACACTTTTTTTTGTATAAGGCTTAGTTTAACGGTAATTAGTGATTTTCTGTTTGTTTTCTCTCGAAATCTTGTAAAAATATCGATTTTTTTAAAGATTTCAGCCTTATTATATATTTTACGACAAAAAAGTATATTCATATTTATCAGAAATTAAAAGATGTACAACTTTTATTTAAAGCATTTTTCTCTAACAAGCCTAGTTTAGCGTAAAATGATTTTCCGTAATTTTAAGCTATACTGAGGTTGATTTTCACCGAGTCTTTCACTCATGATTAAAATGAGATTATGTTTTTGAGGTTAGTTTTTTTGTTTATTTCTAATGTTTTATTAATATTGTTAAGTTATATTGTTAATTATTTGCATTGGCAAGAGAAAGTTGTGTGAGTGTTTCACACCAGATTTTTCAAAGGAAATTTCTACTTATAATTTCCACCCAATATTTTTTTCCCTCGAATAGGGTCAATTTTAGACCACGTGAGGTGACTTTAGATGTTTCTGGAAGCTCTTTTCGGAGCTCAAATTCTCAGCATTGCTCACTGAATGCTTTTCTCCTTGTTTCTTTCCACCTGGTATTCCGTTTTTCACTCTTCATGGAAGCCCTTAAAGTCCGTTATTAATTGTCTGAATTTGGTTCAGTTCATTAAGTTTTCACGGTTTTTTTAATATCTTTTCTGACTTCTTTAAATCATTTACCCGACATCTTAGGTCTACTATTCAGTATCATAAACATTTTTTTTTTTTTGTGAACCGGTTGTCATCCATTCCATGTCAGAACTTACCGACCTATCCAGGCAAAAGCATTTACCGGTTTTAATCGCTCGAAACTCTTTTCGGTGCAGAAAAACGAGCCCCTTCCACTTAACATACAGTGGTGTGTGTTTTTATACATGACCTGAAGAGCCGAGCTCAACCGTACCTAAACGACCTTAAAACAAGAGGTGATTTTACAATGATCTGGATAAATAACTAACATTAAATAAGGTTGTTAAGCGACGCAAAATTAAATAATTTTAGTTAGTTATTTAATTTAACTTAGTAGGTGTCCTGCTATTTGTAAAATTTACTAATCTTTATAATAAATTTTTCATTTTTGTACTTCTCGGGGTGTGTCTGGACACCCTAGTACAACTCGTAGATTTTTTTCTGTCATGTTGTAATCAAATATATTGTGACGTAATAGTGATAATCTAAAATTAGATAAAATAATAAATTTACGTTTATTACAAGAAATGAAGTAGACTATATTGTAAAAATCCGGCGTGCAACACTCACACGACTTTCTCTTGCCAATGTAAATAATGAACAATATAACTAACTATGTTTAATCATGAGGAAACAATGTAACATGAAAAATATAACCTAATTTTAATCATGGGTGAATGACACAAATGAAATTCAAAATGCGGAAATTCACTAATTGACGCTAAACTAAAATATATATGTAAAAAAATCCTTGCAATAAAAGTTGTAGGTTATTTAATTTCCTGTAGCCTAACTTTGATTATACATATATTTATCGTAAAATTCATATAAAGGCTTTACAAAATCCCATATTTTATCAATTTTGATGAGAAAATACAGAAAATCACTGATTGACGCTAAACTACGAGTTGTACAAAAGCTTGAACTTAAGGTTGTTAAGTTTTTTAATACCTATCATATAACTTTGGTTTTAAACACTAAATATTACTGTTTTATAATTAACACGACTATAATTGAATTTACACACTAAATTATTTGTTGTTATTTACGTCATCAGCCGGAAGGCTGGTTTGAACTGTAGAGGCTTTACTAAATAAAACGTGAGGTGGTTTATATTTGCCTTCTTCACTGAGAAGAAAAGTATGCTTATCAGCATACCAAGCCCTCTGAAAAGCATCTACTTTCCATCCTGCAAATGACACCTTCACTTCATTCACAACAGTGTCTGGCTGTATAATGAAATTCGTTACTATTGCAGGAGATAACTCTGAGTATTTAGTGTCTTTTACACCTCTAACTCTTCTGTTCTTATAATATTAATACACTAAAATCACACTATCAGAATCGTTCTGGCTGATCCAGTATGGTAGCAAGTTTTAATCTATGTAGATCGTTGTTGTTATCTAACAAATTAAACGCTGTGTGATTAACGTGGTTATTTAGGTGTCTCATATACCGGGTCATCGAGAAAGGTTATACCCATTTAAAAAAATACAGTTTAAAAACTACTGGAAATAAAGTCATAAATGTTTTTTGTTGTAAATAGAAAATATTAAAGTTTTTTTGGTAGGCCTACGACTGTACCGCAAATTGAACAAATTGCATTGAAAAAAAAACATAAACATAATTTGGCAAAAAGATGGCGCGCCTCCTCATTTCAGTCTTCTAGTGAGCTACGCCCTCAATGAAAGGTTCCCTGACCGATGGAACGGTTGGACCAGTCCTGTGCTTTGGCCTCCAATGAGTCCAGATTTAACCCCACTTGATTTTTTCTTCTGGAGTTATGTTAAAAACCATGTCTATAGTGAGAAGATGAAATTAGAATCATTTATGACATCGAATTGCTTCTGTTGTTGCTTCGGTCACGCTCGGTATGACACAGCGCACCTGGACAGAGGTCGACTATCAATTAGAAGTGTGCAAAGCAACCAACAGTGCTCATTTAGAAACTTATTAAGTTTGAAAAAAAACTTTAATATTTTCTGTTTATAACAAAAAAAATTAATACTTATCTCCAAAAGTTTTCAAACTAATTTCTTTTAATGGATGCAACATTTCTCGATGACCCGGTATTATAACTGAAACTACGTATTTCTTCATGAACCATTTGAACATCCGAATCTCGAAGTATACGAGGGGGTACCCAAAAGAAACCGAATTATTTTTTAAAACTATTTATTTTTAATTTTTTTACAAAAGAACCTTATCCCCTTCAAAATACTCTCCATTACAACTAATACATTTGTCCCACCGGTGCTTCCACTGTTCAAAACATTTTTTGTACTCCTCTTCAGTGATGGCTGCCAGCTCATCCGTCGTTTTTTTCTTGACATCATCAACGTTGTTAAATCGGAGACCTTTCATGCCCCTTTTCATGCGTGGGAACAAGAAAAAATCACACGGAGCCAGATCGGGTGAGTACGGTGCGTGTGGTAGCAAAACCATGCCCTTTTTCGCCAAAAACTGGGTAACCGAGATTGCCGTGTGTGCAGGCGCGTTGTCGTGGTGGAAAAACCAGTCCCCTGTCTGCCACAAATTAGGTCTTTTACGACGAATGCTGTTTCGTAGTCTTCTTAACACTTCAAGATAAAAAGCTTGATTTACCGTCTGGCCTGGTGGAACGAACTCTGAATGGACAATTCCCCTCACATCAAAAAAGCAAATCAGCATTGTTTTGATGTTCGATCTGACTTGACGACTTTTATTTGGTCGGGGTGATAATGAAGTCTTCCATTGACTGGATTGTTGTTTGGTTTCTGGGTCGTACCCATAGCACCAAGACTCGTCACCCGTAATGATCTTTGACATGAAATCTGGATCAGTTTCAAGCTGTTGTTTCAAATCACTACACGTTTCAATTCGACGTTCCTTTTGAGTGTCTGTCAGAACCCGAGGCACAAACTTGGCAGCGACTCTTTTCATTGTCAAGTCTTCTGTTAAAATGCGTTGGACTGAGCTCCAAGATAACCCACTAACCTGTGATATTTGGTCAATGGTCTGTCGTCGGTCTGTTCGTACAATTTCTTTCACTTTCACAACATTTTCGTCTGTTCGGGAAGTCGACGGTCGTCCAGAACGAGGTTTGTTCTCAATCGACATGTCGCCATTTTTAAAGCGCAAAAACCACTCGTACACTTGGGTTTTTCCAATAGCGTCGTCTTTGTAAGCTGTGTTCAACATTACAACTGTTTCCGCGGCGTTTTTACCGAGCAAGAAGCAAAATTTCACAGCCGCACGTTGTTCATTAAAACTTGCCATCATGAAAAACGACACGAGCACAAAACAGCACTAGCGAGAACAATCACTGCACGAGAACAGAACAAGCTAGATCAACGAACAAAATGGCATTGAACTGGCAATGAGTAGCGCTACAAGCAGCCTAGTGGCGGGAATTTGTACTGCACAAGCTCCGCCCACAGCAGAGCTATTCCGGATACTTTTGGGTACCCCCTCGTATCAGCATTTGTAATATACCACGGTGAATTTAATATGGTACGTAGGGACTTTCAATTAAAACCGTTGAAAAACATTGATTTTCGAAGTTTATGCTCGTCAAACTTGCGTTAAGAAATAACCCTAACAAATAAAAAAACTGTGACTAGAAAATTTCTGGTCACAGTATTTATAAATAACACTATTTAATAGTGGTGTCAAATTTATTCAAATTACATCCGGTTACACTTCATCAGTTAAAGTACAAAATTTAAAAAGGCTATAATAATAATAGAAAATAATAAATGATATAAGGATAAAATAATAATACAAAAATTGTTGTTTTGAAAAACCATTAACAGTTTTTATGATAAACGTTAAAAACTGAATTGATGTAAGTAAGCAATATAACATAAAAATTGATAAGAGATAGTTAAAAAATTTATAAAATATTTTGAAGACATAAATCATGAGAAATTTTTCAGTAAAATAATTTTTGAAGGAGTATAAACAGTATGATAGAAGAAGCATTATTTTTAATTTGGAATTCATTGCGTATCTTCAGATTAGATGAAAATAGAAGAAGAAAGAAGGATTTTATCAAAATAGATTACGGTATAACAGTGTGAAGTCTCCAAAGAGTATGGCGCCTCGAGGGAATACCAAGGGATGTACCATTAATCTTAGAAAGGAGAAAAGTGTCATGGGCTATCGAGATGAGGGTGGTCTAGTGGTAGCTGATGCTGATGTTACTACCCTTAGTTTTACTAAACAGGGACAGATATATGGGTTCGTATGAAAGTAGGATAGAGATGAAGAATGAGAGAAAGTAAAAGGAAATCCTGCTGAAAATAGTTGTCAGTCGGTTTGCGTCATATGGTTGTAAATTACGATTTTATAATAATATAATATGTAAAAAACCCAAAATATCGTAACTACAATAACTTAGTAAAGAATGAGAAGAAAAAGATAATACTATGATAAATACAGATTACTTCAGATAACATGGATTTTTTTAATTTTCCGATGTTTCACATTCCGCCGTATATCTATGTATGTACTCGTACAATATAGGTTATACATAAAGCTCCGATTATCCGTGAGTGCCGCAAAAGAAAATGTTTAATTATAAACCTAAACAAAACATTTTTAATACAAGCTAAAAACAGAGGAAATACAAAATTGGCCTTACAATGCGAAGGTCGAAAATTACTAACCGATTTATTGTGCATCGTAATTTAAGGGCTTAGTGGATGAAGGTGCTATGTAACAAAAATATAATTTTGAAAAAATACGGTTAAAAATTTTGTAAGGATTCTATAATTTTGTGAATTGTCTGACTTTCATTTTGGCACTTGCATATTTATTTATTTGTCCCTTCGTGGAAATTTATATTATTGGATTTAAGATCTGCAACTTCTCAATTTTTTCTTAATAACATTCTTATGATTGTAATGCCTTGAACTATTAAAAATTTGTATTGCGCACTATCTCCTTTGAGATAGGGCCCCACTAATTGACGCTAAACCAAGCGTTGTGATGAAATTTTGAAATAAATTTTCAGGTGTTATAGTTTTCTACAATTTTTAATGTACACGTTTGCAATAAAATGGATATTAAGGCTGCAATCTTGAAAAAAAATTTACCACGAGACCAGAGCCCTATGAATTTCAGCAAACATAATGCTTAGGCCTACTCTATCATGTAGAGCGTAAAACTATAGTAAATGAGATCATTGTTTAAAAAATGCCTAACCCGAGAAGAGAAAAAGAAGAAAAAGATAAACAGCTAATGGTTTAATTTTTTTGTTTAAAATTGCTTCATTTTTTACATGTACTAGCAGATAGGGTAAACCACATGTCTGCTGAAATATATGGGAAGCTGTTCTCTCGCGGTAAAATTCCATTTTTAAAATTGCGGCCTTTTCTTTTTTTAATAGATGCATTTTACGTCAAAATTGTATGATAGCAAATGTTACGAAAAATTAAAACATCTACAACTTTTATTTTAAGCATTTTTTTCTACAGAGTTAGTTTTACGTCAGTGATTTTTTATATTTTTTTCATGAAAATCGGAATCCGACAGAGGTTGAAATTCATTTAGCTTCATCCACTCATGAATAAAATTAGGTTATATTTTTCATTATTGAAATTGGCACGAGAAAGACATGTGAGTGTTTCATTAAATTTTTTTCGGTAATACTTAACATTAAAAGTTTATACTAAAGTAAATTTTTGTATTCTGAGTTTTACTAATTCAGTATTACTGGATTTTCTGTCCAAGGTAACTGGAATAAGATCAAGGGTATTCAATAATACGGGATGGACTTAAAAAAGTACTTATGTACACAAAGGCATAATGAATTGGTTGAAGATTTAACTTTCTTTTTTTAAATCTCGGGATCGATTCTCTTCTAGTATCTCCTTGGTATCCGTATTTACTTGTCTTGTGAAACCAAGCTTGAATTGAAGGACATTTTAGTTCTCGAGGGTGACTTTTAGTATTGGGGAGGAAAAGCTTGATTGCAGCTTCCCCTAATCGAAATCGGACCTATGTCCGCCTTAGGCTGCCTTTCATTTCATCAATTCGAGTCCACGTTGAGATCCTAAACCCCCCTTTTTCTACCTCTCTCTTTTGTACCCATTCCGACCCCGCCTCATTCCACTTACCTGCTTGATTTTCTACTTATAGGATTTATAAAAAATCAGAAATCAACTTCTCGTAATTGGAATGTTTCTTTTTTGTAAGGAAACATAACCGACACTCCTTTTCGATCTTAGGACAATTTTAAATATTGCGTTTAAGAATTTTTTATTGATATTTTATTTAAGGTCACTTCAACTTTTAGGTCATTAGCGACCACGTTTCATAAGTACAAAAATCTGGTTTAAAAACTCACACGACTTTGTATTGCCAATGTAAATAAGAAAAAAATAACTTATTTTAATCATGAGTGAATGACACAAAATAAAAATCAACCTCTGTATAACTAAAAAATACGGGAAATCACTAATTGACGCTTAAACTAACTGAGCTCTAATTAATTGATTGCTTAAACTAATTATTACCAACTGAGCTCTTAAAAAATACTTGAAATAATTGATGTTCATTTTTCTATTTTCTATAACTTTTTTTTATACACACCTTTACCGTAAAATTCATACTAAGGCCGCAATCTTCAAAAAATTTACCGATTTTGATGAGAAAAATATAGAAAATCACTAATTGACACTAAACTAAGCGTTGTAGAAAAAATGTTTAAAATAAAAAGTTTTAGGTTTTTTTTATATTTCCTTTAACTTTAATTATCAATAGGCCTACTTTTGCCTTAAAAATGAATATTATGGTTACAATCTTTAAGAAACCATCTTTTACCACGAAAGCGCAGCCCCAAAAATTTCAGCAGAAATGGCGTTTGCTCTATCTTGTAGAGTATACAAATGTATTAAATGAGGCTCAAGAAAAGTAAAAAATTTATAAACAAACTACTACTTTCTGTTGACCGATTTTGCTGAAAATGTTCATGTCGGGTCCCCTTGTGATATCTATCGTAACTTAAGTTCCAAGTTCAAATTTTATACGATATCCTTTCTTAACATTATTTTGTTCGCACACAGACATACAGACCAATCGCTAAAACATATTTTTTTGCATTCAGGAGCCTAAAAACTTGTATTTCTAGTGAAAACTTAATATCTAAAAATCGACATGAAAACAATACTTTCCTTCCAATAAAAAAATGTATTCATAGAGAGCAAGAGGAATCAAAAATGATAAAAAAAACACCCGAAATCACGTTAGCATACTCATATTGTGCCCCAACAAACTAAAGACTGCAGATGAGATCAAAATAACAGCCAAGGTCGGGTGTGAGGTTGCCCCTTCACTAAGTCACACTCTGTTCCACCGAACTCCAACTGACTTTTTGGTAGGCTGTCACCACAGCGAGATCACAACGTGACAACGCAGGATACGATTAAGAAAAGTCAATTGGCTCCAAGTTCTGATCTAGGTCACTATGCTCCGCCTTCATCTGCAGTCTCTAGTTCGTTAAGGTACAGTATTTTAGTTTAAGTCGTATCAACATCTTGATTGTTAGCGACTACTTTGGGATTGAAACAATGATTTTATTGGCACGTAAAAATTTAATTTGGGCCATCAGTTGTAAGGCTGGTTTGAACTTCAAGAGGCTTTACTAAGTAAAACGAGGAGTGAGTTGGTTTACCAATGTTTTCCCTACTGAGAGAAAAAGTATGCTTATCAGCATGCTAGATCCTCTGGAAAAATATCTATTTCCACCCAACAAATGATACCTTCGCTTCATTTAAGTTACCACAGGGTCTCGGTGTACAATGAAATTCATTACTCTAAGAAGAGATAACTCTGACTAGTGTCTTTTACATCTCTACCTCTTCTGTTGTTAAATGCTTCAGTCATATACGTAGTTGACAATGTGATAAGAAATAGAACTATTTTTTTAGCCCTGGATATAGCAGATCGAGTGCACATAATTTAACACTCCACTTACTTGTTAAGGGAAAATTTATTCCCTAATTATAAAATTTGACTCAGTAAATTTTCAATTTCTAAAAATTGTCTAATAAACGTATAATTTTATTAATGATTATGAAAAAATAAATGTAAAGAAATAAAACGATTAAATATAATATTAGATAGGTACTCAAAATGTACGAGTACAACATAGTGTGAACATCGGGTTTTGGTTTGGGATGAACAGTGGTGGCAAATGGTGTGAAAAGAGAAAGAGAACTATTGGGGAGAGAGAAAGAAAAGAGAAAAGTATATGAGTGGAAAAGAGAAAGAGATAGGTTTGAAAAAACAGCCAATCAAAAGAACAATCTATCATTAACACTTCCATTTTCAAGAACGTAATCTGTTTTTTAATCAAACGTCAATTCACAGAGTGCGATTCGGAATTCATAAAACTCAATGTTCTGTGTTATCTGATGACCTCTCAGTATGTATTCTAAATGTTCAATTTAAAATCATTTTTACAAAATTGTTGTTAATGCTTTAAATTTTAAAATTAAATTTTATTAGAATTCCATATTTTGTAAAATAATTTATTTAATTAGTCTCATTTTTTGTCTTTACTTTCTATTACCCTATATGCAAATGGGGAAGGAAAGTATTGTTTCCATATCGATTTTTCGAAATCAAGTTTTCACTGAAAATACACATTTTCAGGTCCCTAAACCAAAAAACATGTTTTGCCAATTGGTGTGTTGTGTGTGAACAAAATATCACAAGAACGGAGTATCGCACAAAAATTAAACTGGAAACTTAAGTTAGGTATACTACTAGGGACACAAACATTATCATTAAAATCGGTCAACCGAAAATATTAGTTAATTCTAATAACAGTGCAATTTCTCACTTTTCAATTTTCTTAAAAACGGCTTGTACGATCTTTTTTAATTGGCTCATTAACTTCTGTACAACATTGGTTCTCAAACTTCGACACCCTTGATGACACACGGCCCGCTTGATCTACAAATGATCATTTCCGGTGGCGCCCTTATTATAAACCAACCATTGTACAGTACAAATTGTACATTGTCATCTAGTCCGTTACACGGGTGATTTCATTTCCAGAGAAGAAGATGAAAAGGTAAAACTTTTAAGAGGAAATGATTGCGTAAGTTGAGGCCCGAGAATGTTTGGTGGCGCAAACTTTGAAAACCGCTCCTCCACAAGATAGGATAATCATGTATGAAATTCTTGAGGAAGCTGTGCTCTCGTGATAAAAAATGGATTTTTAAAGATGGCGGCATTTTAGGAACAAAAAATTTGGTGTGAAACACTCACACGACTTTCTCTTGCCAGTGCAAATAATTAACAATAAACCTAACATTAGTAATAACACATTAGAAGTAAACAAAAAACTAACCTCAATAAACATAAACTTATTTTAATCATGAGTGAAAGACGCAAAATGAAAATCTAACTCAGTTTGGCTTAAAAATACGGAAAATCACTCTTTCACGGTAAACTAGACTCTGTAGAGAAAAATGATCTAAATAAAAGTTGTAGATCTTTCTATTTCCTATAACATTAATTATATTTACATTTGTCTTAAAATGTAAGGCCAAAATCTTTAAAAAATCGATTTTTCACGCGTTTTCGTGAGAAAAAAGCAGAAAATCGCTAATTACTGCTAAACTAAGCGTTATACAAAAAAGTAATTGAAATAAAAGTTGTAGGATTTTAAATTCTCTACAACTTTTATTATATAAAGTTTTGCGCTAAAATACATATTAAAGCCGTAATCTTAAAAAAAACAATTTTTTTACGTGAAAACAGCCTTACCGAGAATTGCGAACATGGCGAACATGGCGTCTACCCTATCTTGTAGAGAATAAAAAATTTTGTAAACCAGGCGATTTTTAAAAAAGTCGTAGGACCAGTTTTTGAGAAAATCGCAAAAAAGTGAAAAATTATACGAATAAACTACTACTTCCGGTTGACCGATTTTGATGAAAATGTTCATGTCGGGTCCGGTAGTGGTATGTAACTTAAGTTGCAAGTTTCAAGTTCGTACGTTGTTCCGTTCTTCAGATATTCTGTTCACACACACACACACACACACGCGCGCGCGCGCGCACACGCGCACAAACACACACAGACCAATCGCTAAAAACATGTTTTTTGGGTTCAGGGGTTCTGAAAACGTGTAGATCCGGTGATAACTCGATTTCAAAAAATCGATATGAAAACAATACTTTCCTTCCTATATATTCATATAGGCAAGAGAAAGTAAAAAAGTATAGAAATAAAGTTGTAGAAAATTAAAAAACGCAACTTTTATTTCAAACATTTTTTCTGCAGTGCTTAGTTTAGCGTCAATTAATCTTTTTGTATTTTGGTCATTAAAATCACAAAATTACTTTTTACCTAGAAATAGAAGCTTTATACTTTTCTAGTTTCGTCACATAACCCAAATATTACAATTTTCATATTTGTATGGTTTTTATAACCTTTTTATCTATAATTCTGCTAGCACTCGTCTGTGACACGATCCACCCAGCTCAATTTCAAAATTCTTTGATTTTACCACAATTCGAACGCCTCCAATTTGTCGGCAAAGTTCTTCTTTAAGGTCCAGGTCTCTATTCCGAAAAAAGTATGCTTAACATCTAAGAAATTGAATTCATAACTTCAGTGTAAAGTCTTAGCTGCACAGTACATTTTCCATTACATTTTTATTGAAAGTACGAGTTCTTGCTTGCTCAATTTTATCTTTGATTTCTTGGTAAAAATTGAATAAAACTGAACAAATTCCATAATTGAATTGGTTATTTCAGAAAGCCCTTAAGTCAAAAAACTAACTTTTCGGAAACTATAAAAAGTCTGTTCATATACTACAATTCAATGAAAAATAATTAATTTGTGAGGAGGGCTGACTCCTTTAATATGAGATATAAATTTTTGTTTTTGAAAGTAAACCACTTGATTAAAAAGAAATCGATTTGAGATATTTTTGAAATAAATTGGAATGAAATGCTGACATATTGTTTATGTACGAAATACGATGTTACACCGAAAGAAAATTGTGTTATACAATAATTTTATTCAATAAGTGATTACGCTAGTTTATAATATTATTGACTTAAATAAACTTTTTACAGGCCGCCACCGTAGCGTAGTAGTTAGCGCGATAGCCTACCACGCTGAGGTCTCGGGTTGGATTCCCGGGCAGGGTTTGGAAATTTTGACACGTCAAAACCCAAAGTTACAGTCACATAATCTATCGTAGTCGCTATAACCAAGCAGTTGATGCGACTTAAATATATAAATTTTAAAAAAATACGTTTTACAATAATAAACATTTAGATTCTTGGCTTTAGGAAAGAAAAATGCTGGTTTTCTAGACTAGATTATTTACTTTCTTCGTTATCGGCACCTACAGTGCAGTATAGTCATCTCCCATAAAACGATTTTCGCATAGAAAATTTGTAGTTCCTCTTCCACTGGAATGTAGGGGCTTAAGCTACAAAAAATAATCCGTTTTAACTTTTTAATTGCAATGAAGCCTTTAGGATGAGCCCTTTTCTTAGCATTAGCAAAAGAAACCCAAACTTATGGGATTTTTGTAAGGAAAGTTGTATTTACTTTCAATTAGATCTAAAATGTACTAAAGTCATAAGGAAAAATTTTGATTTACGAACTTTCTGAACTGGCTGATTCAATTAGTATAGTAGATTCTCCCGTCAGTGTATCAGACAGGATTAATACAAACTTACAATTATTTTAAATAACTTTAAATATATACAAAAACTACTGTACTTTATTTTTTATGTGTTTTCGAAAAATATTTGCCCGATATTGAAAAAAGTAAATAACGATTAGGTGTACAATCGAGCGAGTTAAAAAACACACTCAAACACAGAATAGAGTAAGGTACCCGCTATCATTGGGCGTAGTGAAAGAAACATCTACCCCAGCTTACCTCATTGGTATTCTGCGAAGCACGGCGTGCCTGGCTAATAAATTCCTGGGACGTATTTTAGTATAAGGCCCTATCGAAAATCGAAACAACCTGCTTTCCAACATCAACTTTTATCCATTTATGACACAACAAAAAAAAATACTTCTCTAAAAAATGTACACCGGTATTATACGAAAGTCCTTGATGTATGGAATAATTAAATTTTGTTAACAATATCTCTTTGTTTTTACTCCACTTTCTATTTTCAGTAAACGGGACATCAGATTTCACTAAGTTCCCCGATAACCTATTGGCTATAGTAATAGTTTTTTTTACCAAAAAAGCAAATTAGTTACCATTTAGATTTATTAACTTGAAGTTCATAATTAAACAGACAGGTGCTTCAACAATCTCAACAGGTTTAATTAAGATTTAAACAATGAGTAGGTCCCATTTTCTTATAATTTATAAAAAATTCTCAAGAGTTAATTTTCTCTAAATCACAATCAAAGTAAATTAGAAAACTTTTCCCACTCCTCTGAATCAGAAAATGAATAAATACCAAATTGTGTGAAGAATACAATACTTGGAAAAGTGGATAAATTTGATATGTTTGGCTCCACCATTTTGGATTGCGAAATCGGAGAGGGGTTTACATTACACTTTTTTCTCATCTTAAAAGGAGCTTTAAAATGATGTGTCACTTAATGGGGGTTACTATTAAGGGAGGAGTCTACTCAAAAAAAGTTTTTTTTATTCTCTTTAGATAAGTAATCTGTTTGTTTAGCAAGTGAATAAACATTTAATTTTTAATTTTTTCATATAAAAAAATGTTAATTTTGTTCACTACAACCCAAAATATAAGGGGTGGAAGGGGGAAAATCATATCTTCGTTATTTGCTTATAACTTAGTTAATTTTAGAGGTACAGACCTGGTTTCTATGTCAAAATAATCAGAAAATTACGCTCTTTTTTGTGAAGGTTCAAATTATACATTTAACTTTACAATGGAGAGAAAATTATTTTTTTAAATATTTTACCCCAAAAATACAGATAAGGTCATTGTTTTTTAATTTTTTTAAAAACTCCTATAGTAAGTTTCAACACGGCCAACCTACAAATAAAAAAGCAATAAATTCTGAGTACAGTAGAACAAAATCATCAAGATAGCATTTATAAAAAGAAAGTTATAAGGATTTTATCATGAAGAAAACCTGACATACTCAATGCCGAGAAAATTGAATGTAAAGTTTCACTTACAATTACACTTACACCGATTTTGTAAAATAATATTTTACAAATTTCTAGCTAGTTATCGCATAAAAACAAAATATATAGGTGGATTAAAAAAATTCTGAAGTTTTATAATCAACAAAAAAAAAATATTTTTAATTTTTAGCGATAAAACTGGGTAGACTCCTCCCTTAAATTTTTGGCTACACTCCCACCTCTTCCCCCAAAAATGGAAAAATGTGATTGAAACTTCCAAAAAATAAAGAAATTGTTTAGAAAAAGTTCCTGAAAGTTTGAATGTAATACCTGTAAGAGGTCTAAAATTATAAAGGGGTAACGGAACTTTTGCATCACTCGGTATATTGGATAACGTAAAATATGACAAGAAAGAAGTACAGTTATAAGACTGTACAAAAAGTATCAGATTAGAGGTATAATGTGTTTAAACTATAAAAACTCATGGAGTGAAATACTCCAACGACTTTTTCTTGCCAATGTAAATAACAAAACCTTTTATTTACTTTTATTTAAGAAAAATAAACTGCAACTGTGTAACATTTTAACACAACCAGTAGTTACAATGTCAGTAGTTTTATTATAATATTGTCTTGGTGTCACTTATGTGAGGAAGTCACCCAGCGGCATCCACTCAAGTAATAAAAAATATAACCCACGGTAAACTCTTCTATTTACCATGATATAACCTATGTTTAATCATTAGTAAGTAAACTATGTAAAATTAGAAACAACCTAATTTTAATCAAGAGTGAATGATACAAAATGAAAATCAACCTCTGTTCGACTTGCAAGTGTGGGAAATCACTAAGCTCTGTAGAAGAAAATTCCTGAAGTAAAAGTTGTCAATTTTTTATAACTTAGGGCAATTCAATAATTTACGACAAAAATTAATTACTTTTGTCGTAAAGTGCCATACTAAAGCAGCAATAATAAACAATCTCATTTTCTTACCGATTTTGATGAAAAAAATACATAAAATCACTAATTGTCGCTAATCTAAACGTTGTGCAAAAAATATTTGAAATAAAATTATCTTATGGAGCAGTGGTTCTAAACCTGAGGGACGTAGAAGAATATCAAGGCAGATGTAAGTGTTTTAAGAAATAAATAAAAAAGTAAAACTATAATTTACTCAGTTTTGTAATCACATGGTTTTCATATGATCACATATTTGAATGATCACATTCAGAAACAAGCAATTGACCTAAAATGTGAAAAGCGGACTTTTCAAACATGAATGTATAAGATTTTTCTTTAAGTTATTTTCATGTTTACCCACAAATTGCTTTGGAAGCTGCAAAGTTGTTGGTACAGTTTTCATCAACATATATCTCTGTGAACGTGGATGTTCTACGTTAGCGTATATAAAGTCAAAATATTGAGCAAGGCTGGATGTCGAAAGTGACTTGAGGTGTGCTTTGTCACAGTTACAACCAAATATTCAAAAACTTGTCAAGGACAAACAGTGCGAGCCTTCTCATCAATGTTGACTGATATGACATACATAAATACTAATTTACCTAAAAAAACATTTTATTTAATTTTACAATTCTTTTATTTAAAAAATTAATCATATTCTTTAGTTATACTAATAGTGATTATACATGTTCAAAATAAATTTATACCTATGTTATGTATACAATTATCTGAAGTTTTATGTATTAACCAGCTGCACCCAACCTAAGCAGTTCTGTTTTATAATTTCGATTGAACGTTAGGTACTACTTGTTTGACCACTTATAGTGGTGATTGGGGGGCGTGACCTCACATCAGTTTTCAAAGGGGGCAAAGTACCTGAAAGGTTGAGAACTTCTGTTGTAGAGCATAAAAAACATAGTAAATAGAACTGTTTTTTTTTTAAATCGTAGGAACTATTTTTGAGATACACCGCAAAAAAGTGAAAAATCACTAATGAACTACTCCTTTCGGTTGACTGATTTTAAAATGTTCATGTCAGGTCCTATAGTGTATCTAACTTAAGTTTTAAGTTTCAACGCTGTACCCAATTTTGTTCTTGAGATACTTTGTTCACATACCCATATACCAATAGTTAAAAATATGTTTTTGGTACAGGGAGCCTGAAAACATGTTTATCAGGTGAAAAATCAATTTTGAAAAATCAACATGAAAACAATACTTTCCTTTCGTAGATGTACAAGTACATATTATAGGGCAAGAGAAAATATACAAGTAACGGACAGGTTTATACAAAAGATATGAACTAAACTTGAATAAACCGGACAATAAAATTGTAGAAGATCAACGTTGTATTTAAGACTCAAAAAGATAAGATATGCCGATTAGTAATCAAACTTCTGACACAAACTACTGTAAATGCATATTGAGACTAACGCTATTAAAGAAAAAAGCATGTTAAAATTAGACAAAACAATGTGTAACACTCTGACTTATAATGTTGACAGATAACCGGCATAGTTAAAAATTCATTTAGTTCGTCACAGACGCGTCTCATGGCTGGTGGCAATTTTTAAAAAGGCTTACCTTTGACTTATGGTGAAAACCATTAATGATTTCGGTATCTATTCCTTAAGAGGAATCAAATAACATTATTTTTGTTTCCAAATTCCAACTTTGATTTATTGACTTTCAGTTTTAGATCACTTTACGTCAAAACCAGAACTTCAAACCCAATCCAGGCCCACTATTTTTTTGTATATTACGAATCTGAAAACCATTTGTTGCCATCTCTTGTAGTTTCTGACATCAGGGTGTAACAGATGGACGGACGTCCAAACCAAAATGACAGATGACAATTTTTTAAATTGCCACCAAGTAGAGATAATGGAAAGAGAATATCAAATAAAAATAATACTTACTTTGAAAAATTGATATCTTTGAAGTCTTAAATTAAGACTTTACAATAAGTTGTAAATCTTACAGATCAGAATATATCTTCCATTAAAAGGATAGTTTTAAGATGAAAATAAAAATGACAAATGAAAAAACAGGCAGGTGGAGAGTTAAATTATTTGCACTGCTAGTTCCAGGGCTACAAAAAATAGTTAAGCATAATAGATAAGGATACTTTTCTGCTCATTGAAGAAGGCAATTGTAAACCACTTCACTCCTCTTTTTACTTATTGAAACCTCTAGAGGTACAAACTAGCCTTTCAGTTGATGACCTAAACAACAACACAATAAAAATGAAAGAACAAAAAGTTCTAAGCGAAATATATAGCCTATGGTTGAAAGAGAAATGAAAACTATTAAAGTGAAATTAAATTGTAAAATTATATAGGTTAAGAACAGTATTAGGCAGATATTTGGAAATGGTAACACAGAAAACAGAGAAAACACCTGTCTGCCCATAACAGACAGGTAACAGGTAACACAGAAAACACCTATCTGCCCATAACAGACAGGTGGAGTGTCAAATTATTTACACTCAATCTGTTCGTTGCAGGGCTAAAATAAATAGTTCTGTTTCTTATCACATGGTCACTCAATTAAATGACTGAATCATATAAGAACAGAAGAGGTAGAGGTGTAAAAGACACTAATCAGAGTTATCTACTCTGAAAGTAATGAATTTCATTGTACAGCCAGACCCTGTGGTGAATGAAGTGAAGGTGTCATTTACAGAGTGGAAAATATTTGCTTTTCAGAGGGCCCGGCATGCTGATAAGCGTACTTTTCCACTCAGTGAGGAAGGCAATGGTAAACCACCTCACTCCTCGTTCTACTTAGTAAAACCTCTAGAGGTTCAAACCAGCCTTTCGGCTGTTGACCTAAACACAACACAACACAGAAAAAGCAACAGACTACAAGAAAAAGAAAACTCATCTTTATGGCCATATCTGTAGAGTACATCAGAAAAATTGTACAGAATAGTTATTTCATATTAGTAAAAACAAAAACAATAGAATAGTTGAAGAGAATGAACTTTGTACTTCTGGAGAATTTTTTTCACGCACTTGTTACACTCTATACAAACACGTTCTAATAGCCCTCATTCATTCATTGTGCGACAACTTAAACTGAAATGAATTAGTCGATAAAGGGTTACTGCCTTTAAATACCTGTGGTAGTACAATGGTCCCTGGTTTTAACGCGGGTGTTCACTGACACGTTGTATCATCTACTGCAGTATAAACAAAATTAGAAATTTTTATAGTTAATACAAAACATACTTTGCGCCTATGAATGGTAAAGCAGCTAATATCATTAAAGTAAAATTAGAATACCCAAAAACTGTGTATTGTGTACAACTTAAAAACTAAGGTAAATTTCCTTACGGTATGCCCATAGATAATTTTCTATTCCAATTTGCCCACAACAGACAGGTGGAGTGTCAAATTATTTATACTCAATCTGTTAGTTGCAGGGCTAAAATAAATAGTTCTGTTTCCTATCACATGGTCAGCCAACAAAATGACTGAATCATTTAAGAACAGAAGAGGTAGAGGTGTAAAAGACACTAATCAGAGTTATCTCGTCTGAAAGTAATGGATTTCATTATACAGCCAGACCCTGTGGTGAATGAAGTGAAAGTGTCATTTGCAGAGTGGAAAATATATGCTTTTCAGAGGGCCTGGCATGCTGATAAGTGTACTTTTCCACTCAGTGAGGAAGGCAATGGTAAACAACCTCACTTCTCGATTTACTTAGTAAAACCTCTACAGGTTCAAACCAGCCTTTTGGCTGATGACCTAAACAACAACAATGCCTATAGGCATATTTATAAAATATCACTGTTACGTAATGATACAGAATGTTTTCTACAATGAAAAAAATAGTGTTGGAAACAAATTGGTAAATAACTTTGAAATTAATGGATAATGTTTAGATTAAATTGATTATTTAGCTTCACTTCTGAAATTCAGTATATTCCAGTTAGGCCTAGGAAAAATTAGATATTGAAGAAATTTTAGTAGTAGTCACAGTTCAATTTATATCTAACTCATTCAGTCATTGATTGAGTTTTCTGACAGTGTAATTGTAAGATTTGCCTAAAACGGGCAGGTGGAGTGTTAAATTAATTAAACTCAATCTGCTTGTTCCAGGGCTACAAAAACTAGTTCTGTTTCTTATCATATAGTCAGCCAATCATATGACTGAATTATTTTAGAACAGAAGAGGTAGAGGCGTAAAATACACTAGTCAGAGTTATCTCCTCTGAGAGTAATGAATTTTACAATACAGCCAGACCCTGTGATGAATAAAGTGAAAGTGTCATTTACAGGGTAAAAACGTAGATGTTTTTTTCAGAGGGTCTGGCATGCTGATAAGCATATTTTTTAACTCAGTGAGGAAAGCAAAAGTAAACCACCTCACTCCTTGTTTTTACTTAGTAAAACCTCTTGAGATTCACACTAGCCTTTTGGCTGTTGACCCAAACAATAACAATTTTAAGATTTGATAAGAAATCTATAAAGGAAATTATTGTATGAGTCTCCTTTATCTAGCTTAAGGACCATAGATTATCCTTAACGCCTTACCTCATTAATCATAGAGGGTGACCAAATGAAAATCACACTATAATCTTCTTTACAATGAGAATTGTAGCGATCATACTTGGACAACATATCCATAATTGTTGTTGTTTAGGTCAACAGCCGAAAGGCTGGTTTGAACCTCTAGAGGTTTTACTAAGTAAAAACAAGGAGTAAGGTGGTTTACCTTTCCCTTCCTCACTGAGTTGAAAGAGTATGCTTATCAGCATACCAGGCCCTCCAAAAAGCACTCACTTTCCACCCTGCAAATGACACCTTCACTTCATTCACCACAGGGTCTGGCTGCATAGTGAAATTCATTACTCTCAGAGGAGATAACTCTGACTAGTGTATTTTACACCTCTACCTTTTCTGTTCTTAAATAGTTCAGTCATATAAGTGGCTAACTACGTGATAAGAAACAGAACTATTTTTTTAGCCCTGGACCAAACAAATAGAGTGCAATTAAAATAACACTCCACCTGCCCGTTTTGGGGATATCCATAATTATGCCGACATAATGCTACAGTATGAGAGCTACAGATAGATACTCGAAGTAAATACACATCTTGACTTACAGTTTGGTAGCAAAGTTCCTGGGTGGAATTTTAATAACAGCCATGGAAAAAAATGCTAATATTTATAGTTTACCCATTTTCTTCGTGAAGCCATTTCAGTGGCTACAGAAATGGGTAATGCAGTACGTGATAAAACTTGTTACAGAGAGATCAATATATGTCTAAAACCAATCATTATTATATTTATTTTGCAGAAAGTTCTTCAATAAAATTAATAACATTAACAGAAATAGAATACTGTGACAATATCGAAGAAGATCATGTTCACGAAATTTCTAGTAAAATGTTCATAAAATGGTAAAGAGTAGATACTAGAGTGAAAAAGTAACAATAGGACAATAGTAACAATAAAAGTTTACCTATTTATAAAAGGTTATTGTTGTACAACTATTTATGAAAAGGTCGGCCTGTAACAACTTTTATTCTATTTACAATAAGATCTAGTGTTGACTTGTTTACAATAGATTTTTCTAGCCCTCATTTATAAAGGGTTATTCTTTGTATTTTATTATTTGCATGGAATTTCTTTGTTTTGCTAGAATTATCTTTTTGAAACACTATGTAAATAGACCCCCAAGCGCGGTCAGGAGTTAGTATTCGTTTGATCTTTGACGAGTGACTATTGGGCGTTATATCAGGTTAACGGTTCCGAGGTATTGTTATACTGTCTTTGTGTGTGTGTGTATAGTGTAAAATTATTGTGTAAGGTGCATTAAATTCAGTTTTTGTGTATTCAGTTTCATTTTGTATCTGTATTCTATAAAATTGATTGTAAGTAGTGCTAAGTAAATTATTAAGTTATTTATTGTTTATTATTTATTTTAAGTGAATTATTAAGTTATTTATTTCATTACTTCATTATAATTAGTTTATTATTTATTTTGTAAATCTTTTAGTGTAATAAATATTTGTAATCGTAAACTTTAGTGAATTAATTATTATTTAATTACCTAGATCCCGAAACGGACCTTAGCAATAAGTGTCACAATACGTTGACAGGGAAATATGTTATTATCGTTTTAGTGTAATTGGTAGGCTAGATTGTTGAAAAATGTTTATGTAAACAGATATTGCATGCAGGCCATCCATAAGTCAACATACAAGCATGATTCTTAGTTTGTGGGAAAGCTGTGACGTTTTTCTATAAGAATTTATCCTTGTTATAAACGCTTGGGTCTATTGTACATTGTAGCAAAGGGGGAAGAGAGTGGCGCACGACAAAATACTACCTGCAGTGTTCCCAAACAAGTCACCCTCATGTCATTCTCCTGCAACCAACAGAATTGTGAAATATACGTACGTGTAGATAAAATTATGCTTTACTAATGGTTTTTCACAAGTAAAATCTAACTATATGAATGGTGTGTGTGACGTCATGGGAAAGGAATGTGATACGACTGCTGTTTATTAGAAGCGGAACAGTACGGAACAGTCGAAGCCTTAAGGGTTAAAAACAAACATAACATAAAATAAAATAGAGAAGTGGATGTAGGCCTATTTACTCAAAATACATACCTTGCAGTCAGCGCAACTAGTTTCTATGCCAAGGTACCGGGTTCAATTCCTAGTTAGTTCTGCCATTTTTTCATCTGTATATCACCTCATTATCACCTAAACACAAAAGCAAAGGTTTATGCAGGCATCATCACTCAATAAAAAAGTAATAACAATAAAATAACCTAGAGCGTGTAGAAAAAGTGGTAGAAACACAGCCAGCTCGTGGTGTAGTCATTGCAACTAACTTCTATGCCAGGAGTTCGCAGATTAAATTTCCAGTTAGGTCTGGCATTTTCTCATCAGTAGTTTCCATCTATCATGCTTCTCATCGACTGCATTAACAGAAATTTCAAAACAGCTGGATATAAAACAAACAAAAAATGTAGAAAACAGTGAATTTTTTAAAAGTATGACTGGATAAATACTTGTCTTGGGAAATTTAGACCGGTTGAACCTGTAGTAAAATAATATCATCAAGGATACTTGCATTAAAAAAAATGCCAGATTAAATGATAAAAAACTACTAATAGCACCATATCATGGTCTGATTCTGTCGCATATCTCAACTATAAATCCTTATAATTCATCCTGCAGCTTGAAATCAATTCTATTTCATACAATTATACAATAAATTTCACTAACCTTTTTAAGCTGCCTTCATTTCTACCATCAGCCACTTACACGTGTTTAAATGATATCAATGATCAAATGATATTGTGTACTCTGATGACATGCCCATAACAGGCAGGTGGAGTGTTAAATTATTTACACTCTATCTGCTAGTTCCAGAACTACAACAAATAGATCTGTTTCTTATCACGTGGTCAGCCAATTACTATTACTGAACTATTTAAGAACGGAAGAGGTAGAGGTGTAAAAGACACAAGTCAGAGTTATCTCCTCTGAAAGTAATGAATTTCATTATACAGCCAGAACCTTGTAGTGAATGAAGTTAAGGTGTCATTTGCAGGGTGCAAAGTAGATGCTTTTCGGAGGGCCTGGCATACTGATAAGCATAGTGTTACCGTAACGTAACATTATGTCTTAACAACTTATTAAAATCACGTTTACTATTGTTCAAATCTTAAAATTTGTTTCCTGAGAATTTTTATTAAATTGATATTCCTCCTCACCTGTACCGTTCAAATGGTTTCTCACAAGTAAAATCTAACTTTATGAATGTGTGTGTGTGACGTCATGGGAAAGGAATGTCATACAGCCGCTGTGTATTAAAAGTGGAACAGTACGGAAGCCTTAAGGGTTAAATTAATAAACAATTTACATTTAAATTAACAAAAAGTATGTGTAGCCCACTTCTATTTTGAAAAAAATCTGAAAAATTTTTTAGTATTCCTTTTCGTATTCTTTTCTTGCAGCAATGCTTTACAATCTTTCAAAACAAGGTTTTCCGCAAAAGAAGCTTCTTCATATTCTTTAGCAAAACAAAGAACAACTAAAAACTGGGATAATTTAATTACTGTACAGTATTAGGTCCCTGTGAAATGCAACTTTTAACTACCATAAGTTATTTTAATATTTAGTCAGTGCAGGTACAGCACATGGGTAAATAGAAATTAAAGATATAGAAAAACGTATGCGTTCATATGTAGCCTATATTTAAGTACTACATTAAAAGTAGGCTTAAAACACAAATAAATAGTGTATTATCACGTAAAAATTGTAAGATCGTTATTTACTTATTCAATAAGTAGGCTAAATAGGTAGTAAATATAAAAAGGTAGTGAAAATGAATGGGTAGGTAAATGAATAATTTAACACAGTGTTAAAACTGTTTAGGCTGATCCGTTTTTATCTTTGCATGTCTTAGACTATACTCTCTTTTTGAAGTCTCCTGGATGCAGAGAGAAAACCACAGATGACATAACAACACTTGTTTCAATCTGCTTTATAATGTATCTAGAAATCAATACAAAACTATTGGAATAAAAAGTTTTTACAATATGCATACCCTAGTAAGCAACATGTGTATGGAGTTTAAAATACTAAAGAAACTCATGGTTGTAGCGATAAGAAAAGACTTAACTTTTAGAATATGAATGAATTAATAAAGTTCTAATAGGTACTGCTACATGACTAATATTAAACATGTTATTAGTTGTTAAAAATTAAAGAAATATTTTAAAAGACATAAGTGGGCAGGTTTGTCTACACATTAGTTGCACAGCCTTGTGCAACTAAATTTCACTTTTTAGAAAAAGAATAGTAATTCATTAATGATTATTTAATTGTTCTGGTTTATACCTGCACGAAGAAACTTGGTTTGAGGTAATCTGTACATATTTTTAATTTCTAATAGAATTAAATTTTGTAATTCCCATTTTTTAAATGATTAAAATAAAACACTTACCGATATTTTACAGAAAATCTGCCGCTAAACTGGAAACTCGGTGTACAGCGGCAAAACGTTGCCAACTCAAAAAAATCAGAAAAAACAAATATCCCATAAAGAAAAAATAAATACTTTTAGTTAATTAAGAAGCAATTTTTTGTTATTAGAATTTTATTGATCATAAAATAAACGTTCCAGAAATTAACAGTAGGAATTCAATGCGATAGTAAACTAATTACATCATGTAGATCATGAAATTAATAAACAATATAATAAATTTCTAGAATCGAATTTAAATTCATTGATTAACTTAACAAACAAAAATATTTGTACTGAATAAACTTATTTCGAGTAAATATTATCAAGAGTACGTTATCAACGTAATTATGGTGTCATTTATACTCTATGTACTTGCGTAGTTCAATATTTAGTTGGCTGCGCCGTTGTTATTGTTTATCAGTTGTATCTATGTTGTTGTTTAGTTAAAATTTCTATTTATTTCATTAAACTATTCATCAAAAGCTCATCGCAACATGATCAAACGATCAATAATTACGTTAAGTTAAGTACGTGTTAACAAGTTACAAGTGCCTCATCATTGCATAACTACCTATTTGTAAATACTTTTGTTAACCTAGAACTACTTAAAATGACTTCTGGCTTTTTACTGAATGTTGTCGGGCAGATAGAAAAGGCTGATTTTCCGGATTTTGATGATATATATTGTAAATACTGCTTCATGTATGGCCCTGATTGGGATATAGTATCTGTAAGTACTATGAACTTTATTAACTTATAAAAATTATTAAATTATTGTTGGCCTATTTTGGAAACGAACTTATTTTGCTTAAAACATTAACTGAGGTAGATTTATTTAAAAAAACCAGGTGCAGATGATAGAATCTCTGTATTGTTAATTGTTGAATTGTGCAATGATAAAACAATAATAATGTACATATTTTAGGCTGAACTGTTTTGTTACTTTTCAAAATAGTGCTCATGTTTAGAACCTCCTGTTTAGCTGAATTACTGTAAAATTAATCTTTATACGTATGAATGATGTGTAATGGCATCTGAATTGTTAGTTCATTAACTAATATTGTACATTGCCAATGTGTTTTGATTTTCTATGGCCTAAAAGTGTATTAACACAATTGTTACTTCCTTGTTAAGAAAATACCAATTCCTTAGACTTTAACTAGACATTGTATTGTAAAACTGTCACTTGAGGACCTGAGAAGAAAATCTAGAAAATACCACAAACTGAACAACACATTGAGTTAAACAGAAGAGACCGACCAAATGACAGAAAATTGTGTATTCCAACGAAGAATGCCAGAAGAGGTCAGAAAGATTGAAGGAGTACTGGAATAGAATCAAGGAAAGAAACGTCAAGAAGAGTACCCCAACCCAACAAAATGGAAATAAGATGTTTCTTCTTTAAAGAACTTAACATAGTTCTGGCTTTAAAAAAAAACTGTTTTTAATTTCCAGAATCTTCAAAGTTTCCGTTAGTATTGCCACTTAAAAATTTGTTAAATCTGATTGTACAGAAATACAGGTGCATTCAACCTTGAATTTAAGAAGATACATTTCATACTCAGTAATCATTTTCTCGACTTGTGGATTTAGAATTTGGCTTTAAACTGATCATAATTACAAATGGAACATCTGTAGTATAAAAGGCAGTTTTATTGAACTTTTATAAAAACATTGAAGACATACTGAATTCATTGTTATGTCAAATATTTCTCTAAGTTATTTATTTTCTTCACTGTTATTCTTATGTAACCAGTTTAGAAACTTATGTAACCAGTTTACCAATTATCATTGTCTTTTTTATTTATAGGGTGTTGAAGAAGGTATATCACAGATTGGAAAGAAAAGTCAAGATGAGAGACAGCTTTTTGTTTGGAATTTCCCTTTGGAAATCTCATTCAAGAGCACAAATCCTTATGGATGTAAGTACCATGTAGTTTTTTAAAATCTAATTCACCATTTTGATTGTAAAATTTTAATACGCGTGCGCGCACACTTTGAAAGGTTCGTTTGCATCAGAGACCAATTTACTAGAATTGTGACTAGTTTGTAGTGAAGATGACAATAACAAGAAAACAAATTATTTCATAATATTATTAAATTAAATAATTGATACAATGTGTACTGGATGTGTAGTATTTTTCTTTTTTGTAACATAGGCATGTTTTTGTTTTATTTTTTTTTGTTTAACGTCTGACTGTTATGCAATTACTCCTAATGCAGACGGTGAAGGATGAAATGATTTTTTTGTAACGTATGTAAATATGCTGTGCCTGAATGGAATTTGAACCCAAGACCCTATGATGACAGGCGAGCATGTTACCAACTGCGCCAATGCGGTCGGCCAAAAACATACGCAGGGCAGGTTGCTTGTAGGCCTGCTTATGGCAAGATAGTAATAAAAGAAAAGAAAAATTTAAATTTGAAGAATCCTAGATCGAAAATTCATTTGAGATCCTCTATAAAATTATAGTGACTGCAAATAAATAATATTTAATGTAAAGATAAATCTTTATAATGCATCCTGCAGTTTGAAATTATTTCTATTTCATATAATGAATTAATATAATAATTTCACTAACCTTCTTTTTAAACTGCGTCACATTTATTTTAATTTTTACTTACACGTGTTTCGGTGGATCCACCATCATCAGAGTAAATGAAAAAATTTTAAATTTTACATTTACTCTGATGATGGTGGATCCACCGAAACATGTGTAATTAAAAAATAAAATAAAGGTGACGCAGTTTAAAAAAAAAGGTTAGCGAAATTATTATATTAATTCATTATATGAAATAGAAGTAAAGATATTTACCATTTTTACTTTCCCTTGTCTATATGAATATATAGTAAGGAAAATAGGCCTATTGTTTTCATGTCAATTTTTCGAAATCGAGTTTTCACCGGATATACACGTTTTCAGACCCCCCTGAACCCAAAAAACATTTTTTTAGCGATTGGTCTGTGTGTGTGTGAGAGAACACAATATCTCAAGAACGGAACATCGTACGAAGTTGAAACTTGAAGCTTAGGTTAGGTACTACTAGAGGACCCGACACAAACATTTTCATCAAAATTGGTCAACCGGAAGTAGTTTATACATGTAATTTTTCACTTTTTGCAATTTTCTCAAAAACTGCTCTTATTTTTTTTTAAAGAATTGCCTCATTTCCTACATTTTTCTTGCTCTACATTATAGGGTAAGCCCCATGTCTGCTGAAATTTTTGGGGAGGCTGTGCTCTCGTAGCAAAAACTGTTTTTTTAAGATTGCCGCCTTAATATGCATTTTAGGGCAAAAGTGTATTTAATCAAAGTTGTAGAACATTTAAAAACTGTGATTCCAAACATTTCTTTGTATAATGCTTAGTTTAGCTAGTAATTTGTGATTTTTTTTCATGAAAATTGTAAAAAAAGTCGATTTTTTAAGATTTTGGCCTTAGTATTCATTTTACGACAAAAATACATATATAATCAAATTTATAGGAAATTGAAAGATCTACAACTTTTAGTCAAGCATTTTTCTCTACAGAGCCTTGCTTAGCATCAAAGAGTAATTTTCCGTATTATTAAACCAAACTAAGGTTGGTTTACATTTTGCATCATTCACTCATGATTAAAATAAGGTTATGTTTTTTAAGGTTCGTTTTTTTGTTTATTTCTAATGTTAGGTTATATTGTTCATTGTTAGCATTGGCAAGGGAAAGTTGTGTCAAGTGTTTCACACCAGATTTTTTGTTTCCAAAATCAAAACAGAAGTTAACTCCTTTAGGTTATACAGCCTTTCTTACGCCTGTTTTGGTTTGTAGGTCACAGATATCTTGCTCTGCTATGAAAAGCGACTTTAAAACCCTTTAGGTATTTCAATCTGAATTTTTGCAACTTTTATAACATTGTATAATTATAAGTAATTAAACATTTCATGAAAATCTGAATTTTCAATTTGTAAATTATTTATCAAAATTTTACGATTTGACGTTCTACAAAAGATTACACAACAAAACTTGTTAACAATTTCACTAATTAACAGTTGAGCAGTATTTTACCTCAATGCTAACGGAAAAATCAGCCATAAGAGTCATAACCTTTATCCATGCAACTGTTGCATGTTCAGAAGTGATGGTGTTAATAAAAAGGATTTATGTAATAAAATTTCACCAGGCGTGAAAAGATAGTCAAAAAAGGATATTGTGCAGACTTAATCAAATTACATTTTTGTCAAATCTCTGCCCTGTCCTTTGTCAACCCATGGTGTATTGGTCAGCATAACTGGTTTCAATACCAGGGGTTCTGGGTTCAATCCCGATAATGTCTCACAGCTTTTCATCAATCATTTTTATGTGTCTTTCTTCATCACCTGAATTATTAGCAGTAATTTGCAAACCAGTCGCAGGTAAAGCCAAAAGAAAAAAATACCACTGTCCTTGAGGACTGAATAAGAGGCTTAGGAAAGATGAGGCGCATGAATTTAAAAATAATACCTGTACAACTATTGCTGAGACATCAGTCCAGACTTCAATCATGAACTCCATGTTCTATCACGTCTTTTTCCAGATTAAAAATTTCTAGAATACTACATAACAGACAAATAAGTACAAAGACATTTCGCTGCTTAATCACTAAATAAATAAGGATAAGATCATTATATACAAATCGCTTTGATCTGAATTACCTTATTCTTTCTCTGCAATGCAATGCCAGCATAACAATGCAACCATGATTCTTCCCTCATTATTTAACATGTTAAAGAAACTTTTAAGTGTTTTTTTTTTTTTTAATTTATAATATTTCTTTTCAGGGCCTCAGTTGATTATAAGCGTTTACGGTCAAGACACATTTGGAAACGACGTTGTCCGTGGCTATGGAATATGTCATCTTCCCATTCAAACAGGTTGTAGTAAAAAAAGGTATGTTTGATGTTACAGATTTTAATTATTAATGTAAATTACTGAATATTTTTACAACAGTTACAATTTGTTTTAGTTGTTAGCAAAACGGAAGTTAAAATGATTTTAATTTAATGCAAAACGGAAGTTAAAATGATTTTAATTTAATGTGTAACACAAGTTTGTAAGATTTCCATTGAATGTAGAAAATGTTAAGTAAAAAATTTTTAGAATATAATATTAATTATTAAAGAATTTATTTTCTTCAATTTTGAACAAAAATAAATTTTAAGACTAATTATTGTAGAAAAATACGATACTAATTATATTTTCATACTAAGTTTTTTGTTACAGTGGTCTATTGTCGTGCATTTTATTCTCGCTTTTGTTAACTATTAATTTCTTCTATTCCCACTTTAACTTCTTATCAGCCGTTAATCATTACATATTGTAATTATGTAATTACTGAATTACCGGACTAATATAGGATAATATACTTACAAGGTAATTGCATGATTAGTTGTGCAGAAATCTACTTATGCTGGGAGAAAATACATCAGAAAATTATCACACATTTTTAAAAAGTTGCGTTTATCTGCATTTGATTTAAAACTGCTGAAAAATGACTTGATCAATGAAACATCCTATTTTTCAAGAATTCCTCTCTAAATAGTCTAGTCACAAAGTTATTAGTCTAAGTAACACTCAATAAAATTCCCCTTATTATAATTATCAGTCGGCCATAAATATCCATCCACTACTATTTGGTAATGGCTCTCTTTTATTATGTAATTCTCATTTTATAAATACAGTAGAATCTCAGTAGTGGCCTGTTATGAGTGACTAGACTAATATATTTGTTATAGTAATAAATAAATGCTCAATTGAATGTCATTGTTTAGGTCGTCAGCGGAAAGACTCGTTTGAACCTCTTGAGGTTTTACTAAGTAAAACAAGGAGTGAGGTGGTTTACAATTACCTTCTTCACGAGTTGAAAAGTATGCTAATCAGCATTCCAGGCCCTCTAAAAAGCATGTATTTTCCACCTTGCAAATGACACCTTCACTTCATTCACCACAGGGTCTGGCTATAATGAAATTCATTACTTTCAGAGGAGATAACTCTGATTAGTGTCTTTTACACCTCTACCTCTTCTGTTCTTAAATGGTTTAGTCATTTAATTAACTGACCAAATGATAAGAAACAAATATTGTTTGTAGCCCTGGAACTAACAGATTGAATGCAAATAATTTAACACACCACCTGTATTGGTTGTCAATAAATGTTGAAAAAATTTTATTAAAAAAATTTAAAATGTGTTAATGTAAAAAAAATATATATATTTGTTTTCAGTGTGGCAATGTTTGTACCGGAATCTAGTTCAGTACTTCAAAGAATTACATCTTGGTTAACTGGAAGAAGACCAGAATATGTTGATCCTAGAGTTTTAGCTCACGGAGAAGGCAGAGAAGGTAAATTTGTTGTCATCTTAGTGAGATGAATTATATAAACTAACTAGACCAATGTTTAAAAAAAACTGATGTATACCTCATACCAACTTTCTTTTTCTTTTTTCTTGCTCTATGACATAGTAGGTACGTAATAGGAAGGAAAGTATTGTTTTCACGAAGATTTTTTTGCTATCGAGTTTTAAATAATAGAAATTATTTTAGAATAATTTCTTCCAGAAATAGTACTAAAATGATGCCGACATGTGAAACGTTATTACCAGTTTTGAAAGAAAGGCTAAGTTTTAGTTGGAAACTTTGTACGTTAAGAAAATTTTAAAGGAAATGGGTTTTAAGTGGAAAAAGTGTCAGTCACAATGAAATCAATTAAAAGGTATCATGTGGTTAACAAACCGTGCAATTGCACAATAGTAAAATATAGTGTCTGACTGTTGAGGTTGGCAGCACTGTCAGATTTCTCTTCCCTTCCTCACAGGGCATCCGTACGCAAAAGGCATTCTCGTAACTCACTATTTATACACGTATAAATATTTAAATTAGTTTTTCTTTTCTATTAACATTTCTTTTGTGTTTCTTTTTCAGTTACTCGAGTAAAGAGTCAAGGAATGGTTTGGGTGAATTTTAACGTACTTACTAAAGATTTTTCTTCGCACGGTTTAGATAATATGCCTCGCACAACAATTACGACTACTGGCTCAATTACTACTGATTTTGCGAACATGAATCTTTCATGATGTAGATTAGGAAACAATTTGTGTATAGTGTAGTTTTTTGTATTATTTTGTTATAATTTTGAAAACGTTTTGGTGTAATATATTGTGTATACTTTTTATAATTTTTATAAATTACTTTTTGTAATAATTTTGTTGTTGTAGGTATAATTGTTTTTTCAATGTGTTCATCTACAATTTTTATTTAGGCCAAAGAATAAAATTATTACTATTGTAATTTTATTTTTATACATTTTTATTTGTGAAGGTTACTATAAATATATATAAAATTAATTATATATAAATATTGTGAAGGTTAATTTGTAGTTTTATTTCAAATTTTTCTGTTTTTATGAAAATTGATTGTTTTTATCTTCCGTTCTGATTTTTATGGTCATTGTTAATTTTATTGTGTTTTATTGTAAAAGATGCATTATATCAAAGGGCGATCCAAAAATAACCGAACTGAGAGTGCTGCCATATTGTATAGTAGAGAGTTCTCCCACTAGATGGGGTTAGTAGAGACCTTCAACAAATAACTGCCCAGATGGTGTCAGTTTGTAGGTTAACGTTTGATCATAGCTTTGTGTTTCTCTTACTGTTGTCGTGTTCCGTCTGCGACGTCGTTAAGGCAGATTTTAAAGAACAAAGAGTGTGTTTGAAATTTGGTTTCCTGTTTGAAAATCGATGATGGAAGCTTAACAAATGCTTCAACAGGCTTTCAAGGAGGAAGCCACGAGCCATACACAAGTTTTCGAGTGGTTTGGGCGCTTTAAACGTGGTGAGATGAGTGTTGAAGGCTGTGTTCATTCTGGGCACCCTTCAACATCTCAAAACAATGAAACTTCAAAAAATTAATGAGAATCATCGTTTCATGATCGACAACTTTTCTGAAGAGACTGGCGTGAGTTGGAGCTTGCGCCAGCGAATTTTGGCTGATATTTGAAAATTAGACATGTTGCTACTAAATTTGCTCCTTGCATTCTCAAACAGGATCAACAAAAGATTCGATTGAATTTGAGTCAGGACTTGAAAAACGAGATTGAAAGTGATCCAAACTTTTTGACCAAAATCATTACAGGTGATGAGAGTTGCTGTTATGGGTTTAACCCAGAAACCGAACAAGCATTAAGCCAGTGGAAGATTGGCTTGGTGCTTAATGATGTCGCAAGCAGAACATGACAACAGTAAGAGAAGCACAACACTATGATCAAATGTTAACCTACAAACTGATGCCGTCCTGGGCAGTTTCTCTATTAAGGTCTCTAAAAATCTCTCTATTAAGGGTTAAGGTCTCTATTAATCCCGTGTAGTGGAAGAACTCAATACTACGTCTACATGTAACAGCACTTTCTCAGTTCGATTATTGTTGGGATTCCCCCTCGTATTCACAGCAGTGGCAGCTTGTGTCTTCAAAAATAGGTGAAGAGTTGCAAAAAATCTGAGAAAAACTAGTTAAGGCCAAGCCAATTGCTGTGAGCACTGGTCTACGCATGCGCATACTTGACTTCGACCCTGCATACCCCTCTGACCTACAGTTAGATGTACAGTCAGAGTGTTGTTGAAAATTGACAGCACCCATTTTATTTTGTAGGCATGCTGTTCCATTGTTGATTACATACGCTGCACCATTGCAGTTCATACAAGACTGTACTAATGCAGACGCACGTTTTGCCCAGCGCTCTCCTTACGAAAATCAGGCTATATACTGGTAAGTATCTGTGAGAATACTGAGAGTAAAGAAATGTAAAATACCCATGCACACATTTACAATACAACTGTGTGACGCCACAAATACAAAACAAATAACATGCACGTGCAGTAAGTTGATAGACCCTTCACAATCTCTTCACTATCTATTATTCACTATTCACTGATATGCCAGTGACTCTCCGTTGTAATGGCAACCCGCTCACTTATGAAGAGAATCTATGGCCACCCATCTAACTCTTCACTTGGACATTTAAGACAATTACAAGGGCTATTTAAAACATAAGAAAGCGCCTTAAGCGGATGCAATTATTTTTTATACATTTTTACATGAGACTTCTTCATTTACTGTAAAACAAAAGATAATTATAACAGAAAGTTACAAAACTTTACATACAGATTTGAAAACACCATTTGTACAAAATTTCATCGAATACCTATACAAACGCTTTCACGACAAGTCACACGAACACAAGAACCCACTGGTGCGTTCACTTTCCACCTTCCATTTACCTGATAATCCCCCTAGACGCCTTAAAAGATGCTGGAGTAGAGACCTGCTAATTTGATATACAAATTTCATTCTTGGTGAGGCACCAATGAGGGCCCTACCCCTCTCATGCCTATCATGTCATTTACATTATTATCTTAATCATCACATTTGCTTGTTGTAAAATTTTACAGTTGTAAATAAAGAATTAGAGAAGAAAAAAAGGTTTTTTGCTGATTTAATGTTAGGAGTAAATTATTTAGTCTGCTAAAGTTGTCATTCAAACACCATGTTATTTATGTGAGTATTTGTGTATTATACATGTTAGTTATTGGAAATGATAGTTTATATGATTTGATGGTTTGTTTATAATATCATTCTGTTATTAGACATAAACAAAATCATGTTCTACCTTTTGTATTCGTTAAATATTTTGAATTCGTTATATGTAGCCATGACAAATGACGTATTATAAATTTACTTTGTTATACATTACAGAATGTAACGTAAATATTATTGCTTAATCACTTGGCGACATGTTTGACTTAACATATTGAATTTTTTAAGGTTCATTCACTCAACTACAATAATTTAATTTATCACCTGTTAAAAAACCCCAATAATTTTTTACTTTCTCTTGCCTATCTGAATATATAGGAAGGTAATTATTGTTTTCATGTTGATTTTTTGAAATTGAGTTTTCACCGGATTACATATTTTCAGACCCCCTGAACCCAAAAAAAAAAACATGTTTTTAGCAATTGGTCTGTGTGTGAACAAAATATCTTGAGAATGGAACATCATTCAAAGTTGAAACTTGAAATTTATATTAGATACCACTATCGGACCTGATACGAACATTTTCAACAAAATCAATCAACCAGAAGTAGCAGTTTATTCGTGTAATTTTTCATTTTTTTCTGATTTTCTCATAAATGGCTCCTACGATTTTTTTTTTAAATCGTCTCATTTACTACATTGTTTATGCTCTACAAGATGGAGTAGGCGGCATGTCTGCTGAAAATCTTGGGGAGACTGTTCTTTTTTATAAAAAAGTGGTTTTTGAAAGATTGTAGCCTTAATATGTATTTTAAAGCAAAAGTATATATTATCAAAGTTGTAGAAAATGTAAAAACCTACAATCTTTATTTCAAACTTTTCTTTGTATAATGCCAAACTAAGGTTGGTTTTCATTTTGCATCATTCACTTATGATTAAAATAAGGTTATGTTTCTTCAGTTACCAACTACGTGGATTGTTAAATTATTTGCACTTGATCTGCTAGGGCTACAAAAATAGCTGTGTTTCTTCTCACATGGTCAGCCAATTTAATGACTGAAGCATTTAAGAACAGAAGAGGTAGAGGTGTAAAAGACACTAATCAGAGTTATCTCCTGTGAGAGTTATGAATGTTATTATACAGCGAGACCATGTGGTGAATTAAGTGAAGGTGTCATTTGTAGGCTGGAAAGTAAATGCTTTTCAGAGGACCTTGTATGCTGATAAGCATACTTTTCCATTCTGTGAGGAAGGGAGTGATAAACCACCTCACTTCTTGTTTTACTTAGAAAAGACTCTCGAGGTTTTTTAAACCAGCCTTTTGGCTGATGCCCTAAACAACATTCTCAAAGGTCAGTTTTATTCAAGAACTGCCTAGGGTGATAAAGATAATATTATTATTAAAATAATAATAATAGAAGATATTATTACTTTCAGTGTCAAAATCTGATATTTTTATGTCGTAAACTGCTACAAAAATGTCAAAATTCATATGGGAATGATGTTGCTTTGTTGAATACAATTTGTGATACTAGCGCAGCAGATAAAGCTAATCCTGCAAATTGCAACAGTAGTGTACACCTGTTGGTGCAACTGCCACAGTTTTCAGTGAAACTTGGGTACTCTCCATCTATGTTGTGACTTTCCTGAGAAAGTGTCCACTCACCACTTGCGATAGTCGACAGTGAGAACCTGTCCTAACCAAAAATGTTTAGTTTAATTTGTGCAGTAAAACATTTATTGCATAACATATAGCAATACCTCGAAGTACTACTTGCTTTCAAAAGGTAAAAACTATTAAATTGTTAGAAACTTGTGGGAAATTTTGCCCATAACAGGCAGGTTACTGTTAAATTATTTGCACTCTTATCTGCTAGTTCCAGGGCTACAAAAAAATAGTTCTGTTCCCTATTACATGGTCAGCCAATTATAAGACTGAACTATTTAAAAATAGAAGAGGTAAAGGTGTAAAAGACACTAGTCAGAGTTATTTCCTCTGGGATAATGAATTTCATTATACCGTTAGACGCTGTGGTGAATGAAGGTACCGTTTGCAGGTGGAGAGTGGATGCTTTTGAGAGGGCCTGGTAGGCTGATAAGTATTCTTATCAGTTAAGTGAGGAAGGCAAACCACCTCACTCCTCGCTTTACTTAGTAAGGCCTCTAGAGCATTAGTTTTGGTCATGGCACACTAACATTTGAGTTAGACTGAAAAAGTGCCCAGTTATAGCAATGGAAGCAGTTAATACCCTTTTACATTTTACAACCATCTACTTGTAGCAGCTGGGCTTTCCCCCACAAACAAACATGAAAAACAAGAAACATGAGAGACTTCTCTCAGTTGAACAGTGTGTGTGTTTCTCTGCAATTCCACAACGAATTGAACTTTTATGTAAGAAGAGACAAGCTCAAGTTTCTCATAGGTGTAAGCCAATAGATCACCAATTAAATAAGTTTTAAGTTCTTAGACATTATTTTCTTGTTCATTTTTTAAAAATAAATATTAGTGAAATTATTTTAATTTTTTTTATCACAAGTCCCAGAAGTTTCGCAGCACACCCAGCTACTCTCATGACACACCCGTTGAGAACCACTGCTCTAGAGGGTTTACTACCACTGAGTGGAAAACTCAGTGAGAAAGGCAATTGTACACCACCTCACTCCTTGTTATACTTACACCTTTAGAGGTTCAAACTAGCCTTTCAGCTGATTACTTAAAGAACAACAACATGGGAAATCAATTAAGTGTTAATAAGTATCTTATTTGCCCATTACGGGCAGGTGGAGTGTTAAATTAATTGCACTCGATCTGTTGGTTCCAGGGCTACAAAAAATAGTTCTGTTTCTTATCACATAGTCAGCCAATTATATGACTGAACTATTTTAGAACAGAAGTAGAGGTGTAAAATACACTAGTCAGAGCCATCTTCTTCGAGAGAAATGAATTTCATTATACAGCCAGACCCTGTGGGGAATGAAGTAAAGCTGTCATTTGCAGGGTGGAAAGTAGATGCTTTTCAGAGGGCCGGGCATGCTAATAAGCATACTTTTTCACTCAGTAAGAAAGGCAATGGTAAACCACCTCACTCCTTGTTTTTACTTAGTAAAACCTCTAGAGGTTCAAATCAGCCTTTCGGCTGTTGACCTAAACAACAAAGTATCTTATAAGAAAACCGGTTCATCCACAGACCATATTTTGAAAATAATTTAGTCTGAAATCAGTCTCTAGTAGGCCTAAACATAATTTTTTTTATTAAAATGAAGAAAATAATATCGTAAACAATGCGTCATTTTCTTTGTATACGAGATAAATCACATACAGCGGATCACGAAACCTGTCTGTAGTTAAATTTAATAATGAACTATAAAAGATGTTTACAAATAACTGCAGTATTGTGTGACCTCACAGGATTTATATTCCATATAGATTAATTGACTAAAAGAATCAGCCTTGAATGACATAGACATATTCAATTAACAGGCATAGTGTATATATAAAGATCTTCATTTCAGAAATCAGCTTGATTTTAAATAACTTCAGATTCACATCACTATTGTCAACTAGTGTAAGAAAATTGTTTCGTCAAAATGAAGCATTTCTTCGTAGCAGTACTTTTCGCTATTTCTGCAGCTTCTTTTGTACAGGTTTGTAATATTCAGTATTAATCACAAAATATACTTAATGATTTTTTTTAACAAAATATCTATAATGTAGCTTACACGTGAGTGGCAGGTTAAGCAAGCAGATGAAAAGAACTTTTTTTTTAATTTTAATGTTGTTTACAGTCAAGAATATAACCAAATTCCAATCAAGAATATAACCAAATCTCCATCAGTTCTATACTATTTACTGGTACAAAATTTTAATAAAACTATTTTTAATTTGTGTTTTATTATTTATTTGTTAACTGCGTCTAGGAGACTCCAAAAAGGGAGTATATGATTATCAAGATGAAAATTGGTAATTCTAAATACCAAAACAATGTTAAATTTAATACTTATCATGTTTTATTACTTTCAGAGGCGGATTAATACTTGTTGGGGCCCTAGGCAATGGCAAATGAGGGCCCCCCCTCACTTTGCTTTGACGTAATAAAAACATGATAGTTAATATTTCAATCAAGTTTATTTTCTATCAAAATAACATTTGTTCTGATATCTGATAATTATAATAATAATAATAATAACTATAATAAAGACGATTTAGAAAAATTTTCTCCTACATTTCAATTCACTGAACTCATCGATGATGTCATCAAAATCAATTTTTCGTAAAATATTTCAATTTTTTTCCAAATTTTTTTTTAAGTTTTCAATTTTTTATTTTTTTTTATTTTGTCGGGGGCCCCTAGGCACGTGCCTAGTAGTGCCTATTGGGTAATCCACCACTGATTACTTTATTACATAGTGTATCTAGAAATAACAAAACGGAAAATTATTTTTTGCTGAATTATTTGTCAAATAATTGGAAAAATTGACTGTAGGATAGTGTTTATTTTTTATAAAACAATTAAACAATTAAAAAGTGTCAATGTAGGTCGTAATATAATACAAATACTTTTTTATGTTTTTATTTATTATCTTTGTTATTATATGACATAATTACCAATATATTATTGTTTATTAAATGTATTAATGTAATACAATACAGTTATACAACCTAATACTGTACTAGTAAGAAGGAAGTACAGTTAACAAAAAATAAACATTGTTTTTTATGAAGAATAAAGTTACAAAATTGTAATATTTTTATTCATTAATAAACAGTTTGTTTATTTACAGAAAGTATTGATCACAATATTTACAAAAATTTTAATTATTTTAACAAGGTGTAATTCGTTTGTTATCAGTTTATTTTAAAATGTAAGTATAAAAATGTCAAGCAAAGACAATAAAAGTTTGGATAGTTAGATTCTTTGCATCAAACAGTAAAACTTGACTGAACTGTGTATTAATATTATGAAATATGAAGTAGTTGAAGCTGAATATGATAATGATACCAATATTATAAGATGACAAAATATTAAATAACACAATTCACAATTTATTAAATTGAATTTACATAGTAAATACAAATTAACTTTACTGACTGACTGACACAGAGTTCCATTCTCAGCATAAAAACTAAATATTTTTTTTAGCTTTTATTTTTTTATTGGGAGCTGTACTTTTTTCATTGACAACCACCCAATTCGATCACTGCTTTTCACTATATTTTTTGACATGATTCGGCATGAATTTTTGAACAGGGACCCCCAATGGAGTTGTTCAGAAATGGCTGTCAGCTAGTCATCATACAAAGTTGCTTGCCCAACCAGTGTTGCTTAACAATTAATGGCTATATTCTACCAGCTAACTGACTGGGTTGGATCGAAGACTACAAGAAAAAATTAAATAAATCTTATAAATAGAAAAACTTATTCTACTGCCAAAAGTAGGTTTACTTACAAAATTACAAAGTTAGCATATAAACCAAAGAAGCAAAAAAAATAAAGAAAATTAAAAATTCTGTATTGTAAACAAAAATGAAATCAATATCATAATGATGAAAGAAAACTCTTTAAGAAACCTATTAATACTCGTACATAATTTTCTTACAACACAAAGGGACTTCTTGATATGTTACAAGGTGCTTTCTCTGGAAGAAACTTTAGGTTTAGGCTTTCTGTGTTTTTTTTGTAACTTCTGTTCTAATTTTTTGCCTGATGAGAAAACGGTCTTCAAATAGGATAATTCTTTCATGTATATGCTGTAATGAAACATCAAAGAACTTGCAGTTAAGGAGTAAAGAAAAACAAAATAGTAAAAGAAGACAATAGAAATATAGTAGAATAAATTTTGAAGAAAATGCACTACCAATTTTGTCTATCTATATAATTCAAAATTATTATTACACAGCACAATAATAAAAATATATTCTCATCATGATTTTGATTCTTAGATAATGTTAAAAAAAATTTTTATCTACATCAAAAAACGATAACATTATTTCTTAGTGAATATTAATATATTTTATAATATTTTCATTGTATTTCAAATTATCTCTTCAGTACTTTAATCTCTACTGGTTTTTGTATAAAAAAACCATTTTAACAAAGGAACTCACATCTATGAGTGATGTACTGTACTTGTATAAGATATTCAGTTTCCTTTCACAAACAAATTACACCATCATAAACTATGTTTCATAAGAGATATACAAAATATTCTTTTTGTATTGTAAATCTACATTTTTGTATAGTAGGCCTGCACGAGGTTTATCTAAAATATATTTGTCTGGTTTTTTTTAATGTATGTTGTTGTTTAGGTCATCAGCCGAAAGGCTGGTTTGAACCTGTAGAGGTTTTACTAAGTAAAACGAGGAGTGAGGTGGTTTACCATTGCCTTCCTCAATGAGTGGAAAAGTACGCTTATCAGCATGCCAGGCCCTCCGAAAAGCACATATTTTCCAATCTGCAAATGACACCTTCACTTTATTCACCACAGGGTCTGGCTGTATAATGAAATTCATTACTTTCAGAGGAGATAACTCTGGTTAGTGTCTTTTACACCTCTACCTCTTCAGTTCTTAAATGATTCAGACATTTAATTGGCTGACCATGTGATAAGAAACAGAACTATTTATTTTAGCCCTGCAATGAACAGATTGAGTGTAAACAATTTGACACTCCACCTGTCTGTTATGGGCAGTTTTAATGTATATAAATTATTATTGTTCAAAGATATTTCATCTGCTTAGTCATAAGCAACCATGATGAATTATGGGAAGGATCTGTAGGTTTAGACCACACCCTGGCTGGTAATTGAACCCAGGACCTTTTGTGTTGCAGTTCAATATTACCTACTCTGAGCCACTGTGCCACTTAGTTGGCCAGTATAATTCTATTTCATTAGTCATAAAATCATTTCAAGAATAAATTTAAACAATTTGTAAATATGAGTTATGTAACATATTGTAACACCAAAGCATACCTTTGGAGTGTCCAAAATATTTCAGTCTATTTTGTTTGTGATCCATAAGTAGGAAAAAATTTATTTTTAACGAACTCATTTCACAACTGTTCAAATAACAGAATCTCACTCAAAAGGGCAGTCGCGTCCATATAAAACAACCTTTGAACTTTCTCAAAGGATAAAGAAAATTATGAACAATCTAGACAAATAAATATCTCTTAGATCATTCTACTCTTTACTAGAAAAAACAACATGTGAGGTGTAAACTAGACCAAAATAGCAATTTACAGTGACAATCAAAACACAATTGCCTAACTGGCATAAATCACAATATGGTACACAAACGCTGGTGTTCCCTAACAAAAATATAAATAAACCAGGAAATACACAATGTGCCATAGAAAGATCTACAATATAGGTAACATTGCTACATCAAAAACTAAATGAAAATGTAAGAAACATTACGAAAGTGAAACACAAGTGGATGGATTATGTAATATTCAGGTCTTACATTAAAAGTACTTCATACGGAGAATGGAATAATTCAGGTAGGAACAATGGGATGTGGATGATCGTTTTTTAACTTTACCAGGAGAATCCAGAAAGGGAATACAGGATCTGTAAAGATAAAACTGATAAGCCTAAATATTAACACTAAGTTAAATTCAAAAATAAATCTTTATAATGCATCCTGCAGTTTTAAATATTTCTATTTCATATAATGAATTAATACAATAATTTCACTAACCTTCTTTTTAAACTGCGTCACCTTTATTTTAATTTTCACTTACACGTGTTTCGGTGGTGTTTTTATACAAGTGACTGAAGATGTATCATCTTCTATAGATTTTTAATAAATAATGTTTTTAGTTTCAATTATATGTTATTTACTCTGATGATGGTGGATCCACCGAAACACGTGTAAGTGAAAATTAAAATAAAGGTGACGCAGTTTAAAAAGAAGGTTAGTGAAATTATTGTATTAATTCATTATATGAAATAGAAATAAGTTAAATTCATTACTTACCAATTTAACTTCTTATAAATACTTGCTTGCTTGCTTCAGTAAGCATCCAATTATTTTATCAAATAATACACAATGTTCCTCACCATACTTTTATAAATTTATTTATTTTTCAACCAAAAAACTATTTAAAAGTAATTCTTTTTTTAGTTTTTGAAGTTATGTCAACTACGGTCATTAGCGACAAGTGTGGGTTTCGGTAATGTAGGTCTAATGGTGAGTTTTAAATTTACAAACCCTAGTTGGGAATCAAACTCAGGACCTTCTGCTTTGTAGGCTAGTGTGCTAGTCACTATGCCACGGAGGCAGCTTAATGTAATTCTCGTACATTGTAAAATGTTTCATTAATCAAGTTTTATTTTAGATTTTTTAAACAAATTTAGATTAACATAATTTTTCTAATCTTGTGGTAATTTATTGATGTATTTTCTACCTGCATATGTAGGTTTTTGTTCAAACAATTTAATGTTGTGATTAGCAACACAGTCATCGATTCTATTTTTTGTTGTGACTGTGATTGTGGAAATTTACATTCTGTAAACAGGTAAGGTAATCATATATGCAATGGAAGATGAATACAAGATAGGGTTGAAATTTAACTGAACACAGCTCACAAGAAATAGAGAACATGATTAAGTTTAGAGGAGGCTTACTTTCAATATTGGACTAATATAATAAATTAGTTAGGTTAGTCGTATACTAGTAAGCTTGGGGAGATCTTTCTGATGCAGAAACAAGTAGTGAAGCAATTACATTGGATAGGTCGAGAGAAGTCTTGTAGAGTACTTTAAGCAAAATGAAATTCTTACTGTACCTTGCTTATTTATTACGGAATCTGTACTGTGGGCAAAGTCAGTAAAACATGATGGTTTGATAGTAAAGCCTCATGGCTATTACACAAGGCACCATTCTGATTTTGCCAAGTTTCATAGGTTGTCCCTCTATGAAGAAAAGCTATCTTATACTGGATCGAAACTGATGTTCCATCTTCCGCAAAGGTTGTTTGTGATTGAATGTGAGAAAAGATTTAAGAAAGAGTTAAAAGTCTTACCTGATTGAAAAGTCGTATTATACAATCCAGGACTTTTTTTGTGCCCAGGAGACTCCAGAATGAGTATAGGACATGTTAGTTATAACACCTGAAATACATATAAGAATCACACAATGTAGGTATTACTACTATCAAGAAAGAAATTCTTGTAGGCTATAAACAGTTTCATCAATCAAGTAATTTTTCAGATTTTTTTAAAGGAATGCAAATTTATCACATTTTAAAAATTGGGGTAATTTATTAATGAATTTTCTTCCTGCATAAGTAGGTTTTTGTTCAAACAATTTTGTGGAGTGATTAGCTGTGTAATAATCATTTCTGTTTCTCGTGTTATGTTTGTGAACATTGAAATTCTGCATCAAATTATTTTGCCTAACATACATAATCACCATAAAAATGTAGAGAGAGGGAACTGTAAGCAATTTAAGCTCCTTAAATAGTGGCCTGCATGAGCCATTTATAAACGATGGAGTCTAAATTTGTGTTTTATATTGTATGTGACTGGTATTTACAATTTGTTTTATATGATGTTTTATTTTAATGTTTTTAAGAGATGAAATTTTTTGATACTGACTTATCCTATACTCTTTTTGAGTTTTGTATGTATGGATTAAAATTTTAAATAAATAAACTGTAATAACAAACTTCATTAATACATTATGGCATGTGTTAAAGGAAATGTTAAGATTAGCAATGCATTTTAATGGTGTTTTTCTTTTGTCTTATAGGATGCTTACAGTTGTCCAGTAACTGTAGTCCTGGCACCAAATCCATGCTGTCCATCAAAATGTTGTGATCCCTGCTGTAAACCATGTTACCAACCAAAGTCGAAATGTTATGACAAATGTTTTGATTACTGCTGCACACCCACAGTTGTAAGTACAAAATTTTCTTGCATGTACCATGTTCTCACAATATAAACTGGTGTAATTAAATGACTAAAATGACCTAAAATAAATTTTCATCTTTTAAATAAAGCATTTTCATAACAGGTATTCTATTTAATTAAAAGTAGGGTCCTTTTCTGTTAATTCACTACCACTCCCATTTATCATGAACTCCATTAATTCCCCACTTTATTATAATTTTGTGCTTTCCTTAGTTTAATACCGGTCGAAATGTTTGTGAACATTGTTTGTTTAATACAGGATTTTATCTTATCGCTGACTGTGATAAATAACCGTGTACTTGAGCGGTCATTTTTGATGTTGCATTTGAATAGAAACATGAACATGTTGATTATTGCCAGTAAATGCGCCACTAAGGATTGTCCTGTACTACATTTTTTGCAAACATGAAAGGTTTTATATAATCCACAATTGTGTACAAATAACCATAAGATGATTTTGCAGCTTAATGACACTCAAAATTGTTGGTCCAATGCTAAACGCAAGTGCTTTAATTGTAATTTAGGTTAGGTTAGGTTTTAAGTTTATATTGCTAAAAACTTCATAATGATTGTTAGGAACTAATTGTCTGAAATATATATGTGGTTATTGATTTATAAATGAAAAATATGTGTGGTAGTGAATTAACGGAAAAGAACCGAAAGTAGTAGGTATAAATTCTTGCTTTAATAAATCTTACTACTTTTTAAAGAGAAAATGAACCTCACTGACTCACTCACTCACTCATTGCCAATTCTCTAACTACCCAATCACTGTGTTAGCATAAGTTCAATACAATTATCTATTAGAGACTGAAAAGAGAATATGAAGCATTTGTTTTTTCAAAACTTGGACCTAAGGACTCCAACAGGGGTAATTTTTATCACTCTTACGTAAAAAGAGTTAACAATCTTAAACCAAATTTTTTAACCCTAACGCGTGTACGTTGCAATCTGTTCAATTTACAACAATAAGCAACCCCATGACCCAATTAGGAAGGATGATATGTATGACGTATAAATGAGGTGAAGTCTCATACAGACTCAGGTCAAACATTCCAGAGAAAGTATGGTTTATTGAACCCCAACCACCAAAGTACACCAGTAACCACTATCTAGTATTCAAATCCATATAAAAGTACCTTTATTAGGATTTTAACTAGCTGAAGTAGCAGATCGAGTGCAAAAAACGTTAAACACTCCACTTGCCTGTTATGGGCATGGCGTACAATATATGAGATAAAATTAAACCATGGTAAGCCGCTATTAACTATTTTTTATCATTTAATCTGGCAATTTATTTTAATGTAAGTACCCCGATGATATTTTACCACAGAATTGATCGGTATAATAATCCCAAGATAAAGTTCTATCGAGTGACACTGCTATAAACTTCACGGTATGCACATGTTCTAGGATGTTATATCGTTTCAAAGACATTCACTTCTCTGTTTTCCCATAAATAAATTAACAATGCATTCTTTCAAAATTATTTCTAATTTAACTTTTGCTCCTGTACTTAACTTAACACTGTTTATTTTTTATTTTAAAGTGTCTATTGATTCTAGATGCTAATTTTGTTCTTGCACTCACTTAACACTGCTTTTTTTCTTTTCTAAGTGCCTTATAACTCTGGGTACTGATTTTGCTCTTGCTTCACTTAACACAGTTTTAATTGTTTTTTTAAGTGGCTATTGATTTTGTTTGCTGTTTATAAATTATTGCTTCTTCACCCTGCTTTCTAAATATTAAAAATTCTGTATGAATTAATAAAATAACAAACTTACCTTCTATAACGAATCAAAATGTTTTTCAGAATGATCTTTGTCATAACCTCTTTTACAAATGCACTGAAGAAAATTATTTATGCTTTTATTCTTCAAATTACTGTTTAAGTGTTCTGCATCAAACATTTCTACCTTCCTAATCTATTATTTATTTGCTTACGGATTTCCACAAGGTATATTTTTTAAAAAACCATGACAAGATGCCAAGTCCTATGATGCAACCATTCATGCCTCCAAACATTTTCTCTTCTTGGAGTTCCTTCTTCTAATGGAGGTTGGTTATCATAATGGTAATTTCAACCTTGGACAACGCTGCTCAGAATAAGTCTGTAGAGGAGCAGCTGTACTATTTGCTTAAGTTCTTCAGCCATGAGGCTCGTTGTCATCCCAGATTTCTTGTTATTGTATTTTACCCTGTATAATCAATTGGAACAGGCTGTATCATTCACCTTGCATAACTGGCCGAGATATTGCAGTTCTCTTGTTTTTATAGTAAGTTGTCTTTCTCTGTTTTTGAGACCAATAACTTCTTCATTTGTTTATCTTCTTTCTCTATCAAAAACACTCTCAACATTCAAACCCTCAATGATTATGGATTTGTCCCTAACAGAATTCCCATGAAGTTTTTCCATAAAACTTAAAAACAAATTTAAATAAAATTTTTATTTTATACTGTCTTAATGGCTTGGCTACATATTAATTTACCAGCCAATGTAAAATTCCCATATTTGAATCCTGGTTAGGATATCAAGATTTTAACTCCCAGTTCCCTACTGTGTAATTAAAGCCTTATGTAATTAAATTGACTAGGACATTCATTACAATTTAAAGAAAAAACAGAAATTACGTTTTAATTCCTAAATAATGATTTTCTTGTTAATTCTTTGATTTCACTTTATGTAATGTTGTTCAACTGAATTTTTAAAGAATTATGACTACAAATTAACGTATAGGTGTCTAAATATTTATTTAGCCCCACATAAATATTGGTTCAGTATATATTTTTCTTCTTTACTTCATGGAATAGACAGCTCGGCCTATTCCAGAAATTATCTCCTTTTGGACTTCCAACTTTCCTCTTACTGGTGGATTTGTAGGGCTACTCATGGGCTAAGCAGGGCAAATGGTCCTCCCTCTCCATTCAATTTTTTTTTTATATAACTGCATCCAGGAGACTCTAGAAGGGAGAACAGGATATGTTGAAGTAAAACTGATAAGCCTAAATTTTTACAATGCTAAATTCTTTATTTACTTATTCATTTATTACCACTACTTACTTGCTCTCTCAATAAGAATGTCATCTTACCATTTTTGTTAAGCCAAAAACTATTTAGAAAGGAATTCAAGTACCCTGTAAAATGTTTTGTAAATTAAGTATTTTTTTAGCTTTTTTTAAACAAATTTAGATTATCACAACTTTTTTAAAGCTTATGGTAATTTATTGATGTATTTTCTACGTGCAACAGTTCCTCTTATGAATGTCCATTCTTTCATCGCTAATAATGCCCATCTCATTTTGCATATTTGCATTCCTTAGTCTCTTCAGCAACTACAGCATTTCGCCACTCTCAGAAACCTCATTTCCACCCCTGCAAAATATTTTGTTTTCACTTGAAAAGTGCCCACACTTCACTTCCATATAGCACTACAGGTATCACCATTATTTTATACAACTTTAAACAAGTCTTTCCCAGTACTGTACTTTAACGTTTTTTATGTTGCATCGTTTACTTAATCAATTTTATAAATTTTGAAAATTGCATCATCCAAGTATTTAAAAACACATGATTCAAGAGAACTTTTTCATGATGTACAATTGTTAAAGGTCTCCTTTAGCTAAGCAATCTGTAACATCATATTATTTATCTCTTTCAGGTGCGTCCAGCCACTGTTCCTAAGCCTTGTTGTTCTCCATGCCAAGAAACAGTAACAGTTACTAAATATCCGTGCTTAAATAATTACTATCCTTGCTGTGACACTGATTTATGTTCTTGTAGAAGTGCAATTGTAAGTTTCTTTGTGTATTAGTATTTTCTTTTTAAAAACGTTGTTAGTATTTTTATTACGTTATTAATATTTTCTTTTTAAAAACGTTGTTAAATGTAATAATAATCTTCTTAAATGGTGCAGATTAGGCTGGGAGGCATTTTCTATCTTCAGATCTAGTAAGCTGCCATTTCTTAAAGAAGTTGGAATGCCCATCTCTTCTAGTCATCTAATACTATGTTTACCTTCCAGTTCGTTTCATAAACTTACCTCAATACAATTATTGCAGCTGTTGTTGTTTTCAAATCCCATTTACTAATCTTCTAGCCCTGCTTTTACTCTTTCTTGCCACCTCATCTCTCTCTAATGGACCTTTCTACAATTTTTAAAAAAGATTAATGGCATGAGGGAAGGGGTCTATCCATCAATATCCTGCTAAAAGTTTTACCGATCTTATTTCAGGAGCCTCTTTGTTTTGAATTTTCATCCCTGACATTTTCTCTTTTCCATTGCTATTTTTCATGTTTCCCAAACCTTTTTAATTTTTTCACTAAATTCTCTCTTCCTTTTGTCTGAAAATTTGTTGTCGTCATCTTTCTCTCTTTTGGAACGATATCCCTAAATTCCTTAACGAGTTTTAATTCTCACCTGTCCTTTATCCTATCTAACATCTTTATTTTATTTTTATCTTTTTCAGTTTGTATGAATTATGTTTTTTGTCTTTTGTAATTTTTGTAAGTATCAAAAAATAACTGTTTCGTAAATCTTGGTCCATTATATAAATAAGTCGTAAAACTGAATTTTTATTTTTTTCATAGAATCTGTTATCTTTTTGTTTTAAATTTTCATATTTCTCAACCTATATTCTTTATTTTCATTTTGTTTCCTTCAGATCATAAGTTTTCCTTAGGACATCTCTTTCTTTTGCTTCTATTAGCTTCTTAAACTTCTCCTTCTAATGGAGGATGTATTTTGTTTCATACAATGCTTCAATGTTTACTACTGTATTTTAACATCTTAATTTACAGTTTAACAATACCAATTTTTCATTGAAAATATTTTTTTCAGTTGATATGCTCTCTCCATTTTCTCTATTTTATTGTTCATTTCTCGATCTTCATTGCCATTCTCTTGGATTACACAACCTAGGTATTTAAATTTCTTTACACTTTTTATTTTCCAATTGGCTAATAAGTACCTATTTTGAACCTTCTTTCATATTACTCGTACTCAATTTTTTGTTTTATACATTTAATTCAATCTTTTTGCTTACTTTTCTAATAACTATACTTTTTTATTGCTGTGTGATTATTAATTTAATGTATATAATTCTCTAACTGAAAACATATTCATTTTTGTTCCCTTAATAGATAATTAAGAATTAACAGTAATTTTAAACATAACATCCCACTGACAAATATGTGCCAAGCCGTATTATTGTCTTTAACACCTGAAAAAATGTTGAGTTCAATTTTCTATTAGTCTCTTCTAATTATACAATACATAAGATAATTTGATAAATTTCATTTTTATAAATTTGATAATATCGTGTGACTCATCGTTAAATTCTTAATGCTTCATCTTGTCTTTTTTAAACTATATTTGGGAGACTTTAAAAAAGGAGTGTAGGTCACGTCAAGATAAAAATTGATTAGTCTAAATATACTAACACTATATTAAAATTACCAATTGTTTATATCGTTTTTTATTACTAGGAACTACTTGCTTGTTTCAGTAAACATTATCATCTTATTTTGTACCAAATAATATCAAATTTATATCAGGGTTTACTTAGAAATTTATTTTTAAAATAACTACAGTATAATCCACTTAATACAATTTTCATAGGTCCAACACAAATCAGCGTCTTAGGTGAAAAATCGTCTTAGCCGAGAAGTGGCCAGGACAATCTTAAGAGAGTGCTTTTTAAAGAAATTAAAGTGTTAATGTTTTAACATTCTGCATTATGTGAGAAAATATTAATAACAGTAATTACATATAGGTTATATTTATAAATAAATATAGCCTATAGATTATTTTTGTACTACATAAATAAACGTAAAGATACTAATTTTTTAACCTCATGTTTAATTTAAAAAAAAACCACAAACAAATAACATTACTAATACATACATATGTACATAAATACTGTAACTAATAACAAAATTTCCATTACTCATTTTTAAAATAGTTATCAATTTTGAGCGCGTAATAGGCGGGATTGAATGCGTATTAAGCGGAAACATATACACGTGTTTTACCTTCTTAGTCAAGGGACTTCATGAAAACTGCGTTTTAAACAGATAATTGGTTTAGCCATGAGCGTATTAAATGGATACTACTGTATTTAAAAGTAATTCTGCGTACTTATTGTTAAATGTTTCATAAAATGAGTATTTTTTAGCTTTTTTTGAACAAATGTAGATTATCGCTACTTAATAAAGCTTGTGGTAACTTATTGATATATTTTCTACCTGCGTAAGTAGGTTTCATTGTAAAAATTTAGTGTTGTGATAAGCAATATAATAAACAATGATGTCTCTTGTGTTGTAATTATGAGCATTTTAGTTCTGAAAAAAGTTATCTTGCTTTACAAACATTTTCACTTGAAAAGTGTACAAAGAAAGAACTTTAAGTAATTGAAGTTCCTTAATTAATGGTCTACATGAGGTTAAGGGTCAATGCATCCATGACGTTCCTTATAAACTTGCTGAATTACATATCATTTATTAACTTTTTATGTTATAATTCATCAGCCTCCTATTTCTTCTAATACCCAACAACTTGCATTTGAAAATATTTACGATGAAATCACATTTGTATCTCATAATGTTCCTAATACATTTAATTTTTCTTCTGTGGAAACATGCAATGAGTTTGTTTTACATCAAATTCCAAATAGTTGTAGTTTTCTGGTCAAGTGATCTTCTGTGTTGTTTGCCTTCACAACTGCACATTTATCAGTTCTAATCTTGCTTTAACCTGCTTTCCAGCCATATTTCAAGTCCACATAGTAAAAACACTTTAGATAAACATTTTCACCAACTGTTTCCTTTTCATATCTTTACGTGATTATTTACCAATACAGTAGTTGTATTTTACTGTTATCAAACCCCAGATAAACCACTGGTCTATTTCATCTTATTGTACAACTAAAATTTTTAATTTTTAATGAAATGTTGATTTTTTATGTTGTTTACTTTGATTTTTCTGCTTCGTTGTGAAACCATGCTCTCCCATGACCTCTTGTGAATATTCACTATGGTTCATCTTACATTTTTCATTCTTCTCGACATCTTCATCACTTATTTAATTTTCTTTCTTATTATCCTCTTTACCAACTTTCTATTATTTTATCATCAACCAAAGAGTACTGACTTAATCTTGATTTATTTCCCAGCATTTTCATTAATTGTTTCTTCATATCATGGAATACTCTTGAGCAAGTCAAAAAGTTCTTCAAAACTATCTATCTCTTTGTTTTTATTTTCTGAAAACTCGTTTCTTGAATGATAGATTAGTTTTCTTCAAGAGCCAACAGGCGTTATTGGTTCAAGTTCTTTCCAGGAATCACAGCTCACAATATCCAACTAAATCAAATGTTTTGTCGGGCGCATGCACTCTATCTACTTTCCCCTGCCAAGCTATTCTGGTAAGGCTGTCAAGAAATATGGAGGGTTGAGTTACCAAAGGTCTAGTTTGTGAGACTACTAAATTATAATTGCTATGATTTGTACTATATTGATTGTATTATAATAACATACTAAACTGAAAGTTAATTTTTTTTGTTTTTTTCAGGTTACACCAGCAATTGTACCAAAACTTCCAATTACATGGTTCGGAGGATGTGAATTTCTATTAAATCCCTGTCTTCCACAGTGTTGTTGTAATCCTTGCTATCCATACGATTACCCTCAACCATGTAATCCATGCCCACCATCATGTGACTATCCACAACCTTGCAAGCCATGTTGTTCATACAATCCATGTGATTACCCACAACCTTGCAAACCATGTTGTTCATACAATCCATGTGATTGCCAACAACCTTGCAAACCATGTGACTGCCCACAACCTTGCAAACCATGTTCATACAATCCATGTGATTGCCCACAACCTTGCAAACCATGTTGTTCATACAATCCATGTGATTGCCAACAACCTTGCAAACCATGTTCATACAATCCATGTGACTGTCCACAACCTTGCACTCCATGTTATTCTTACAATCCATGTGATTACTTGCAATCATGCAATCCTTGCTCACAACCATGCTACTCATATCCACCACCTTGCCCCCCACCATGTCCCCCACCTTGTGATTACCAATGTCAACAACCGTGCAACCCATGCAACACATGTCAACAACCATGTAATCCGTGCAGCTTTATTCCTGGATCAATCACTCCAATCTCTTATGACTTAATATATAATAAACCATGCGACTCTTCATGTTATCCATACTCTTGTTGATGCTAACCAAAGACTTCCATAGTAATGAATGTACAGTTATGAAAACACCCTAGCATAGTATTTTATAATAAATTAGTTTTTTACCATTATTAGTTGTAAAAGTTAGTTGTAATATTTATTAATGTAAATTATTACTTTATTAATTAAAGTTTAATTTTTTTTATAAATTCTGTATACAATTATTTATTAATTGAAACCAAAATTCCAGTTAGTGCAGTAAAATATCCCAAATCTAAAATAAATGAAGCTTAACCCATTTCATTTAAAAGAAATTTTGATTATGAGAAATTACCCTCTTTAGGAATCAAAAGGTTTAAAAAATTGTAAAATTCTGTATAGTATAAACTAATATTTCTTATATTGTATATATTTTAAATTTCTCTAACCTTTTCAGCTGCCATGATACTTATGATCTACTTACACCTATTTCGGTGGATCCTCTATCATAATGTTGTATGCACACATCCATCCTAATGTTGTATCCATGCACACTTTATGATTATGATAGTACCAAACATTATATTGAGTATAAATAAACAGCTACAATATCAGGTTTACTTACAGAGTTCATCATTTTAAAATTTTATCTGATAGTTTAATCTTGTTGTTGTTTCGGTCATCAGCCAAAAGGTTGGTTTGAATCTCAAAAGGCTTTACTAAGTAAAACAAGGAGTGAGGTGGTTTACCATTGCCTTCCTTACCGAGTGGAAAAGTATGCTTATCAGCATGCCCGGCCCACTGAAAAGCATCTACTTTCCACCCTACAAATGACAGTTTCACTTCATTCACCACAGAGTCTGGCTGTATAATGAAATTCATTACTCTCAAAGGAGATGGCTCTGACTAGTGTTTTTTACACCTCACCTCTTCTGTTATTAAATGCTTCTGTCATATAAATAGCTGACCATGTGATAAGAAACAGAACTATTTTTGTAGCCCTTGAACTAGTAGATCGAGTGCAAATAATTTAACCCTCCATCTGCCTGTTATGGACCATAGAAATGGGTAGTGCAGTATACAATAAAATTTTTTTTTTTTTTTTACGCCCTGGAGACTCCAGGAGGAGTATAGGACATGTCGTCAGATGTAACACCTGAAATACATATAAGAAATCACTACTATCAAGAAATAGTATCGCTACTATCAAGAAAGAAATTCTTGTACGCTATAAAAAGTTTCACCGATCAAGTAATTTTTTAAATTTTTTTTAAAGGAATTCAAATCCTCACAACACTTTAAAGATTGGGGTAATTTATTTATGAATTTTCTCCCTGCATAAGTAGGTTTTTGTTCAAACAATTTTGTGGAGTGATTAGCCACATAATAATCATTCCTGTTTCTCGTGTTATGATTGTGAACATTGAAATTCTGCATAAAATTATTTTGCCTAACATACATAATCACCTCAAAAATGTAGAGACAGGGAACTGTAAGCAATTTAAGCTCCTTAAATAGTGGCCTGCATGAGGTTAGCTGGTTAGCTCCCACCATACACCTAATAGCTTTCTTTTGAATTTTAAAAACCCTATTCATATTACCCATGCTAGAATTACCCCATACTAAAATACCATACCGGATATGAGACAGAATGAGGCCATGATAAGCTACCATTAGTAATTTTTTATCATTTAATCTGGCTTGTTGCAGTGTGGTCAATATATGACTGAAACCAATCATTATTGTATTTATTTTGTAGAGAATTCTTCAACACAACAAATTGCATTTTCAGAAATAGAATATTAAATTGAAAGGGAAATATTTTATCATCGTTTTAGTGTGAAGGGTAGGCTAGAGTGTTGAAATTTTTTTATGTAAACAGATATCACATGCAGGCCATCCAAAAGTCAACGTACGAACATGTTTCTCAGTTTGTGTGAAAGCTGTGATGTTTCTCTATAGGAATTTGCTTTTGTTACAAACGGATGGGTCTAATATTTTGATTGTAGCATAGGTGGGAAGGGAGTGGCATAGGACAAAATACTATCTGCACTGTTCCCAAGCAAGTCACCCTCATGTCATTCTCCTGCAATCTGCAGAATTGTGAAATATAATGTACGTGTAGATAAAATTATGTTTTACAATGGTTTCTCACAAGTAAAATCTAACTATATGAATGTGTGTGTGACATGGGGAAGGAATGTCATATGGCCTCTATGTACTAAAAGTGGAACAGTACGGAACAGTCGGAGCCTTAAGGATTAAATTAACAAAAGGTATGTATAGCCTCCTTCTTTTTAAAAAAAAATTTGAATTTTTTTTATGTCCCTATTTGTATTTTTTTCTTGCAGCAATGCTTCACAATCTTTTCAAAACAAGTTTTCTGCAAAAAAAGCTTCTTCATATTTTTTAGAAAAACAAAAATCAACTAAAAACTGGGATAATTTAATAATTGTACAATAGGTATTAATTCCCTGTGAAATGCAATTTTGGACTATCATAAGATTATTTTAATACTTAGTCAGTGCAGATACTAATAGGTAATTATAATTAAAAGATACAGAAAAACTTATGGGTTGAATCCCTGTTTGGCTGTAACACACATTATCATTTTCTGTATCGCCAGTGTTGCCTTCTTTATTGGCAGCACTGTCTTCTGACTGGATCACCATATTGATTATGTTGTAATCCACGGATAATTGATTTTGAAATCATCCAGATTTACCCACTCAGTGTTATCATTTTGATCAACGCATTCATAACACGTTATTTCCTAAGAACATTCTGTACATTTTCTTCTGATTCTGTTTTACCCTTGATAGAAATTCCCAATGGACCATTTTTTGTGATTTTTTTTTTGTAATCCCTAATGTGTGTACGTTGCAATCTGTTCAATTTAGAACAATAAGCAATCCCATGACCCAATGAGATGACGATGATATGTATGACGTGTAAATGAGGGTAGTCTTGTACAGACTCAGGTCGACCATTCCTGAGAGAGTATGGTTAATTGAACCCCAACCATCAAAGTACACCAGTAACCACTATCTAGCATTCAAATCCGTATAAAAGTAACTACCTTTACTAGGATTTGAACCAGGAACTTTCGTCTCCGAAAATTACTGTTAAACAGCTGATTTTGGCGACGACTTTACCTCTAGACCAACCCGGTGGGTTTTTTAGTGATTAATTATACAATGAAGGAAATATAATGGAGAGGAAACCTGAATTAATATAATCAGCATACACTGCTCAGCGCGTACCATACGCTTGAGTATTTGCTTAGCAAATCCTTTGTTTAATATGGGAGGTCTTATTGCAGTAAAAAATTCTTTCAATGTACTTACTACAATCTCAAAATATTTAGTGTTATTTATTAGTTTATTTACTTTAAATTTTAAACTGTACAATACTGATAGTGAGTAGGCTGTATGATACGATAGAAAATCAGTACTATCAACATTACATGTCTTAACAAGTGTTAACAAAACAGACCATCTCATTCCTCAAGAAGGAGACAAAACTGTAAGTAAATTAAAACCCATTGTTTTTAAATTCCTGCACTGTATAGTATATTTTACAACTATGTAGGTAAGACTTCAACTCTCTTTAAAGTCTTTTCTCATGATCAATCGCAGGCAACCTTGTGGAAAATAGGACATTAGTTTTGATTCAACGTAATGATGGTTGATTTTCATAAAAGAGAACCTTTAAAATTGTGTACCTATAAAATCAGAATGGTTACTTCTTGTGAGATAGCTAAGAGAATATTCTATCAAATTATCACTTTTTACTCATTTTGTCTACTGTATAGACTCAGTAATAAATAAATCTGCCTATACAGGTGGAGTGTCAAATTATTTACACTCAATCTGTTTGTTGCAGGGCTAAAATAAATAGTTCTGTTTCTTATCACATGGTCAGTCAATTAAATGACTGAATCATTTAAGAACAGAAGAGGTAGAGGTGTAAAAGACACTAATCAGAGTTATCTTCTCTGAAAGTAATGAATTTCATTGTACAGCCAGACCCTGTGGTGAATGAAGTGAAGGTGTCATTTACAGAGTGGAAAATATTTGCTTTTCAGAGGGCCCGGCATGCTGATAAGCATACTTTTCCACTCAGTGAGGAAGGCAATGGTAAACCACCTCACTCCTCGTTTTACTTAGTAAAACCTCTAGAGGTTCAAACCAGCCTTTCGGCTGTTGACCTAAACAACAATAAATAAATAAAGTAGTCAAAACTTTATGTAAATTTTTACACACACTCACACCAATCGATAACAACATGGTTTTTGACCTCAGAGGGTCTAAAAACATGTACTTCCCATGAAAAATCTACATAAAAACACAACTTCCCTTACTTGGCACTTGACTGCAGAGGGGGTGGGTCTTGGAGGCTCCTCCTGTATAGAAATCTTCAGATTCAGTACCCTTCTACCAAAATCCTGCACATGTCTGTTCCTTACCTACATTTATTTCATATAGGGGAAGAGAAAGTAAGAATATAATATGGTATTGGCAGGATTTAAATTTAAAAAAATATTTTTCCAAAATATTAAATTAGTTTATTATTTTATTATCAAATACATGGTGAACATACTACAAAGCAATTAAAAGAATACTTATATTTAACATGTTTATAACTATTAATATTTCACATTTGTACTTCATCTTATTGACATCTAATACCAAATTCACAAAGTTTAGGATTGTTTGGTTGCTTTATATCGCATTGTTTTGGTGGTTTATCAACGCATGGTTTATCACAAGTTTTATGATCACAACATGGTATTTTACAATCGCAATCACAATTACAATAAAGATCAGTCCATGTTACAAAAGACATTCCAAGAATTTTTATAATAAATTTTAATACGTGATCAAATTGTTTGGCTGGAATAAACTGTCCTTCTGATAATTCTAAACATTCACATTCTTGAGGAATGATTGAGCCCTAAAAGAAGAAAAATACAAAGTTAGAAAATTCATTTGATATACAAAATTAATTTTTTTCTTTCCAGATTTTCATTGCAGGATAAAATACTCTTAAGGTTGTCACACTCAAAGACATTATAAACTTTCTGCCACATTTTCTCCTGCACAATGCTGTTCAGATCATTGTTCCAGCAAAGCTTATGAGGGACTGTATAAGCTTATTTTCTGATGGCCAAAATTGCCTTGGCAGAGAGTTGTCATCGGCATTGTGGCATTTTGTAGGTACATCCTAACCTGTCACTTACTGCCCATGACTCGTTATTCAGGTAATCCTTAAATCAAAGTAGGCTTTTTAATTAATGGCCTTTCCCCTATCTGCAACCTGGGGGTGCGCCCTGTTGCTTCAGCTAAGGCTCCCAATCCTTAAATACCTATAACAACTGAAATGGACATTCCGAAATAACAACATGAAATAGACAGCCTGTTAAAGAGGGTTGGACAGACAAAGTTATGATAGTTTGGTCAAGTCAATAGAGTGGAGGAGAGTAGACTGCCTAAAAGCATGCTGTACTTGGAGCTGGAGGGAAAAGACACAGGGTAGACCAAGAGTGAAGTGGATGGGCTCAGTTACAGATAAGCTGGGAAAAGATGTAATGCCAAAAGAGCAGTGGATGAGAGATGGTTCGGTGAATGAGAGAGCTGGAGAGTTGCTGTATTTACCCATCCTCAGGAAACTTGGAAAAGGGATGAAGAAGAAAATGATGATAATGATACAAAATTAACAAACTTAAAGGCTGACTCATTGGTGAAGATCAGGAGTCCCTAGTTTGACTCCCAGTCATTTCTGGTATTTGTTATCTGACTACTTGCATTGCCTGTATTAGAATTTGTGTTCAACACAAAGAAACACAGGTTTCAATTGTGAATTTAATAAACATTATTTCATAGATTTCTACAATGTAAAATAAAATGGTTTATTTGACTGCCTCCAAGGCATAGTGGCTGCCATTAAATTTAATTCCTCTAGCAGGTGTAAATCACACCACTTTTCCACCTCACCATTTCACCGGTCATCTTCTGGAGCCAGAAGTTAATCATGCTAATTTAACACTCAACTGGTATCATCATTTTTTGTGACATAACTGGTATCAGCGGTCTGACAGACCTCCAAATTTGTTTTTTTTTAAGTTCTTCATACTCATTTAATTAATTTGTTTTAATATTAAACTTATAAAACCATGTATAATCGAAGATGTAAATGTAAAATACTTAGCATAAATGCAAAATTACTATTTAAAAAAGTAAAAAATGAACACTAAGCATTTTTATGACTTTTACTTCCATTTTGAACAGAACAATAAAATTTTTGGGCCCTAGAAACATTCTGTGGTCTAATAATTATAAATAAATAAGTAATTAATATGATAAAGACAAATTTATTTACAAAATTATGATGTACAACTTACATTTTGGTTCCGAGTTTTGCTATTTATGTCTATTGTTGGGCAGTACACTCTGACAAACATTTATTAAAATTTATTTGTTTTTTTTACTTTTTGATTATTTACAATAAAATTTAAAGATTTTTATGTTAATAAAAATTCACATCATTAACACGTACAACTTGTTTACGTGATGGATCTAGTTGTGTTGAAGCCGCTTCAGAAATTTTAAATGTATCATCCATAATGAAAATTTTATAAAATTACATATGAAAATATTTTATAATAGTACTAAACAAAGAAATGATGTATGAAAAATTATTGTATATTCATTAAAACTTTAAACAATCCATGTACTACTTGGTTTTAAAGTCGTCAAAAAGTTACACAACTGGTATCATAGGTCCAGGAGACCGCCAGTAGAAAACAAAATACAAATAACTCGCAAATTGTTAGCTCGTACCGAAAACGATCTTGATCACGCATAGTTCAAACAACAGTTGAAAGGTATACAAAATATACGTGATGTCGGGCCATTGAGAGGGAAGTGTTGGAGGGGTAAAAAATGACAGCGGTCTCACAGACCGCATGATACCAGTTGAGGGTTAAGTAAAAATACATTAATAATTTATAACAACATACATAAATGACATTATACAGATCCTATTACATTTATATTTATATAAATACAATTTTAGAGACTTATCAAAAGATGAAGACAATTTATTTCTGATTTTGTGTAACTTTTCAAATTTTCAATTTTGTTATCTTTTACCTTTTTATCTTTTAGTTATGTTTAACCCCGAGCTTTCTAAATTTCTGAACATACATTTTCTGCAGTGAGATCATAATTAATAACCATAAAATAATAACGTTAAAATAAAAATCTACAGGCATGAAACCTAAAACCTTTTAGAGAATGGAAAACACAAAATTATTGTAACTTCAAACTCCTCCTGAATTACTAAATTACTGTTACTGTTACATTACTGTTACTAAATGTTATGATACAGTTGCATTTCGAACACAAAGAATTTTTCATGACATCTGAAATTTGTGATAACTCTGTTTTCTTTTGTAATTTCAGTCAAATCAAATCTTTTATTATAATCTGCTTAAATGTTTTATATTAAATCATTTGATAGATTCAAAAGCTTGTATATGGAGTAAATATTTTTGTTACAATGTAGTTATCAAATATTTGATGTAGTAAAATTCTGATATTTTTGAACATGGATCAAATACTCGTCATTGAACAAAACAAAAAATATATATATATATATATATAGTTATGGAAACGATACAATTCTGACCCGGCCAGGATTGTATACCCGGTCGGCCAGAATTGTATCGTGTATATATAGACGCGGTCAGAATTAGATTGAATCTATATAACTGGTCAGAATTGTATTAAATCTATATAAACCGTTCGTTTATCTTATTACTTATTATAACTTTCGTTTATCTTATTTATATTTAAGTCTGTCTTCTTTATATTTATATAAGTATTATTTATATTTTATTTAAGTTTATTTTATATTTAATTCAACTGCAATAGTGACTCGATTATTCGAAACAGTTTATACGAAATCGCAGCTTTTTGAGACTATTTATTTACTTACAAAAGAGATTTAATAACAGCTATATTATTTACATAATTGTTAAAAAATATGCTCAAAATGCCCACCCCTTGCGGTTATACGCACGCATGGACTCTTTTCAGTATATTAGCAGAAGTATTTTTAAGAGTTGCTTTAGATACATTCATGATTAATATGGATTTAAGTTCATCAATAGTGTGAGGATTGTTTTTGAAGGCCTCGGACTTAATGTAGCCCTACAGAAAGCAGTCAGGAGATGTGAGGTCTGAGGATCTTGGAGGCCATAAGCCCTTGTTATTTATTCGACCACCAAAGAACTCTTGCAGAAAATCCATGGTTTCTCGAGACGTGTGGCATGTAGCGCCGTCTTGCCAAAACCAGTAATAACGTTCTTGATGTTCAAGGAGGGACACAAATTGGCGCACAATATTCCTGTATACTTCACTTCTTCACTCCTGTAAACTTTTCCGTGGAGAAATGAGCAACCTTGTTTTCACATTCTCTGAAACGTCATCTGTCAAGAGAGTTGGTCGACCACTACGTTTTCTGTCGCAAACACTTTCTGTCTCTCGAAATCGGTTTGTCAGCCTAAAAATTGACGTTTTCCGGTGGAGGACACCAACAAATTTAATTTGAAATGATTCTTTTACACTCGCGTACGATTTCGTAGCAAAATATTGTTCAAGAATGAAAACCCGTTGTTCTAGGGTAAAAGACATTCTGTTCGTAACACGACTGGAAACGGCACAAAATTTTACACAACTCAAGGAGAATCAACTCACACTACCGTATGTATACCGGTTGAGTAGCGCTACCAACTTCGTGTCACAAAACAAAATTTCCCTTTCTTAGAAAAAAAATTACTAGACATTATCAATTAGGTAACAGGACTAAAAAAATCACTGTACTTAAGATTGTGTAGGGAAAGCAAGCGTTAGAAGTTATTACAGTTTCCTAAGCCGCAGGCACTTCTGTCGCCTTTGTGTAACTTACGAGTAAATACTCGTAAGTTCAACCAAATGGTTGAATGTGTAAGTAAAGGGCTATAATCACGACGCTAGTTTACTAGCAGCTAGTGACTTTGAACATGTTTGATTTTACTAGCGCTAGTAAACTAGCTCGGTGTGAACGTTTGGAAACTATGCTAGTTACTAATAAGCTGCTAGTACTAGCAGCTGGTAAACTAGTGTCATGTGAACCGTCGCCGACACGCTAGTACGTCCCGCTAGTACTGGCAGCTAGTAAACTAGCGTCGTGGGAGTAGGCCTTAATTTTACACAATATGTTTATTTTCAGAGTGACAAAATCATGTTCTTAATTAGGGCAGAAGTTAGTAGAGATGAAAACGCTTACAGATCCATACTTTAAAATTATAACAGGAATCGGTGGCGTAGATAAAAATTTCGTTCGTAGACGTGGGTTCTGACGTACTGTAATAATTCTTATATTTCCTCAAAATGCTACAAAAATTAAAACCCTTCATTTTTTCAAAGGAAGTTTCAACTTACAATTTTCAACCCAGAACTTTTTTCCCCTCGTATTGAGCCAATTTTACACCACGTGAGGTGACTAGATGTTTCCGGAAGCTCACATTCTCAGCATTAGGTCACTGTAGGCTTTTCTCCTTTCTTCTGTCCATATGGTGTTCCGTTTTTGCTCTTCATGGAAGCTCTTAAAGTCCGTAATTAGCTGTCTGAATTTGGTTCAGTTCATTTAGTTTTCCGGTTTATTCCGGTTTTTTCAATATTAGGCTATTTCTGACTTCTTTAAACCATTTATCCGACAACTTAGGTCTACTGTTTAGTGTTTCAAAAATTTGTTTTGTGAACCGGTTGTCATCCATTGCCTGTCGGACCTTACCGACCATTCCTGGCAGAAGCATTTGCCGATTTTGATCGCTCGAAACTCTTTTTGGTGCAGAAGAACGAGCCCCTTACACCATTTTTTATTATAGTGGTGGGTGTTTTTATACATGACCTAAAAAGCCGAGTACAGCCAAACCCAAACGACCTTGAAACAAAGGGTGATTTTACAATGATTTGAATAAATAACCAATATTAAAAAAGTTCGTTAAGCGACGCAAGTTTAAATTAATTGAATCGGTTTTAAGAAACAACCTATGTCCACTTTCTGTATTTTACGGTAAACGACAAAAAACTATCTCAAGCCTTAAAAATTAATTTTTTTTTCTGAAATTTTTTAGACATATGTGCAATGACTAGTTTCATTAGCAGAAATTGTTTTTGAAAAGTTGAAATTAAAACTGCAAGAAATATTTTAATATTTAAATTTGGACTTAGGTTGTTTCTTGACTAAACACCAAAAAAATCACAGCTGATATTAGTAAACATATCTTATTTTTAAAAAAATTGTTATAATACACGATTTATTTTTTTATAAAACTACTTCTTATGTTATAATAATGATTTTAATGAAATAATACGCAAAATAAAAAATATTTTCGCTCTTGATTAATACTCATCTTTCATAAACTGGCGAAAGCAAAATGTTTTGGTAAAATTCTTTGTATTCATGTGGTATTTAATGCATTAGTTTATTCAAATCTTCAATCTTCTTCTTATAAATAGCCACTTTTCCATCAGGGTATGGATTTGCATCTGGTAAAGATACTTTACTTCCAAATGGACTGCTTCGTAGGAGGAATGTATGTGTAACAACACTACCTATTTTAATAAAAGGTTTGACTCGAACAGTGCCAGCTCTTTGGCCAGAGAGATATAAAAACTATTTGTATGTAGAAACTGTAAAAGTCATTTTTTGATTTCTTGGAATGTTTTTGAACTGTATTTCAACAGAAATGGCATTTTTCTTATAATAATGGTTACCCCAAACTTTGAAATTAAAAATAATTTCTAAAGAAACCAGAGTAACCATGAATCATCTGTTTACTGGTGAAGATATTAACAGCTCACAATATTGTTTAATGGAATATATGCTATCAGTGCGACGAATTAATCTTTTTGCACATGCAAAATCACGGTCACATGGTAACCAAGAATGTCCTCGGAATGGGTAGTACTGATTTCAGAAGTAGAATCAGAAACATAATTTTTTATGTAATCCCATAGAAAGGAACACACTTCATGGCCCCCTTTTTTGCTACACTATCATGGTATAGATAAAACATTGCTGATTCATCATAAAAATTGTGGATTCAAAACACATTCACTGTTACTTGATTATAATAAAGTAATTCCTGTACAGGAATATTAGGAAGAGGCAGGTTTGCCATGTAATCAAATGAAATCCCTAAAACACTTTTGTCAGATTTGCATTTTTCTTGTATAGTTTTAAGTTCACTATAAAATTTCTTGGCTCGCCTTCTATGCACAAGTAATTCAGCTGCAGCAACTTGTTTTCCAGAGTAATTTAAAGTTTGACTTTTTATTTTCACCATTAGGTCCTCACAGGTTCCACACATATCAATCTGAGGCCTACCAAATTGATAATCAAAATGACCCTTAAAATATTGTCTATAGAAACTATATTTGATAGGAGAGTCCTGATATTTTTGTTGAAACAACTGATGCATAATTTCGATGTTCAATTTTGCACCATGTGCATATTCACGAACAACATAACCTCAAAATAACCTAAGCTAAAAGTCAGCTGATGATCAAAGTTTAGTTATGAAACAACCTATGTGCAGGACATAGGTTGTTTCTTAAGTAAACAAATTTTTGTTCATTCAGTTTTGTAGGTTAAATGAATGGGACTTGAGTTGTTTCTTAAGCAAATGATGCATCTATGTATATTATTACAGAAATACATAAAATGTGAAAATGAGAAAAAAGTGGACTTAGGTTGTTTCTTAAATAACCGATTCAATTTAGTTGGTTATTTAATTTAACTTGGTAGATTTTCTGCTATTGGTAAAATTTACTAATCATTATAATAAGTTTTTCTTTTTTTACATTTCGAGGGGTATCTGGGCACCCTATAACCTCCTTTTATCTACGTACGCCCCTAACAGGAATTGGATGTGGTCTATGGACCCACAATAAAAATCAAATCTTAAAAAATAATTCACAGAACATCCACTGTCGCCAGGTTAACATAGTAAGAATAAATCATTCTTCGGTGCCCTGAAAATATTATAGGAAAACATTTAAATGGAAAGAGGAAAATTACAAAGTCATTCAGTTCTTCAGATCTTTTATTTTTTATACGAAATATGATCAAAGCAGATTTTTTTAAACACAACTATGATTATAATAGTTCTTTAGTAGCGGAATATATTGTTAATACACCAGGACACATTTTCAAAGATTTGGTCTCAATCATCAGCTCATTATAAGGTTCTACTAACGTATCTATTAATTTATTTTATTTAGTTACATATATTTTACGATTTATTACTAAACTAAACTAAGCTGTACAAGTATAGAATATTTTTAACTAAATAACTTATAGGCCTACACAAAAACTCTTCTTCATAAAGAGTTCTGGTCGCGCATAGGAGTATACAGAAAAAAAATTAATTACTTAAATACTAATAACTACTATAAAAATTATTACGTTATTATAAATAGTTATAGGCCTACATAAATAGGGTACAAGGATTACGTTACGGAGTAGTTGACCCAGAATTGGGCAAATTAAATATTTTCTATCAAAACATCATTTTGTCCATTTTTTTCTGAATAAAACGCTGTAATTTTTATTTTAGTTCGCAAAATATAAGTACGCAAAAAAACAATTTTCTTTACCTATGTCGCATCATTTATGAGCCCTCGGAGTAAGAAAAGTTGTCCAGTTTTGAATTACCGTAACTCTATTCACGTAACCATGAGAAAGCTGAAACCATAAGTTTGAAATTCGCGCTTTGTTGATATATTATTATCGATATATAGAAAATAACAAAACTGCTCAAATTCGATAACACAGGATCGATCTCATATCGATAGACAAAGCAGTATTGTCTAAACAAATGCAATTTTGTCGTAATGTGCAACGTGGCGTTTGAATAATATAAACAACTTATTTATTGTTACGAACTTAAGAAATAACCGAAAAATAAAATAAGTTTATTAGTTACTTTATTTCAGACACTATTTTGTAGTTATATATAATTAGTTAGTGCGCAGTGTAAGTGGCCGTGTTCAGATGTGTAAAAGTTAGGTTATGACGTGGTAGTTTTTGTTAGTGTTGATTACAATGGTTTGGTAATTATTTGTGAACTTATTATATTTATTGTGTTTTTTATATTCTACTTCTCCATATTTTAAATTTTCATAATGCCACATAAACAAATAACTGTTCAAAAACCTAATGTGAAAGTACAAAAAAGATCGAATCAAAAACAGAAAGTAATAAAAATGGAAACTGAACCACAAGCTGGTTCATCATATGTAGAAAGTAATAAATGTCCACAAGTCTGTCCATCAAATGTAGATAGCAATACAAAGTTTACACAGTGTTATTTGGAGGTATTGCAACAAGTCTAAACATGTAACTTATAGAATTGTGGAATCTGCAGTATCTGTAGCTGTGAAAGAGTACAATTTTGGATAAGCAATAGAAAATAACTCATTATTATTATTACTACATTTTATTTTATAATATTCTATCTATTTTATATGTATTAGTAGTTATTACTAATTTGATATTTTTAAACATATAGGCCTAATCATGTTATTTTATTTCATAATTAATTTTTAATGTTCAGAACAAGAAATAAAGAAAATTTGGTAAATACTACACATTATAGAACTGAATTTTCTCTTCAATTTGAGCCTAAATATTACATTAACGTAAACTAATAAATTTCTTTATATTTCCACTTTCTACCATCTTTAAAATTGTTGTAATCAATTTATTAACTAAAATTTTACTTAAAGATAATTTAAAATAATGTATAATTTTATTATCAACGTAGGAAAATTTTCATTTTCATTCAGAATAAAAAACAATAAATTTAAAGTTAACTACTCCCACGTTGACTACAGATTTAAAAAACAAAATAAAAATGATAAATTCAATTAGATTTTCATAAATATCAATAATAATATAATTTCATTAACAATAGAAAATTTTAAAATTTCTGTAAATTAAAAAAAATATTATGATGTACATTTTTAATAGAAAAAAAATGACTTGAACCATTCTATTGGTGAGTCCCTAATGCCAGTCGCTTCCAATTTACTGATTAGTATAGGGTGATCCACAGTGTTGGAAGCTATCTTGATATCAAGAAACAAACTGCTACTTTAGTGCTGGTTTCATAATTTAACTACTGGTTTACATCCTGGTGCATAAACAGTAACTTCTGCAGTTTGGAAAGTTTTTATATTCTAGTAATAACTTTTTTATAGCAGAAGTAAAATAATTTTTGAAAACAAAATGATTAACAAAAAATTAGCATTTTTCTAGTTTTTACCTATTAAAACATAACTAGCAAACAACTTAATGAAAAGCATTAAAAAATTATTACACATAAATAAATAAAGCAAAATAGGCATTACACATAAATATATAACAGATAGGTTAGACTATATAGCAACATTACATAAAAATAATGTTTTATTTAAAACACTTTTGCATAATTTTTAACGTTACTTTGTAACATCCAGTGACACCCTTTCCTCCTTTTGTTGCTGCCGCTGTGGTACTTTTTAATTAATAAATAAATCATTTACAAACTTGTATAAACAATTAAAAAGTGATTAAGCCTTAACTTAATTCTGTAAAACATAAGACGGTCTGTAACATACACAAATAAACAATACAATAAATACATGGCTACTATATACAACTAGTAATAATATCTTATACTAAAATTGCAAGCCAAACAATAGGCCTATACAAAAAAATACAATAAAATAATATGATCAGGAGTTGGCTGGCCACCCAGTGTAGCGATTAGCTTGCTGATTCGTAAACCAAACAGTCTTGGGTTTGATTCCCCAGCTAAGCCTGACATGTTTCAATCACAATTAAAAAAGTGATTAAGCCTACGCTCAAGCTTAGGCTTGTGTAAGCTTCATATTCAAACAAACAAAATATTTATACATTTTACATACAGAAAATACGCATCTTCAAACAAACAAAAAATATACATGGAAAAAATAATACACAGTGGTTAAATCGTACACATCAGCGTTATAATTCACTGGTTTCATTCTTGCTTATTTCTATAATTTGTGACATGTTACCACATAATGTGCACCACTAACAGATGTATTAGGAAATCAAAAGATTTTTTCTTTTCAGCTGTATCTAACGCAGTGTTTCCCAAACTTTTTTTTCTCGCAGCACACTACAAAAAAAACGGCCAATAGCCGCGGCACACCTATTACTTTATGCCATTGATTAAACTTAAGTACTTGATATAAACGTACTTATATCATACTTATACATACTTACTTATAGTCATCGGCAAGGCATTATTTTGTTGGACCGTTTAAATTTAATTTAATTTATTTTCCATGAGTTCCACGGCTCACTTAGCCGGCCTCGCGGCACACAGTTTGGGAATCTCTGATTTAACGCTTTCAAAGATAATCTATAATTGGCCTCTATGTATGCTGCAACTTTAACTTTGTCATCTTCAACAGCCATTGTTTCACTTCTGTCAGCCTTTCCTTTCTTCTGACACTTAGTAAAAATTCGGCCAATCTTGTTTTTCCATTGTTTGTTAACAATTTCCAAAAAGTCGTCACTCTTGGTCACTGCTGACCTGTCACATTGCCCCTCTTTAGAGAAGCCTGATGAAATGATCCACTGATCATGAAATGCTACTTCCATGACTTGATCAAGTCTTATGTCTTTCAATAAATTTCTCTTAAAAGAATCTGACACAAAATGCAGAGTTGGAAGGTTAGCCTTTGAGTGTTTCTCCAAAGTTGCAACAGGTTCAACATGGTCACTATCAGCAGTCAAAGCAAGATATGCCTCACATGACTTCATGTGTTCAGCTAATTTATCCCGCCGATACAAACCTTCACAGTGTGAACATTTTACGTTCAAATTCACAAACTAGTTTATAAAATACACAATCTTTATAGTTTTTACTCTTTAGTTCTGTAATTCTTACTTTTGTAAAAGTATAAGATTAAGATAACATAAGTTTAAGATTTCATTAATTTATTTAACTCATTAAGAAAATATTGTTAGCAACAATCAATTTTGTTTATTATATGTTAATAGTCCTCAGGCTTTGCATTTGTGAACAGATACTTGTAATTATTGTACACAGACAGTATTAAACAAATAAATAAATTTACGTTAGGCCAATTTATTTCTGTTTTTGCCAACAAACATTGATTAGTGATTAGTGATTGACAGTGCATTATCATCAAAAAATTAAATTTCAATAAAAATGAAACAAACAACCCTGATTAAATTAAGCTATGACTTAATGAAATCAATTAATCACACTTTCAGAAAAATTACGATTAATTTTTTTTGACCACACAGGTGATTCAAAAGATTTTTCAGATTTTGCAATGTTATGCATTTTTGCGTAGCAACAAAATTCTACAAATTTGAAATACTATAACTGTTAGTTGGAACTATTTACATAAGTTGCAGTTTTTGATGAAATTGGGGAAAAGGTTTAGATAATTTCTGGGCATAAGGTACATTTTTGGACAGAGAGTACATTTTCTTTTATAAGAAAATATGTAGTAATGTTTTGCTATGAGTACCTACAAAAATTATTGAAAACCTCTTGATGTAAGTAACATTTCCAGGAAAATTCTACGGAGTTGGCAACACTGTTGATAATCAGTTTTTAGCAAGTTTTGGCATTTGTTTATTTCATGAGTACACATGAAGGAAAAATTTCAACTCCGAAACTATTTTACAAGTAGCACCGTTTTTGATTAAATGAAGCCAACCAACTCACTCTATGGCAATTTTGAATTGAATGTGAGAAAGAAGAAAAATTATACTAGCTTCGTGGTGCCAATGCTTAGTTCCACTGGCTGCCACTTTTTTACTATGAACCTAATCTAACTAAGTAACCTAATCTAAAACTCCCATGTGCGCATTCATATATTTGATGTTCAAACAAATTTATACTGGTTGCAACAAGCATTACAGCCACATGAACACTGCTCACAAAGTATAAAATCCTATACTAATGACTTCGTAAATTACCCCCTCTCAACAAAGCTGTTACGTGAACTTTCAAAATGCAAAAAAATAAAAACTGTCTGGCCTACATAATGCATTGCAAATATAGTCATATGATCTGCTTAAAGGTAAACCTGCCTGCTCAAAAACAGACTGTGGCTTACTTTACCCACACACCTGTTGTCCATATCTGCACTTGCTACTAAAGTTAACTCACTCATACAAATCTTAATTGTATGGTGTTTGTAAGAAGAGCAAAAGTAAACTGACAACAAGCTTATTGGTCTGCAAACACCTGAACACCGAGTGAACGACTCTTGGCCGACTTAATGGACAACAGAATTCACCATCATCCTACTAGTCAGCACTAATCATCCTTGTGGTCTAAAGGAGAACACACCTAGTCAGCTTGCTGATCAAGTTTACCAGGGTTAATTTAAAAATTCACGTATGACCAAGTCACGACAGCTTTGTATCAAACTTCCCACATCTCTTTTCCTTTGCAATGATTTTAATAATTCCAGTTGCAATAATGTGCCTACAGTTCTTTCCTCAAATATTGTAATAAAAGGAATGAATAAAATTTATATTTTCTTTGGAATGGACCATATGAGGGTAGCGGGAAAGAGTGTAAAAACTAAAAATCTCTACAATTTTGTTTCTTAAATAGGTGCGATATCCAAAAATTATAAAATCAGTGGTGGCTTATCTTAATCAGAATAACCAGCAGTGAAAAAACTTGTTATAATTGGTACATTTAGTCATAAGATGAAAAAAAAAAACATTCGCTTAGAGTCAATGAGCGATGTCAGTCTCATTGGCTGGGTGTGATTACGCATTAAGTATATATTTTTATTTTTTCCTAACTAAATAGTCTAAATAGGACAAAACTTCCAATAGCTGGGTATATTTTTGCCAATCATTTTGTTGAGGGCATAATGTTGAGGACCTGAAAGAAAGTCTTGGTTCATCGTTATAACAATAAGTAACTAATTATAAAAAAACTAGCTTAAAAAAATAGAAAATAATTGAAAATTAATACAAAATTATTATTTCTGAACAAACTACAATACCTATCTAAACATTATGATACCTTTTCATTTGAAAAAAGAATTGTCGAAATCTGCATAGTATTTTCGGAATAACCACTGGACAAACATAAAAAAATCATAGAAACAGTAGCATTGAGAACCTCTTCTTTTTTGTTGAAGTCTGTATAAATAAACTTTTAAAAAAATCAGGTTTACATATTTAATTGGCATTTATTTTATTTCGTATGAAATAAGAAGCATTCAAAGAAATGCAGGAATAACATAAAAAACTTTAGTATCTAGTTGATCTATCTAATAATGAATTTTCTAACGCTCTGTACCTACTATGATATTGTTTTCTATTAACAAATAGAATAAAATGTGACATTATTGACCAGTTAATAAATAATTAATGTCTGGAAACTCGGTAGTAGACCTGATTTAAAAAACATTAAAAATAATGCATTTCATATTTTGATTACCAATTTATGTGAATAATATAAATTGGGTTTGCATTTTTTCCACACATCTTTCTAAGCATACAAAAATAACAGTATCATTTCATTACAAATTCCTTAGAAAACCCCTCCTTTTCTTAGTTCTTAGTAGGTACTAAGAACTGAAATTGTAAAAATATTTTGGGCACTCTATACATAGCTCAGATCAGGAGCTTAAAGTGAGGGATCAAACATCACTTTTCTTTCTCTTCAATTACTAGGAGATACTGTGTGTGTTGTTATTTAAATCTTGTATATAAAATATGTATGAGTTACAGTAATAACTTTTATCATTACATAGGAGAATTATTATTAACATAAATTGTATATCGATGTAAAATTTTGAGTTACAAAAAATACTTCTGAAACAGCACCTCTCACAAAAATTTGACAGGATTTTTTTTGTTGGTGGTGAAACATGTTAAAAACACTAGTTACAAATGAAAAAATGTAACTTTACCAGATTATCTTTTGCAGGAGTGAAACTTTCACAGGGATTTGGCAAAGTTGCCAGATCAACCTACTGACCACTTTTCATTTTTTCAATGGCATCTTTGTATTGAAGCACACATCTTTTTTTACATCTAGCCAAGCTTGCCAGGCCAGATTTTCTAGTATCTGTTTATATCATACTGTTTATCATACATTTGGAGACATGCTTGTAACGTCGATAAGATGTTATTATCTACAATGAAAAAAACTTATATTATTTAACTGTACAAAATTATAAAGATTACCAATATACTTTTTTTTATTGCTTACCATACCTAATGATTGTAGATGAAAAAACTTGTAATTAATAAGCAAGATAATGTGAGATAATTTGTAAAGCATTAAGCTTGATAATGCGGAAAGTTGCTTTAGAAAGGAAAATGTCGCTGTTTGGAATAAATGCCTTTAAAACAGTTGCTTAATTTTCAATGTTGTGTATTGCAGATGTTACATAACAAAATAATTTGTTACAACTGAGTTTATATTTTAGGTTAAATTCACAGAAATCAAATGACTCCTACTTTTTCTTCAATCTCTATTCTAGTATTTTGTTACTGGCAGGCATTCACAACTACAGCCTACTGCCAGCTGATCTGGGCGGTACTTTTTGTATTTTTCTTCTTTGTATTTAGGATGTATTTTTCTCTATAGTAAGCAACATAAAAAGTGTTTAGATACAAGAACTGCAATAGACAGTAGTTTGCAATTTCTGGAATTTAGTAGTATGCTACTAATTCGAATGGTAACTAAAAAATAATTCATTGCATTAATTTGCTTTATAGTTTCAGTGCAGCGGTTAACCAAAAATATTAATTTCACTGGAAATATCCTGCATAAAATTTGTAAATTGTTTTCAAAACAACTAAATTCATTTTACTTTAATTCTTTCAAAACAACTTTTTCTTTGTAAACAATCAATTTTAAGAAACATAATTATTTAAAAAGTTACTGAAAACATTTTACCTGTATGTTTCTCAACTTCATTACAGTTACTGCTGATAAACATCTGCTGATTTCTGTTATATATTTTTTCGCCTGCAGATTTTTTGTTATCTATTGTGGAGAAAAGTCTCCTTCGCACTACAAAAAAAAACATAATGTAAACGAATATTACAGAAAATAGAATGAATGAAATATGTTAAACAAACTAGAATATCATGCTGCTACAAAAACTGAAACAATTAACTAAATTCAAACAATTTTTTTTTAAATGTGGTTTGCTAGAAATTACAGAAAGGATAAAATATATTCCTGTGTTAACTTGTCAAATATTCTATTCATTCTCAGTTTGTACAAGACTCTACACATTACTTACAACATCACATACAAATTGCCTTCATCTCATTGTAACTTGATGTGAAATAATTATATATCTACATTATGATTCTAAATTAATTAACTGTTATACTTGCCTAAATTTTCATAGTGTTTTTCTATTCCTACATCTCTTTCCCAAGGAAGTGTGCCTTTAGTGTCGTACTTGGGTAATGCCAAGTTCTGGAGATATGTATTGTCCTACGGGAGTGACAATATTTTTGCTCAATTCGATAATGTTTTCAGTCCTTGATGAGTAAACTCCCTGCAATGAAAAATAAAAATAAAATTAACACACTATATAGAATCATGAATATCGGACATCAATAGTATTTAAGAAAACTATTTAGTCCAGTAAAAGTATTTATAAACATTATAAATACAAAAGGGCCATGTCACCCCTTGCTGTAAATTTTACAACTGTATCTTAAGTAATTCTCTACAAATATTACTAACATGAGAAGTACACTACCGTGCCGTACGACATATTGCTAAAAGGATTGTACTTAAACTTATGAATTTTATAATGAATACAACATGGTGTTCTAAATTTGTCATACTGTAAATAATTTTTGTAATTTAAATAACAGAATAACTTTTTATATTTATTTGTTGAGCCCCTATTCTAACACTCCAGCATACACTGTTATGTACATTTGTTTTTTGTAATAATATACTTTTGTCTACAGCCAATTCAAGTATTGGTAGTGTATACCAATTCACTAACAAATGGACCGCTTAAAGTATTAAATTCTCTTAAAAACCAATAGATATACACGAGTAGCTTAATTTTATTCAATAAGCTTCAAAACCCTTATCGCGTTGGTGGCTTGGATATTAAGGGCGTCAGTCTTAATCAACAGAAAGCAGTAGACTAATATTGAGGTCCCAGCTTCGAATCCCGGTTGGTCTGGGCAGCCGAACTGTAAGTGCTTTTCTGCTATTGTACCAGCAGGATAATCGAGAGATAAAATGTACTGAAAATATTATATCTCTGAGAGTACCACAACTCCTTAAGAAACTTTACAATTACCTTGCTGTTAATTTCACTTTTCACATAAAGAGTAAGTGGTTACTGCAGCACTGAACTCTTAAATACAAAAGTTTATAAGATTAAGGGAAAACTAACAAAATAACGATATAGGCCTATATTATAAAAAAAACCATTTCTCAGAATTCAGCACTTCACAACTGAAATATGCTGAAGAATAACCCATGTTTTATTTTTATCTTAAATACTATGTTAAAAATACAATTAAAAACATAATTATTTCAAGTTAACTTACCTTTGGTTTGCATTCCTCATTCCGCCTCGATGTCATTGTTGAAAATTAAAACTTACAAACTTACAAACAAACAGGATTGACAGCAGCAAAAGACACGAGGTCGATGACGCTATCAAACGAATCGTGATTCGTGAACGAGTCGTACGATTGAGTTGGCAACCGCTAGGAGCTCTCTGAATCTCGATGTGTGAATGTGGAGTGGGGGGGATAGCATATGCAGTGTTAAGTGTGCGCCTCATCAGTAGAAAAATTCGACAGAGCGATTTCGGTTGCGTCCGCTAGGTGCGATCTTCATAACCTTGATTAGTAAATCTAAAGGTGGGAGTAATCATGCCGTGCTAGTGTGCTGTTCACTTCCGCACGCAACAACGATGCGTAGCGTCGATGTTGCCAAGTGTACAGCGTAATCTATATTTTATTACACGTACATTTACAATGTACTGTACGTATACTGCAGATGGCTGCGGTTATGCCGAAATATGTTTACATCGTCTAAATAAGAGTCCATTTTATTAAACTTTTATTTTCATTTAGTTTACATTGCTTACATAATTGTTTTCGGAATTAAATTCTCAACAATTTTCTTGGGAAAAATAATTTGATTATTGGTCATTTAACAAAGTTATTGGGCTCGAACGTAGAAGACTGTGTTTTTTCCAATAAGCAACCCCATCACTCAATGAGATTAAAACCATATATGACGTGTAAGTAAGATGTAGAACATCTGGTACAGACCCAAGCCGATTCCTGAGAGATTTTAGTTAATTAAACTTCAACCATCAAATTACACCGATAACCACTGTCTAGTATTCATTTATCCATGTAAAAGGAACTACCTTTACTAGGATATGAACCTAGAACCATCGTCTCCGAAAATCAGTAGTTAAACAGCTGACTCGCGGTGGCGACTTTACTTCTGGACCAATCCGGTAGGTTCTGTTTAATAAAACATATTTTTACTTTCTCTTGCCAATATGAATATGTAGGAAGGAAAGTATTGTTTTCATGTCGATTTTAAAAATTGAGTTTTTACCGGATCTACACGTTTTCAGACCCCCTGACACCCAAAAAAAAACATGTTTTTAGCGATTGGTCTGTGTGTGTGTGTGAACAGAATATCTCAAGAACGGAACATCGTACGAACTTGAAACTTAAGTTACATACCACTACCGGACCCGACACGAACATTTTCATCAAAATCGGTCAACCGGAAGTAGTTGTTTATTCGTGTAATTTTTTACTTCTTTGCGATTTTCTCAAAAACTGGTCCTACGATTTTTTTTTAAATCGCCTGGTTTACTAATTTTTTTATGCTCAACAAGTTAGGGTAGGCTCAATGTTAGCTGAAATTCTTGGTGAAACCGTTTTTACGTAAAAATTGTATTTTTAAGATTGCGGCTTTAATACGCATTTAAGCGCAACTTTATATAATAAAAGTTGTAGAAAATTTAAAATCTTACAACTTTTATTTCAACCATTTTTTTTAAATAACGCTTAGTTTAGCGGTAATTAGCGATTTTCTGTTATTTTTTCACGAAAACGTGTGAAAAATCGATTCTTTTAAGATTTTGGCCTTAATGTGCACTTTACGATAAAAGTATATATAATTAAATTTATAGGATATTAAAAGATCTACAACTTTAATTTAAAGCATTTTTCTCTACAGAGCCTTGTTTAGCGTGAAAGAGTGATTTTCCGTATTTTTAAGACAAACTGAGGTTGATTTTCATTTTGCGTCTTTCACTCAAGATTAAAATTAGGTTATGTTTATTGAGGTTAGTTTTTTGTTTATTTCTAATGTTAGGTTTATTGTTATTTGCATTGGCAAGAGAAAGTTGTGTGAGTGTTTCACACCAGATTTTTACCTGATTAATCGGTGCGCACCGCAATAGTACTTGTAAATATTAAAAAAATACAAGCATTAAAAAGGTGATAATATGATTTTTGAAAGCTAACTCTATTCTAGATTCGGCTTCTACGATGCTACCTAATACTAAAATAATTATAGTTCGTTAACAATCATATTGCACGTAATAATACCTATGTAATATTAAATTTTTATGAACAGCGATTTACTGGAAATTTGATTTCTGTGCCGGGAAAAGTGAATATATGAAAGAGACTCTCACACTCTCTCTCTCTCTGTCTCTCGCTCGCTCGCTCTCTCTCACTTGCAGGAAATCATCGTGGGATTCAAGGGTCGATCAGCTCTGGAAGAACATATTTCATACAAAAGGATTTCAGAGGCTGAATCATTTTCTTCTCCCAGAATAGGTCATCTCGATTTATCTTCTTAACCGAAATATCAATTGGGGTCCATCCAACAAAGAGGCCATACTTTCTTCTGGTCACATGTAGTTGCCTTGTACCTGATAAAATAATTTTTTAAATTGTCGTTTGCGACTATTTCGATTAGCCGATATGCCTATACTGTTAGTTCCTTTTCCTTTGATCACCCGGCATATTAGTTCAAATACAAACAAATTCAACAACAACCACCCAACACGGTAATTTGCACCTGTCAAAATAGCAAGTAATTGCCACGCGGTGAACACTAGCTAATCGGAAAAATCGACAATGAGAGGTATCTATCATAAAGGCGAGCCCGTAGCAAAAGGTGCCTGCACTGTTCCAATAAACCAAACAAAGATCAGTATATAATTTACTAGAAAAAGTATTCTGCAAAATAAATGTTTTTATATTACCTACGTAAAGATTTTGTTACAGATCTGAGATTAATAAAGTAGTAACATCCTCTTATTTGTGTTTATTTCGAGAATTAGCCTAATTCGACGTTGTAGGATATATCGAAAAACGTAACAAGAATTTTTTTCAATCCGTAATGCAGGTTGTTTAAATCTATATAATGAGATCTAATCTATCTACTGATCTAATCTATTTCTAAAGCCAGCGGCATATATTACAAAATTAAATAAAAAATCTGGTGTGAAACACTCACACGACTTTTCCTTTCAATGTAAATAAGGAACAATATAACCTTTGTTTAATCAAGACTGAACAAAGTAAGATGAAAAACAATCTAATTTTAATGAGGGAATGACGCAAAATGAAAATCTACTTCTGTAGAGTAAAATGCGTATAATTAAAGTTGTAGGTTTTTGATTTCCTGTCACTTTTATTACATACTTTTTTCTTATAAAATGCATAATAAGGCCGCAATCAATTTTGATGAAAAAACCAGAAAATCAGTAATTGCCGCTAAACTAAAATTTAAGATTGCGAACTTAATGTGCATACTATGGCAAAAATATATATAATCAAAGGTGTAGAACATTTAAAAACCTACAACTTTTATTTGAATTGTTTTTTGTATAATCCCTAGTTTAGAGGTAATTAGTGATTTTCTGTTTTTTTTCTATCAAGATTTGTAAAAAATTGAATATTTTACGATTTTAGCCTTAGTATGACAAAAATTTACAACAAAAGTGGCTATAATCAAATTTGTAGAAAATTAAAAAACTACAAAACCACAAACCTACAAATTGACTTTACAAATTTTATTTCAAGCATTTTTCTGTACAGAGCCTAGTTTAGCGTGAAACAGTAATTTTTCCGTAGTATTAAGCTAAACTGAGGTTGGTTTTCATTTGCATTATTCATTCATGATTAAAATTTGGTTATGTTTTCAGTTTTTGTTAGTTTAAAGTCACATCAACAGCTTGATCATTAGGGACTACGGTGGGTTAAAAAACTGTTATGATGGGTTTTGGCACGAAATAATCTTCAGACCCTAGCCGGGAATCGAACCCGGGACCTCCGCTTAGTAGGCTAACGCGCTACCCACACCTCACGTATGGGTAGCCTACCCAAGAATTTTAGCAAACATGGGGCTTACACTTCTTTGTAGAGTACCTATATAAAATGTAGTAAACGAGGCGATTAAAAAAAATCCACGTGCTTATGACCACCCGATAGAAGTGAAAACTTATATGAGTTTATAGTTTTAACACGCGACCTCAGCCGTCGTGGCAGGTTTATGTTGTCTAATCGTATCTAAGTGAAGGTTTTTGTCTCTCATTTTTTTTATTAAACTCCTTAATGGGGAAACCCGAATTTGTTACTTTATAACCCATAACAAGAGAAAGGATTAAGACAAATGTTCAACAGGTATTGTCGAACTTTCGTTATCTAACTACGTAGGTACCTAATACATAACAATATTTTGAGTGGAGAATGTGGATTTTTCAAAAAAAAAATCAAAGGCTTTAATAAATTTTTTGAAATAAAAATTCAGGTTAATTATGTAAATGATTCAAATTAAATCACAACGAAATGCGGAACAATGCTTGACGAAGATTTTTCTAGATATTTAAATAAATTCGATTTTGAAGTTCATTTATATTATTTTATATAACAAGATATTTCAGTTTTCATAAATCCATTGTTTCATTCATAGAATACGGACAATGAAGAAGTCCAATCAGAGCAAAATTGTAACTAACTTTATTTGTAATATAACTTTATCAGAATAGAAATAAACTTGATACAATATTATATTTTATGTAGTGATAGCTTGAACGGAGCAAGTGTTCAGTCTCTTCACGTAATTTTGTTAAAAACTTAAGCGTTTTGTAAAATAAATATAATATTAATCTCAACAAAAAAGGTACGAATATCTCGGTTACATATGTTAAAAAAATTAAATACACCGACCAGGAATCGATCTCATGCCGCCCGCGTGGTAGGCGAGCAGTGTACCATTGAGCTAACCTTGCTTATTCTCTACATTTGATTACAAACTGGACATAAAGCTTCAGATAGCTGTAAGATTTTACCCATCCAAAACTATATTCACCCAACGTGCCTACAGAGAAGTTTTCACTTCAAAAATTTTTTAGGAACAGTTGTTCAGAAAATTGCAAAATAGTGAAAAATTTCACAAATAAACTACTACTTCCGGTTGACCGATTTTCGTTAAAATTCTTGCGTTGGATCCTCTAGTGGTACCTAATTTAAGTTCCAAGTTTCAACTTGGTAAGTTATTCCGTTCTTGCAATATTTTGTTCATACACGCGCGCCCACACAAATACACACACACACACTCACAGACCAATCGCTGAAAACTGAATTTTGGGTTCAGGGGGCTTGAAAACGTATACATTCGGTTAAATATATTTTCGGAAAATCGACATAACGATACTCTCCTTCCCTATATATTCATACAGAGCAAGAGAGTAAAAAGGAGCGTAAAAAAAGGCACGAGAGTAGTATTTAAAAATTAAAGAATTTTGCTATCCGAACAATAACAACTTAACACAGAAATAACAATCTGTAGGCCAACCATATATTTTTTCTATACGAACAATATTATCGTTTTCATAATGAATTGAAATTAATCTTTGTTTGGGTTGGGAGAGTGATTAATTTTAATTCTGTCAAAACATACTAACAAACACTCTACATGAGACTATTACACGACCCGGCAACTCTGTATGATCTAGAAATGAAAACACGTTAAGGGGAAATGACCTTGGTGACAGAAAGCATTATGCGTAAGTAGTTCCGTAACTGTCAACTCGGAACGCTATTGAACGGCTGAAAAATTTGTGCTTGTAAAGGTTTTTTCGATTGCAATACATCGCCGCTGATAAACAAGTAAACACGTTAAAGTTTGTATATTTAGAATCTAAAAGAGATATTCTTTTTACTGATACAGATTAATTTGCGACAAATACCTTCCTATCTTAACAAATAATTTTAGAAAACTTTACAACTTTAAGAGTTTTACTTTAATTTTTTAAAGCTTAAATTTAATGCTCATACAAAAAATTTTAACTGGTAAATAGAGCATATTATAATCTTTAAAATGCATGTCAAACTTTAATTATGACTTGCATAACAACCGAGTTAGTTGTAATCATCTAAACCCTTACATTGAGCGGCGCGGCAGAGGTAGAGCGCACCCTTAAGTAGCTAATCGCGTCCGCGATCAGCTGTGGTCCGACCACAGCTTTTTTTTCGCGACAACCTACCCTCCCGACCGGAAGTACGGAAATTTTTTTAAAATCTAAGGTCCCGGACCCGTGAGGGGTCGGTCCTACGCCCCCAAAATTTTTGAAATTTTCAAAATTATCGAAATGTTTTACAAGCACCTCGTTTGGCGTTAAAAGTACAGAAAAATTTGTTTTCTTAAAATTTTTCAAAAAACACCCCTCTTAGGTTGGGGGAGGGGTGGTTTTTATCTCCTTAACGGTTCACCGGACCTAAAAAGTGTATACAACCTTTTTTGTTCCCCTGCCGAAGTACTTTAAGAATATATAATCAAAAGTGCTGTATGTTTACCCTTGGTTGCAAAAATTCAAAAAAACAAATTTTGACTTTTGTGCATCCGAGTTTCAAGTGATTTTTCTTGCGCCTCCAAAATAGTTTTGAGTCAAAATTTTTGTTGTGGAACGTGTTCATCTTAATACCGAAACACGAGAAAAAATTTTTGAAATCTTTCGTCCGGGCCCCTATGCTACGCCCCTCCAAAATTTTGAAAATTTTCAAAATACGAAAAATCTTTTAACAGCATTTCGTTTGGCGTTAAAAACAAATAGGAACGACTTGCTTCAAAAAATTTTATACCTGCCCTCTTCCTAGGAGGAGGGCGTAATTTTCATCTTTTAAATGGTTGGTCGTAGCTAAAAAGTGTATCGGACCTTTTTTGTTCTCAGCCGGAGTACTTCAAGAATGTGTAAACAAAGGTCCCGTCAGAATTGTCAAATGCCTTATCGAAATCTACAAAACCTGGGTGTGTTTCCAGGTCGAATTATACTCTCTTTTCTAAAATTTGTTTGAGAGTGAATACTCCGTCCGTTGTTGTCGGCCCTTTCCTAAACCTTTGCTATTGTTCCAACAGTATAGCGTCAGCGATTGAAGCCTGTCTACAATTTAATATAACTTGTATTTTTTGTGTGTTTGTTACACAGTAACACTGCGTAGTCTCTCCATTTTTTCAGATGTAGAACGTCGTAATGTGATTTTGTAAAAATCTGTCCTTCGCATGTTGGCCTACTGCTATTGTACTTAACTAATACAGGACCTAATTAGATTACTGCAATATAATATGTAAATTCGTTACAAAAATAAAGAAAATATCAAGCAAAGTACTTAAAAAATCAGGTGTAAAACACTTACATGACTTTCACTTGCCAATGCAAATAATGAACCATAAAACCTATGTTTAATCATGAGTGAACGACGGAAAATGAAAATCAACCACTGGAGAACTTAAAAATACAGAAAATCACTAATTGACGCTAAACTAAGTGTTGTAAAAAAAGTGTTTAAAATAACAGTTGTAGGTTTTTTACCGTCCTCCAACTTTTATTTTATACTTTGTCATAAATGCATACTAAGGCCGCAAGCTTTAAAAAAATGCACTTTTTACAGATTTTCATGAAAAAACAGAAAACCACTTAATCGCTGCTAACCTATTTTTTTGTAAGAGTTGTACAAAAACATGTTTGAAAGAAAAGTTGTAGGGTTTTTAATGCTCTACAACTGATTATATGCACTTTTGCTCTAAAATGCATATTAAGGCAAAAAAACCATTTTTCTACGAGAGAAGTCTTCCCAAGAGTTTTGGCAGACTTGGGGCTTACCCTATCTTGTAGATCATAAAAAATGTAGCAAATAAGGCGATTTAAAAAAAATCGTAGGAGCCGTTAGGAGAAAACGTTTTTACGTTTATTTATGAACTAAAAATTTGAAAAAATTACTGTCCCACAAAAATAGGTATACAGACTGTCACATAACTTTCACCCCAGCTATTTTCTTCTTTGTTTTTAATAAAAAATGTATTATTATTTTAGCCGTTTAGATTACCTTAACTGTCAGCTTGAAACTCTACCGAAATAAATTGTAAATTTTCATTCGTAGTACAGATCTTTTATTTTTCATCTCATTTTTTATAAAACTAACTTTCGAGGAAAATATTTTTATTGGTGGGGACCTTTCGCACTGCCTATTCTGCCCACATAGTAAATGTGGCACCGATAAGGTATAAAAAAATAAATACTATTTTTCTCGGAATCTAGATGCAGCAGAGTACCGGATAACAATAGTTAAACCACTTTTTTCAAGACCAACAACAAAATAGGCGGCCAATGTTAACACGAAGCTCCCTCATTTTAAAAACTCACTCAATTTAAAAACAAACTAAACAGCTACGACAAAAAGTAAATACACGGGTTTGATCTGCATAAAAATACGTAGAATGCTGCAATTTAAAGAAAACATTTGGCCTTTTGTAAGTTAAGATTAACGGATGGTTACCAGTTATTTTTTTGTAAACTTTGTTATTTTTTTGATGATGCATGTGCTATAATTAACTATAAATAATACTATTAGTTTTTGTTTATTTTCTCTTATTATTAATTTTATTTTCATGTTACATCATTTTTATCAGTAATAAAGTGATTGTTTATTTTGATACACTGATTGAAAAGTAAAATTTTGTTTTCATTTTACCAAATAATTCTAACATTTTTTATGAAGCTGTTTATAAATTTAATAATACAACATATATTAATTATCATAAGCATAATTAAGTCAATACGCAAACATTTAAACAAAATACATAAACATTACAAGTAAACTATAATAAAAATAATACAGAATTTCAAACCATTATTTTTTAAGTGTCTTTCTTGATTTATTATCTACATTTATTTATAAATGACAATAAAATTACAAACACATGTACAATAAAACTATATATTTTTTTATAAATGACAATTACATACACACATACAGTAAAACTTAAACATAATTTTGAAAAAAATAAAAGGAGTTAGCTGTCGTCATCAGAAGCACCTCCAATGCAAGTCTCACAGGTAATAATTTGTTGGCTGTGATTTTTGCAGACATTTTTGCCGCATGTACCACATGTAACACCCGTTTTTGAATTTTTATGACTACCGCACAAAAAACAAGCTTTCTTCTGAGAAACAGCTTTCTGAGGCTCGCGGTATTTCGATAGGAAACACGATATATCTTTGGGAAGACACCATAGTTGAGCTCTAATTTTTAAATTTAGCTCCATCATGCTCATTGCGAGATTGGTGAGATAGTTTCTTCTCGCAAAAATTTTTTCTCTGTTATTGGCTAGGAAGATTTTGAACGAATTTATTCCAGCTATGTCAAGTTCTCGGAAAAATACTACAAGCGGCCACCTTCTTGTTTTCCTCGCTGTTGAATACAACGAACACAGTTGATCTACAGTGTCGACTCCACCTTTTGTCAAGTTATAGTCTAGGATTATTTCAGGTTTCTTACTGTCTGGATCCACCTCATTTAGATCATGCATCGTTGATAGTAGCAGTACTACTTTTTTTCTTTTTCGGGACGTAAGATACAAGTGTCTTGTCGTATTGAAATCCAAAAACCGTGGACCCAACTTCCCTTTATTTATAAATTTATAAATAATAATTTATTTTTTTTCAGTGTACCCAAGAATGTTAGCCCTTCTTGTAACAAATATTCCGCAGTAGTTCGTAGTAATATATCAACACACGTATCACAAAATAAAAATAGAAATAAAAATAAATAACAGTACTACAACGGAAAAGGATGAGCTAAAAATATAAATACATACTAACATACGATATGAAAACAATACTCATAACATAAAATAACGCAAATAAAGCAAGAACAAACATAAGAAATAAAAGGACAAATAAAAATATTCACTTACATTACTGTGCGCGTGGCGGTGTTTAGACCGCAGGAACGATGCTATGCCAGAGGGTTCTCACTTTACACTGTCTGTTGTGAAAACCGGGAGGAGTAGGAAGGCGGTATTAGCGCTACGTTATTCAAAAAATAATAACTGAAGAATATCTTAAGCCCTTGGTCAGCAATTAAAGCGGAAATCCGTGGAATGAAACAATTATTAAATTTTGCGGTCTAAACACCGCACACGCGCGCTTTAGAGGGTTAAAGACTGCAGATTATTACTCAGGAGTTAAAGCATTTGCTGCGTGCCCGATCTACGTTTGGGATTTCAGATTTACTACAATGTCTTTTGAATATATTTGCAACATATGCAAACTATGTCCACGATTTCAAGAAATATATTTCAATAATTCCAAAAACACTAAGCACTAAGAAAATAAATTCGTAGTAAGTACTGGGCTGATTACAATGCAATACAGCAAGCAATACTTGAAAAATGTAGATGTAGCCTACTTTTGGTGAAAACAAAACAAATACAGGATTACTGACACTAGCTACAAAAATGGACCTTAACGGCAGCTGGAGACATAAGCAAAAATTTATTTCGTATCTTACAGGCAGTAATTTGATAGAAAACGTCGTGTAAAGTAATAAAAAAAAAATTACAATTAATATTTGAAGGGCTGTAACTCAGTTTTAAGGGTAGTTGGGGCAAAACGATACCGGACCATTTTACGTACCTATTAAAGGACAATTGTGAGAATATCACTTTGATCGGCTGGTTAAAAAATGTCAGTATGCGATTCGTTAAGAAATACGAAGACAATGAATCTTTGTAATACTGAACATTGATTTTGCCAACGGATTTGAATAAAAAATGCTTCCCAGCTTCCAGTTAGCTTATTTACACACAAAGTGCCATCAAACTATACATCGATTTTGACCAATTTTTGTGCTGAATAAAACTGTGTATTCGGATCCAGGCTATCTCTCTCGGGTAAAAGTCACAAAATGTTCGACCTTGAATAACTCTTGAGGGAAGGGTATAAGGAAAAAATATTTACTACTTTTCAATGCGATTGAAATCTCTTTTTTGTAATATAGTCAAAAATCGAGCGCGAGTAATTTTGCTTGTACCGGTACTGGGGTGCAAATATTTACCGTGAAACTTGAATAAAGTTTGTCCCAAATGTGTTTCCGGGTAATTTTAATTTGTTTAATGATCATTTCAGCTGTTTGTGAATTACAGCGCTGAGTGAAGTGTTGTTCCTATGAATATACTATTAGAACTGATAGCTGCTCCAGCTACGTAAAAGGCGGTAGAAATAGTACGGATAGAGATTAGTTAGCATTAGTATTAGTCTAAGCTAGCCTAGTTAGCTAACAAATTACGATAAAAGATTATTAAAATGAAACACCTTTGCGATTAAAATTTCAAATTTATTAATTGTACAGTAAGGAGGCATACATACAGTATACTGAAAAAATACAGTAATTACTTTGAATTTAGAATACGACAAAGAAGCAAGAAAATTAAATTCTAAACAGGACAATGAGATAAAACTAGCTATTTATGCTGAAAACAAGAATAGGCCTACATTGGCGCAGTTAGTAACGTGCTCGCCTCTCATCATGCGGTCCTGGGTTCGAATCCCACTCAGGCACGGCATATTTTCATACGTTACAAAAAATCATTTCATCCTACATTGCATACAGATTCACCCCAACGTTGTCGCTAATGACCGTTGCAGTTGATGCGACGTTACATAAATTTAAAAAAAAAAGAATAGGCCTAATGTTATTAGACCTTTTCGAAATTGAATAATGCAATTTATTTCATTTCATTTTTACTCGTATTATTACAAAGACTAAAACGAAACCTCAAATTTAATGGTACAAAAACTAATTTATTTCATAATCCGGGAATGCTTAAATTAGCTACCAATTAAAATTTGTACTTTTTTCTTAGGCTCTATAAGAAATCCTTATTTAAAAAAGTCCCGTCCGGGTTAGCGGGACTCTACTGTAATTTATTTTACCATTCTAAAACAGCTTCCGAAAACGTAAAATTGTAGTTAAATTTCTTTTTTTATACTTGCACATTTAGACGAACGAATCTATACAAAATACCACTATCGACTTTAATAATATAAAAAAATACAGTTGTCGAAGAATTAAAAGCTTAAAAAGAATTAAAAACACCATAAAACTTCTTAAATTAAAATTAAAATGAATTTAAATAATTAATTAATAAAATAAAATAATTTAATTAATAAAATAAAATCAATTAATTAATAAAATAAAATAAATTAATTAATAAAATTAAATGAATGAATTAAATTAAATTAGGCAGAGATGAGAATAAATCGTAAGGTATACATTATATAGAGAGCATACAATTCTGACCGGGGCAGAATTGTATTAACTATCCTGACCGGGTCAGAATTGTATTGGTTCTAGTAGAAAAAGGTCAGAATTGTATCGTCTGCATACTTATATATATATGCATTTTGTACTCAGAAATTTTTGTATGCTGATAATAAAAATCTATTAAAATTTAAAAAATTAAGTTTACAAATGCTAATTTGCAGTATTGTGTTATCTTTAAAAGGCAATCAGCAGTGTATCAATCTGTTGCAAATAATATTCTCCTGTGGATAGTGCTGCTATCTTACTGGATTTTTTTTAATTAACGGGAATTTCAATCTTTTAAACAAGACCATAAACATTATTCAACATAGTTTGATTCAAACCTTTGACAAAGGAAGATACAATCTTCATAAACATTTATTTTACATCGTGTTTAAGCCTAGATGTAAAATTATGAAGAAGCAATTATTTCTCGGATCTTTACAAGTCGAAAGGTGATATTTTGCATGTCACTCATTATGTAAAATAAATTTTTACATATTTCTAGTTATCATACATAGAAACAAAAATTATATCTCTAGACTAAAAAAATTCTGAAGTTTTATAATCAACAAAAAAAAATTGATTCTTTTTGAATTTTTAGTGATGAAACTGGGTAGATTCCCCCCTTAACTTTTTTAAAGATATATTTTTGCAGTGATGGATGATCATAACCAAGTTTTAAGTGCTTTTTCTTTAGTTTTAAGTTTTTAAGTGCCATTCGAACCGGGTCCCCACCAAGAATAATAAAATTTTACATGGAACATGTTCAAGTTGACAAAAAATTGATAAATAAATGGTAATAACATTTTTGTAAGAGTTATTTCTAGTATCCTTGGGTCAAATCCTGTAAAATATCCTGTTAGATATTTCCAATAGTTTTTGAGAAAACATTCTTTGTCTATTTACTGAAATATAAACAAGAAATGCGCAGATAAACAAGAAATGTGCAGAAATATGCAGAAGAAATGCGCAGTGGTACTGATCTAAGATCAGTACCACTTACTCATAATATTTCTTTTGTGTTACATTCGACTAATGCTAGTGGATAAGTGATTAAAAAAGCCAGATCTGACAAAGGATCGAAACTGGAACCCTGGTATAGAGGCCATTTGTGCTGACCACTATAACAATTGGTTCTCCACTCACAACTACACAACATAATGTAAACAGGACATTTAACCAAACAAAAACATTGCTGTTAACATATAACATTTTTATTTCAATCAAATCTGTGGTAAAATATCATCTGGGGTATTTTCATTTAAAAAAATTTCCAAATTAAATGATAAAAAATTGCTAGCAGCAGATTACTATCTATGGTTTAATTCTATCTCATATCTGGTAATAGAGTATTATGGTAAGAGTTTTTAAAATTTCAGAATTCTATTAGATGTATTGTGGGAGCTAACCACTTGAACTCAAGCACACCTCTATTTAAAGAACTTCAATTGCTTAAATACCTTCTTTGTACATCTGTAAAGTGATAATGCATGTAAAGTAAAATACCTTTTTACATAGTTTAATTGTCCAAAATCACAACACAAGAAATAGAACCGATTACTGTGTTGCTAATAATAACACTAAATTGTTTAAAAAAACCTACTATGCCAGTAAAAAAATAACATCAATAAACCACCACAAGCTTTTATAATTACCACAAACTTAAAAAAGTTGTCGGGATCTAAATTTGTTTAAAGAGCTAAAAAATCACTTGACTGATGAAAAATTTTACAGGTTTTTTAATAAATAGGTTTTTTGGTTGAAAAATAAATAAATATCTAAGTAAACATAGAGAGAAACTGTGTATTATCTGATAAAAATAATTGGATGACACGCTCAATGAAGTAGGCAAGTAAGTAGGGTTAATAAATGAAGTAAGTAAATAAGTACCTAATGATTTAACATAGTGTTAATATTTAAACTTATCAGTTTTATCTTGACATGCCATTTCTTGAAATCCTGGATTCAGTTAAAAACCAACCTTAATCATTTTGAGAAAATCAGAAAGAAAAAAATAGTAGAATTGAGTCAAAATATTCTGACTGCATGATCTTAATTGTTCCATTTTAAATGTCAAAATAAAGAAAAAATGGAGATCACTAAGCCTTCAACATTTAAACATTTATCAAATGAACTAATAACTTTAAAATGTTATTTGTTTACTGTTTCCAAAAAACATTATTTAAAAACCTATCAAAAACTTAAAACAAAAGTTTAAATTGCCATAAATAATCAATAAAAAAATACTTACTTTAACCACCACAATAAACAAAAAAACACAAAACAAAATTTTTTGAACAAGCATTTTTTGTATATTTTTTATAACACTATTGTGTTAGTTTCAAACATTGGAGGATAAAATTTAGGAAAATTGAACTACAAATGTCATTTATACTTTTTCATTAACATTAATAGATTATACTGTGGCATTAATTTTATTTAAAACCACTTATCACTTATAAATATTTCCATAAAAGTACTTAAATATTTCATGTTTTATTAAACATAAATTTTTATGCAAAAAACCAAAACAAATTAATATTAACAAATACAAGATTATAAATTGTACCATTGTTTCTTTCTGTTTAATTTTTTCTATAAATGGATTTTTGATAAAAGAAATTACATTTTTTTGTTGTTTTAATGTTTTTTATTATTATTTCACTTAGAGAACATCTTTTGTTTGTTAGACAAAATCATGTAATTATTAAATTATTGCTTTTGTTATTAAAGTGATTTTATTCAGTAATAAGGAATGTCTTCCTGTTACTTATCCTGTAACAGGAAGTAGCACACGTTTCCACTGTTATTTAATTATTTTATTTTAATTTTTGAAATAATTTTTCCTGAAAACTAAGGTGATGTTGTTTAGTAAGTTTCCTCACATTCGATGTGACTTAATTATTGAATCAATGTATTGACCAGGTTAAAAAATCTGGTGTGAAACACTCACACAACTTTCTTTCTCTTGCTAATGCAAATAATTAACAATAAACCAAGCAATAGTAATAAAACATTAGAAATAAACAGCAAACTAACCTCAATAAACATAACTTAATTTTCACATGAGTGAAAGATGCAAAATGAAAATCAACCTCAGTTTGACTTAAAAAAATAAAAATCACTCTTTCACAGTAAACTAGGCTCTTTAGAGAAAAACGCTCTAAATAAAGTTCTAGATCTTTTAATTTCCTATAAATCTAATTACACTTTTTTGTCGTAAAATGCATATTAAGGCTGAAATCTTTAAAAAATCGATTTTTTACACGTTTTTGTGAGAAAAAAAACAGAAAATCTATAATTACTGCTAAATTAAGCAATATAAAAAAAAATGTTGAAATAAAAGTTGTAGAATTTTAAATTCTCTACAACTTTTACCAGATACATTTTGTCGCTAAAATGCATATTAAAGTCGCAATCTTAAAGAAACCACTTTTTTACGAGAAAACAGTCTCACCAAGAATTTCCGCAGACATGGCGTCAACCCTATCTTGTAGAGCATAAAAAATTAAGTAAAGAGGTGATTTCAAAAAAAAATCGTAGAAGCCGATTTTGAGAAAATCGCAAAAAAGTGAAAAAAAGGACACGAATAAACTACTACTTCCGATTGACCGATTTTGATGAAAATGTTTGTGTCGGGGGTCCTCTAGTAGTATCTAACTACAAGTCGTAGTTCAACTTCAAGTTTCAAGTTTCACGTTCGTACAATGTTCCATTCTTGAGATATTCTGTTCACACACACACACACACACACACACACACACACACACACACACCCACACAGACCAATCACTAAAAACATGTTTCTTGAGTTCAGGGGGTCTGAAACCATGTAGATCTGGTGAAAACTCGATTTCGAAAAATTAACATGAAAGCAATACTTTCCTTCCTATTTATTCATATAAGCAAGAGAAAGTAAAAAATTAAATATTTAGGAAGTTGGATTACAGCAGATCTGGAGCCAGAAGTAGAGGTGAGAGCTATATTGAAATGGCTAGGCTGGGATTTCTTAAGATGAAGCATCTGATTTTTATCAGTTCAATTTCATTTCCTTAAGATATAGGTTTGTAAAGGCAAGCATCTACTCTGTACTGCTATATGGTGTGAAAATATAGACTATGACTATGCAGTTCATGCATCATTCAGAAACTTTCGCAATGTGAGTGTTTAGAAGTATGCTCCAGATTTTGTGGATCGATTATGTTACCAACGTTAATGTTTTGAGATGCATGGGTGTGGACTGTGGGTTGATGGGCATACTCCAAAGAAGACTGCCTACCCTGGTCATCTATACAGGGGTGATGAGTATGAGTTTAGAGAATTTTACCCTTGAGCTGGCAAGCGCAGGTCTGGGCAAAGGAAATGCTTTTGGTTAAAGAACATTAGAGACTGAACAAACTTGAGTATGCACCTTGTTTGAGGGTGGTTCATGAACAAGAGTGATTTGAGATATATAAGTATAGCATGTTTCAATAAGTAGGTGTTATTACCACCAGTATTGTTAATTTTTAAATAATTTAACAGTTGCATAATAATGCTAATGAAAATTATGAATAGAAGCCAAACCTGGCCAATAATCGAACCCGGGAGACCTGGTATAGAAGACAATTATGCTGACCACTACACCAATAACCTCATAAAGGTAAAGGCACAATAACCTCATGATCATAATTAAATAAAATTACTCGGCCAATGTAGTAAAACAATAAGTGTACCCCTGTAGGAGGTTTTAATGCATGTAACATGCACAACAAAATAGATTCTCTAAAAATATATGTGGCATTATTAGGCATGTATTAAAAAAAAAATAAATAAATTGCTTAATTTGCTGAAAATAAAGAATTTAATAATTGTCAAAACTGCTGACTATAGCAAGCATTTATAAAATTGGGAATACAAAGACCTGAATATTTGGTCGTACAAATGAAAATGTGAAAGCCTAATTTAAAACAAATTGTATTAACCTCATAAAAGATGATTAAAAAGCAATAATAACAGTAATACATTGTCAATATTTAATGTAAATAATCAAATTTTTGTGTGTCAAATGTAAAATAGGAAAAATTATTTTTATGATTATAATGATGGTTCTAGCCCTAAGCCATTTATTGTAACGCATAATCCCGTTCATTAATATTGAATCCGATGTCTTCATCCCTTACAGCGTTTCTCTCCATAGCTCTTTTAACACCACATGACCACACACCTTGTTGATTCATCCTTGCTTCCTCCAGCTAGTTAAAACCCATAACAAACTCTCCAATGTCAATCTTTCTCCATTTCTCACAGACAACTTTACAATGGGTTACCTTTCTTCAATTGTTTTAATTAATAAAAATTTTGTGTCCCCTTTCTCAATTTTTTATTCCTAAATTTATCTAGCAAAGGGAACTGACAACCTCTTCTCCAGGAACTTATTTCCACAACTATTATTCAGGTTATAAATCATATACGATCAGGCATGTATGATTTCGGTTTAGGGGTTCTGAAACTGGAGATTTTTCTATGGGGGCTTAGTCTGATGAACCAAACCAGGACCCGCATCATATTATATTAGTCTGATATGAAATTTGAATTTTCCATTCAGGAGGACCCAAGCTCTCCTTGCTAAATACCTGGACAAAACCTAATAACAGAAGGATGAATAACAAGTTTTCTGTTTTTAAGAAACATAATAATATTTTAATTTGCATTCTTTTTTTTAAATTCCAATTTACTTTTTCTAAATAATTAAAAAAATTGAGACTCCATATCAAGTTAATTATAAAAAAATATTTTTAATAAGACAAAAATATTTTGAGCTCATATATTTTTATCAAAATAATATCAGAAAACAACAAATGTTTTTCTTTTAAAAAAACGTGCACAATCTTTAAGAAAATAGAAATAATTAATTGAATGACAAAAAATGAGTAGTTGTTACTTAGATATTACATATTTGTGAACAATTAAATCATTTATGTGATTAATATCTTTAAAACAATAATGAACAATGATTTTTATAAAATTATGGATATTTTTTAATTTCTGGAAACGAATAGATTATGCTTGACAAAAGATAATTCAAATAGTATATAATGAAAAATGATTCACTAAAGAGTCACTAGAAATTTATTCTTCAAATTTTTGTCATGGAAGTAACTTTGTCTGTTATTTTTCCTGTACTATGTTTGGCTGTATTTTTAGAGGTAATGTATTTAACATTTGCTAATTTAAATTACTTGTTAATTAATAATGCTTTTAGAGAAATTGGTGCGGGTGATAATGTATTTTTTTAGTTTATTAGTGCATTAATTTTTTTTACTAATTTAAAGTCAATTAACATCTAGCCAGTTGGTATTAACTAAATTTGATCAAGGTTCATTTAAAATTTTGATTAGACTGGCATAATTTGGCCAAATTTTAACTTAGGCCTACCTTACCGACTAAAAATTTAGATGTGGCAATAATACTAAATCTTAATTCTAATTGTTGATTTTAAAACGGTTTGAGCAATAAAATTTAACAACAGTTTCAAACATCTGTAGGCTTGTGTACAAAAGTTGTAGTTTCTTGTATTTTATAGCGCAGTGCTGTCATAAGTTGCTTTCAGCCTGATCGCGGTTGTAAACTTGTCCAGTGAGCATAAACTCTCTTCAGAGAAACTTGGGTATATAATGTGTTAACATCACTAGTCACTTTCAGCATGGATTCAGCCTAAACATAAAAAAAAATTACATGACACATAAATGTAAGATCTGAATACAAACAAATTATTCTCTAGAGCTCGCGGTCTGCAAAAATGAGTTGGGGGTCTGGACGCAGACAGCAGTCTACCACTAGGTGACCCCTGATCTATGCCATTAATGACTACTTTGGGTTAAGGAATGGTTGGTTTGAACTCGTAATAATTTTCCAGACCTTGGCTGCAAATCAAACTTGGGACCTCCACTTTTTTAAAATCGCTGTTGTGCGTATGTAGCAATCTGTTAAATTTAAGAAGCAAAACCATGATCAAATGAGATGAGGATGATAACTATGACATATAAATGAGTTATAGTCAAGTACAGACTCAGGCTGACCATTCCTGATAAAGTACGGTTAATTGAACTCCAACCATCAAAGTATACCGATTACCACTGTCTAGAATTCAAATCCATATAAAAGTAACTACTTTACTGGAATTTGAACTACAAAAACTTTGCCTTTGAAAATCAGCTGCCTCGTGACAATGACTTTACCACTAGACCAAACAAATGTAAATTAATTAACAATTAATTTGTTATTAAGTATTATGTGATATTAGTTACTGTTTAAAAACTGTAAAATGAAGTGTCTATAACAATACATGTTGATGTGACTTAAAATGACTGAACGATAAAAATTTCTTGGCCGCCTCCATGGTGTAGTGACTAGTGCACTAGGCTACAAAATGGAAGGTTCCGGGTTCAATTTTTAGTTAGGGTTTGAAAATTAAAACACATTGAAATTCATTATTACAGTACTGAAACCCACAGTAGTCGCTAATGACCAAGCTGTTGATGCGACTTTAAGTAATGTATTATGTATGTTTTTTATCAAATGTATTTGTTAAACTGTTACATTTTAATCCTATATTGTGCTATGGAAAAAAGATATCATTCATTCTACTGATCGTTTTTAAATAAGTCATTAATTTCAAAAAAAGATACCATATATTATTTTTTAGTAAAAACATTGAGCTCTGGATTTCAGCATATCTCATTTAGGGAAGCCAACCCATGATTTAGTGGTCAGTACAACTGGCTTTTATGCCGGGGTCTCTGGTTCAATTCCTAGTCAGTCCTATATCACTTCATATTATTACCTAAGCGCTAGCCAAGGCTTATGCAGGTATCATCAATCAATAAAATAAATAGTAAAAAATAGCACCGATTATTACTCCATTACACAAGTTTTGCTGTAAAAAAATAAATGTTATGTTTACAAAATTGTGTTCAGTCAATCAATTTTAAAATTTGAAATATTTCATGGTCAAAAATAAATTAATTGCCTTGGCTGCCTCTTTAGCATAGTGGATAGCGCGTTACCCAACAACATCAAGATCCCGGGCTCAATTCTTGGCTAGGGTTTGGAAATTTTTTCGAGTTAAAACCCACTGTTCTAGATATATTACCCACCATAGCCACTAATATCAAAGTTGTTAATGTGACTTAAAATAAATTAAAAAAAATTTTTTGGGCACCTGCTCAATGTAGTAACTAGTGCACTAGCCTACAAAGCGGAAGGTCCCATATTCAGTTTTCAGCTACGGTCTGGAAATTTTAACACATTGAAACCCACCATTACAGTATACTAAAATCCACAGAAGTCATGTCAATAACGAAGCTGTTGATGCGCCTTTAATTAAACTAAAAAAAAATTAAATGCCAATAGTATGGTCGTCATTGATTGAGTAGAGAATTTTTCACTTATTAAGTTAAGAAATCAACAAGCCTTTACGAAAATGAAATCAGTTCTTGAAAAATTGATCGTAAACAGGTTATTTTAGTTGCTAGACGGAGTTGGTTTCGAAAAAAATTCTGTAATAATAAAAATATAACTTTGACTAAAAATACATGAAAAAGTAAATGAATATTTACCTTATATGACGCATGATCAAAAAATATGGTGAATGATTTTACTACAAATGAATTGCAGGCACTACATCCATTTGTAGTAAAAAGTTCAATAGCCTGGTTCTTTGAAATTATCAGTATCAAGTTTGAACAAGTTGTGACTTGTCATTTGTAGCCGGAAAGTGAGCCATGTTTACCGTGTCTATCATGCATCATGGATTTCGAACATCACGTTAACATTAATTTTTTTTTAAGTTCCAAAAAAATGCCATAGAAGCTCATGAAATGTTAAACTTAGTGTATGGTGATAATATATGATAATTCTGAAGTCTGTTAAGAAGTGATATAAGTAATTTAAAAGTAGAAATGAGTCTACTGAAGATGAGGAGTGGTTGGGATGTCCTCCGATCTCAAAAACAGATGAAAACACGCAAAAAATGATAAAACTGGTTCGTTCAAACATCCAATTGACTATTTAAGAGCTTACTGAAGAACTGAACATCTTGTACGAATCCGAACAAAGCATTTTAATCGATGGTTTGCAAATGAGACAAGTGAGTGCAAAATTTGTTCCCCAACTTTTGACACTCTTGCCACACCTCACTTTTTGATCCAGAATTTTCGGCTACAAACAGATTCCTGTCTGTCCACATTCGCCTTAATCTCCAAATTTAGCACCAGGCGACTTCTGGCCCTTCCCAAAAATAAAAACTGTGCTGAAAGGACTTTTGACTCCATTCCCGACATTAAGAGGGCCTTGACAGAGCTGCTAAAGGCCCTTCAAAAGAAGCACACCAGAAATGCTTCCAATCATGGAATCAATATTCAGATAAGTGCATTGCTCCAGGGAGAGTACTTTGAAAGAGATTATATCAGATTTGATGTAAGCTTAATACTTTGTTTGTAATACTACCGTATTTTTTGACCACATGAGTGAAAAACTAAAATAATAATTTTTTTGCAGGTGACGTCAGCCTATCATCAGTACGAAGATGAACAATATTCCTATCAAAACATGATGAAAATGCAACCAACCTCCATGTCTACCAGTCCATCTTGCAGGTGCAATCTGAAACCAAGTGAAACTTTAATTCTAGAAGCAGACAGCTGTAATCCAATACAAAGTTATAAGTATGATTATTATGGATTTTCACCAGGTAAGGGTTGCAACCCTGATACCAAAGTGGTAATCAAAAGAGCAGACCCTTGTTATCATCCATATCAACAAGGGTGTCATTACAATAATTTTAATTCATTGCAATCTTAAATTTTAAAGAATAATGTAATACAATATGATTTTTAAATAGAATAGTACAATCTCACTGATATTGATATAAGAATTGTTTTACAGCAACAAAAGTACAATAATTTTATAGATAAGTTTTTAAGATTTGTCTCTTTTATAGTAGTGTGATAGTGTCATCGATAATATAATTGAATAATACGAAATAAAAATCTGTAGCCACTAATATAAGGCATTATAAAATGGCCACCAGTGATAAAATATGCAAGTGAAACCATTTTCAACATGAATCACGCAATTGAAGTAGATAAAATTCTAATGTAGGAAAGAAGAATAATTAGAACATGCTTGAACAAGAAAACATGGGGCCACTGGAAGATAGCATGAATCCAATAAATCTAATTAATCAAATGAATCCGTATATCAAGAAATAGAACCAGAATAAGCATAATTAAGAACAAGATAATCCCTTCTTAGGACATAATAATCAGAACACTGGAAAGTAGAGTACTTAGAATTCATAGAGGCAATCGGGAATAAGAAAATACTAAATAAAATGGATCAAGAAAGTTAAAAAGGATGTGGAGGAAATGTAGATTACACCGGAAAATTTAAAAGGTAAGGCAGAAAAAACTAAAATACTAAAGACAAACACACTGTTACAAGTTAAAACTAGAAAACACATGGTAAGGGGTTTTCAGATAAAGAAAGAAAAGCAAGGTCTGATAGAATGAAAAATTGCTGGGAACAAAAACTTCTTAAGAGATCCGAGGAATAATTGACGTAAGTGATCCAATGTGGGCAAAGAATAATAAAAAAAAATTTGTCAAATACATAAAAATAAATTTTTTAATTTTGACATGGTTGGAAAGTGTTGGTTTGTCTGAATCAATTTATATACAAGACTTATTATTTTCTACAAGAAAGACATTAGGCATTTTACTTTGTAAAATACCATTACATGTTCTTCTTCTCTTTACGGGTTAGGCATTTCTACCTGTAACGACACCCATTTTTGGCGCCAACATCTCTGCTTCCTACCAGTCTGTATCTTCTTGCTAAACCAGGTAAATGACTTTCTGGCATTCTATTTAAATGGGTGACCATTTAAATATCCTATTTAAATGATCCCAATTAAATAGAGCATATAAAATAATCTTCTGAGGAAGATTTACCTCTCTTAGCTGCTTTGTGATAGTAGGAGCAGCATCAGCAGTGATTATCAGCTGAACGAGCAGTAAGATAATAGTATCAATGCACAATAGTGAGAGAGTTGAAAACAGTACAAGCAGAGCAAGCCATGTCTTCAAGTGTTTTTTTAAATTGTAACATAATAATTTCCTTGTGGTTCTTTCTATGGTTTATGTATTGGTTATCTGTTGTAGCCTGTACCGTTTGTCTAGGGTTCACTTGATTACACAGTTTTGGTGTTTTCAGAAAAATATGTTTTTTATTTTTAATACATAAGGAATATATTTAAAAAATTGTTGGGCTAATGATGAAAAATGCAAAATTTTATAGTAGTTTAATAAAATATTTCAGGCAAATTGTGTTTTATGTTCAAACTTTCAAAAAAAGTCTAAGGTCCTGTAAAACTTTCTTTGAAAAATTTTGTATTTAAGTATTTACTAGGTACTTTGTTTTTAAAACTTACTATGTTAAAAACTCAGTATATATATATATATATATACACCTAATGAAGCAGTTGTAAAAAATTGAAAAGAAGATTGATTTAGTGATTTTTGAGAAAATGTTCCTCATTTACCAAGTCAGTACTTGGATTTACCAAGTTGCACATGTCGCTATTGGGAGGGGCCCCTGGCCAATGGGGCCGGGTACAGTATTAATGGTACAGTTGGTGCTATTTGGAAGCTTAGGGTTTATAATCAGGATAGTTTATGACTTAATAAACAATATATTATTACAACATATTAATGTTATTAATTAAAATTTATCCCTAAGAATTTTTATAATAGTTGAACACCAGACAAGGGGCCCCCTAACAAACACATTCTGATGGGCCACAAAATATATATGTAAATCCACCATTGCCTCATATGTTAACAAAGTGTAGATAGGGATTCTGTGATAAGTGATAAGATTCTGTGATTGATAGATTTCAAATTGTAAATTTATGAAAGATATAATTAAGTATGTATTTAAATGTTTGTTTTGCATAGTAACAGAAAAAGAATTAATAAAATACAATAAAATTTACTGAAAAGAATAATGCAAGTTTGGTAGTGATTACACGATATTTTGTCGAGGAACAATTCCACATTACTATTTTATTTGTAGGATATAATTTTTTAAATTATTTATCATAACTGGAGATTACTGTACTTTTTGAATAAACAATAAAATTAGTGATACCTATGTGCATTTATGCTTTTATTATTTTCCTTGTCTTTCATAATACAAAAGAAGTCTTGCTTATCCATACCTGCTGAAACTGTAACTGTTTGAATAATAAATAATGCAAATACAAATAATAAGTTTTCATGCGATATCAATAATTTCAGCATGTTTTTTGTACTGTTAACTGTGTTGAAAGAATAAAGCTTATTTTTACTTAAAATCAATATTGCTTAGTTACAAAAAATGAACATGTGGCAGAATAAGAATCTCTCTTCCCCTCTCCACCCGCCCTTCCACCTCTTTCAGACTCCTTCTTTTGCCTCATTTCTTCCTTTCTCTCCCTCAATCTTCACTTCACTCCCACTTTCTCTTCCTCTTCCTCTCACCCCTTTTTACCTCATATCTAACCCTTGTTTCCTGTTTCCTCTGTTTCCTTTCGACAGCCTATTATTATTTACTAACAGGTCACAGTGCATAAAGCTCCTCTTACTTACTATTATTAATTTATAAAAAATATGTGGATTTTCTCAAATCCCTATAAGTTATTTCCAAAAATTTTTATTCACAATCATGAGGTTGTTATGTAAATTAAGAATATTCTGAGGCAAGTCCCTTGCACCACACTTGTATCCAATTTGTCCTGTTTTTTACCAACGTTTTAAACTACTTGATTACTTCTTAGAGTAAGTCTCTTAAATTTCTTATAAAACTTATTCATTGTAAAAATATTTGATTTTTCCACTGACCTGTTACAGTTACTATGTCGCTTGTTATTCTTACATTTTCATTACATAGTCCTACTTCTTAGTGACATGTTTTGGTGGATCCACCTTCATCAGGGTACTTCAATTTTAAAATATTAAACTAACCTTATTAAAATTTATTAAAATCTTCAGAAGTTGTTATATCTTCAGTAATTCATATAAAAAATACAAAGTTTATGTATATATTAAAGTAAAGACAAATAAGTCACGGAAGAAGAAGAAAATCATGGTTAAAAAATCTTCAAGAAAACCTCCTCACAACTTGGCAACAACTGTTGGAAAAATGTGAATTTCCAAGATGATCGCCAACATACGTAACTGAAAGGCTCCTAAAGAAGAGGAAGTTTATAAAACCTGATTGGGAATCAAAACTAAAAATTTTGTTTAAATTTAATTTTGTTTAAATTTGTATATATATATACACGTTTATGTAGAAAAAATATATAGGTTTATTTGTCTTCGTCCTTCTCCTATCTGTCTTCCGTCTTCACCGCGGTTTACTTGTCTTCCTCCTTCTTCTTTCTGTCTTCCTCCTTCACCGCGTTTTATTTGTACTACTCCTCTTTTTTGTGTTCCTCCTTCACCGCTGTTTATTTGTCTCCCTCCTTTACCTTTCTGTCTTCCGACTTCACCGCGGTTTATTTGTCTCCCTCCTTCTTCTTTCTGTCTTCCGCCTTCCCACCGGTTTATTTGCCTTCCCCTTCTTTCTGTCTCCCTCATTCACCGCGGTTTATTTATCTTCCTCCTTCTCCTTTCTGTCTTTCGCCTTCACCGCGGTTTATTTGTCTTTCTCCTCCTCCTCTCTGTCTTCCGCCTTCACAACGGTTTATTTACCTTCCACCTACCTTTCTGTCTTCCTCCTTCACCGCGTTTTATTTGTCTCCCTTCTTCTCCTTTCTATCTTCCGTTTTCACCAATAAATATTTACGTTCCCCCTCTCCTTTCTATCATCCTCCTTCACCGTGGTTTATTTGTCTTCCTCATTTTCCTTTCTGTCTTCCGCCTTTATCGCGGTTTATTTGTCTTCCTCCTTCTCCTATCTGTCTTCCGCCTTCACCGCGGTTTATTTGTTTTCCTCCTTCTTCTTTTTGTCTTCCGCCTTCACACCGGTTTATTTGCCTTCCCCCTCCTTTATGACTTCCTCCTTCACCGCGGTTTATTTGTGTCCCTCTCTCGTTTCTGTCTTCCGCCTTCACCGCGGTTTATTTGTGTTTCCCACTCATCTTTCTGTCGTCCTCCTTCACCGCGGTTAATTTGCTTTCCCCTTCTCCTTTCCGTTTTCCTCCTTCACCGCGGTTTATTTGTCTTCCTCGTTCTCCTTTCTGTCTTTCTCCTTCACCGCGGTTTATTTCCGTGCCCCTCCCCTTTCTGTCTTCACCTTCACCGAGGTTTATTTGTCTTCCTCCCTCTAGTTCCTGTCTTAACGCCTTTACCACAAAAGAAGCATGCTTACGCTATCTATCGGATTTCATTGGAACTAACTTTCCAATAGGAGTTGATACTCACGCTATCTACCGGAATTGAACGGAACTAGTTTAGGGTATGCTACGCTCCAAACCTATTGTAAAGTTAGTTCCAATGAAATCCGATAGATAGCGTAAGCGTCCACATTTACTTAAAAGTTAGTTCCAATGATATCCGATAGATAGCGTAAGCATGCTTCTTTTGTGGTAAAGGCGTAAGACAGAAACTAGAGGGAGGAAGACAAATAAACCTCGGTGAAGGCGAAGACAGAAAGGGGAGGGGCACGGAAATAAACCGCGGTGAAGGAGAAAGACAGAAAGGAGAACGAGGAAGACAAATAAACCGCGGTGAAGGAGGAAAACGGAAAGGAGAAGGGGAAAGCAAATTAACCGCGGTGAAGGAGGACGACAGAAAGGTGAGGGGGAAACGCAAATAAACCGCGGTGAAGGCGGAAGACAGAAACGAGAGAGGGACACAAATAAACCGCGGTGAAGGAGGAAGTCATAAAGGAGGGGGAAGGCAAATAAACCGGTGTGAAGGCGGAAGACAAAAAGAAGAAGGAGGAAAACAAATAAACCGCGGTGAAGGCGGAAGACAGATAGGAGAAGGAGGAAGACAAATGAACCGCGATAAACGCGGAAGACGGAAAGGAAAATGAGGAAGACAAATAAACCACGGTGAAGGAGGATGATAGAAAGGAGAGGGGGAACGTAAATATTTATTGGTGAAAACGGAAGATAGAAAGGAGAAGAAGGGAGACAAATAAAACGCGGTGAAGGAAGAAGACAGAAAGGTAGGTGGAAGGTAAATAAACCGTTGTGAAGGCGGAAGACAGAAAGGAGGAGGAGAAAGACAAATAAACCGCGGTGAATGAGGGTGATAGAAAGAAGGGTCCTTGGAGAAACCCTCTAAGGTACGGTGTATAAAATTGTTCAAACACCGCAATTTCGCATCCGGTACCAAAATTTATTTATTTTTTTTATGTATCTCTGGTTAACAATAAGATTCGTAAAAAATATAGTTACCCGTAACAATGTACTTTAGTTTAAACAAATTACGTCTAAAATCATGTCATAATAAATTTTTATCAAGGATTGTAATTTGGCGTCCATACACGGACGCCTACACTCGGACTCCAGATTGATAGGAAAATGTCAATGTACGGACGCGAAAATGATAGTAGAACATATTATATACAATAAAAAACAAAAATTGAAAACAAAATATATTTATTAACAAAACAAAAAATAGCTTAAAAAATGTATTCCACCTCTACATTTATTTTAATAAATGTTGCAGTAAAATATACGTAACAAAACTCTATAAAGTATAATAATGGATTTAAATTATACTGACAAAATATAAAAAAAAATATAAAAGTGCGAAATAATATTATGTATAACAAAATAGTAATGTTCATAAAAAAACAATAATATAAATATTAAACTAATACAAAAATACTTATGAATACATTATTCTTAAAAATAAATTTTCTACATAGAAAACTAATTGATAATTAAGTAGGGAATATATATTGAAAAAAGTAATCAGCTTCATCACACCGAATAAAAAAAATTAAATATATAAATAAAAAAAAAACTATAGCTGATAATTTCTGCCATATTTATTTTCAATTTATCGTGTTCCCAGTGTCAGAGATTACAAGGTAGCGGCGAACCCAAAGACACCTCGTATGTTAAATGAATAAACGTATGAATTGAACCAACAGTATGGACTCACGAGGGTAAAAAGATCACACCTACACAGATGCCCACACCAAATAAAATCATAACCCTCCTTCGCTAGCTGTGAACTCACTGTAGGATGACAATAAAATGTCGAAGCTACATTTTGGTCTTATGATATTCATTCAAAAATCACCAAATAAAAATTAATAAAAGACAAATAAAAAAGTAAAAAACCTAAAAACTAATTACAATAATACAACCTTAGAAAGATATAACTTAATTAAATACAGTATAGTCTCGTTTGTACGGTGTAACGTTAAATAATAAATTCAAAATAAATATATTAAACTTCATATAATTATAATGTATAATCTCTTTCATGTACACAATTTGTTACGTTACAATTATTTTCTACTTTTAATAATGTCGTTCTACAATCTTTTAATGTCTTGTACTTTCCATATAACATTTCTCTTTGTAAATAATGAATATGATAATACATAAATCTTTATCTAATATTGTTTCATTTATGTAGTTCTAATGTATTAGATATATAATTTGAACAATTAAGCATGAATGTGATGACCTGCTCCTCCTTTAGATCTCCAGGTCACACTCAATATTCCTACCAATTTCTTTAACAACCTACTAGCCGCCTAGCAACCCGATTTTGTTTATAACTTTCTTAAAATTAAATTATTTTTTATTATTTTATTCCACCAGCTGGGTCTATTTACATTTACTTCAGACCAAAACATAAACAAAGCCAGCTGTTAATGATTTTGAGTCGTCACAACGGTTTTGTTCATCTGAACTAAATCTTCCAGAAATTAAAAATATAAACCCAATAAAATAAAGTCATCAAGATTATGATGAAATTAAATTATACTGTCGTTGTTTTCAGACTTTGTTAAAAAAATAAACTTTATGTACAGCATATTTTAAGTAGGCCTAATCAAGACCATCCCGATTACGTTAAAACCGGATAAGCGAGACTTAACCGTGAACTCATAACAATAATAACCAATATAATTAACAAAAATATTTATCTAATACGAATTAAAGTAAACAATAATTCAAAACAATAAATATATAACAATATGTATTGTGAAAGAAAAAATTACTACTCTAGTAACTTTAAATGCGTGAGTAATAAATGTGTAATGTCTGTCATTTCTACGTAAAAAAATAATTATAACAGTGAGTCGTGTGTCAAGCATCAAAAATTAATATGAACTTACTTTGCACAATAATGATAAAACAAGGCATCAATCAACGTTTAATAGACGCTATTAAATCGGAAAATTCTAAATTTACCTGATTTTGCTTGATTTGGAGCGTCAGAAATGTTACTAGAAATTAAGTTTTAAAATCACGTATATTAGACCCTACTAAAAACAAAGGAAAATTTACAATTCCTGTGAGTTACAAATGGTAATTTGGACTGTTTTAATGTATAAACTAATATAAGAAAATATTATGAATTCGTTTTTATTTAGTAATTGAAAATAAATGAATAAATTGATATTTAATTTATGGCAAGTATAATTTTTAAGACAAATACACACGTATATTAAGTATTCAAAAATAATGGAATAGTGCGCGAAACAGAAGTAGTTAGTGCTAGTTAACTTGTGGTCACCCGACTATTGAATTTATGAGGAATATGTATTATTCCTCACAAGAGTTGGTCGTTGAACTCTACTTTCTTGTTCACTCCCTTAAAAATTTGTAGACGTTTAATATTCCTAGAAAGTGCTGTTCAGGACAGTCTACCTTCCTCATTAAATGATGTAGGACTATGTATACACATGGGGGAAGTAAAAATGGAGAGTCACTGTCGGGCACTTTTATTGTTTCCTACTATCTTTTTGAAGCTTGACTTCTGACTTCGAGACACTCCATACACCATTACACATTTACCCCATAATGAATTAATAATGTTAACAATAACAATCTATTGTTTTAATGCAATGATTATTCACACAGCGATTGAAATATGGGAATGGAAAAGGTAGAGGAGGAGGACGTGGTTTCAAGATGCTTGGTTCATACCCGTAAGGTGCATAATAACACGTGTAATATTCAACCGGCATTGCACAACCATATTCAGAATCTGATGATTTCTTCATGTACACATTTGTATCTGTGACACATTCATGAGAAGCTGTCGTAAACTGAAACAGAAAATTTTTGTTTGTGTAAAAGTACAAGTCGAACATTTTCATAACTCTAAAATTTGTGTTGGGGCAGGCATGCAAGCTTAAAAACAAATTACGCACGGAGAACACGCGTGGTGCTGCGCACAATACATGCGTGGCAGTCATACTATTGTTAGAATTCTACCGAATAAAACGAGAACAGATGTTCGTATTTAATTTTGTTGTACTATATTTCAGGCATAAATAACCAGATTTATTTAAAGTTTATTAAATAAATTATTTTAAGGAAGTTTATAAAAAAATATTGGTATTTACTTAAATAATTTAACTAGTTTTCTTTAATAGACCATAAAAAGAAAACGAGCGTTATCTTGAAACAGTTGAAGTGGGGGAAGTAGAGAGAAGAGTAGAAGAAAGAGGCGGTCCAATGCTCCCCGGCTTGTCATGTGATAACTATAGACTCGCTTTTAGCATGCTCTTTACTTGTTACAAAGTTGTTATGGAAATTAATTATCTATAGCTATTGACGCTTTCAATAGTGTACAATTTTGGGGTCTTTTCCGTTTTCTGTATACCAATATAAAATCCGAATTCCCTGAAGGGTTACACAATTTTCCCACTCCTGCGTCTAGCGCGCCAATCTGACTAGCAATATTCCTGCGTAGTGTAAACTCCACTCCCATTTTACAGGTTAGTTTTTACACATTCTACTATAAATTTTGTAGAGTTACTTAATAATATTCGGACGGAAGAAGATGCTGCAGAGTTCCTTCAGGAAAAGGGGTTATTACATAATCCCAGAAGATGTAACAACTAAAAAAGTCTGTGTTAAACATTTGCATGACTTTCTCTTCCCAGTGTAAATAATTAAAAAATATAACGTAATAGTATAATGTAGCCTAGTAATAGCAAAAAATTCAATTAAAAAATATAACTTAATAGTAATGTAGTAATAGCAAAATAAAACAATCAAAATATGAAATAAAACAACATAACGTGTAACATAGTACTTTATACTGGGACTGGAAAGGACGTGGTGTACGCGTGCGTGAGAGTGTCTGTCTCAGTATGAGTATTTATTTAGTAAGGCAGGGAGTGGGAAAAATGAACAAGTATGCAACCCTTCAGGGAATTCGGATTTGATAGTGGCATACAGGAAACGGAAAAGACCCAAATTTTGTACCAAATATTAAATTTCCTATAACAAAACATAAATAGTTTGAAATCTTTGCTGAAAATTTATATTACACTGGGCTAGAGGTTGAAATTTGTGACTTAGTGAGTCTTACGAGACTCATACTTTGACCCAGGTAAAAACGCATATACAAGGAACACCTACCAAGTACGCAATAAATTTACCTGAATATCTTTTGCATCAGATACATGCTATCGATTACACATGGAATTACTAAAATAATTTAACGAGGCACTGAGTGACTAGGAGAAACTATTTATTTATTGCACTATGGTAGGAATTTGTTGTTTGTTATTTAGGTTATCAGCTGGAAGGCTGGTTTGTACCTCTAGAGGCTTTACTGAGTAAAACGAGAATTGCCTTCCTCACTGAGTGAAAAACTATCCTTATCAGCATCCTAAGCCCCTTGAAAAACATCTACTTTCCACCCTGCAAATGACACCTTCACTTCATTCACCACAAGGTCTGGGTGTATAATGAAATTCATTACTCTGAGAGTAGATTATTGTGACTAGTGCCTTATACAACTCTAAATATTCTGTTCTTAAATGCTTCAGTCATACAATTGGCGGACCATATGATAAAAAACAGAACTATTTTGTGTAGCCCGGAACTAGCAGATCGAGTGCAAATAATTTAACATCCCACATGCCTGTTATGAGCATATGGTAGGAATTATTAAGTGTAAATCAATTTAAAGATTGTAGAGTAGAAATGTTAGGGAAAACATTATTAAGTGCAACGCCGGATATGAATAGTACTTGTTACTATAATTAATGTTATTAGTATTTATGCTTAGGTAATATTATAAACGAAGGTGAAAATTGCTGTTGATCTAATATGAAAGTAGGCCTACAGTAGTAGAAGTTATGTTCCTAGAATTTCCTTGTATCAGGTTAAACTATCATTATCTTAAAACTTGCCTGGTCTTTAGTTCCAATAGAAATAAATACAGCGAAAGTAATAGTTATTTGTGTCACAATATTGGTCTTTTTGTATCATCACTTCTATCGGTTTCATGATCATAGACACCCAAGTTTGAACCCTTGCATCTCCAAAATAAAGAGTCGGATTTCAACAAACTTTACATAAAAATTTAGCTCATTTTATTCTGCGTTAACCTATAATAAGTCTATATTTTTAATGTTATTTAAAAATTTCCATATCGTGGTTGGAAGACAAAAAGACCCGGTTTTTTTTGCTACCGCAACAAATTTCATGCGTTTAGAGGCGTGTAACTCGATAACTATTTGACCGAAAAGTTTGAAATTTTAACACAATAAAGACAATTATATTCTTACAACGTGTACGAAATTTCAAATTCGTACGTCTTTAAATTTTAATTTATTAACAATATTCTGAACCCTTGCTATCTCGGTAATCGCTCGATCGTTCGGCACGGGCAAACTATCGTTTTATTCAGCGTATAAAACTTAGTGCAATATGTTAATTACATGAAATATTGATAGGCCAATGTTGTGGTAGAATTTTTATAATTTTGAAAAATAGACTTGGAAATGCAGGGGGTGGGCGCTACTATCCATGTTCCCTGAATCTGACTGTCTACCTGAATTGAAAGACTGCATTGTCAATTTTCGTTCAAACAATTTAGTGCTAGGATTAGCAGCAAGCAATAATTATTATTTCTGTTTCTCGTTTTGTGATTTTAATTCTGTAAAAAGGTAGGATTTTACTTTATCAGCTAAAATTATCGTTTTAATAAAAATGCAGTGTGAGGAAAAATATTGCCTTTTAATCTTAGTAATTCAATCTGTAAATTATCGACAGCTAATCCAAAAGTCCCGTATTCAATTTATGTTATTTACACATATTACAAATTTACAGGTACGATTTTAGACGGTTTATGGAAATCTAAACGGTCAACAAACTAGTAATTTGTAATTTTAATTTAATAAATTAATAACACAATGTGTACATCGATTAATAACACTATGAACGAATACATAAATAGTCGTAAATTTAAAAAATTCGCGAGAAAATTAACCAATTTGTTTAACTTTCGTTAGGATTATTAGAAACAAAGTATGTAGAAACTGAAGATAAATAGATAAATAAATAAATAAATACCTGTACAAAAGAAGCGATGATAAAAATTAATGTCAAAACGAATTTCATATTGTATAACTAATTTCAAGTGTATTGTTCTCCTGATATTTCTGTTCTTATGGTTTTCAAAAATGTAACAAAATAAAATTTTCCTTCAATTTAAATTGAACAGAAAATAGAAAAATGTTTTCATCGTAATCACGGAATACATTGAGTTTTATCAGATTGTCTTTTGTTCTAATTTCCTTTATCAAGAACGGTGGGATTTTAAGAAGACAATAATTTAAAAAAATAATAACAAAAAGTTATAAATTTATTAAAAAATCACGTTATTTTTCAAGTCAATAAGAATATCCTTGTTAAAAAATTATTTAATTATTATTGTTTGTAGGATGAAATGATATAAATGACAGTAACTTGTGAAGTCATAGAATGTGATTTTTTGAAGTTGTTTAAAAAAATAAACTAACCATTTTCGGTAGTACATTTATCAATTTAATAAAAACAGTCTGTACAATAGTGGTTTCAAGATTATTTGCTAAATACAGTTATAGTTAAAGAAACATATTTTTTATCGTAATAAACGATAAATCTGCTTCTTTAAGGATTTCATTTCTTATGACCCATATTACCCAGATTACCTTTGGTCCCAGTTGGTTCAGATAAACGAGGTTGTACTGTATATATTTTTTGATACCTCTAAATCTTCTGTTCTTAAATGCTTCAGTAATATAATTGGCTGACCATGTGATAAGAAACAGAACTATTTTTTGTAGTCCCGGAACTAGCAGATCAAGCGTAAATAATTTAATACTACACCTGCCTGTTATGGGCAATTACCTACATCAATAAAAAAATCTGGTGTGAAACACTCACACACTTTCTCTTGCCAATTCAAATAATTAACAATATAACCTAACATTAGTAATAAAACATTAGAAATAACAAAAAACTAACCTCAATAAACATAACCTAATTTTTATCATGAGTGAAAGACGCAAAATGAAAATCTACCTCAGTTTGGCTTAAAAATACAGAAAATCACACTTTGACGCTAAACTAGGCTCTGTAGAGAAAAATGCTCTAAATAAAAGTTGTAGATCTGTTAATTTCCAATAAATTTGATAATACACTTATGTCGTAAAATGCATTTTAAGGGTGAAATCTTAAAAATAAATCAATTTTTTTACACGATTTCGCGAGAAAAAACAGAAAATCGCTAATTACCACTAAACTAAGCGTTACACACAAAAATATTTAAAATAAAAGTTGTAGAATTTTAAATTCTTTACAACTTTTGCCATATACATTTTTGCGCTAAAATGCATATAACGTCGCAATCTTAAAAGAACAATTTTTTTACGAGAAAACAGCCTCACCAAGAATTTCAGCAGATATGGCGCCTACCCTATCTTCTAGCGCAATGAAAATTTAGTAAATGAGGTGATTTTAAAAAAAAATCGTAGGAGCCGTTTTTGAGAAAATCGCGAAAAAGTGAAAAATTACACGAATAAACTACTACATCCGGTTGACCGATTTTGATGAAAATGTTCGTGTCAGGTTTGGTAGTGGTATGTAATTTAAGTTTCAAATTTCAAGTCCGTACGATGTTCCGTTCTTGAGATATTCTGTTCACACACACACACATACACACGCACACACGCGCGCGCGCACGCACACACACACACACACAGACCAATCGCTAAAAACATGTTTTTGGGTTCAGGGGGTCTGAAAACGAGTAGAGCCAGTGAAAACTCGATTTCAAAAAATCGACATGAAAACAGTAGGCCTACTTCCTTCCTTTTATATTCATATAGGTAAGAGAGTAAAAAATTAAAATAACGAAGTAAGGTATTTGGGTCTGTACTTTGATAAAAGAACAACATGGAACTCCCATATTTTAGTTAATAACACGCCTTTGACAATAGAATTAAGTTTTTTTTTGGTTTAACGCATGATGAGAGGCGAGCACGTTACCAACTAAGCCAATGCGGCCGACTAATTAAGTTGCTTCATAGAGTGATGTCTAGATGTTCGGTACTTCCGATTAAGCATAAACTAACGGTATAAAAGTCCCTTGTAAAGTCAATTTTGATGTACGCCGATCAAATTTATGGATGTTCTAAACCGGCAGTAAAACCTTGGATTCATGGGTTTCTACTAACCCTTTCTGCTCCAGTGATTCCATTTTGAATCACTGGTTTCCAAGCTGTATATTTGGTTTTACAAAAACTATTTGAGTTTATTTACAGTATTGACATTAGTTCTAGGTTTTGTCCACAGAATGCAGTGTCACTTTTTTCATTAAAAAAGACGGGTAAAAATAAAATTTCTTAGCTGAATAGGAAACAGAAGTTACTTAGTTAATATCAGTTGGGATAAGTCAAATTTATGTACTGACTTATTTATTATTTCATAACAACGTAATACGTAGCCTATCTATAAGTTATCATTGTTGCTAAAGATCAGGATGTGTTAGTAATAAGTAAAATATGATTACATTATGTCCATGTTATAAAAATATCGTCTCACTGCGCAATAGTTTTAAATATCATGACGATTACATGATATATTTAAAATTGTCTTATCGCACTTGGTTATCCAAAGTAAAGTATTACTTATTTGAATATGATTCATGAACAAAAACATATTTAAAAATGAACAAATTAGAATAATCGGTTTACGTTCATGTTACTGAATACTGAAATATTGTTTAAAAGTTATTAAAAACAATGTTTAACGGTTTATTTCAAAATAGAAACGGTTATCCAAAATGTTGTGAATTGAAAAAATATGATACATGTGAAACACTTAAACAATCATTTAGAAAGTTAAAAATTAAAGTTGTAAATGAATGTTCATTGGAATTACCGCCTTCACGGGAATGGTATTTAATTTCAAATATTAATATAACCAACAAACGGAAACTACATAATATGTTCAAAACATTTTTCAACCCTCACCGAATAAGAATTAAAAATATTGGAAGATATAATTTAAATACAGATTTATTTCGTTATAAATTAATTTTAAATCATCGATATAATTACAGAAAAATTTTTGAAATACTTTGTGATGCAACATCATTTAAAATAGAACGATGCGGAGATATTAGTGAAGAAGAACATGAATTTTGGAGAAATTTTCTTGTTAAAAATGATGTAATAAAGAAGGTTGTTGCTAAACATTCTCAGATTTATAATACAAATGCAAAATTTATTAATATATAAATAAATAAATAATAATAATAATAACATTTTAGGTCAATTAAAAAAATAAAACTCCATTACAATATTTTAAGTTTGAAATAATTTCAAAGAAAAATAAAATAATTATGAATTACAAAATAGTGAAAAAATTATTGTACTCAATAATTATTATGCGTTAATTATTAGATATGAAACCAATTATTTTGAAGTGACAGTTCTCAACGATTAAACAAATTACCGGTAAATAATTACTGAAATGGAACAGATCAAAATCAAGTCTTTCTAGCGATAGTGTTTTAACAATATCGGCTTCAAAAACACAAAAGAATATTCAAGGAGATAAAACATTCCAAACCAATCAACCTATCACTGAAATCAGCAGTCGGGGATAACGAAAAACAGCTGGATTCAAAATTGATAATGTAAGTATTACGATGTTTTATTACGTAGATTGTAAAAAATCTGTTCTTACATTCAAAAACCAAGAAAAAACAATAAGTAACAGGGATAACGCAGACAAACACAAAATAAAACATTATTATCCAATAATATAATTTAATGTTTCAGATGAAATGATGTTTTTATTCCTAATGTGTGTACGTTGCAATCTGTTCAATTGAGAACGATAAGCAACTCATGATCCAATGAGATGAGGGTGATATGTATGAGGTATAGTCTTGAATAGACCCAGGCCGACCATTCCTGAGAGAGTATGGTTAATTAAACTCCAACCATCAAAATACACCTGTAACCACTCTTTAGTATTCAAATCCGTAAAAAAGTAACACCTTTACTAGGATTTCAACCATGAACCTTCGTCTCCGAAAATCAGCTGTAAAACACTTGACTCGCGGCAACGACTTTACCTCTAGCCCTAGCCCAACCCGGTGGTTCCAAATGAAAATAAAATAAATTTATCTGATGGTTTACAAATTCTGAGTTAATTATAATTAATTAAGTTAATAATAATTACGAGGCATAAGTGCTTAAATGAACCGACTCCGTGTATCAAAAATTTTATTTAAAAAATACTTTATTAAACTTTAATTACCTCAGTCTATGTTTTGTTTTGTTTTATTGTTAGTTGAATTTCGAGAAACTATAATGCTCTAAACTTCGCGTTGTTCATGAACATTAAAAAAATTGTTTTTTTCCGGTTTTTATTCAATAATATATAGTTGTAAAATTATGTAACAATAATTTTTAATCTACGTAAAAATTGTTATCTTAGTTAAATTTTTGTAATTACTAGTTTTTTTTTTACTTTTCGTCTGACTGTTTTGCAATTTCTGCTAATGCAGACGGTGGAGAATGATGATATAATGAAAATGAGTGATGACAAAATGCCAGACCTGACCGGGAATCGAACCCGGACCCCGGCGTAGAAGCCAGTTACGCTAACTACTACACCAACGGGCCGGCCTTGTAATTACTAATAACCTTTGTTGTTGATGTAATTTAAAAATAATAAATAAAACAATTTAAAAATTTAGAAAGAATTTCAGATTAATTTTATTAAATATTATGAGAAATTTTATAACATAGGTAGTACTTGATATTGTATTTTATTTAGAGAATTTTAATTTACAAGTTTTTTGTTGCACCATCTACGTATTTAAAATTATTAGTGGCCAGTTCTGTAGCGTAGTGGTAGCGCGCTGGCCTACCACGCAGAGGTCCCGAGTTTGATTCCCGGCTAGGGTCTGAAAGTTATAACAAGTCACAACTCAACGTTCCATAACCCACTGTAGTCGCTAATGACCATGCTGCTGATGCGACTTTAAATAAATAAATTATTAGTAAAAGAATTTTCTTTTAGTTTGATCTCAGCTCCCACTGGAATGATTACGACCAGTGGATAATTTGTTTTTAAGGTCTCACGTGTAAAATTACCATCATCCATCGTATTACTTTTAAATTCCTGTTTTACGCAGATTAATATTTTTTAATAATTAATTTTTTTTTAAGATTTAGGCCTATCGCACTGATACTTTGCTTAACCAATTTGTGATCTCCATCAAGAGTTAATGGTACTGTTTTAAGAAAGTTGCCTTTATTTTGGGTGAAAATATACAGTTTTTAAAAATCTGTAAGTCTTTAACTTTTGGCTGGCCCATTCGATAAATCAAGGTTTTCATAGGTTTTTAGGCGTAGAAAACGAAAATGTCTCTGCCGAGCCTGTGTTTCGAGTTCTAAATGTATAAAATGCTAGTAATTTGAAATCACTATAGTATTTTATTCACGGATACACTCTACTGGTTCGGTGACCTCATATTCAGAATCTACATAAAATTTAGTGCCTGTAAATTCGGAAATAATGTAACTGGTTAAGTTACAAAGTTGCTTTTTTTTTTAGTGATATAGGCCTACTTACATAAGCCTTAGCTTGTCCGTAGGTAATTAGTAGTGTGATATGAGGGTGATATACACATGAAAAAATGCCAGACCCGCGGTTTTTACCCTTTTTTATTTGACGATTTGTTTTTTAAACTGACATCATAACGTGATTATTAGCTTTAATTTTTTATAAAACTTAAACATGAGTACCGAATTTCATAAAGATACTTTTTTTGGCTTCAACTTTATTTTTATTCACAACTGTACAATTTTTTAAAGCACAACTAGTAAATGAGATGGAATGCATGAGGAATCGGGGGAACGTGGCGTGAATGAGAATCGATCCAGTGAACAATTTTAGCGTGATATTTTACAAGGAATGTGGTGCCAATATTTTTCAATGATAATGATTATTAACTATGATGGATGATTTGTTTTTTATACGAAATGATTTATTGTTTTTGTGAAATGATATAGACATGACAAAAGGCATAAAGCTATTTAAATTCAACATGGCGAATTGATGGAAAATGCGGCGTTTTCAGAACATTATTGATAATAATATTTTTTTCTTGTAACGATTAATAGAATATATGGGCAAAGAGATTGTTTGATTGGAAACCAAGAGTAAACATGCAATGCTGAGGAAGGCCTACACACGTTGAACCGACGATGCCAAAAGCTAAGAATAGGAAAGAGTGAATGACTATGAGGGAAGACTATGTCCAGAAGTGCGTCCAAAGTGCTAGACAAACCGATGTTACTTAACAATTAATAACAATAAGTTTCGTTAACAATATTTTTGTCACCCATGATCAATTCTTTCGTAAAGGCCTCACTGTAGTGATCTTGCGAGTTTCCCAGTACTTTATCATGCGTTCTGATCTCTGCTTTCTTATAGCATCTGTTACTCTCAAATCATGCTCGCGAAATGTGGTCTCTGTCGGAAATTTATGTTGCTTGAGAAGTATGTTTATTTTTGTCTTGTTTATACGTCTGTGATATCCAGGATAACTTCTTCCTGATTTCTTTTTCATTTTCGTTGACTTTCTAGTTAAGACGACTGACTAATTTCTTTGAAGTCCTGTTTTCCGACAGTCTGAGGATGTAGAATATGTTTATTTATTCCTTCATTTTACTGAGATAATCAGTTTTATTTCTTCATACACAGTTTTGTTGGGAATAAACCATGAAGACTATTATAAAATAAAACCAAATAAAGTAAATCAATTCATGAAGTAAAAAAAATAATTTTAATTTTTACTTGGTCTTCGGGTCAGCCCAGTCGGTCACTGGTAGAACGGTTGGAAAAGTGACTTTGTATGGTGACCAGCTGACAGCCATTCCTGAAAAAAAACTCCACTAGGCGTCCCTGTTCAAAAATTCATGCTGAATCAAGTGAAAAAATTACAGCGAAAAGAAGGGATAAAATTGGGTATTTATCAATAATAAGTAAAGAAATAGCACAGTTCCTGATAACAATAGAAAAAATTACTTTATTTAAAGTCGCATCAACATCGTAGTCTTTTGTAACTTCTTATGGTTAAGGAACGGTGGGTTTAAACGTGCAATGATTTCCCAGACCCAAATCGAAAATCAAACCCAGAACCTCTGCTTTGCAGCATAAAACCCCAACCACTAGGCCACGAAGGCCCCCTAAAATAAATTATAAAAGATATTAGTTTATTAATTTACACACGCACCGTGGTATGTCCGTAATGATAAAAAACACCACGACCTCAAAATGAAAACAATAATAGAAGAAATTTATATACAGTACACAACATCAATTAAAATAGAATATCACACCAACACACTTGCAATTAATGTACTAGACATCAGCAACAACGAACATCGACTGTTACGGCACACTTTTTGGAATCTGCCCTATCGAAAAAATTATCTTATACAATCTCAAAATCGTCATAAAATTAAAAATGTGAAAACCTAAATGTCTAACGGTGGAACCGAGCAGTAGGTACCCTTTCATCACTAAATTATTATTTTACGTAGCATATTAGTAATTTTATCATATCAAAATAATTTATGTACAGTATATTTATAAAAAATAGGATTAACGAAACACAAAAGATAGAACGAAGAATTCTAAGAAACAATTTTAAACAAAAACACAAAAAAGACGGAGTGTACGTGCTTTTACCAAACAAAGAAATAGAACTAATTACTGACTTCATGCGCAACTTTCTTCAAATTTTTTACTACGGAGATCGCCTCAGGATGCCAGACACCAGACTACTCAAGCAATTGCTAAACAAACTAAACGGATATAAATAACAGGCCAGATGGTTAAAGGAAACAAAAATCGACATGAAAGAACTGAATAAAGCGGAACAAGATCTATTGGTAAAAAACGACAAACCAAAAATCTTACGAAACTAAAACGTCAGATTCAACAAAATAAACTAAACCAGAAAACCTGTAGTAAGAGTCGTTTCAGACGAAATTCATCAACAAAGATCTCAACGCCTTAAAGATTACGGGGAAAAAAAGACTACTAAAACCCAAAGTCTCCAGAAATTGATCTAAAAGATCTTCCAACATCGATTAAAGTGGTTCATTGTTAGGCTTCAAAAGAAAAAATGTAATATTCAAAGTTACTACACACTATCTCTCCCCCTGTTATTTTTATTATTTGTCATTTGTTGAAACATTTAATTATCTATTAAGTAGTATGTTTTTGTTTTACATAGTTTGTTTATTTTTGTAAGAGAATAAGATTATTGGATTTTATCCTCAAATTATTTTAGCTAAAGTCTTATATCATCGTTAATTTTCTTACATTTGCTTATAGTTAATTTTCTGAACTGATTACAAAAGTAAACTTGGTTGATAAAATAAATTTACTCATAAATTTACAGAGAAAAGAAAATTTAAACAGTAATTTTTTTCTACCAATTATTTATGAAATACGTTATTTCTAAAAATATAAACTACAGTTTTCTTTTGTCAATATTTATCAATTTATTAAATAGGTCAAATGAAAATTAGTTAAACGCAGTTTTCTAATTACTGTGTATTCTTGGTTAAGTATTGAAATACAACACTGAAAATTTTTATCAATAATGAATCAGAGTATTTATTCATGTTAATCGTGCTAGAATTATTAGTTCTATTTTTTTAGTTTTTTTGTTCTTAAAACAAAGGAAACTCAAATAAATTATCTAACATATTTTTAAGAAATATAAATTTAACACAGACATTAGAGATAACAAAGTGAATAATTATATACATTTATATCTTTTAAATTTTTTGTAATAGTTAAGTCTTATTATTAGTAGTTACTTCGGTATTGTTTGGTAAACATGGATTTTGAAGAACGTGGTATAGGTGATTCTATGTCGAACGGTATTAAAAATTTACCAGATTGTTGTAAATTAAAAACTTATGATACTTGTGAAACATTAGAAGAATCATTTCAAGAACTAAATGTTATACTCGATGATGAATTTTCGATTAAAATCGCACCTACTAGAAAATGGAAAATATCATCAGTAGTTGATAACATTAGTGATGATGACGTATCAAAAATGTGTGAAGTATTATTTCAACCGCATCGAATTAGAATTAAAAGAGTCGGAAGAAATTGGAATAACACTGGTCCATTGTTTAATTTATATTTAAACCATCGAACGAATATGAACAAAATCTGTAAAATATTTGAAAATCATGAAATTTTACTTGTTGAACAAAGAGGTTATAATAGTGAATTGGAAATTTCATTTTGGGAAAATTATGTGAAAGAAAATTATCCGGAATTATTATCAGAATTAATTTCATCCTACGAAGAGGATTTTGAATACGAATCTTTATTTTATTTTTCAAATACGAATAATGAAACATTTTCAAATGTATCTTCAGAACCCAGTTCACCGTTATTAACATCGGATGAATTAAACAATATATTTTTCAATTCGAGTGAAATAAATAAAAATAAAAATGAAAGTCGTATTGTTGAAGAATTGATTTGTAAAGTTTGTCTTGTAAAAGAATTTAATCATGGTTTAATACCATGTGGTCATACTTTGTGTGAAAATTGTTCGGAACGTTGTATGATTTGTCCGAATTGCCGGGTACCAATTGAAAAAGTGTTGAAATTATATTTTTGATATTTATGTAATATTTTAAATTTTACACAATTATGAAGTGATATTGCAAGGTAAGCATTTATCATGCTATATTATAGTTTACGCATAATATTTTAAAAAAGATTTTGTAGTCGGATAAACTGTTAGTTTTACTGTTGTTTAGGTCATTAGCGGAAAGGCTGGTTTGACCCTCTAGAGTCTTTACTAACTAAAACAAGAAGTGAGATGGTTTACACTGCAGATTATAAATTGTTTTATATAATTTGCTACCTAAACACATAACTGAACAAAATGTAATTAAATTTAAGAATGAAATGCAGAAATGGATAGTTAATTTCGGAAGCGACAACAAGGAAGTGATACTAGGTAAAACACAAAGTTAACGGTGCTCACTTATAATATTTTTTGTGGTAAACTGTTTAAAAAATTTAGTGTAATAATGCTTTTTACATATTTTGGCACATGGTTTTTTAACCATAGTTGGATATGTCAATTTCCACAGGCATTGGAATGATTGCGGCAATAGGAATGAATGGATGTATGTATAAAAATAATATAAATTTGTTAAAATTAAAATTGTTTTCTTTTTGGAAATTAAGTATTTATTATTATTATTATTATTGCCTTCCATACTGAGTGGAAAAGTATGCTTATTAGCCCGCCAGGTCCTCTGAAAAGCATATACTTTCCACCCTGCAAATGACACTTTCACTTCATTTACCACAGGGTTTGGCTGTATAATGAAATTCATTACTCTCAGAGGAGATAACTCTGACTAGTGTCTTACACCTGTACGTCTTCTGTTCTTAAGTCCTTTAGATATGACTGAAGCTTGGGTGACAATGTGATAAGAAACAGAACTATGTTTTGAAGCCCAGGAGCTAGCACATCGAATGCAAATAATTTAACACTCCACCTGCCTGTTATGGGGAAGTTTTTAATAACATAGCCTACATAAAACCATCCGGACATTATATTAAGCTAATAAATTCCTCCTTGGCATTAGTGCTCGACCCTACAAAGCGGAAGATCTCGGGTCTGGTTCACGACTACATCTTGAAATTAATTTAAGTATAAAAAAACACCGTTCTATAACCCACGGCAGTCATTTAGCTAGGTCATTATCAGCTGCTGACACAAGTAAATTTATTATTATTAATATTACATACTGAAATTTCTTGTTCTGTTATGCCTCCCTATTTCTGTTCCTTGGCCATTTTTAACTCTGAAGTTAAAGACACTGGTCTGATGTATGTTGTTTTAGTGAGCCGTCAATTTTCCTAACACCCTCAATCTCTGATGGAGACCAAGTTTCAGGTTGTCCGGCTGCGGAATTTTTCACACCCTCCAAAAAAATTTATAAAAATTGGGACTGTTTCAACAGACTAGGCCATTTACTGTAACCCAAAACGCCATTCATTTCTATTGAACACATCTTCAACTTTTAGACCTTCCTCTCCATAGATCGTAATTTGTGATAAGTTAAAATTAAAAAAAATAAACAATCCAACAACAAAAATTATTAATTATAATATAATTAATTTAATTATTTAATAGCAATATAAAACGAAATTAACAAAATCATATTTAAATCATTTATTACAAAATCCAGTAGGTCCCTAATATAAAGTAAATTATGCAAGGTACTTATTTTAGAATACAAATTATTTATTTTAAACTGTGAAATATAATGCATTACAAATATACAAATACATCATGAAAGTATTAAAAAAAAATTTAGTAACAAATTTTTAAGTTTACTTTTAAAATAAACATAAAACTAAAAACTTTCTCCATTATTATAAAAAGTGAAAAAAAAATCTTATTTTGTTACTTGAGAATCGTTCATTTTTTTAATGTATCGATAAAATTTTGCTCATCTTTTGTTAATTGTTTCCAAGCCTTTTTGAAGCTTTTAGTTCGCTTTTAATCTTCATTCGACAGATTCTAAGAGATCATATCCGTAAATATTTTTATAGGATTTATTATATTTTAAATCTTTGTTATCCAATTTACTTCATCTGAATAACATTTGGCATCGTTTTTTTTGTATTTCATACAAATTACTAGCTTAATATTACTGTACTATAATTTACAATTTTCGAATTTTTTGAAAAGTTTTTCTTATTATAAACATCTGCAGAATAACATAACTGTTCCAGATTTTTAGTTTTGTATTGGTTATTTTGTCGATTAACTGTCCCAAATATTAAAAATATTTTTACTTGTAGATAATAATTATATAGGTAGGCCTACTTAATTAAAACAACAATTATTTTACATATAAATTTTTAATAAAAAAATTTCTTTAAAAGTAATTTTTTGTAAAATTTTTTATGTTAACATATATATCCATTATTTCATGAAAAAAAAACGGTAGATTTTTTACAGTAAATAAAAAAATGTTTTTTAAATTAGAACTGAAAATGGTAAACGCTGAATGTGCCAGACATATAGTTTTTGAAAAAATAAAAAATAAAACAAGAGTCTGGGTATTTATATCAGTTTTCATTTCCTTTTTTTTATGGCACATCATTTTCCGAGTAACTATACGGGTTTTTTCAGCATTAGTGAAGTCCAGTGGTCAGTTTTAAACTGATCTACATTTTTTGGCACTTTAAAAATTTACTAAATTAATACATTTTTAACGTTTTGGCACATTCAGCGTTTACTAGTCCTGAAAATTTATTTACAAACTTAATTTTTACTGTATTATTAATTTTTATAAATAAAAAAAATAGTTAAAATAAGTAACCATTTGCAAGTAAATCTTCCCAAGAACTGTATTTATTTTTTTGTTGCGTTGATTTCTGATAATTATTATTTTTAATATTATTATTATTATTATTATTATAATTATTGTATGGTTTTGTATTATAGTAAAGTGGATTATACAAATAATTATAATTGTAATAATACGGATTATAGTAATAATAATTAGGATAAGTTAATGCATATGAATAAGGATAATTATTGTAATAATTATCATTATAATAATATTGTGATTGACTAAATGGATAACCGAGGTAATAAGAATTGTATAAATTACTGAATGATGGAGGTAGTAATGAAGTGTCTGACATTAACGCGTAATAATTATCTTGACCTGCAAATCCTTCACTGAATCCAACCTGAAAAGATAACAATTTTATTAATTAAAATAATCAACCAGGATTATCAAAAAGGAGTAAGAGATAAGCATTGTGAAGGTCAGAAATGTGTTAAATACAATGAGGTCAGTTTTCAAGAGCCAAAATTTGACGTAGACACCAAACTTCGGTTCCTGAGATGGTGGGTGTTTTCGGTTTTTTTGTGTGGTATGAAGACGTAACCTTAAACAGGGCGATTTACCAACAGACTCGAAGTCTTTGAACTCTGGTTGTACAGAAGAGTTTTGACCCGGAGAGTTACTAAAATGGAAGTTTTACAAAAGATGAATTATGACCCTGAGGTAGTTAGCATTGTCAAATGTCGTAAGCTTCAGATTCAATTCAATTCTTTATTAACCCAAATACAAAACTGTATTCTGCCAGACTTAGTCTATCGTCAGGAAAAATCGACTAAGAATTACACGAAGACGACAGAAATGCTGATGGGAAAATATATTAATACACTAGTATTAAAATTTAAACTTAACTCAAATTTTATTTTGTGAAGCACTGTTACTTCTAAGCCATTTTAATACCACTTTTATTTGATTAGACGTTCTGACCACTTTTCCTCGTTGCATAAGTACACAGTAAACTTAAGAATGAACAATTTAAATATTTTTATTGAAAAATTCATAATTTTTATCGTGTTAGTTTTTACAGATAACAAAAATATTGTGTAGATTTATTTCTTTTGCATGCATTTAATATTACATATAAATTATAAGTTAAGTTATAAATTTTATAAGAGATTTCAAAGAATCGACCAAAGAAAAAGTAAAATATAAAATTAAAAAATAAAGCAAAATTAATGAAAACATTAGTTAATTGTAAACTCGTAATCCTATCTAAACATTAAAAAATTAAATTCACTTTTACTGATAACCTTTGTAAGCAATAAAAGCTTTAAAATTCAATTGTATTTAACAAAAATAAAAGTTATTAAACCCAGAACGTAAATTATCAGTAAGATACTATAAATTATTTAACAAACCAGTTATCTAACCTAGCTATATCCAGTTTTGAATTAAAATAATTTTCTGTTTCCTTTGTTAAACAGGCCTTTTAAATTTGAAAATGAAAGTAATCCACAAAAATAAAATTACATTTTGAGTTACCGGTATCTTGTAAAAGAACAAAGCCTACTTCTTTCTTTTGTAGCCTATTTTTAGCAATACTTATTATACTTTCCAGCACAAAACACTCAATATTTCTCACAAAAACAAGTTAAATAACAGGAGCCACTGATTTACTGAACCAATATCACAAAATTCAGTCTTACCAACCCAAAGAATCGACCAATTAAGTTCAATTAAAACAAAAATTAATTTTTAACAACAAATGCTCGGCCACCTCCATAGTGGTTAGCGCATTGGCCTGCCAAGCGAAGGTCCCGGGTTCGATTTTTTGCCAGGGTCTGGAAATTTTCATGTGTCAAATCCCACAGTTAATGTTACGTAACCCACCGTAGTCGCTAATGACCAAGCGGTTAATGCGACTTTAAATAAATATATAAAAAAAAAACAAATGCTCATTGAGATTTATGAAAGATAACAATATTATTCTGTTCCTCTGACACTTTAACAGTTGCACAAGAAATTTTATTTAAGAAAATTAAAATGTTTAATATTCATTATTGTTTCTTTGCATAATTGGTTATTATTTTAAGTATTACTTAATTAGTCATAAATTTAACAATTTCTTATTAATTTGTCGTTCAGTAGTTAATTACTTTATGTATTTATAGTTTTATAAACTACTTTTCTTTAATCTGATTGTGGTCGCTAATGAGTTTATTGATGATACATATAAACAAATATAAAATCATTATTATGTACTTAATATTTTTGTAACACTTACTTGGTAAAGAAAGAGAACATTACTAATGAAAGTAATAACATTAAAACTAAAAGCCGACATATTGAATTGTTTAGTTAATTATTAGACTAACAATACAACTGAGGTTTACAACAATACAATTTATATAAAAATTAAACCAATAAAATTTTATGATAATGAAAGAAAACGGGATTTGGTTGTGTGTCATACCCCTGTTTATTAACAACATAATGTACACCCATATTTAGTTATTCATGAACTCATTGTTTAATTTCTTTGTTTGTTTTTGTATGTTACAGGAACGAGATTTATTTCAACTTATCGATTGTTAATGTTACTGAAACCGGGGAAAAACATTTGTTTTCTTTGTAATTTGCTACGTTAATCATTTGTTTAAAATGATTCATTTTAAATTATTTTTTTGACAAATGTATATGACTAAATTATATATTATATGGTTTATTTTTACATGAGTAATATTTTGTGTTCATGTTCGTATACAAATTTATAGTCTACAAGGTGTACCAAAACATAAGTGTTATGATAGCTTATTCTTAACTCATTCTTTTACTTCGGTGAAATCAGTGTTCAATATTACGGTAATAAACAAAACGATCGTTCAGTGTACAGATGTGTTAATTACAACTTTTAACAAAAATGTGTTTTTTCACTACTTCATAGCGGAAATACTCTATATATAGGTACTATTATTAAAAAACAAAAACATTTGGTTGTTGGTGATATAGTACATAACCATTAAGTTTCATGTATCATATTTTTGTGCTGAGTTAATTCTTTCAGAAAAATTTGAAGTGAATTTTGTGTTTAAGTGTCATAGCTACAACAATTCTTGGATACCAGAGAAAAGAGAATAAATCACAAAAAATATCAAAATTCGATAATTTAGTATTCTGAAAGTGAATTTTGATAACTTATATCATAGATGTGTGGCCCATTCTCCTGCGCTGAAAAAAGTATAGTTGAGGTGAGGCCTCCACGAGATGACCTTGGAAGGCAGAGGATCTGTATCAAACAAAAAGGTGAATTTTTCTGTATTGGTAGAACACTACCGAACTGATTTTACAACCGTATTCTAAAATCAATAGGAATAATCTGTCCCAACTTTTTTACTTTAAAGTAACTTTTAAATGCACGATGGAATATCTCTTCAATAGAACTACCCCAAGTGGTTAATCTGTCCCAACTTTTTTACTTTAAAGTAACTTTTAAATGCGCGATGGAATATATCTTCAATAGAACTACCCCAGGTGGTAGCCATCTCTGACAAATAGGAATCCACTTCAAATACTGAGGAGCCTTTACCAATAAGCATGGTATCACCATGCCTTCTAAAAGCCCTACGAACAATGTAAATATTGAAAGAATACTAAATAGACGGAAGGAAGGAGAAGAGCGTACAATGAAATAATTTTGAGTGCTGGCTACAAAAGGAGCTTTCCGTAATGTTAAAAGTTAGTTTTAGTGGTTTAAAATTACTCAAAATGAAAAAATAAAATACTACGTTACAGATTTCTGTATCAAAACCTTAGTGGGCTTTCCTTCACAATGTTCATTGCTAATTAGTTACCAGCGCCCTTCATCCTATCAATTCCACCAAAATAAAATAATTTACATCATCCATCCATTTCTTCTTAGGACGACCCTTTCCTCTTCTCTTATACAGTCTTTCCGTCCATATAACCTTAACCATCCTCGTTAACTCCATTCCCTTAATGTGCCCCGATCATGTCAATCCTTGGATCTTTATGAAACACATTATGCCCTTGACTTCTATGGTTAAATTCTTCAATTTAATGTTCTTTCCAATCATTTTGTTCCCTTACTTGTTCAAAAATTATCCTTAAAATCTTCGACGTTAAAGCTCAAAATAATACACAATTTAGTCAAAAATATTAAGGTAAATTATAGAAGTTTTTTTTATTACAATGTCATGAATATTGATCTACGAATACCATATAAAAATGTCAAGGTCATCAATAAAGTAACTCAAAAAATTTTAATATGGTAATCTTCATTTATCATGGTAATCGTTAGTTTTATCAAATTAATTATTTAGTGAAAAAAATGACATTTAATTTTTATATACTTTTTTGTTAATTAAAATTTTTTTTGTTACACCCTGTATTTGTAGGCAGTAAGATCTACCTTGTTCGCCTATATAGGCGATAAACCCCAAGTGTTAGTAAATGGATGAGGAAGTATGTATTATATGGATACAGTATAGGTTCTATTTATATAATACATGCACAACACACAAAGCTGTCAATAAATTCCATTCGTACTGGCTACAAGAAATATTAGTTTTTATAATGGTAGGTTCTAAACATTTTTGTATTTTTTATGATAAAATTATTTTATTTGAAATATTAAAAGATTACAGGTTAACTTTGTTTTTATTTTTCCCTTCACGTTCATCTTTTGCATCCGTTAATTTAATCAGTACACTTCAAAAATAAAATTTAACTAAAATCCTCGCCACGAAAAAATCCGTGGTGAATGGAAAACACTAAATCAGAAAATAAATAAGATAGAAATTTTTTTATTGATAACCCAAATAAAAGCTTTTTCATTACTACGTTGACTCGTTTGACTAATTTTTTTAATTCAAAAATTAGTAATATGGACATTCACTTTGTTACGGTGATCAGCGCAACTGGCTTCTATGTCGGGGTCCTCCGGTTTCGATTCCAGGTCAGGCATTTTTTCATCTTTATATCACCTCATATTATTACCAACACTCAAGCTAGGATTATTATCATCATTAGTCAATTAAAAAAGTACCCAATTTTCAACCAGTTTTCCGAATGAGCTTTTAAACGTCTCACACTACATCTAAAGTAGACGTAAAATACAGGCGTTTTCCTATGTTAAAAATCTTAATTTTCTCTGTAAAGTAAATATTTTAAAAGTAAAATTCGATGCTTCATTTTAATATGGTGACCATTTAGAACAAAATACTATTTCGGTTCCACATAGAGATAACGAAATGTTTGGATTCAGCCTTGCATTATCAATCGTTTGAAATCGTTTGAAAAACAAATTAATGGAAAACTGGCAAAAAATGGGTAACTACTTCTTATGCGTAAATTTTCATAACTCCTACTAATTTTAAAATAAAAAAATAATTATATTATTCAACAAAAGGTCAAGCTTTTATTTTTATATCATTCAAATTTTTCTGTTCAATAACTGAAATGGAGTGCTTCAAATACAACGGAATCTTCTCAGGGCAAGGAATATAAGGGTTTAAAGATCAAACTAAACTCGCAATATACTATAATAACTAAGTTTTGTCTTTTTTAATATCCAGTTTTTCATTTCTTTTCTTGTTTTTATTTCAGTTTAATTTCTTCATTCTTCAGTTATCATACTTTTCAATGAGAAACATGAAAACTGAAGATTAAAGAAATTTAACTGAAATAAAAACAAGAAAAGAAATGGAGTAAAGAGTTACTCTACCGTTCACTCAAACGGTACTAAACCAGATAGGGAAGTTACTCTTTTGTTTTCAAAATTAAACGAAATTGAATTGTCGATTCATTTTGTAGTTTATTATTTTGATTAGTGATTGTGGGAGCAATCGTATTCAAAAGTAGATAAAAATTTTCAGTTTTCATGCTGCGTTAAGTTCCTTTAAAATGTTGTGCAAATGTTCCATGAATATTTTTTAATCCATGTGAGAGAGCAGATGGAGATAGTTAGATAACGCGGGTAACGGTTTGGAGTCCAATGGAATCGATAAACTTCAAATTCTTGTTTCTCATAACAGTTCTTTTATCAGGTCCTCAAATCCTTCAAGTAACACCAGAAAACACATTCTAAAATCATTTCTAAAGAAAAAATAACGGCAATTTATATTCATTATGATTACCCATAACAGGCAGGTAGAGTGTTAAATTATTTGCACTCAATCTGCTAGTACCAGGGCTACGAAACAAATACTTCTGTTTCTTATCACATGGTCAGCTAATTATATTACTGAAACATTTAAGAACAGAATAGGTAGAGGTGTGAAAGACAATAGTCAGAGTTATCTCCTCTGAGAGTAATGACTTTCGTTATACACCCAGACCCTATGGTGAATGAAGTAAAGTTGTCATTTGCAAGGTAATAAGAAGATGCATTTTAGAGGACCGGCATGCGAATAACTTCTTTTCCAATTCATTGCGGCGGCAATTGTAAACCACCTCACTCCTTCAAACCAGCCTTTCGGGTGATGATCTAGACAACATAATAATGTTGTCTAGACAAAACAGTAGAGCAATAAGAGACTTGTTCTTCTATCTGTGTCAAAAATAAGAAAGGTGGTGTAGGCCAGTTTTGCACTAATAGATATGGATGAGAGGAAGCTTATACTGCATACAACACATAATTGAAGATTTTGTGGGTTGGGCCGCTATTGCTCTCAACGCCTCATATTCATCTTGACTGAACTATGTAACTATTTACTATACCATCATCCAGACTACACCCATTTGTGCACGTACAATGAGGTACACTCTATTTATTCTTAAAATCGTATATAGCATATTGTATGGGTAAAAAGTAAGCTAGTCACTCTACCAAAAATCTACCAACGTAAACCTACCCTAACTGATAAAGTGAACAAGGATCATGGAGAGAAGAGGACTTCGCAAGCAAGGTGGGTTGGATAGATCGAGGCAGTTGAATGCAGAGATTAAAAGAGGAGAGGCGGTGATAACCGCTGAAAACCCCTAAAATAACATGATACTTTTAACAAAATAAAAATTAACATAAGACTACGTACAGTCTTACACACAATTGAAATATTTTTGAAACAGACGCAGTATTAATACATGCTGATTAAAACACCTTTATGATTATTTACAATTGTGTAGCATCGAATGTTTACAGATACAACACGACGGTATTCATTTAAAATATTCAAGATAAATTTAAAAATGATATACTACTTTTACACCTTTCAAATAAATTTACTTCCGTCAATTTGTTAGTTTTAGTCTACATAGTTTGAATGTTTTGTGATAGTTTTAGTTCAGTTGTTTATTATTATTTTACCAGCTTCTTTTTTATTTGGTTTTTGTAAAACATCTAATACTGTGATTACTTAAAGTTATTCGTAAACTTTTTTACGGTTACATAAATTTATAATAAAAAATTTATTTTAATTATTTACTTGAGTATAATTTTGTTTTACCCGGAGGTTTCAAATGTTTTTCTTCTTTATAAAATAATATCTTTCTTAAAAAAAAATCGTCTGTTAGTTATATGATTTTTCATAAAATTTAAATAGTTACATCAACTGCTAAATTCATTAAAGTGAATGCGAAACACGGTGAAGCTATAATTGGGAAGTTAACTGGTTTGAAGTGATTTGAAGTGGATAGGGGTGAGTTACTCCGTCGCGTTGCACTGAATGATGAAGATATGCTTGTCACGTACTTTTTAAAAACATTAGTTTTCTTTACTTATCACTATTTTTCTCATTATTTGACTTTATTTTCAACGTTCTAAAATCTGTAGGCCTAAGTGGCAACAGTCGAAGTTTTTCTACTACAGCTTTTATTTATACCGGTAGATCATTAACTGTTTAATCTGTAGAACAGTAGATAATATTAGTGTAGTAAATGCAGATTGTATTTGATTCTCTGGAAAGTTTATTAGTTTCTATATTTGTTTTACGTATTCAGTAATTTACCAGTGTGTGTATTATGTAGTTCACTGGGAACCAATCAGAGTCCTACTACTAAGAATCTGAAAAAGATCGAAGAATCAACAAACATTAAATATTAGTATAGAAATTATAGAAAATATTATTATTTTATTATTATTAATAAAATATTGTTTTATAGTCATAAAATAAGAATTTATTAAATTTGTGAAATATAACAAAACAAAGGACTAATTTTGTTAACCAAAGTACAAAAATGAGTAGCAACCTGTGTTTCTCTAATTAGCGTTCAGGTTATTTCAAAATAAAATAGAAAAAATAAAGGTTTAGATTAGGCTATTTCTACACCTTAAAAAAGAGTGGGTAGGAATTATATAAAGGAAGTTAGAATAATTATTATTAATTACAGAAGTAGCGTACCCATTTCCTTACGGCAGCCGACTGTAGTCTCCACTCGCCGTACCATGTTTCCCCTAAAGGTTTCCCCACGTTTCGCTTTTACTACAGCATTTTGAACAATTTAAGATAACGGTTACTTATATTTACTTTTAAACACTACTCGAAGAGTGAACTTCGGTTTATTGATAAAATAAATTACAGAAAAATCAAGCAAAACTATAATTTTTAATCAAAAAAATATTATGAGTTACTTACTGGGTGGAATTACTACTCTAATGGTTGTTCCTCGCGTTCTGTGTGCGATTTCTTTCACAAGAATTACCATTCAAGATATGATCTACTCAATTCTGAACGTTCATGGTATATCTATATCAGAATTAATATTCCCGGTCTTTATGCAACTACCCAAGATAGCTAACTTAATTTTATTAACTAAAAAAATTTATTATTTTTGGTTTATATATAAAATTTTAATAAAATTGTAGTTTTATTATATTTTTATTGGGTAATGATGCCTACAAGAGTTTAGTTTTTGCAATGTAATGATATGAAGTGATATAACGATGAAACAATGTCAGACCAACCCGGGAATCGTACACAGGATCTCTGGTATAAAAACCAGTTATACTGACCACTACACCAACGGCTGGCCATAATTATAAAACTATAATAATTAGAACGGTGGTTGGTGTAGTAGTCATTATAACTAGATTATATGATAGGGGTCTCGTGTACGATTCCCGGTCAGGTCTAAAAGAAAAGGTCAAATCTAAAACAAACAAAAACAGTCTACCAACCCTGTATCGAGTTGGCCGTTATCTTTGTAATTAAAAAGACATAATAATATTATAATGAATATGTGTTGTTTAGGTCAACAGCTGAAAGGCTGGTTTGAACCAGTAGAGGTTTTACTAAGTAAAACGAGAAGTGAGGTGGTTTACCATTGCCTTCCTCACTGAGTGGAAAAGTACACTTATCAGCATGCCGGGCCCTCTGAAAAGCACATATTTTCCACTCTGCAAATGACACCTTCACTTCATTCACCACAGGGTCTAGCTGTATAATGAAATTCATTACTTTCAGAGGAGATAACTCTGATTAGTGTCTTTTACACCTCTACCTCTTCTGTTCTTAAATAAATCAGTCATTTAATTGGCTGACCATGTGATAAGAAACAGAACTATTTATTTTAGCCCTGCAACGAACAGATTGAGTGTAAATAATTTGACACTCCACCTGTCTGTTAGGGGCAGGATAATGAATACATCGTTATAGTAATAAGGAACATTTTTACTATTTTTTCACGTTGTGATTTTTAATAAGAAAAATGTACTTAAAAATCGGGGTTTGAATGAAACAAAACAAAATTTTTAAAGAAGAAAAGCAGCTGAAATCACCGGGAAAAACAAAAAAAAACCTTAAACACAATAACAATTACAGGAGTAATACTTAATAAAACGGACTGTCTAACAAGGTATTTTATCAACGGAATATACTCTGACGTAAATTTTATATAAAATTTGTTTTTATTAAAGGTGCAAGAAATAGATCATTGATAATAGGTATCATTATTTTTTCTGATAAAAATTATTTGTTGAGTTTATTTCGAACACGTTCTTTTACGGATGACAATATAATCAGCGGAATAAACTGTACTCTGTTGTATAGTACATGACAAACTATGCTATTGTTTCATTTCGTTACATTGGTTTGTGTCAGCTACTCTGGTTTTTATCAGGTAAGAAGGAAGTAATTATTTATAAACATGATCATGTTTTAAAATCTAACTATACCTCAACTTTAAAAATTTTAAGCATAATGTTAGCGTATGGAACTTCATTATTATAATACAAATTTATGTAAAAACTTTTTGGAATATTAATTTCAATGCATTTGATTTAAAATTTTGTCATTTATATTTTATAAAATATTACAAAAAATATTTCGTTATTGGTAGCACTGTTTTATTTTTAATTTTAAACTGCTTTATTAAAAAAAATCTGGAGTGCAAAACTCATAGACTTTCTCTTGCAATGTAAATAATAAACCATATAACCTATGTTTAATCATTAGTTAACAATGTAAAATGAAAAATATAACTTAATTTTAATCATGAGTGAATGACGCAAAATGGAAATCCACTTCTGTAGAAATTCCTTCTGTAGAAATACACTTCTGTAAAAATTACGAAAAATCAGTAATTGTCTCAACTAGACTCTTTAGAAAAAAGTGCTTAAAATAAAAGTTGTATGTTTTTAATTTCCGTTACTTTGATTGTATACACTTTTGTCGTAAAATACACATTAAGGCCACAATCTTAAAAAATCCATTTTTTTTACGAGAGCTTAGCTTCTAAGAATTTCAGCATATTATGCCTTTATTCTATCATAGGAGCCGTTTTTCAGATAATTCCATAAAAAAAAGGAAAATTGCCAAAAAATAAACCACTACTTCCGGTGAACCAATTTTGATGAAAATATCTGTGTTGAGTCTCCTAGTACCTTTCTTAGTTTCCAGGTAGTAGCAACATGTATTAAAAATACAATAAACCTTAATATTACTTGTAGAAAATATATAAAACACTAGTAACCCCCGCCTGGTTGCTACGATTCATAAAAAACTAAACCTATATCATTTAACTTTTCACAGAACCTCACTAGTTGAAAGCAAAATCACGCTGTACAATAAAACCTTATAGTACTGGAAACAGGGATTTTGTAGATGTCAGTAGGCCTGTGTATCGACAGTGGAAGGGGGAAAATTACGGCCGGATAATAACTGAATATTTGTTAGCCCTACAAGAATTAGATAAAAATTTATTTCTTAAAATAATTATACGATCTCTTTGATTTTTCGAAAGTTTACTTTACTTTCTATGCAGAAATTGTATATGACGTTATTTTTTAAAAACATCTTTACTGTTAATATTATTTTAAAAATTCATGAAAAGAAATAAGTACAGGATAATGTCGTATTGTAATATTGTAGTGTACCTACCGTACCTGATACGTTCATAATACACTACATTTTATAGGTTAGTATAGAATAGATAGATAAAACGACTGGATTTGAATTACCAAAATAACTGACCTAAATATAAGTATTCATTAAATTCAATTAAATAAATAAAAAAAATAATAATTTAACCAATCACAATTATTTTTACCCAAAATTTAAACAAATTAAGTAACTCAGAAAGCTCTAAGCTTTCTAATAGTGAAATAAGTTTATAAACCGGTTGGGTAGTTTCTGATTTTACCTCGTACAAACAAACATAAATCAAAAATTATGGCTTTCCATGGAAAATGGCCTACAAGGTCTAAAATAGTGATTGGAAGCAAGAGTTTGGAGCAAGTAGCTAATTTTAAATACTTGGGATGCGATGTTACGTATGATTATGACCATGATGTGCATCAAAAAGTAACTAAGTTCAACATGGTATGTGGTGCAATAAGTCGATCTCTCAAGAATAGAGCCAGGAAAAACACATTGCTAAAGTTTTATAAAGTAATGGCGATCCCAACTTTGGCTTATGGAAGTGAGGCATGGGTGCTGACGAGAAAACAGGAATCGAGAATCCAGTCAGCGGAAATGCGATTTCTAAGGCAAGTTAAGGGCTGCACAAGAGAGGATCGCATTCGTAATGAAGTAATAAGGAATCAATGCGGTGCCCAACCATTGTTGAACACTATAAGGACATACAAAGAAAAGTGGTCAGAGCATGTGTTAAGAATGTCCCAAGATCGCCTTCCATTAAATGCATTGATCCATAATCCGACAGGTAAAAGATGTATTGGTAGACCGAGGAAGAGATGGACGCCGGAACAGGCTAACGCACAGCCTAATCCATAAAGACGACGACGACGACAAACAAACAAAATTTACTTTCTTGTAATATTGCTTCAGCCCATAACAGGGAGGTGGAGTGTTAATTATTTGCACTGGGTCTCCTATATCCAGGGTTGCTATATCCAGTGTTTCTTATCACATTGTCAGCCAATAATATAAATGAAGCATTTAAGAACAGAAGGGGTAGAGGTGTAAAATACACTAGTACGAGTTATCTCCTCTGAGAGTAATAAATTTTATTATTCACCCCGACCCTGTGGTGAACGAAGTAAGGTGTCTATTTTTTGCATCCAGGAGACTCTAAAAGGACGTTTGTTTAGGTCATCAGTCAAAAAGCTGGTTTCAAACTCTAGAGGCTTTACTAATTAAAAATAAAATTGAGGTGGATTACAATCGCCTTTCTCACTGAGTGGGAAAGTAGCCTATGCTTATCATCATGCCAAACCCTTCAAAAAGCATCTACTTTTCACCCTGAAAATGACACCTTCACTTCATTAACCACAGGGTCTGGCTATATTATAATGAAATACATCACTCTCGGAGAGAAAACATAAACTAGTGACTTTTACACCTCTACCTTTTCTGTTCTTAAATACTTCAGTAATATAACCATGTGATAAGAAACATAACTAATTTCTGTAGCCCTGTAACTACTCGTATCTTGAGTGCAAATAATGATCCACTCCACTCCCTGTTATGCGCCGCCAAAATGGAGTATAGGACATGTCAAGATAAAACTGATAAGTCTAAATTGTAACAATATGTTAAATTCATTACTTACCAAAAATAATTTATTACCACTACTGACTTGCTTATTTTAATAAGTGTGTCATCCAACTATTTCTATCAAATATTAACCAATTTACCTTTACTTTTTAATCAAAAACTATTCAGAAAGGAATTCGTGTCACTGTAAAATGTTTCATCAATCAAGTAATTTTTTTAGATTTTCTTTAAACGAACTTCAATAACCACACATTTTTAAAGCTTGTGGTAATTTATTGATGTATTTTCTACCAGCATAAGTATGTTTTTGTTCAAAAAGTTTAGTATTGTGATTAGTAACATAGTAATCAATTTATATAATTAAAGTTGTAGAAAATTAAAAACTTACTACTTTTAACTCAAACATTATTTTCTACGTAATAAAGTTTAGCGTAAATTAAAGATTTTCTGTATTTTAAAGTTCTACAGAGGTTTATTTTCATTTACTTACATTCACTCATGATTAAAATTGGGTTATGTTTCTTAATTTACATTCTTAACTCATCATGATTTAAGATAATATTATGTTTCTTTGTTTACATTGGCAAGATAAAGTTGTGTTAGTGTTTCACACCAGTTTCTTTTAATTTAACGGAATACAATATGAAAATTGTTTCCCTGTATATGTATCAGTATTGTTGCTTTAAAACTGTGCTAACAAACCTTCAGCTGTAAGAGTAGCATTTTACCATTGGGATGGTGTTGACCAAGTGTGTATAATTAAGTCGGTATACAACACACAACAGCACGCGTAGAATATGAACTGAACTACTGTACCTAACAAGAGTTCGCCTTTTTGATTTAGCTCAGTTATAGGGCTATAAAAAATATTTCGTTACTACAAAAAATAGTTCTTTTTCTTATCACATGCTCGGCCAATTATATGACTGAAGCATTTAAGAACAGAAGAGGTAGAGGTGTAAAAGACACAGTTATCTCCTTTGAGATTAATGAATTTTATTATACAGCCAGACCCTGTGGTGAATGAAGTGAAGGTGTCATTTGCCGGGTGGAAAGTAGATGCTTTTCAGAGAACCTGGGATGCTGATCAGCATGCTTTTCCACTAAGTGAGGAAGACAATGGTAAACCATCTCACTCCTCGTTTTACATAGTGAAGCCTGTAGAGGTTCAAACCCGCTCTTCGACTGTTGACCTAAACAACAATAATTGGGCTATAATAATATATAATTTATTAAATAAATTTTTTATCTAATATTTACAAACTTAACTGTACTTTTAGAAATAAAACAAATTTTTTTCATTTTATAGATAGGCTTAACTTAACTAGTTACTAATTTAGTTAATATTTGTAGAAACATTGTAGTAGAATTTCAAACAATGACGGTTTTATTAAAGAGACATAATATGGATCAATATTGTGGTCAAATCAACATATTAGCACAATGAGTTGTTGTTGAATATCATACTGTATGATATTTAAGAGATTATGTTTTAGAAGATTCTGTCAATGCAGAGATTGAACATGTCCCCCTACCTATATAATATTTACACAAACTATACACAATGTACTTTCCCCCTCCAATATAAAAAATGTTTTCAATAAAAATTATATATGAATTGAATGGAAACTTATGGTGAAATAATTTCAAAGTATAAAAATACACATACGTTGGTATAGTGGTCAGTGTAATTGGCTTATGTGTCAGGGGTCCCGGGTTTGATTCACGGTCAGGTCTGGATTTTTCCACCGTATATCACTACCTACGCAAAAGCCTACGAAAGCCTAATCGAAAGAAACGAAAAATATAAATTTTGAAAAAATTCAAAATTTTCAACTCAATTTGTTACGAAAGAGCGACGTTTAGAGATGCAATTTTTGCTATCCTAAGGTGTAAAATCGATGGAAATTTACTCAAAAATTTTGAAAGAGTATGGTAAACAGTTATAAACTGTAGTAATGTGTATAAGTGATTAGAACAGTTTTGAATTCGGACAAAACAAATGTCACTGGTCTCTATCGCTCTGGAAGTCAAGTTGAAGTTACTCTAAAAATTGAATAAATTATCGTATTTTCGGAAACAGACGAGTAAAAATTTACAGAATTGCGAGTTTATGTAGTATTCGTGTTGGAATCGTGAATTTAATCAATAATGACAAGCTAAATTTTCACAAAACTTGTGCGAATTAGTTTCCAAGAAGACAGTTGACTCACTTTCACAGGCACAAGCTCAGAGAACGAGAAAAGTGCACGAGAAGTTGGGTTGGGAGGTGTTCTAACATCCTCTTTACAACCTCTCCGACTCGCATTTGTTCGGCTCATTCAAAGACCTCTTGCACGACAGGACTTTCGATAAAAAAGTCAGTACACGAATGGTTTGTATTATACCCGTTTTTGTAATTAAACTATGTTTTGGAAAAAGCAGTAAAAAAATGGGAAGACAACTGGATCGATCCAATATGAATAACTCAGTAATAATAGGAAGAAAAACTATGGATGTAACAATAAATGTTTCAGCTTTTTCAAATAACTCACAATACTATTAATACTGAATAATATAAACACAACAATATGATTTCCTTCCACGCATTGCTGACTGTGCTAATCTTAAATCTACTACCGTTTCCTTGTAGTATTATATTTACAGTTCTGAGGGGGTGAAGGATTTTTGGAGTTATCGGATCATGCGGCCAGGCAGCCGGTTTTTGGCGTGCAGGTGGTTGCGGCCTCCTTGGGGCTGGATGAGGAAGCCTCGATTAAGTCGAATACTACATCCCCATTGTGGGGGAGTGAAGATGAATGTTCCTCGCCGTCTCGTTTACAAAAAAATATTTAAACAAAACATGAAGACAATTAAAGTAATTAGAAGAGTGTACAAAAATGTGAGATTAAAGGTAACGTACAAAGAAATTTAGTTTATGATTAATAATAAAATCCAGAAATCCAGTATACTACTTATTAGAAAATTGGAAAGAAAAAGTAAAGTAATTTAATTATTTTTTATAAATTTATTTAAACATTTTCCAGACTAGATCTGAAAATTTGTACAAGTAAAAAATAAAACACCGTTCTATAACCCACAGTAGTTGCTAACGGCTTAGCTGTTGAAGATAATTTCAATGAACAAAAAAAGGTTGTGCCAACAACGTTGTATTGATTTCTTGAAACGAAGTCACCTTTTTCCTGGCCAACAACTTATTTGTCTATAATTATAATATAAAGAAATAACGTTTGAATATTTGTTACTTATATCACTTCATAAATGATGTTATGAGAACGCCTAAGGTTATGAGTACCGGGATCCCGTACGATTCCTGGTCAGGTTTGGTTTTATTATCACTTATTTTAATTTATCACCCTTCTCTTTGTCTGCAATAGAAGTAATTTCAAAACATTAAGACGAAAAACCAAAGAAAAATAAATGTTAACATTAACTTCTACAGCGTTTTTTTTTGGATAGATTGAAATAAATTTGTGATTCGTACAAAAATATGAAGTTAATAGATTAACTGAATAGTCTGAGGTAAACTAATAGTCAAAATTAATTATCATTTAAATATTAATTAGTTATCTACATCTTAAATTACATTAAAAAACAGTAATTATCATTTTGATAGGTTTAGGCCAAAATATCATTATGCACTATTTGCCAAAATGAATAAATTTTAATTCAAATCATTTCACTCGCAATGACCTGAAATTCCGATGTAAAAAGTTTTGCTAATAAGTATTAGAAACCTCTCGCTACCTGCGTTTTGCAGAAAAAAAGCGTTCAACTCGTCTCACAAAGTTTCATGTTAAAAGCAAAATCATTCTGTACGAATAAAATCAATTAGTTCTGAAAACAGGGATTTCGTTGACATCAATATAAATTAGCAAAGGAAAGAGAGAAATACAGCCTGAGAATAACAGAATATGAGTTATAATTATATTTCTTAAAAAAAAGTCTTAAGATCCACATATTTTTCTTGGAACTTTCTGTCATTCTTCTTAAACCTCTCTTTCTGATGGAAAACTTTTTCTGACCTATACAGTTCTAGAGACCTTATAAACTGTATTGCAGTGTTTAAGTTTACAGTCTAGAACTATTAATTGAGTCAGCTGTTTAACAGCTGATTTTTGGAGATAAAGGTTCGTGGTTCATAAATGAGTAAAGGTAGTTACTTTTATACGGATAAATACTAGACAGTGGTTATCGGTTTGATGGTTGGGGTTTAATTAACCATACTCATTCAAAAATAGTCGGTCTGAGTCTGTACAAGACTATACCTAATTTACACGTCATACATATCATCCTCATCTCATTGAGTCATGGGGTTGCTTATTGTTCTTAAATTGAACAGATTGCAACATACACATTTTAGAGTTAACAAAGTTATTAAAATATATATTTTTTTACATGTTCTCTCCATTTTCTCTAATTTATTTTTGATTTCTCTTGGATTTTACAACCTAGGTAATTTAATTTCGTTACTCTATTTTCCGATCTTCTAATAAGTAGCCCAATATTGGACTTCTGGATTTTATTATTAGTCATAAACTCAGTTTTTTATACGTTACCTTTAATCTGATATTTTTGCACACTCATCTTATAACTTTACTTGTTTTTTTGTTTTGTTTATATATTTTTTTTGTCTATGTGGCGGACAGATAAACTCATCTTCAATCCCACACAATGGGGCAGTTGTGTTAAACCCACTTGAGTCGTTCTCGTCTAGTCCCTAGGAGGCCATGACCACCAACTAACCAAAAACCTCCCGCCAGGCCACATGACCCGATAACTGCAAAAATCCTTCACCCCTCAAAACTGCAAATATAATACTACAACGGGAATGTAGGTTTAAAATTTAGTACACACTCAGCTGTGCGTAGACGGAAATCATATTGTTGCTTTTAGATTATCTAATATTAATGGTATTATAAATCATTTGCAAAAACTAAAGAATTTGTTACTACATCCTTAGTTTTTCTTCCTTTTATCACTGAGTTATTCTTATTGAATCGATCCAATTGTTTTCCAATTTCTTTATTACTTTTTCCAAAACACAATTTAATATCAATAATGGCTATAATACCTCCTTGCCTAAATCCAAATCTTACTTCAATTCTTTTTAGAGAACTTTCCAAAGAATATTTTTTTCTTCGAGGGACGTTTAATAATTTAAGGAGACAAATTAATGTAGAGAAAAACTATTTGTTAATGACAATAAAACTTACACTACTTTTCATCTTAGTCTCTAGCAATATTTAGACAACTGTCCCACCTATTTGTGAGGTTTTTGATTGTTACAGTGTAATGGTGTTTATCTTGCTGTTTAAACCACTCGTATCCTGACTTTTTTATCGTCCATGATGAATTTCAATTGTGCGAAAGATCTTTGAGCGGACCGATTAAATAAAAATCGGACAGGGTGAGGTTTATATTGTAAGGAGGATGTGATAACACCTCCCAACCCAATTTTCCGAGCATGTCTCTCGTTTTCTGTGCTTAGGTCTATGAGAATGAGTTAACTGTCTTGGAAACCAATTCGGTTTTGCGATAATTTAGCAAGTCGTGATTAGTTAAATGCACGGTTCCAACATTAATATTATACAAACTACCTATTTTAAAAATTTTAACTCTTCTATTTTCACGAATAAGATAATTTATGGAATTTTTACCGCGGTAGTAGTAACTTCAATGGTGTTCCAGACCGATGGAGATCAGTGAAATTTGTTCTGCCTGAATATTTAAACTGTTCATATCACTTATACATGTTAATACGGTTAAAAAATTTATATCATACTCTTTAAAAGTTTTTAAGGAATTTCAACTGTGTTTATGCTTTTAAGTAGCAAAAGATGTGTCTCTGAACGTTACTCTTTGTTTCAAGTTCAGTTAAAAATTCTGAAAATATTTTTACCCTAATGTGTGTACGTTGGAATCTGTTCAATCTAAATCGATAACCAAACTTATGACCCAATGAGATGAAAATGAGTCTTGTACAGAATTATGCCGCTCATTCCTGAAAAAGTATGGTTAATTAAATCCAAACCATAAAACTATCTTTACCAGGATTTGAACCATGGAACCTTTGTCTCCGTAAATCAGCTGACTTGCGGTGACATTTTACCACTTGACCGATCCGGTGGGTTGTTTTTGAAATGTATAAAAGAAATTAAGTTTATATTAGGTGAATATTAAACAGCTGATTAACAGTGTTTGCAAGGATACCAAATCGACTCCCAAAACGTTTTATTGCCATTGAATGAACCGTTTTTTCTTTACATTAATTTATCTTAATTATTGAACGTCCCTCATAACTTTTTGTTGGTCAACGTTGGAACTAATTTATGTTTAATTTTATTTACAGGTTGCAGCATATGTTACACGTCAAGGATATCCATACGAATGTACAGATGAACAAAGTTTAAACAGTTATATAGATGAATATTATAATTACTACGAACATGGACCTAATACAGATGAATATAATTATCTCGACGAAAATGAACCTAACTTAATAGTAAGGAATATACCACCAGAAATAAACCACCCACGATCTTATCCTCCACCGTCTTTTAATCAAGTGCCTTACAATAGACTTCATCCAGGAAGAATACGAAAAAATGATTATAGATATGATTCAAATTTGATGACTGATGATTACAATTTATATTATAAAAATAATGAGTATGATGAAGATAATGAAGTAGAAGATGAAGAAAAAGAAGAAGACGAAGAAAATGAAGAAGACGAAGATGATGAAAGTGGTCGTGCATGGCAGAATTTCTTATCACATTTATCAAAAACAGAAGTTTTACCGAAGCTTTTCGGTACTGTTTCAAATACTGACCGAAATCAAAGAAGAGCAAATGTTTATAATGAGGGTTTTAGACCACGAGAATATGAAAACGGGAATAATAGACGGTATATTAATAATAATAACGATAATAATGAAAGAATTATTTTAGGTAGTGAACGTACGAGTATAAATTCAAAAGATCCAGATACTATTGTTTCAAATACAAGAAGAAGGCAAACAAATACTGAGAATTTGACCGTAAGTGTACCTGTGAGTGTTGATGAAGGTTCCTCTGTTAATGACGTTGGAAATTCGGAAAGAAGGACACGAAATAGTAGTGGTACTGTTGCAAGTGCATCAGGAGGTGTAAAAGTAGCCATTGACGAAAATGCTTTACTACCCGTGGAAATATCGGCTGGTGCAAGTGGTAGTATTGGAATTAATACGGGTGAGAAGAAGGAATGTAAAAATTATGAAAAGAAGGATAAAAAGAAAACTGATCGTAATTGTAAAAAGAAACCATCGGAAAATAAGAAAGACGAAGAAGAATCAGAAAATTCATTGAAATGTTTCTGTAAGGATTATAAAAAGTATGGCGATTCAGAATCATTAAGAGATGATGATAATAATGATGAATATAAAGGAGAACCAGAAGTAATAATAAAAAGAAAAAAAGGCTGCAAGGAAAAGAGAAAAACGGATGATGATGCAGGTGGCGGATCACCCCTTGCACAAGACGCCCGTATATTAATAGACAAAGGGCTTAAAGTTGAACATTTAGGTAATAATGCAATCGTAGATAATACAGTAGATTATTCTAAAATATATGATGCATTTGTAGAAAATCAACCAATTCGGTTAAGCCCAACAGAATTGGAGGCATATTATGGCCGTAAATATATGGATCTTGCAAGTGGATATATGAAAAACCAATTATTTGGAAGAAATAATAATGGTGATGGTGATAATAATAATGCAGATGTGAACAAAAATGATGCAAGAGATATATTTCATTATTATTTTAGAAACTGGTGTAAAGGCACTAATAATTTTGAATTAAAACCAAGAAACTTAAATCCTTTTAATAAATTTAGATTTTCAAAGAAAAGACCACCAAAATGTTCGCATAAATTAAAAATTGAAGCTGGACCACTTTCATGTAGATTTACAATAAACGGTAGAAGATGTTCTGAAAACAATGTGAAATGTGTTGTGGTAGATGCAAATAATTGTGTATATGATTTCGATAAGTTAACTAAAGATATACAGTGTAAAATTTTAGAGGGTGGTATAAGTGAAGGCAGCGTTTTTTTGTGTTATCCACCGAAAGAAATAGCAGTCGAAGAAAATGGTAAAGATACGGCTGAAATCTTACTCATTAAATCAGTTCTGTATCACTGGATTAAAAATATTATAGATGTATGTTTTGATTCGCCTTACCTAGCCAACAGATGTAGAAACATGTTTCACTCTATGATAAGAGGGAATTAGAGATTAAGACTTTGTGTATATATATATATATATATATAATTAAGACTTTTTATTAATTTTTATTCTTTGTTATGTAAAATAACGTTGTACATTTTATTTAAACTTAATGAAATAAATACGTATTTGTTTTAAATTTTTTAAATTTAGGAATATTCTATACTTCATTAAAATATTTTTTAAATAAGATACCACAGTACCATCAAAAACCTATATCTTTTAAGAGTTATTTCTCTCCTTGTAACATTTATCTGAGGTGAAAACAAGTTACACTCTTCTGAAAAGTTTTAAGAAAAATAATAAAATAAAATAATTCTAGGATATTGTAATGGTACAACACAATAGAGTGCTGTAGTGGTAGCTAATATTACTGTCACAATACAACGCAGAATTTTCTTCAAAGACACCAGTCTTTGTAAAAGATGGGGATGATGTGTGTGACGTGTAAATGAGGTGTAATCTTTTACAGAGTCAGGCCGAGCATTCCTGAAAAGTATACTTAATTGAACCCTAACCATCGAAGTACAACGGTTACCACTGTTTAGTTTTCAAATCCATATAAAAGTAACTATATTTAAATGCTTTAAAAGAATTTAGAACAATAACAAACTCACCTTTTTGCGTAACCAATCATACCTATCACGAAGACCTAAAAATATCAACAGTTCGATACATTTTAAATGCAACACATAACTCATTACACACAAAGGCAGTTGAACACATAAATTCAAATGTCCCCAATTTATTTCAACAAATGATCTTCCTGTTAACAGACGACTGAAACTAAGGTGGAATAGGAATCTTTTACGACCACAATAAAACGCATTTAAAATTAACTTGTCACTCCTGTTTAAAATAATTTCAGAAAAAAAACATCATCTATCATCATATATGTCATAAATCGTTATCATTATATATATTAACACAACACACCTTGTACAATTTCATCCCAAAATAGTTTGCTAAGAGGAAACACTAGTAGAAGAAACTAAGAAAAAAATCTCTGATGTAGCAACGAAAAGATTGACGAAGGGTAAATATAAGAATATTAAAGTAGATATAATATGTCTTTTGAGGTATCTCTATAATTATCTTTTACGACTCTTGAAAGTCATAAAATTAATGACTGTTTTTATTACCGTAATTTTGTTTTATAGCTACTTTAACGAACGTCAATTATCTTTTTATTATAGATAATAACACAGTACAACTTAAGAAAATAAATTTTACGACTGGGTAATTTAAGCTAATTATGTTTCTACGAAAAACAATAAAAATTAATTACCGCAGTAACGAACGTAAAATTTCATTTTATTATAGATAATAACACAGTCCAACTTCAGAAAATAAATTTTATTACTAAGTAATTTACGCTAGTCATGTTTCTACGAAAAGCAATAAAGATAATTACTGCCGTAACGATCGTCAATTTTCTTTTTATTATAGATAATAACACAGTACAACTTCAGAAAATAAATTTTATTACTAAGTAATTTAAGCTAGTCATGTTTCAACGAAAAGCAATTAAGATAATTACTGCAGTAACGAACAGGACTTTTATTTTTATTATAGTAAATAACATAGTACGTCTTCAGAAGGTAAATTTTAGTACTACAATTTAATATTAATTTTAGCTATTGTTCATCTTTTGTTAAATTGTAAGAGTGAGAGAGAGGAAAAATAAATCATTTGGTATAAATAGAAGTACCTTCCTTCATTCCTCGCAGTTGATATTTATAAACTCGACAACATGTTTGTTCCTGACGCTGAAGTTCTTGTCGCCCTCGAAGGTTGTCTCGTTTCGTTGCGGTACACTTTCACAGAAGAAGATGTCCATGATCTATTGGTTTTCTTCGGTGACATGAAACCATCCGTTATAGACGAGCTGGTCTACTATGGAGTTCAGTTGGGCGGCAACATCAAATGGTATATTGCGATGCACGCCGAAATGGAAAAAGCTGTATACCACGAGGAGGGGGCGGAACCGACTACTATTGTCCAGACGGCCGTTTTTCATGGTAAGACAAGAGAATTAATTAACGTAGAAATAAATATCCCCGAAATAGACAATCAATACGAAGACGCGATTCAAAAAATCCAAAGTAGTATTGATTCGTATACATCACAAGGTAGTGGGTGGACTTTGAAAAAAATCACAATATGTGATTTACATATCGTCCAATATTGCCCACTTTACGGAGCTGGTTCATTTATTCCCACACCCAGAAAGATCGACGACCGTAAGGCGGTCATAAATATTAAGAACGAGAACGATAGTATGTGTTTTATTTGGTCCGTTTTAGAACATATCTACCAACAACCAGGCAAACACAAAAGAATTAGGTAGTACAAAAAATACTTAACATCCTTAAACACTGACGGTATCAGTTTTCCCGTAAAATTAACAGACATCCCGAAATTTGAACGGCAAAACCCTACCATATGAATTAACGTTCTAAGTTACGAAAGTGACACTGACATATTTTACCCTGTGTACGTGACTAAATACCGGAATCGTGAACACGTAATACATTTACTTTTGCTACCCGGACCCACTCGTGACCAATTTCATTACTGCTTAATTAATACAAAAACTGACATTCGTACGGGACAGCAGTACAATGGCTTATCTCGTCTATTACGATCATCACAATCTTCAAACACAACTACTGCATATTATTGCAACTATTGCTATCACAGATTTACAACTGTAAACGCCGAATCAAACCGGGACAAGCATATGTTAACTTGTCAAGAATTTGGCATCCAACGAACAAAATTGCCAGACCCCAAAGACCCCGTAAAATCATTTATGAAATTTAGAGAGTTTAAAAAAACTCTAAAAGTCCCCTACACAATTTACGCCGACCTTGAATCTTTCATCACACCACTAAACACCTCTCACCCCCGACAAGTAGATGAGAATGGGCAACCAGTGTCTTTCAACCATCCTACACAGAAACATACTGCAAGCGGGTTTTCTTATGTAATTGTTGACGAAGAGGGTAATTTGTTTCGCGGTCCAGTCACATACCGAGCCCAGAGTGATGATGATAATGTTGTTGAAAAAATGATGGAGCAATTGATCAGGGTCGGCAAAGAACTTGATGAAAAGTTAAAAAAATGTGTCCTTATAAACATGATGCCTGACGACTACCGTAAATACAATACTGCCACTTTGTGCATGCTTTGCAACGAGCCTTTTGTCGCTGCCGATAATTACAAGGTGCGTCATCACTCCCATACTACAGGCAAGTTTCTAGGCGCCGCTCACAATCAGTGCAATCTGCAAGCCCCTTATGTGAAACACATCCCGGTTTTCTTTCACAATCTTCGCGGCTACGACAGCCATCATATCGTCCAAGCACTTGGCAAATTCAAAAATGACACGATATCTTGTATCGCAAACAATAGCGAACGGTTCATGTCAGTTACCGTCAATAATTTACGCTTCCTAGACTCCTATCAGTTTCTGGACGATTCTCTCAGTACCCTAACGGAAAATTTGAAAAACCATTGTACTGACGTGGCCGGCACATTCAAACGTCTCTCTTCTCGTTTTCAAAATACCACTGTTCGCGATCTTCTGCTTCGAAAAGGTATCTACTCTTACGAATACATGACAGACTGTTACAAATTTAACGAGACAAAATTACCAACTCAGGAAAAGTTTTACAGTTCACTGACTCGTACATCAGTGACGGACGATGATTACGACCACGCCCACTGTGTATGGGACGTGTGCAAAGTGAAAAATATGGGCGACTACCACGACCTCTATCTTAAATGTGACACACTACTTCTGGCTGATGTGTTTGAGAACTTTCGTTCTTTGTCGATGCAACATTACAACCTCGACCCCTGTCATTTTTACTCTGCGCCCAACATGTCCTGGTCGGCCATGTTGAAGATGACCAACGTGTCTCTTGAACTGCTGACCGACATAGATATGCACCTGTTCATCGAACGAGGTGTGCGAGGGGGAGTAGCTCAAATTCCAAAACGGTTCGCCACAGCCAACAACAGTACTTTCCCCGAAAAACACAACAAAGATGCCCCCACATCATGGATCCAGTACCTGGATTGTGTAAATCTCTACGGCCATGCTATGTCTCAGCCACTCCCCACCGGTGATTTCAAGTGGGTCGAACAAGAGGAAATTGCAAAAGTGAACTGGTCATCAATTCCCTCAGATTCGCCCAAAGGTTATGTTTTAGAGGTTGATCTGGAATACCCGCAAGAGCTGCACGACCAACACCGTGACTATCCATTAGCCCCGGAAAATAGAGTACCACCGCGCCTCTCCCCGTTTCTAAAAAACACTCTCGAAAGATTGGCAAAGAACCTAAACTTCTAACGACTTTGTACGACAAGGAAAAGTACATAGTCCACTACCGTACACTGCAACTGTATCTGTCACTTGGGTTACGTTTGAAAAAAGTCCATCGCGTGATCCAATTCAGTCAGTCCGATTGGCTTCGTCCGAAAGAATGCCCGTAACGATTTCGAGTCCCGGTTCTTTAAACTTCTTAATAACGCAGTGTACGGCAAATCACTAGAAAATGTTCGGAAACACACCGACTTCAAATTAATTAATGAACCCAACAAACTAGATAAATGGATAAGCCAGCCACGCATAAAACGGTGGTACACTTACAACCTGTGACTGGACCGCGAAACAAATTACCCTCTTCGTCAACAATTACATAAGAAAACCCGCTTGCAGTATGTTTCTGTGTAGGATGGTTGAAAGACACTGGTTGCCCATTCTCATCTACTTGTCGGGGGTGAGAGGTGTTTAGTGGTGTGATGAAAGATTCAAGGTCGGCGTAAATTGTGTAGGGGACTTTTAGAGTTTTTTTAAACTCTCTAAATTTCATAAATGATTTTACGGGGTCTTTGGGGTCTGGCAATTTTGTTCGTTGGATGCCAAATTCTTGACAAGTTAACATATGCTTGTCCCGGTTTGATTCGGCGTTTACAGTTGTAAATCTGTGATAGAAATAGTTGCAATAATATGCAGTAGTTGTGTTTGAAGATTGTGATGATCGTAATAGACGAGATAAGCCATTGTACTGCTGTCCCGTACGAATGTCAGTTTTTGTATTAATTAAGCAGTAATGAAATTGGTCACGAGTGGGTCCGGGTAGCAAAAGTAAATGTATTACGTGTTCACGATTCCGGTATTTAGTCACGTACACAGGGTAAAATATGTCAGTGTCACTTTCGTAACTTAGAACGTTAATTCATATGGTAGGGTTTTGCCGTTCAAATTTCGGGATGTCTGTTAATTTTACGGGAAAACTGATACCGTCAGTGTTTAAGGATGTTAAGTATTTTTTGTACTACCTAATTCTTTTGTGTTTGCCTGGTTGTTGGTAGATATGTTCTAAAACGGACCAAATAAAACACATACTATCGTTCTCGTTCTTAATATTTATGACCCAAGAGTCGTAAAAGATAATTATAGAGACACCTCAAAAGCCATATTATATCTACTTAATTATTTCAAGAATAATCAAAAGATGGAAAAGTTAATGTATTTTCTAAATCTGTAATCATGAATTTTTCTATTCACATAAAAAAAGAAATCAGAAAGGACAATGTGAAAGTTTAAATAAAACTTGATTACTAAATCCATCAAAAAAACCTAAAACTACTGATAATGGATTTTAGGAGCTTCCACAGAGAAATAAAGCAAATAAGAAGCGTATGAATGGAGAAAACCCTACAATGGAAGAATACTGGGAGAGTGGGCAGCAAAAAGAGCTTCAAGAAATATCAAAAGTTACTTACGTGGTCCAAAACTACACTAAAAACGTAAAATACAAAAATATTTGATGCAATGCAATACAAAATAAATCGCTTTGTTTAGGTTTGTTTATAATAATTGTTAATTAAAAATTTATTTTGTAATGGTCACTACGTTAAATTTGGTAAAAACAAAATCAAGATTATAGATTTAGTTTGTGAAAATATTAGCGTTGTTAAATTTTTATTTATAAATTGTTCTTATAATGAAATGACTAGTTAGCAAATAAAAGAGCTCACGATACACATTTTTTTAAAATATGTCGTAATTAATGGTTTGCATCACATTTTTCAAATTAATATTCCTCTTCGTTCTTATTGCCTTGACTTTGAACTGACAAAACATTGACATTCAATAATTATTTTCTAATAATATTTATTGAAAAATATGTCATATTTAACAAAAAGTTAACCAATTATGTAAGTTTTTAAAATCCCTTATTTGGGTACGTTGCAATCGGTTCAACTTAAAATAAATAAATAAGCCGCTCGATGATTATTATTTTTTATTTTTTTTGTTTAACGTCCGTCTGTTCTGCAATTACTGCTAATGCAGACGGTGAATGATGAAATTATTTTTTGTAACGCATGAAGAAATGCCGTGCCTGAATGGGATTCGAACCCAAGACCGCATGATGAGAGGCGAGCACGTTACCAACTTCGCCAATGCGGCCGCTCGATGAGATGAGGATTGTACGTACGACGTAATGAAGCATGATCTTGTAAAGATTCATTTAAAATTTTCTGAGAGAGTGTGGGTAACTGTACTCCAAACATCAAAGTTCATCGGTAAACACTGTCAAGTATTGAAAACCGTATAAAATAAGTACCTTTACTAGGATTTAAAACACGGAATCTTTGTCTCCGAAAATCAGCTGTTAAACAACTGACTCGCGGTGATGACCTTGTCAGTAGACCAACCCGGTGGGTTCAATTATTATGAATAAAACACGTATTTTATGTTAAGGGGAATCTGTACTTTGCATCCCACCAATGATAAAATGAACATTTTTAAATGAACATTAGGAACATTTTTCATAGGATTGGTAAAAGATAGGGAAATTAACCTTTACACACCATAGGTGTTGGGTTTCTTCTCGAGTTACTGACTTTTTCCAATTTAATCTTTGAACCATAACATTTTTTTGAAAAATTACGATCAACATAAAATTTTTACAAATTGTTTTCTACGTTTATAGCGTATTACTAATTTTTGGAGCACCTGAGGAAGTCATAAAAATGTCGGTATATGTGGATATACAAGATAATTAACTGGTAAAAATTTCAGCCTGGTAGGTTTATTGGTTTCTGAGAAAAATGTACCTGTGTTAAAAATCTAAATTTATGGGAAAACGCAAGAAACAAGAAGGCACAAATCCAAAACAAAATGTATATAAACAAGTAAATTTCCCATCAACAGTTTGTTGTTTAGAAAGCTGAACCAGCAGCTGAGAATACAAAAAACAGTGATGATATTTTAAAAACTAAAATTCTCTTTGTACTGAAACGAGCAGTATAAAATTGCGAAAAATATTCGTTCTCGTTAACATAATTTTTCTGTGTAAACTTGATAAAACTTAATTTTTCATATAAAAATTACTTTTTTGACGTAATTTAATGTTTATTCTGGTACATTTAGGCCTAAACTATTGAAAAACATAAAAAAAACAAAAATCAAAATTTTGAGTTAAAACCATCGTGCCATCTTCCCTTAAAGATGTTTGTATACAAAGAAATCAAACCAGAATAATTCTACGCTTGGAATGAAAAGTAGTTGAAAAGTCAAAAGAATAGGGGTGGCGTGTACGTAGATAGGATTAATATCTCTATGTTTCATAAAAAAAGATTGTTCTACTGTTGCTACTATCACTGCTGCTACTAAAAACACTACTAAGTATCGAATTTTGTACAAAAATGTTATAATAAGACTAACTACCCGTCCCGGCCTCACCCGTGTGTAATTCTGTTATTACAATAATTTTTAAATAAGCGTAATAAATAAATTAAAAATAAGATTTTCTTATATTCGGAAAAGTTTTATATATTATAGGGTAATTCACAAAGTTTACCGGCGCTTTATAAGCTCGCTCTACAAGCCAAAAAAATGAAAAAAACTTTATATAAACATAGGTCCTAAAACGCTTTGGTAGTTAAGGCTTGCGAAAAATATCGTCCGGAACTCTGTATACCCTCGGTGAAATGAAGACTTGCTGAAATTCTGAGAAGGTAAATAAAGAGGCGAATTTGAATGTTCCTTGTGGTTTTTGACCTGATAAATCGAATAAAACAGGTCGCACAACTGTGCATATCTTGGTTTTTAAGATAAAAAACAAAAAAAATGGTTCAGTTCACAAGTTTTCTCGGTTTTCTCAATATCCTTTCTGACTTCTTTGAATAATTTGTCCGATGCAATAGGTGTATTGCTTAGTGTTTTAAAAATTGCCAATTGTTTTGACATCCATTCTGTACAGGTGTCCATAAAATTTTAACCATCTTTTTCTAATAATTTCCATTAATTATTCATTTTCTTTATACGATTATTATCGTCCTCGTAACCCATATTGTCCGTTTACTATCTTCGCATTAATTTTCTTACGGAGGATCTTCCTCTCAAATTTCTGTACTTCTCATAGACAAGCCTTCTCGGTCATTCTAATGCACTTAACTCGCGTGCAGATACGAGGTGTGGCTATTAAAAAACGAGCGCTTCATGCAAATTTTCCATTGTTGGAAACAGTGCTGGAAGTCATCTTCTGTCAGCTTCTACAGGATACATGCCGCTCAAAAATGTTTGAAATGAAGCTCGCGAAAATGTTTGTACTGACACTGTACGCGATTGAAAATGATCCAAATTTTTTAGTAACGATAATAACATGTGATGAAACGTGGTTTTTACTTATGATCCGGAAATGAAGCGCCAATCCAAGCACTGTAAGAGCCAAACTTCACCGAGAGCCAAAAAACTTTGAATGAGCAAGTCAAAATTTAAAGCAATGATGATTGTTTTTTTATATTAATGGGATTGTGTACCTTCACTGGCTTCCTGAAGGTCAAACAATTAATCAATATTACTACCTTGAGGTACTTTCTAAACTACGCCAAAGAAAAAGAAAAACCGCCCCGAAATGTAGAAGGACAAATCATGGGTTCTCCACCAAGAAAATGCGCCAGCTCATTTCGCGTTATCTGTCAAGAGGTTCCTAGCCAAGTACATCATCTCAGTGTAAGAACATCCACCTTATTCATCAGATCTTGCACTATGTGACTTCTACCTGTTCCCTAAGGTGAAATCTGCATTAAAAGGGACAAGATTTGAGTCAATGGAAGCTGTAAAAGAGAAAGTGGCACGTGTCCTGAAGGAGCTGACAGAAGATGACTTCCAGCTCTGTTTCCAAAAATGGAAAATTCGCATGGAGCGTTGTAGGGAAAGAGAAGGAATGTATATTGAAGGTGAAAATAGGTGATTAAGTATAAAATTTTTTTTTCTCTTTAATTCTTTATTTACAACTGTAAAACGTTACAACAAGCAAATGTGATGATTATCTGTAACACCCCTATCGCCGCCGGTAACACATACGGCAAAATAAAAAAAGCGATAGGTCGGACAGGGTGTTGACAAAACAATTTAGGAAGCACAAAAACAAACACACGAGAAATCGTTGCATGAAATGAAAATAATCAGTTATAGCAAGTAGTAAAAAATTTTAATTAACAACAAGAAATAAATATAGAATTAAATACCAAAAAGGTACAATATAGTTCAACCTTAAGTGACTGAAATGTTTTATTACAAGTTAGGTTCAGACTGGATAATTTCTGTGTTAAATTTTGATTTTTAGCAAAAATAAATATTAACTACAATATATATATATATATATATATATATATATATGTACATGTACGCGGGGTACCCCGGACAGAGTGTGTGAATCTTGCTCGATGTACCGGCCAGTCGAAGTTAATCCGGCCAGCTATAAGTTAAACCGGCCAGGCCGGCTAACCGCTGATATTTTATACAGTATACTGCCTGACTGTGCTGCTATCTACATTATATTCTCTATTACTTTCTCTGTTACCCTAACCTTAAAAACGCAGGCCATGCTTCTCGCCTAGAACCATCTGGAAAGTAATAGCTAAATACTAATTATTTTACCTTGTTTTATAATTATGTACATATACTCCACGTCATTTTTTTTTAGGTTGTGTTATACTTATATCTTCAACTTTAATCAAACAATTATTTGCTTTTGAGTGATTGATTAGTCTGTTGGTTACTGTGAGTTTATTCCTTTGAATTCAGTTTGAAAACAAATAATTTGGCTTTGGAATTATCTAGAAGGATATCTTAAAGTATATCAAGTAAGTAATTATATCTCTTCAAGCCAATAGGTTAATGAGATATTAAAAATTATAAACGCAGTTGGTAGGCTTTTGTTCATTACCCAATGTTATTCAAGGAGAACCAACTTTTAAGATTCCTTGCTCTTTTATAAACAGATAGGCCCCGACTACTCATGAAACTTGTTAAGTGGCTTTAGCCTATAATAACTACTATCAGGTGTTTGTATGTAAACGAAAATTGCGACAGTATTTGTGCAAGTTTTGCTTGAAAACTTTATCTCTTTATTGCAAGACTTCGAGTTGCCATTGAAGTTTGAAATCGCCCACACAAAGTATTTTGTAAATATTTAATGTTTGTTTTCCCTTTTAAAGTAATGTTTCCGACAAAAACCAGTGACTCTCAAAAATTTCTCAGTTAAAAAACATAAAGTTAAGTATAGTTCTACTGGATATTAACAACAGTAGGCCTACTCTATTATGCACATTTACCAAATGGACCGCTTCTCTAAAATTTGAACAATATAAAATATAGGCTAAATTAAAGGAATAGTTTGCTTTGATAGGAGCGAAAATGTAAACAAAAGAACATCTGGTCAACTGTGCCGAATGCCGCATGTGTCACTAGTTGTTCTTGAAAATATTTTGTCTTGCATAGGCTTAAGATATATTTTGTTTGGGGAACAACATAAGTGGCTATATATGGTTAGAGGTTTAAGTTATATTTGTATTGTAAATTTACCAGATATAACGCATGTTGGCTGTAATAATGGTAGGTACCGGTATGAATATTTTTTATTGTGCAGCTTGTTATTAGGAAAACAATTTCAGGAATGTTTTTCTTAATCATGGTAACTTACCACAGAAATGTTAATATAAACAGTTGTTACGAGATTATTTTTTTATGTTCAAATTCACTAAATAAATTGCCATTAATGGTTCTTCAACAAAAACTTTTTCATTTGGAAATTTGAGGTTTTAAATCTTATTCCTAAGTGGCAAAGTGGTGGTTTAATTTGGAGTAAACTTTTTCTTTATATAATATTCAATAAAGAAATGAGATATCGTAGGGTGGGATGTTGGTCATTTAACTTATATAACTTAAAAGAAGTTCCTTAGTAGAAAACTTTTTCAAGTAGACAAGTGTGCATGAAAATAAACCAAGAATATGAAACTTAAAATTTGGTCAGAAAGAATATTTTTAATGTATGTACGGAACTTAACCTGGTGTAAAGCCACATCATGCTGCATAAGGTGACAAGTAAGATTATTTTAAATGCTCTTTATATATCACCAATTTCCTTTAATCAAACAGCTAGGCTAGCTGTATAGGTCATACTAACAATGTATTTTTCCTAATCTAGCACACTTTAATTTTCAAAATTAATTTATTTTCATATGTATATTATTGGTTGTATTGCATACATAGGTACCCCTCTAGCTTATAGATGTTTTAAGGGAAGCAATAAACACTGACTTTCATCCTTAAACTTTTACAGTAAAATTTACAATTATGAACCCCCATCGCAGCAAACCTGCATACTCAACGGGGTAAAAGTCTGTTATGTGCCACTAATACAATTTTTCCCAAACAGGCTTATATAGTACAGTGATTGAAACTGTTTGTATTTAATAATAAGAAAAAAGACAAATATAGTAAAATAGTAGTTTACTGGAGTAAACTTAGTTGAAGCTGGGTTACATTACGTTAGTTTAGGCTACATTAGTTTAGGTTATGGTAGCCCTATCTGCATGTCCGAGTCAGATAAGAGAAGATCGAAAGAATACGGAATGGAATACATTTACACGTTTACATTTTACTATATTATCAGTTCAGTCAATAAGAAATTAAAGTTAGTTTTATATAGTTTAGAGTCAATTTAAAAAAGTTTAAGCATTGGGGGCACATAATGGATATGTAGTGCGAAAGGAAGTGATGTAATATGCTCATTTAAAAATGTGATAGGCTATACTATTGTATCTGTTCTGATTTTGTTTTAAGTTTAATTGTCTGCTTTTCTTAGATTAAATTATGTCACAAAAAAAACTCATTTCCCTTGTCGAGGCAAGAGGCTTCTGGATTTGGCTCTTGCATTTGAGCAGAAAAATGAAGGCGAGTAAATAGGAATTCAGGGGCAGGTTCTATGCCAGTGTTTGATATAGGCCTAATTATTTTAGTAAATAATAAAGTAGAACCTCGGTTACACGACAACCTTGATAACCGTCTGGTGCATTTCTTAAATCCTCTTGAAATTACCATAACTCTCAGTGTTCAATGTTCTTCCATAACACAGCTTTTTTTATGTAAAAGATTTCGATAACACCTATTTATCCCTGTTCACATCATAACTCTGAGTCTCTTTAACACAACACAATTTTTTTTGGAATCAACCTCAGCAACACGAACCCAAGCTTCGTGTTAACAGCATCCTTGGTAAGTGACTCAACGGAAACAATGTTTTGGGAGGAACAACAACTGTTCAGATTTAAGTCCAAACTTGAAAACCCCGCCTCCTCCTTCTAATCCTCGGTAAAAATGATATCTGCGACTGTTGCAAATATGCGTTGTCTTATCATTGCCTAAACAGCATAATGTCTGAAAAAAATAACTTATCTATCCAATTTGGTACATGCGTAGTTTTAGTAGAAGAACACAGTAAATTACACTTTAGAACTACAAATTGTTTAAAGGTTTCTATAGTTTCCAGTAACTAACCTTAATAACACTACTATTGGCCAAAACTACCGTGATAATACAACATTTGAAAACAATACTGTTTTCTAAACCCCTTTGAGAGTCTTCTTTAAAGGTTCTACTGTATTTACTTATAGAAAATAACTAATACACTTTTGGTTGTTTTAATCATTTTGTGTTTTAAATACCAACCCCAACGCCTTTAAGTACATTGTCAGATTGTCAGAGTAATCGCGAGTCACTTCCATTGAAGACCGCTACCGTCATTCATTTGGCCTTCAGTTACGCCGTTCTGATCCTCATGAAAAGTAACTTTTTATACTCTTTAACTACTTTACACAGGCCTAATTTGTCGTTTAGGTTAGTTTCCCAGGTAATCAAAAAAACCTGGAATACTTGTAACTTACACAACAATTGTAATGTTTAATTTCGCTGTAAATAATTTCAAACTAATTTTAAATATAATATAAATTTTATTTCATTAACATACATTGTCTTGTAATTCAAACGAGTAATAAGATTGATAATTATAGAATGAAGAAGGTCATAATAATACAAAAATATTAATTAATGTATTATACATAAATATTACATAAATATTACATAAATATTAATTAACATTAATATTAATTAATATTACATAAATATTAATTAAATATTAATTTTTTATACGCTTAAGTTAGATGTTTTGTTACATGTAGTTATTTGCAAACAATAACATAACAAGCTCGCCCTCGCAAACTGTACGTCTGCGTTGGTTGTGGTATACAGTCGTTGTAAGTGAAGGCTGAGAATCCAAATGATATCTCGCTGGGTGTGTTTGTGTATTTTCCTAAAGTTGGTTTTGAATTAGAGCAGCCTGACCTAAGTGCCATTTTTATTTTTATTTAAGTGTGTCATTTTTATTTTAAATGCTGATTTTCAAAACTGCCTTATACTGCTCTGTGGCTGTTAGATTAGGTTAAGTTACATTCCGATATTTTATCTTTATTAGTATATTAAAATGTTGAGGTTATTTTTATTAATGTATTTGAATATGAAAAGCTTTTGTCTGAGGCCAGTATTACTAATTATTACCTTACTGTGTTTCCACTATCTAGTACTGATTGTGTATTGTGACGAAATAAGTGCCTACAGCAACTTGCCAATGCAGAATTTGGAGGCCGCGGATTGAGGACAATTTATAATGCACAATGCTCATAGTATTTGCAATGCAGGTTCTTCTATCCTACTGAATGAATCAGCATCCTACTAAATATGACAGGCTAGGATTGTGATAGTATTTTTCACGTTTAATACTGAGCCAATTAAAAATTACAATCCGGGGCTACTCACAGTCTTGAGTAAGATCTATGTCTATGGCATGCCATAGTCACCCTGACCTTTTGTCACTTGGTTACGGGAAAAAGTTACTTTTCATGAGGATCAGAACGGCGTAACTGAAGGCCAAATGAATGACGGTAGCGGTCTTCAATGGAAATGATTTAATTGATTTTATTTGCAGTATTCCTAATTGGCTTTATACATTGACTGTTAGGTCACTTATTTAAAACTGTGCTTTTCATTATGTTATGTTTAGTTTTGTATTACTACAATGTTACATTACAAAAATATTTTAATATATGAAAATGTTCTTGGTTAAGGTAGTTATTTCAATGATTATCCTGTTTTTTCCTAAGAAATAGGACAATATCAGTTAAATATAGTATTTATTAATAATGACTATTAAATTTGCCGATTATGGTCTTTAAAATTATAAAATTCTAATTTATGGTGGTGTAAAAGCATTTAATTCTTTTGCAAACAGTTAGTCCGTTTTTAAGCAGCGGAATATTTTAAAAAGCAAATTATTTATACTTTGTTCAGTCGCAACAAATTCATATACTAGGCATAAGTTGACAAAATATTTCCCGCTCAAAATATAAAACCCAACCCTGGTGATAAATGTGCTTCATTATACTCTCAGTGTAAATGGTAAATAAAATACATGTAGCATTGGAAACAACAATAAGAAAATAATTTCTAACCTAAATATTAAAAAAATTAAAATTCCAAACATTGGCGAGTTCATTTTCCTTGATAGTTATTTGGCCAATGAGACACTCTGTAATTTCTTGAGCAGTGTTGAGAAATCAAGTTTTTAAAATACTTAAAATAGAATGGGATAGTTTCAATTTCTTTTTATTTACATTGTCAATGAACGTGTTAACTTGAGCTGGAGTCCGGCCAGGTAATAGGTTATTCTTCGCTAAGAATTCTTTACACTTAAGTCCAGGATTTTTACCATTTACTATGAACTCAGCAAAATACTTAACAACCGTCTGTTTATCACCTTCTGACCATCTCTTTTTTTTATTAACACTGCTAGTATTCTTTTTTTTCTTTACAACTTTTATCCTTCCTTTTCTTGCTTCAGAACTGTAACAGTCTTCCTCTTCAGTAGAGTGTTCCTCTTCTGGATTAAATGAAGAATCATCGACTTCCTCTTCTGGATTAAATGAAGGATCATCGAATTCCTCTTCCTCAGTAGTAGCGTTCATACTAGGAGTTGGGTATTCTAATCTTCTTTGCTTTGGCGATGACTGTACATTAGTGATATCTTTCATGACCATTTGATGTTGGTAATTTGTTAATGACGTACCTTGAAGGCCTGCTAAATAGTTTCCAATTACTCCTCGATGGACAATGGACAATGGCGCAACATAGTTCTTATCATGTACAGATTGAGTGTGACACATGAACTTACATAATTTACTTGAAAAAATTGGACCCTTGACATGTCCAACTGTGGCGACATGGTGGCGCAATCCAGTAGCAGTTAAATGCTGTGGTTTTTTTGAGATTGGGACATAGAAGCTTCATTTCCCTCATCACAGCTGATCCATCAAATGGTGTTTTTAAACCAGGTCTAGCAAAAAGATATTTGCTACTTGAAATTTGTAGGTGCTCTCTGCAAGATATTATTATATCAATGCTAATTTCCATTGAATTTGTCAACAAGATGGTAGCAACCTGTTCATTACCTTTAGCCGGAACTAGGTATGATTTTAATTCGTTCATTGACACTTTTTCTTCATCAGCAAATGACTGCAAAACTTCTGGTGAGTAATAATCACTTTCATCTTTCTTTTGCAAATAAAAATTAATATCAGAATGTGTAGCTTCAAAAGGGCGTCTTCTGTTTAAGGTCAGAATATGACAAATAGTTACTTTACATAACATTTCATAACTTTCAATTGTAACCTCCTGCTTTAATTTTGATTGATATTTTACTTCCATTTGCCTCAGCATACTTGCAAATTTATTATGTCGTCATCTAAAGGCATGACAGTGGCTTTAAAGATTTTCAGTCTTCTTCAAGCTAGCTCTGTATTTGTTGAAATACAGTATTTCCATCTTCTCCTTAAACACTCTTGGAAATTTAGAACATTACGTTTCCTTCTTTCTTTTTCTTCATCCAGTAAGCTGTTATCACAAATTATGTTATCAATGAAGCATTTTCCTCCTTCTTCTAAAAGCCATGATAGCCTCCCATTCATTCCAACGATAACATTTTGAATAGAGTTCTCCTCATTCAAATTCTCAACATCCAAGTTGCACATCTTTTTGCAAGCTTTAATAACAACCTCAATTTTGTTGGGATTAAATATGTCCATAAGTTGTTTGACATCATTATCTATACAGTTAACTTGGTGAACTAATTTTGCACCATCTCCAAGTTTTCTTGCAACTTGGTTCCTATCTTTGAAAGCCTGATGACTAGAATAATAGTCAGTTACTACCTGAATTAATAAACTATCATTCATGGCTTTAATACCAATAGTGTCTTTATTTAAAGTTTTAAATATATTTTCCATCATTGATGAAGTAATTTCTTTTGTTTGGGGACAGTAAGGCAGATCATATTCCTTCAAGAAAGTTGATTTTCTTCTGACCATTGTGATTTGATCGAGTGTAGTTAATTCATCATGTTTCCACAGAAATTCAATGAAATGAGAATTCTGAATTCAGAAATTCAGAATTCAATGTTTCCGCAGAAACAGGCCTTGACATAATGTGGAAGTGACAAAGTCAGAAGAAGTAACAGTCTTGCCTGATGGTGGCCTCTTCACCGGTATAATCTGACTGACATTTACAGCAGGTGACTGCTGTAATAAAGATTGATTGTATGTATGGTTGCCCTTTAATCTTAGTGATTCCAACATTTTACTTCTTTTATCTTTAGATTGATTAGGACATTTTTCAAACAATGCAATATATTCTGCAATGATAGGTTCACTTTTGTGATTATTCATAACATGTCTACGAAATTTAAGAACAAGCTTTTCACAGAATACACAATACACAATCCGCTTGTCTTCCCGCCTTTTTCTTTTCTTCAAAGGCTTATCAATTTGATTATTAACATCTTTGCTAAACAACATCTACGTGTACTTTTTAAATCACTCTCAGTATTACAATTTGACGATGGGGTAACAATATCCTCAGTACTAGCAGAAATTATGCTGCCAGGTGTCAGAAATACAACATCGGGATCACAAATACTGTCAATAGGAGAATCAGTGCCGCAAGCATTAACATTTGGACTATTTGAGTCAGGAAGAACCACAACAAGAAAAGAATTCGAGGAAAAATCATCAATGAGAACTGAACCTGGAACACTTGTACTATCTGATGGCGGGTCTTCAATAAGGCCTGGAAATGGACCTGAAGAAGGGTCATTTTGAATGTCTAAGCATGCGATTTCCCCAATACCCGAAGATGGGTCCTTTGTCCTGTCTGATGAGGAGTCTTCCATAAGGCCTTGAGGAAGACCTAAAGAAGAGTCGTTTTCATTGTCTAAGCGTGTGATTTCCCCAATGGCCGATGATCTGGCGGTATCTAGCGGTTTTAAATGAGAGCTACAAAATAAAAACTTATATTATTACTTCAGGTTAAAAAGAAAAGTCAACTTGTAAACAGTTTTTGTCTCCAATAAATTTATAATGTATGGCACATTTTGTTTCATTTCCCATTTTCTGATAAAATTTGTAAATCAATTTGTAGCTTCTTAAAGGTAAGATATATTAAATAGTAATAGTAAAGGTGACTATGTGATACATGAATTTGAATAGTTTTTTTTCGCCTAGTTCGATGCTGGAATCCGTTTCAAAATTTTTGACTCGTTCTTGAGTTGTGTATTTTTGAAAATTAATTATGAGTATTTACATGGGGCACAAACACATATGTCGTCTGTTATAGTGCAAGAAGATTATCAGTGGCCATATCCGATCATTGTATATTTGTGTATTATTACGTTTTACGTGTTCAAATGTAAACGGACAGATGTGTTTTTTTAAGTGCCCCATATTAAAATATACTCATAAATAATTTTCAAAAAATACACATAACTCAAGAACGAGACAAAATTTTTGAAAACGAGTTTGAGCATCGAACTAAGCGTAAAAAGCCAATTCGGATTCATGTGTTGCAATCTGTTCAATTTAGAACAATAAGCAACCCCATGACCCAATGAGATGAGGATGATGTGTATGACGTGTAAATGAGGTGTAGTCTTGTACAGACCCAGGCCGACCATTCCTGAGAGAGTGTGGTTAATTATACCCCAACCATCAAAGTACACCGGTAACCACTGTATAGTATTCAAATCCGTATAAAAGTGTTACTACCTTTACTAGGATTTGAACCAAGAAACTTCGTCTCCGAAAATCAGCTGTTAAACAGATGATTTTGGCGACGACTTTACCTGTAGACCAACCCGGTGGGTTAAAATTTTTACATTCAATTTTTATTTTATTTTCGAAATTACTTAAAAACCGTGGGTTTCATGATACTGCATGTAATTACATTTTTTGTGGGTAGTGTAAAGATCTTTCAAATGAGCCCTTATTTGTAAAAATCGTATGAGTAATTATAGAGTTACAGTGGTTTAATGAAGTTTCTGTCCGTCATATTGATGACGTCATTGCTCATGACATGGATTTCTGAGCTTGTCTCCCGGCTGATTTATACTCCCCTTTATGATATGTGTTTCATCGACCCCTAAAGTCTGGTGCTGGTGTCCGGATTTGAAATATTTTTCGGCATATTCCACGGACTATAAACAGAAATCCGGAGGCTAGACCCTTAAAATGAACACGTTACACTTGTCTGTATCACTTTCAAAAACGAAATCATACGAGCTTAAGTTATGTTTTACTATGCGAGTTAACTCATTCAGTCGTCTCTTTAAGTTGGCGGGACTTCTATATCTTTTCCACTAACGTCTGATTCCATTTTTCTGTTTGGTGAGCTGTAGGATTCTCATCGGAGGACAATTGCTTGTTTGGTTGAACCTTGTAAACAATCGTTAAAGTGTTTGACAGCAATCAATACTTTCGACAGAGTATAAATTGTTTGGAGTGTTGAGGCAATTATCTAGTTTAGCACTGAAGATGTACCAATCAACTCTCCCGTTGATAAGTCTAGGTAGATTGGAGAATAAGTTGGGTCGGAAAAGAAAACTAATGATAACCGAAAGATGGTCAGAATCAAGTTCATTAAAACATGTTGTAGAATAGGGGCTGTAAAGTTTTTATGAATGGCGAAGTTTAAAATATTAGCTTGGAAATGGTTTTTTCCACGGGTAATGTTTAGGTTCAGAGGGAGAGGATGTAATTACATTGATTTTGTTATTGGCCAGAAGTCGGGCATCGTTTGGATTAGCCTATTATAACACTCAAAGCTGTGTTTGTTAAGGGAAGAAAATCGCTGCCCGGAATGCTATAAACATTTTCTTTAAGTCAGGATTAGCTGAATTTTAATAACATGAAAAAGGAGAAAATTGGCTTTGTATAAGAAAACCTTATGAAGGTTACGAGTTTCAAATTTCTACACAATAACTGGTCATAGACGAATAACAATAAGGCACTATTTAAATTTACTTTTCAAGCAGTTTTTAATGTTAATAAGAACAGTCGGTGTCAATGCATCAAATAAAAATACAATACAGGAAACTTAATTTTGGAAGTTTTTATAGTTTTTTCCGTTACCTCGGTACTTTCCAGGAAAACTCGAGAAGCATCAGTCTCTTAAATTTGAGAAATTAGTTAAGATCCAAAGACTAAACGCCACCAAATTTTAGTAATTCAGATTTTGTAGGTTTTTAGCAGGTTTTAAAAGTGATAACTAATAATTAGAACGAACACGTTCAAAATGAACGTCTAAAGATAAATGGATTACACCTCACTGGGCCTGCCCGTATAAATCAGACAGAAAGAAATATGAAACCCACTTGGATTTGAAGAATTATTTAAACTAATATATTTCCAACAATAATTAAAATTCACAATGCGTAGGGCTACTTTATATGTTTACAAAAATAGGGAAAGAATAAAATAGGTATTTATTAATGATTGAAATGAACATCCATTGTTGTTAAAATGGACGTGCCCTTAAAATAGAAGAAGGCCTATTTAGCCTATATGGAACAGTTATTTGATGATAGCCAGCTGTAAATTCCATCATAACTGTTATTATTTATTCAGAGTATTAAAATAATAAACATATTAATCTAATCTAATCTAGTAATCTTTCCTCAAATTGTTGGTAGATTTTGATTTTTGTGAATAAGTACAATGTACAATTAGTAACTTTTTACAGAAGTAGGGCTATACAAATCTTGTAAGCTTGTAACAAGTATACAACACCTGTTTTAAAATATTGCAAATATATTTATGGCAATACCAATTAAGACAAGTGACAGAATTATTCCCAGTCGAAGAATACGTTATTTTAAATGAAAAGTCTATCAATCTTGGAAAAACATATTGCAACAACTGTTTCTATGACTACTATTTAGTTTATTTTAGTTTTCTACCGCCTGAAAATATTTACATAAATTATCTCCATACATGATCTCAAACGTTGAGCTTATAATGTTCATCCATTATATGCGTAGTATTTAGAAGTAATAATTAAAATCAAACATTATTTGTACTCGAACATTGTCGGTTTAGTCATCGAATTATAATCTTCCTTTGCAAAAACACCTCTAGCAAAACATTTAGCCAAGCCTAAAAATGACTCTTCATGTTACAGTTGAATTTTGTTGCAAAGCGCAGCTATTAAAATTATACCATAGCCGTAAACAACGTAATGAATTGAGTTTATATATTTATATTTATTAGCAATAGTGCGCTTAGATCTGTCCGTACCTGCCGTGTGCCGATCGCTATGCCTGGACCTTACCCTTGCGAGTCCAGACTTGGGCGCATATTGAGTAGTGAAGAGCGTTCACCGTTTCAACCAGTCACCGTGATCACGGTGACAGTGATTTTGCTTTCACCGTTACTTTTAATAGTTACCAGTGATTTAGTAATAACTCTGTATACACTTGTATATTTTTTAGATGTTATCATAAAATAAAAATAATCATGATTTCAGTTGTTATTTCATGATAACTGCAGTTTTGATAAATAAAAAAAATAGGCTGCATATATAACTAAAATAAAAATTTAGCCTAAAACAGATTAACACAAGGTATCCTAAATTAGTAGGGCCTAATATAAAGAACATTTTGTATAAAAAAGAGAAAGTACAAGAAACAATTTACAACTGAAAAAATTAACAACGCATAATACAAATAAAATAGCTAGGTAGATCGCGGCGTGCAATAAAAATAACACTGTAATGTAATTATGTTACCGCGATCAGAAATGTAAAGGAAGTACCTTGTTTTGTTTAGTCTAGTTGCTGAGAAACATAACAAGGGGAGATACTGCGAGAGGGAGAGAAGTACGGTGACAATAATTGCCGTGTCGTTCTGTCTTCCAGTGACAGAAGAGTAAGCGATCTTAGTTACTTTGTCTCTTCTCTAATATTGAACAGATATTTGGCAACAGCGGAGTTACTAGTCTTAAGTGACAACATTGTAACAATATATACACTGAACGCCTGAAATCTTAGCGGTGTGCCGGCCGCTTGTGAAGTATGCGATGTTAACCGGCCAGTCGCTTGCAGCCAATCAAATGAGTTGTCTCGTTACCGCCTATTCTGGCCTCCTTTGCAAAGTGGCCGGTTTTAACTGTACATTTTACATTTTTTAATGACTCTATATTTTAATTAACTTGATATATATTGGTGCGGTAGGGCTACATAAATGTGTTCCCATAAAATGTTTTACAAAATACACAATATACGCCAAATATAGACAGGGGTCCCCTTGGTCGCTTTTACAATACAGATTTTACTTGTCCGGTTTTACCGGCAAGTACGGGTATATATATATATATATATATATATATATATTTATATATGTATGTTCATGGTAAGAAAACCTGAACATAGTAAATTGTTGGCCAACTTTTATTTTTATTTTATTTTGTTTAGCGTGCTAGCAGCTTTTGTAAAACCCTTTTTTTTATCATCATAATTCTTAGAATTACCCCAAAAATTACAACAAAATAAAGTTATTTAACCTTTTTAGTAAGATGTAACAAAAATAATATTGAAAGGTTCAACTGTTACTTTAAATTTATCAAAAATATTTTTAAGAAAAATAATTACACAGATTCATATTAAATTCTTAAATAAGAGTGAATTAATAAACTGTTTTATTATATTATGCAAATAAAGAAATTAAAATCAATTATAAAATGTTCCTGGTTGCCTGCTGCAGTTAATGAATTGACATGAAAATACATTAAAACTGGTTAGTTACAAATCATAGATTTTCCTGCCTAAAACGTGAAGTTGTTGAAAAGGATTCAGTTACGAATGATCCTTTTTTAAAGAAAAACAAATGCGTTGGTTGCCGCAAAACACTTTAGGCCGATGAAAGAAAACTTCACATAATGAAATAAAAGTTGTAACGTACCCAACGTTGTTAACACATAGTGTAGTAATACAAACTCATGAGCCAATCTAAGAAGATCATTGATGGAAGCAAATATCCAAATTAGATTCTTAAGCACATCAGGCATCAAATGACCAGGAAATGCCGCTCATCGAATTACAGGTTACAGTTTAGGTGTTAAATATTGTCATGTTCGGGAGTCGAACGTCTTTGTACAAGCTGATTATGAATGGTGATTGGTTATTAAACGGATGTTTCCATCCACGGACTCCAACCCATTTTAATAAATGCGCAGAAGAAATACTTTCCCCAAAAGTATTAAAAATTAAAATTTAAGTAATAAAATTACTACATAACCACTGCACTTTACACGGTGAAAATACGACAGAGTGTGTGGCCAGACATGCTCATGGAGGCAGCTCGAGACGAGGGGCGAACGCAGTTCATAGAAAAAAGGTAGAGCGCGCCACCGGACGGCAAGTTAATAAACGTCACCCGCAGAAACGAGCAAAAGGAAACTAAAACAATAAACTACGCCAACAAAACCCTAAAATAAGTAACAAGCTGAAATCAGATGTTACATATCATAATAATGTAAATGACATGATAGGCATGAGAGGGGTAGGGCCCCCATTGGTGCCTCCCCAAGAATGAAATTTGTATATCAAATTAGCAGGTCTCTACTCCAGCGTCTTTTAAGGCGTCTAGGGGGATTATCAGGTAAATGGACGGAGGAAAGTGAACGCACAGGGGGTTCTCGTGTTCGTGTGACTTGCCGTGAAAGCGTTTGTATAGGTATTCAATGGAATTTTGTACAAGTGGTGTTTTCAAATTTGTATGTAAGGTTTTATTGCTAACGTAAAGAGGTGTATTTGCTATAAGGCGTAATGTTTTTGACTGGAATGCTTGAACTCGTTGCAAGTTAGAGGGTTTGGTTGAACCGTAAATTTGGGATCCGTAGGTCCAAATAGGTTTCAAAAGAGAACAATATATGCGTAATTTTTGTGCCGTTGGTAATTTTGATAGTTTGTGAAGTAGGGAATATATAAGTTTAAGTCGGGAATTCAGTAATAAACGTTTCCGTTTGATATGTGTGCTCCAAGTTAGTCGTTTATCAAAAGTCAGACCGAGATACTTGACAGTATCTGTCTTTGTGAGAGGTTCATTGTCTATGTATACTGGTGGGCAATCACCATGACGGAGTGTGAAAGTTACGTGAAGGGATTTTGTCGTATTAAGTTTTATTTTCCATGTTTTACACCATTCGTGTATAAGATTGAGATGATGTTGGAGTGTTAGTGAAGCGTGTATAGAGTTTTGGTCTCGGGCTAATATCGCTGTGTCGTCAGCGTAGGTAGCAGTTAGGGTCTGGGGTAGGGTCGGTAGGTCTGAAGTGTATACAGAATAGAGAAGTGGAGCTAAAATTGAGCCCTGAGGCACGCCGGCTAAGAAAAGAAAGAAATTTGAGTAGGACGATCCTAAACGGATTCTAAAGAATCTGTCAGATAGGAAGGAATTTATGATAAGGTAGTAGGTAAATGGTAGTATTTCTTTCAGTTTGTGTAAGAGACCTGTATGCCAAACTCTGTCAAAAGCTTGAGCGACATCCAGGAAACCTGCGGACACATACATCTTTTGTTCCATAGACGAAGCTATGTAATCAGTCACCCTGTGCAGTTGTTGTGTGGTGGAGTGTTGAGTGCGGAATCCGAATTGATGTGGAGGTAGTGTATCATGAACCAGCGGAAGAATGCGCTTGTAAAGGTCTTTTCGAAAATTTTTGAAGGTACTGAGAGGAGGCTTATTGGTCGGTAGGAAGAAGGTAAATGAAAAGGTATAAAATAAAATAAAATAAAGGTAAAGTATAAAATAAAAATAAAATTTTTACGTCAGTCTCGTTATTTAATAGCCACACCTCGTACACATTTTTTTAAGCCATATAGAACTACGTAAGTTCATTAAAGAAGAAAGATCTCATTTCAATTTTTGTTGTGTTGGAACACTTTTCCTGATGTTTCTTTTCTTGATTCTTCTACAGTATTCCTTCAATATTTCTGATATCTTCTGGCGCTCTTCGTTGAAATACACGATTTTTTGTCGTTTGGTCGAACTTCTCTGTTAAAGTCTTGTGTTGTTCAGTTTGTAGTAATTAACATAGTGTAATAATGTCTAATCTTGGATTTTTCTTGACAGTGCTTTTTTCTTATACATGAGGAAGAAATTCCTACGAGAGCACTGGCCATCTTTCATCGTCTGCTGTTGTTCGCTTATCTTCGGCTGTATTATCTCCCCGAGGTATTTGAAGCTATCAATTTTTCTAATTTTTCTGTATTGTGTCTTCCAGTGACGCGGGGCTGTTTTGAAGTTCAATATGTATTTCGTTTTTACGAAGTAAATTTTTCATTTATATTTTTTTATACAGATTTAAAACTAATTACAAAGTAATTACAACTTCTTAAAAAAAACAATCGTTCATAGCACAGTCATATTAGGGTTTTACCTTATCAGTAAATACACCATTTTACGCGGAAGAAAGTATAGAATATTTTAGGTTAAGAAGGAAACGTGAATTATTATTTTTCGAACTTCCTGTTAACGGTCTCCTTCATGTAACGACCTATAACCTATACAGCTGTTTTTAACCTTATGCTATAACCTGTTACAGTTATTGGCACTTTTCATCAGATAATAACCTTACATTCTTATGTTATCTATGTTAAGATTAATTATCTATAATTCGTGCCAATTACCTGTACAATATTTAAATCGATTAAATCGTCTATTTAGATACTATCTTATAATACGTTTATCAAACTTTAATCATCATCATTAAATATCTCACATTTCAATTTTAGAATTCATTTTGTTAAAAGGATTTGTGTAGTATATGCAAAATTATTTTTTTGAAACGATGAAACAGCGTAACGGCAGTTTTGGAATTTACGTCATATTTTTGCAGGTAATTTTACACTGATTCATAAATTGTTATCTAGTTTGATAAGATTTGTATGATAGGATTTGTTTGCAACGTTCACTACTTTTGTTTACATTATATTTGTAAAAATACTTCCTGTATTATTACACAATTCTAAAGAGACGCCTACTTTTAAAAATGTCAAATTTAACCATTTTAGAGCAGGTTAAGTAACCTTTACACTTAAGGAGTTCATTAAGTATTTTATGTTTTCCTTTCATCCGTTTTGAAAGCTCGTAAATAACCAGTAATGTACATTTTGTACTAGATTAAATTTGGTATCGGTTTATTCCATTTTTTTCAAGATTTTTTGATTTTACTAAACAATTTATCTCAATTTTATGCATTTTAATATTTTTTCAATATTCATCAACCGTATATTTTCCTCCTACAGTTTTTAACTTTTGTGTTACTTCTACTCTCCGGCCACCATCTTTGGGCTTAATTTATTTTTCACGTTTAGAGTAAGTAAAGTAACTTAAACATTTCTGCAAGCTCATTTTCTTGCCTATACTCTCAGTATTATATTACTACAGGCTTTTCTATCTACCGTTCTTCTTTTGTTCTTCATATAAGTCCTTTAAGACAGTAATCAAAAGTCGGATCTTTGTTTAGTTCGTTATTTATTTGGTTTATTTTAATTTTTTCAATATTTTTTCTGAATTTTTTTAAATCACTTATCTGACTTGTGTGAAATTTTAGTATCCAAAAATTTGTTTGTCAGTTTTTGTTATCTATTGCATTGCAGTACACAAAGGAAATGATCACATCTTTAAATCTGTGAGATTTTATTTTGATATTTTAATTCTGGAAGACCTAATGCTTGTAAAGCAGGTACTAAATTGATCTATTTGAAGGCACTGAAAAATTTAATAATTGAATAAGTAGATTTCCCAACTTGTAAATAAATTTAGAAGTATAAATAAATGCATATGTAAATGTAATGTAATTTATGATTAGGTATTCAATTATTATTATAATTAATAGTATATTTTTGAGAACTAAATTATTATTGGTAACCTTCGTGGGGTAGTGGTTATCACGGTAACCTGCAAAGCAGATGTCCCAGGTTCGCTTCCCGGGTAAGATCTTAAAATTAAGTTAAACCCCACCGTTCTCGTTTCAAATCCACCATTATTATTATTAATTTTGTGGGTTAGAAGTATGGGGTACTGCTATTTAATGAAATACAGAAATACTGCAGCGCTTTCTTTCAAAATGCCTGAGGTGATCAATGCAGCCCCATGGTATGTAACCAATGGAATATATTTCCACAACGATCGAAACCTTCCCTTCGTGAAAGAAGAAATTAAAGAACGTAGCGAGAACATTTTGAAAAGTTATAAGAGCATCATTATCCTTTTGCAATCAACCTCCTCGGCAATAACAAAGATACTCGCAGACTGAAACTTTTTTATCGTTTTTATTGTTAATCATTGTTTATCGTTTAATTTTTTCTACTACTACTACTTATCACCGGTATTTCATAATTGTCATCAGTATCATATTAATCATGGTTATCATTATCTTTAGCATCAGCTACCTCATGTTTTAAGATATTAATGCACAGTTCAGAGTCAAGTTTAGTTTTACTTTTTGTTAAGAGATTAGTCTTTGTCCTCATTTCTAAACCAATGTATTTTACTACAGCCCCTACCGTATCTTAAGAAGCGCATCTCAGCCAACTGAATAGAATTTTCATTTTTCTTCTTCCACACCCAGGCCTCAATGTAATACGTCAGTGTTGGGACAGCCACTGTCTTACAGAACTTCATTAATGTGCCAGTTCGGGCCCTTCCCTTCAAATTTCGTTATATTACCACAAATCCCATTAAATCTTTGAACTTTTTGCGGTACATCTGTTTTTTTTGCCAAATAGGCAAAGTGACTGATGGGGTCTATTTATTTTCTCTGCCATATTATCTTGTAGTTGTAATACCTCTGTAATTACATTCTAAAATAATTAAGAGATAAAAAACCAAAACAAAAATGACTATCAGTTATTAATTAACTTTTCCTATTTGGACATTTTTTCAGGAAGTAATTTTTTGTTCCCTCTCTTCCCATAATTTATCAGAAATGATTATGAGATTTTGCAAATGACTACGGAAATTTACGTGACCCACTGACATGTATTGCACATAATTTGTGAGATAATGAGGAAATTGTGATAAAAATGCGGTTTGATTGTAAATAAACAGGGCATGTCAAAAATGTAAACGGTAAAAGTATTTTATCGTTTTTGACATACTTTTATAATATTTAATGCATAATAAAGTATTTCTGAAACAATACCATTGTTTGTATATTTAACCAAATGTGTATTTACATATTTATACATGGATTTTTATCAGTATATGCTATTATTTGATAACTTAGGAAAATATACATCCCACTGATGATTATTTTTCTTTCAAAAGTTTTTGTTCAAGGACAGTAATTGACCATATTTGGATTGTTTCCGAACTGACGTGTTCAACAAAAAAGAGTAACGCTCATGATGATCCTTATCCTAAATTTACTGATAAGAAAAATTGCACCGTTTAGATTAACTATGAAAACTCAGTAAAAAAGTAACTACAACGAAAATATCAGTTTAAATATTAAAGAAATTTAATTTTAGTTAAAGAATCACGAGAAATTCATTTTAGTTTGCCGTACAGTTTATTTCAAAATATTACGATTTTTTTTAAGGAAGAAAAGAAAGAGTAAGAACTAGTGTACAAAAAACAAGCAAGTGACCTAAATATTTCTTTTGTTCTGAAACATTTTTGTTAGCAATATTTGTATGTCAAGGTGATGAACATCGGAAAATATATTTCATGCAAAATTACTAACCAACATTGTTGCAAAAAAAATGAGGACACCTATAACCTTGATTTTGAACTTACACTTGACCTTATTGGCAATGAAATTGACACTTATGCAATTTAAAAAATATATTAGCCATTAAATTATTTAATTTAGCGATATGGCAAAAAGGAAAAAATATTTGTTTAATTTTAAGGAAATGTACTGTTTCAGTTCGTATTTGAAGTTCATATTTTTTATTTGGAGTTCATTCATTGGCAAGGTCATTTATGTCTAAAGTGTATAAACCTATAGTAAACGTTATGTATGTCTATAGTGTAAATAGCAAACTTGATATGTTATGTATATAATGAAAAAATTTTCTACTCTAATTCATTCCGTAACTTCTATGTTAGCTATAAAATTACATCACCTACCAAGCCACCTCAATTGTTTTTACTTCTTTTGTTTCTTATGTACTCAATACGGAAGAAAATGTTTAGGCCTATATTATATTAATGCGAGGATTTACAGCCCTAGCCGTATCTCGCTTCCTAAGTAACAGCGCTCTTTGTCTCACCAGTCCCCATTGGAGAGCCGCCGCAAAGACATTGCCTCCTACACGCCAACCAACCATGTCACTTCCGGCCTACCCCTCCTTTTTCTACCGGCTGGCGTCCACTCCCATACCCTCTTTTGCCACCTACCACCCTACATCCTCTGCAAATGGCCAAACTATTTTAATTACTTCCGGAGTATGGTATCAATGATATTTCCTTGAACGCCAATTCTTCTCCTCATTTCCGAATTCCGAATTCGATCGATCCGCGACACACTACAGCTCCGCCTCCAGAAATCCATCTCCACCGCTTTTAGGCGATTCTTCTATCTCTTTCTCAATACCCACAATACCACCACGTGGGTATTGACAAAGAAAATGTTTTAACCGTTTTAAAAGTCTCAAAAATATAATGAAATATACATTTTTGCCTGTTAAGGGAATAAAAATATACGATTCACTTCATTGCATAAATACCAAGTGGTGAGCTATTAAGTATGTAATACTTCATTTACAAACAAATTCTTGTAATGCATCCTGCCAAAAACTCAACCTATAAATGAGATTATAAGTAATAATTTCTTACCTCTCTTTTCGTTGCTATTTAGTTTTAATTTAAAAACTTACAATCGTTTCGGTGGTACCACCTTCACAGAGTAATCAAATATTAGAGTTAAATGAAAATTTAGAATGAATGTTTCATTCAGTCATATCAATAAAAAACTTTATACCTCGAGATGGCAATGGTTCCTTCTTTTTGTTAACAAAAAATAATTATTCAAAATTTTTATTATTTTGGTTAAACTACATTAAAATTGTAATTTGAAAGTTAACTTTAAACACAAGCTAGTTATAAGAGTTGGTTACATTGATACTTTCAAACCTGTAACTTAAATCCAGATAAAATTATCTGTTAATAAAACTTGCAAACATTGTATATAAAAGAAGAATAAAGGAATTAAGTTACTTAAAATAATTGAATTGCTGCATTAACTTTACAACATTATCTGAATTTAATTTCTGACTGGTGTAAACTACAGAAAATTAAATTGAATAAACAAAAATTACACTACATTACGTTTGTACTTTGTCGGAAAACTTGTACACCCGTATACTATGACCATCCCCCAGTACTTCAGATAGAAAAAGATCAAAGTTAAGTATTTAGGACTCGTAGTAAACAGAAGACTGATATATGGAACCACCATACACGTCAAAAAACGTATTTCACCGAATCACAGATTAAAGGCTTCGTACACTACTCCATTGTATATTAAAATTACCTAGCAAACAAAAACGAAATTGTTACAACAATCTAATTTTTCGGGTGTACGGAGCTTTGATCTATTGTTCAGAAAAAAAATCAGATGTAAGTAGGATACAAACTTTTCAAAACAAATTTTTACGTTTAATAACATCTATCTTCTACTACGTACAAAATTCTGTTATACATCAAAACCTCGACGTAGATACAGCATACTATTATTAACAAATATAAACTTGTCATTCAAAAAATCACATAAATCTAAAGATTAAAACACACCAACACCTACCACAAAATCTACAAAGGAGATTCAAAAGATACTGGCGTAAGGATCTTATGTGTAAGAGCAACGAGACCTTGCCACGCGGTGATTCCCTCAATCAAAACAAAAATAGGGTATAAAACTTGTAATTAATAAATACTGCTGGTTGTATAATTCTACAGTTGCAGTTATAACTAAATAAAGATAAAACAAATTTCATTTTCATGGGAAAAAGTGACGTATGCACTACTCTCTACTTTAATTAATTATAATAAAATTAGTGAAGTACAATAATTATAAGCATTCTGAAAAATGATTATATGCTATATCATGCTTACATATATTACATGAGGAACAGTAACAACGTTCATATTACGAATGAAAAATTAAATAATACTAATTTACTGAGACTCCACGTTATCCAAAAGCTTGTTTATGAAAACTAAGTTGCTACAAGAATACATAAGAAAAATATAGAAGTTTTATGAGAAGAAGTAAAATTCTGTATTAAATACGGTTTAAAGTTTATAACGAAAATTGAAACAAATTTTCCGAATTATGGAAATACAGGAAAAGCTGAATTATGGAATAAAGTAGAACAACAACAGTGTAATTTACAGTATAATTTTAACGAATGCAGTACAATAACAACTTTACAGTACAAATAATCAATTAAATTTTGATATTAATAAAATATAAATTCATAAAATTATAATAATATCAAATTGTAACTACGTTTGTTCTAGATTGGCTGCTTTATTATTTCTTCGGCCGTTCCTGTGACAGACAACCAAGAGAGTAATTTCATTAACCCACTCTCAGAGATGGAAATTCAAGAAAACAATCATGTAGAAAATCTAGCCGATTTAAATGAACTTACTTTCCAAATTGTAAAAAATAATAACTTAAAATTTATGTCACATGATGTCAATGATCTAGAAGGAATTTTTAAAAACATCCCCAGAAATAATAATAATATATTGGTGATAAAATACACATATCACTTAAATCCCAATGTTTTTCCCGAATTAAATGATTTTAAAGAAGTAGAAAAAGAAATTGCTCATAGATTAAAAAGAAAATCTGAGAAACATAATATTTCAGAAACATCTATAAATGATAAATATGTTACCAAAGAAAATGAATTGAACAACAAAAAATCGTATAATAAAATTCTCGAAGATACGGATATAAAAGAATTCAATAAATCAAACAAAAGAAAATCAAGTGAAAATAATGTTTTCTTGAAAAATTATATTAGAGTTACTAATGACACTGATTACAAAAATAAATATTTAAAAAATACTTTTGCAAAAGCCTGTCAAGATATGCGCGATAATAATACAATAAAATTACCAACAGAAAATAAAAATTTTGAAAAAATTGGTATAAAAGTACTATTTGATAATAAAAATAACCAAAATTGTCACTTATTATGTGAAAATAAACATAAAGAAGATTTAAATTGTGCTTTAGTTAAATATGAATTAGAAAAAGCGATTAAAAGTTTTGGAAAATTTGAAAATGATTTAAAAACGCATAAGATAAGTAAACGAGATATTCAAATAAAACGTAAAGACAAAGGGGATGATTTGTTAATAAAAATTATAGTTCGAATACCGGAAGAAGTATACAAGAATCATATGAATAAACAATTCTCAAAAATTAAAGAAATTGATGATTATTTATCTGATAAAATTTACGAACAGGATAATTACAATGATCATAATGAAAGTGTTATACGAAAAATAAAAAAACCTTCTGAGAAAGATTGGGGTGAAGATTTAATAATTCGTGATGAAGATAATGAAAGCAAAGAAAATCATCAAAGAGATTTAAAAGAAACAATCGATTTTCATAATGATGATGATGATATTATGAAACTTGAAATTTTGGATGGTGCTTTAAATGATACTCATAAAATTAAAAAAGAAATTTATTTAGAATTTATCAAAAGCAACAAGGAAATTGACGATGATGATGATGATGACGAAGAAAAAAATCACATGGATGAAAAAGTAAAAAAAAATAAAGATGAGATTAATGAACTAGATGACGTAGAATTTATTGAAAAAGATGATTTCGGTAACAAAACAGTGATATTAAAAGAAGATACAACCAAATTACAAGTGAAAAATGGAGATGAAGATTTAAGTAATACAAATATAGAAGTTAATGAAGATCAGATTAAAAAGGAAGATGAAGATCTAGATAATAAAACTGTAGTATTTCAAAAGATTAATAGAAATGTTAATCAAACTATACCACGGTTTTCATTAAAAGAAATTCAATCAAAATATAATAAAGATTCTCACACTGAAGAAGAAGAAGAAGAAGATGAAGAAAAAGAAGATGATGATGAAGATGTTGATATATTAGAAGAAAATGAAAAACAAGAAAATTTTATCAAAGAAATTGAAAATGAAGACATGGAAATCAAAAATAAAACCGAAAATGCTAATGGTCACGACTCTTCAGTTATTGGAAAAGTTGCTACATCAAATGAGTTTTCTAATGAACAGCTTAAAGATTTGTTAACTTTACTAATGACCAAACTGATACGCAATGAACTTTCAAAATATGATATTACAAGTATCAATTACAGTAAATTAGAAGGTGAGAATTACGATTTAAAAGATAATAGAAATACTAATAAGGATTTTAAAAATGAAACTACTTTGGACTTGAATCCATTAAACGATAAAATAAATCCTGATGTATTATTTGAAACAAACTACCAAAATATCAGTAATGCAATTAATGATACACATCCACTAAACATTACATTAGAAGCTAAAAATACAACAGAAATTAATTCAGAAGGAAATATTAAAAATACATCAAACGATAAATCAAAAATAGTGGAAGAAAATAAAACAATAAATGTAAATTTAACAAACAAAACAAAATTAAAAAAATTAAAAGGAAAACCAAAAGTAAATCAAACAAAATATAACAACTATGAAAGCAATAATAATTCAACCAAAGAATCATTAAATAAACAAGAAAATTTTGGAAATAAAACTATAACATCAGCAAATTCAGGTGAGAATACATTATCTGTTAATAACAATATAAAAGATGGAGTGAATACAAACGAAAGAAGAACTCAAAATTCTTCAGAACCAAACATTCGTGCAAAAAGATATTTTGAGGAACGTTACAACGAGATTCCAATAAAAAATGAATTACCTCTTCCATCAAATTCGGTTGTTGGATTACACTTGTTAAATAAACTGATGAAATATTTAGAGAATAGAACGAATAATTTAGGAACAAGTTTACTTGACCATAATTTAAATTATCATAGAAATTCATTTATTAATGTGTATAGAAATACTTTAAAAGGTTATCTCCAAACAGAAACAAAAGTATTTCCTGAAATGAATTCAATTTAATTAAATGCAGCGAATAGAAAGTAGTGTTCCTGTCAAAATGTTAATGGGACTTAAATCTCATTGAGGAACAACATTTGGAAGAAAATAAGTAAGTGTAATTTAAATAGTACTTAATTTTTACTTTCTCTTGACCTATATGATTTATAGGGAAGGAAAAAGCTATTTTCATTTCAATTTTTCGAAATCGAGTTTTCACCGGAAATACACGTTTTCAGGCTCACCGAACCCACAAACATGTTTTGAGCAATTGGTCTGTGTGTGTGTGTGTGTGCGCGCGCGCGCGCGCGCGTGTGCGTGCGTGTGCGTGTGTGTGTGTGTGTGAGAGAGAGAGAGAGCAAAATATCTCATGAAAGGATTATTGTACGAAGTTGAAACTTGGAACTTAATTTATGTACTGTAGTATTGCACCGTAGTACATAACCCGACATGAACATTTTCATCGAAATCGGTCAATAAAGAGTAGTCATGTGAATTTTCGTTTATTTTTGCAAATTTCTCAGAAATTAGCTCCTACGATTTTTTTTAAATCGCCTCATTTACATTTTTTATGCTCCGTGGGTACTGAATTTCTTGAGAGCTGTGCTTTTGTGGTAAAATGTTTTTTTTAAGATTACACCCATAAATCATACATTCATATCAAAATACAAATAATTAAAGTTGTATACAACTTTTTTCAAGCGTTTTTTCTACAACACTTAGTTAAGTATCAGTTAGTGGTTTCATGTATTTTGCTCATCAAAATCGGAAAAAACAGGAAATTTTTAAGATTGCGATTTTAGTACGCATTTTACAATGAAAGTTTATACAATTTAAGTTGTAAGGTCGAAGGGGGTTGTCCGAGGGGATGTGTTTTCCGCAACAGGCAGTGCTGCCTAGTCCGTGAAGTAAAGAAGAAGTAGAAGAAAAGTGAAGTATAATATATCATTTACACTCTTTTCACAACGATGCTGTACTGTTAAGTAATAGGCTACTTAAAGAGACATTTAAACAAAAACCTACGTAAACTTAATAATTAAATTCTAGACCATGTTTTAAGTTTCATATCAGTTTGAGGAACCCTCTATTATATGGAAACATTAAAACGTCTTTATTCGGATTTCGTTAACTTATAATAATATATTGTTTATAAGAATTTAGATTTATCTGCTATTTCTAAAACATCTGTTTAAACGTTTTATATTTGCATATTATCTTCCATAATGTTAGAGCAAATGGATTTAAATGATTTGTAAATAATTTAAAAGGCCGTTCCGTGGTTAAATGGTCAGCGCAACTAGATTCTACTCCGGGTTTGTTTCCCGGTCAGGTCTGGAATTTTTTCATCACTCATTTTCATTTATCACTTTTCTCATCATCTGCAATAACAGTAATTGCAAAACAGTCGGACGTAAAAATAAATAAATGACTTTTTAAAAAAAATCTAAATTTAAGAGTTTCTAAAATCGTGTAAGTATAGTTAATATAAATACGCTGCTTGTACAAGTTAACTTAATTCTATAGAAATCTTAATTTAAATTTAAATAAATACCGGGAAAACAAAACAAAACAAAACAAGAATATATTTTGTTTAAAGTAATTTTGTTATTTCGTATTCCAACCTATACATTTTAGGTTAATATTATTTTATAACCTAATCGTTGGAGTAGATGAATAATAATGACATAGAAATTATATTTCTTGAATATTGTGACACTATTTTCTCAATAAACAGTTGGCTGACGTTACATAAAACATATTTGGTGGGGGTATATTAATCATTTTTAGGTTGCGACCCGATTTAATGACAGAGGAAATACAAAGGTATGTTTTCATCACTATTTACTCAGCGTTTGTAGTACAGTAGTATTCGATTCTATTATTTAGTTCTATACCAAACTGCATTTATACAAACAAAATTATTTATTTATAGTATTTCATGTATTCTGGGTCAGATAATTAAAATACAATATAGACATAAAATGACCTATACTAGTTTTTAACGTATTCGACGCAATGAAAGATTAATGTCTCCATAGAAAATAAGTTAAACATAAAAAGAAACTAGTTTGGACTCTTAGCTCAGTAACTTTACCGGACAACCCTCTCAAAAAACTAAAGAGAGCTTGGAACAAAGATCATTAAAATATCATTAAAATATCATTAAAATCATTAAAATATCATATTATAATCATATTAATACAAAATTAAATTTAAAAAATATAAACGTTGAAGCTTTATCCATGGATTGGTCTACTCTCTCACGACGTTCATGTGAAAATTTGTATCATCGTAGCCATCAGTTAATTTTTAATTGTAATACAATTTACAGGCACAAATATAATGTCATATGGTCAAAAATATTTAATAAAAAGAATAATAGAAGAAAGGAATCATTTGTTAATTGTTGTTTAGGTCAACAGCTGAAAGGCTGGTTTGAACCTCTAGAGATTTTACTAAGTAAAAGAGAAGAGTCAGGTTGTTTACTACAGCCTTTCTCATTGAGTTGAAAGAGTATGCTTATCAGCATGCCAGGCCCTCCGAAAATCATCCACTTTTCACCCTGGAATTAACACCATATTATAGTGGTCGTAGCCTATAGTGAAATTCATTACTCTCAGAGGAGATAACTCTGACTAGTGTGTTTTACACCTCTACTTCTTCTGTTCATAATAGTTTAGTCATATAATTGACCGAATATGTTATAAGAAACAGAACTATTTTTTGAAGCCCTGGAACCAACAGGTCAAGTGCAATTAACTTAATACTCCACCTGCCCGTTATGGGCATATGTGTTAATTAACACATTCAGTGCTGAGCAATATGATTTATCTTATGTGAACTTGTGCAGCGTGTTCTCGGCTTGCTTTATGGTAGGGCCTACAACGTATGTTACTTACTGTTTCTTTAGATTTATTTTATTTGCGACCTATACTTGGATTTATGTTTGCTAATACCATAATAAAAGTAAACAATTTAATAGTTTTTAGGTTTATTTTCGCCTGTTAAAAAAAATGTACTTCTTGTTTAAATTTTTCCATTTACCTTAGCCTACGATTTACGCGTAATATCTTACATAATTTTAAACTGCAAAAAATATACTTTTAATGTAAATCTAAAAGTGTAAGCTAATTTGAATCGATACCTGCAAAGATACTAAATTCACGGCTTCAACTATACCCTGAAAATCAGTTAGAAATACTAAATGAGTATACTATACGAGGGTAGAAGATCGTACGACGAAAATTCAAAAACAAACTGCACGGTTACAAAGAAAACCCTTTCTGAGGGCTATACAATAGTAACAAACTGATATCCTACAGGTGGTGTCCCTTCGGAATTACTTAAAATGATAACAAAACAGAACCCGCTAGGTGAGACGACAGCCTGGCGGTAACACCTACCCATGACCCGCTAGGCGAGTCTCTAGAACTGAATGTGTTAATATCGAATATAAGAATATCTAGTTCTGAGTAAATACAGCTGTACATAATTTTAATTTACTGATATACTATTAGAATTCACTTCAGAATGGATATTATTATTTTGAAGAATCATTATATGAACATATTTTAATTTACAAAAATCGATTAATCAATATTAACATGTACTAATTTGCTCATTTGTAATTAATTCATATCTTCTAAACATTGTAAATCTATATACTAAGTTTCAATTAATATTTTTTTTTAGTATTTTCCTTGTGTACTTAATTTTTTAATATTTTATTGCCGGTAGAATATAGTTGTAGATTAAACTTGTTTTAGTCATGCTGTGTCGTTAGAGAAATTCATAATTTAAATAGCCAGTTGGTTTTAAAAAGATTAAACTCTTATGTATAATTGGAAATTAAGTGTTATTTGTTTGTAATTTTGAACTATTGGAATATGTAATCTCAATTTATTATACAGGGTAATTTTTTAGTCCTGTTACCCAATTGTTAATATCTGGTAATTTTTTTCTAAGAAAGGGATATTTTGTTTTGTGACACAAAGTTGGTAGCCCTACTCAACCGGTATAGATACGACAGTTTGAGTTGATTCTCTTTGAGTTGCGTAAAATTTTGTGCTGTTTCCAGTTGTGTTACGAACAGAATGTCTTTTACCCTAGAACAACAGGTTTTCATTCTTGAACAATATTTTGCTACAAAATCGTATGCGAGTGTAAAAGAATCATTTCAAATTAAATTTTTTGGTGTTCCTCCACTCTATTCTAGTCAATTTCTAGGCTAACTAACTGATTTTTAGAGGCAGGTATTGTTTGCAGCAGAAAACGTAGTGGTCGACCAACTCTCTTGACAGATGACGTTAAGAGAATGTGAAAACAAGATTGCTCAATTCTCCATGGAAAAGTTTACAAAAACTTTCCTCGCATCTTGATTTGTCATGTTCGAGTGCTCAGAAAGCTGCTAAAAAATTGAAATTGTATCAGTATTACATACGATTAGTTCTAGAGCTTCAGCCTCCAGATTTAAACAAGAGATTGTTTTAGGGTAAAAGACATTCTGTTCGTAGCATGACCGGAAATGGCACAAAATTTTACACAGCTCAAGGAGAATCAACTCACACTGCCATATCCATACTGGTTGAGTAGGGCTACCAACTTAGTGTCACAAAACAAAATTTATTTTTTTAGAAAAATATTACCAGACATTAACAATTGGGTAAAAGGACTAAAAAATCACCTTGTATAAATGGATATGTAACTTAGTGTTATAGTTCTTAATTTTTACATTAAAATATTTTATGAAGAACATCTAAGAACAAAGGCTGCCGCGATGAAGCACAAATAGAGCGACACCGTGGAATTGGGATATAGTAGTACCCTTCTTTGTTCTTTAGGTATCGTTCTTATCTATCAAGAAGGTTGGTAATCATCTCGACAATCATTATCTTAGATGATACCGCTCTTAAAAAATCAGCGGAGCTTCACGTAAACCATATTCTCAAATTGTTCAGCAAGGATGTTTTATGTGTCTTATATCTCGAACTGTTTTTCCCATAATTTTCCCAAAATTATTACGTGGAGTAAGCTATATTTCTCCCGTCTCATCACATGACCCAAATATGGGTATTGTTGTCGTTCTCTCTTTGTTTTGTTATCACCCTTGTTTTGACACCCAGCTCAATTCTAAATCCTTCAATTTGACCACATTTTAAATGTCTTCAATTTGCGCTAATCTTCTTCTTCCAGAACGAGGCCTCTACCCCGTAAAAAACAAAACACAAAAAACACATAAAATATCTAAGTAAGCAAATTTTTAACTTCAATATAAGGTCTCTACATCACAGTACATTATATTGAAATCAGTTTTTGCTTGCCCAATTTTGGGTTTAATTTCTTCAGTACAGTCGTTATTCTTTTTTGGTCTTTAATTTTTGTTACGAAACTGTACACTAAGCTGCAGAATTTTCGAATATGACATTTAACGGGCGTTGGGGAGTTTTACTTAGGGAGAAGAGGTTCCCAGTGATATATTCTCCGTTTAGAACTATATCGGTGTTGTTCGTTGTTCAGACCAAGGTCACTGCTCCGTGTTTGCTTTAGACGTCGCAGAGTTCGGAAGTTCCTTGTAGCTACGTTACGGGCTAATTGGTTTGGATGAAACCAATTGGTTTGGCTTGTCGTGAAATTTACTGTACAAGGACGCGGTTAGTTCCTCTACTGTCGGAATTTTGAAATCGTCGTGGAGGGTTTTATTGCTTAAATAAAACGGACGGCTAGAAGCAAGTCTTAAGAATTATGATTGAAAGACCTGGATCGACTTTAAGTTACTCTCTGCCGCTATTCCAAAGATACCATTAGTCCAGATTGGTCACAAAAGGGTTTTTATATTACAATTTTGGAACGGAGGTTCACTTTTGATCGATAGTTAAAAATAAGCAGAAGTTAAGTTCTCAACGTTTTGTAGTCGTTATTCTAAATAACAATTGTTCCAAATATTTTTGTACCTTCTCGACCCTTTCTTCATGAATTTTCAAAACGAAAAATCCCAGTTTAAATTCCAGCTAAGGCTTGAATATGTTAAACAAGAAAATCCAGTGGCGCCGGTTTTTTAACCCAATGGGTCACCAACCTGTTGAAACAAATCAAAATTAAATAAACAATATTGTTTTTTATTTATTTACATTTATTTTTTTCTGATCATAAGGACCTTTTGATTATGAACAACCACATTTTGAATAAACATTAAAAAAAAACAATAATAACAATCAGAATCAATCGATAACAATTATGTATATGAAATAACAATAGCATTGTTTGATAAATACAAGATCACACTTTTGTTACAATATTTGTGATGTTTAAAAAACCAATTCAAAATTTTTCTACTAAAGTTTATTTAAATAAAATCATAATGTTAGTTTCTTTATTACCAATGCAGTCAAGGTAATTGTACCTTTTTTAGTAAGTTTTTAATAAATAGTTTAATATATATTGTAAAGTAACTTTATTAAAAACGAAACCAAACATTTTTTGGCCAGGTTTTTCTTATTATTTACATTAATATATTCATTATAAAGTCATGTCTGATAGTGAAAACAAATGACGAAATTAAACAGTAGCATAAACACGATGAAGTGCGTGATATTCTTAAAGAAAACACGTCGACTGATCTCGCATAAATCAATGAGTTTTAACGGACAATGATGAACGTACCTTTTATGTTTTATATTTTGGCCAACATAAACGTTACTGTTAAATATTAATTTTGAAAACAAATAAAATAATCGTGTATAATTTAAAATAATTCAACTTAGATATATTCTACAAAAGGTAGGTTGGAAAATATTTTTGTTTTTTTAATACAGTTTGATTAACAATAATACCTTACATTATTAATTTAGTGTGTATCAATTTAGTAAATTTACAATTTATTATATTCAGGTATGAACAAGAGATTCCTAGCTTAAGAGATGATGCATTAATTTAAGTGGTTCATTGTTTTTTGCAGTTACACTTCACACTTGTTATAGATATCACATTAAAATATTAATCCCGTTTTTCAGAATTATGATCATTGGAAAGGTATAGAAATTCTTTCTGTACATTTCTACTCCTTAGAACAGGGTGATGGAATTTGAATGTTTTATTTTAAAACATCACGGGAGGTAAAAATACAATGTACATAAATGTTGTTTACGGTTGTTGCTTCTTTTCGCCACTTAGGCGTACGTGATCAAAATTTAAATACTTTAGCCTTTTTGATTAACCTTTAAAGAAAAAATGTTTAGAATTTAGCCCTCTAAGGCAGCTTGATTGATGCTATAGGAGTGGTCAGCTTTCAGTTTTTTCGGTCTCTTAACATTGCAGCTTTAAAGAGCCTGTTGTATTATCCCGTTTTTCATACTTTACTAAGTATAACCCCCTTGTATAAGTTTTAGTAGACTGTTTATTAATAGTCTTTCTGTAGAATATTGCCAACCAGGTTTATTTGTCTGAAGATTAAATACTTTCTATCTGTTAATGCTTCGTACTCAAATAGAATGTGGGAGGCAGATTCTTCCCCCTCCCAACACGTACTGAGTTACCGCTGAAGATCCCCATATTATGTAGATATATCTTAGGCTTCGTTTACATTGTTAATCGGTAGTGCAAGCAGGTAAAGCAGTACTTAAGTGTCTTCTTTTGTCATATAAACGGTTAGGATAGTCAATGGTAGTAAAAGTAACTAAAGTACTAGAGATAAAATGGAAAAGTAAAGTTACTGCAATGGCCAGGTAACTCTACCACTCGCTTAATGAAACGGACGCCACGACCATGCCAACTTTACTATACTACTTTCTTTACTGTTAATATATCAATGAAAGTAGATAGGAGAATTCCTGTTTTATTATTACAAGTGAACTAAACTCTTAAATTTCATATTTTATCACTTCTTTGAATGCTTCGAGTAACAACTCAAAACACATTTTAAAACCCTTTTTTAACCAAAAAAAAAAAACAAACGAGAGAACAATCAATACTTGCATGTATGAACGTGTAATGAGGTTCTTTATTATAAGACGATTCAAGTTCACTCTGCCGCCTATGTTTTTAGCTAAAAAGTAAGGTAGTTACTCTTCCAAAAAACTAACAATGTAAACCTAGCCTTTAAGGCGACTTCGTCAACAGTCCCACAGCCACCCTAACCTCCTTTCTGCTCAGTCCAAGTACTTCATGAACAAGAATATGGGATATGACTCTAGGTAATTTAGTGAGGGTTTTCACATTTACGTACACAGATAGAAAAATATCACACATATTATAGCAATTCCACAATATAAAACTTCATAGGTGCTATTCTCACACATTTGCTTTTCTTCGTATTTAACTAAATCAAAAATTTCATGTTATTCATAGTATATTTATTTTAGAGTGAATCCGAAATCTCAAATAAAAAATGTTTGACCATACGGAAGAAAAACTGTACTGCTCTATAAATAACATAATTATTTCTTAATACAAATAAATCAGCACAGTTAAAATTTTAATACTTACGATATTCCAAAACTGTCAATATTGTTTAAAATTTGGTTGTCAGAAAATTAAATTAAATACATTAAATATTAACGAGTAGTATATTTTCCTGTCATATTTTGTACTTTGCAGCATTTTGGAATTCTATGCATCCATGAATTAATTAATAAATTTGTTATTTTGTACACCCACCTAATCGTTTACATTTTCCTATAACATCATATTTAAAAAGTTTGTTTATCAACAAACCAAATATATAAAGGTACATTCCCAGTTATTTATAGCCTAACAGAATTAATTTTTAGCAGCATGCCAGATAAAAAGTTATCTACGAGAGGAGAATAGAGGAGCTGGGTAGAATTAAAGGCTTCTCCTTGAGGAACTTAAGAGCGATGACGATAGGAGTAATTGAGAAGCAGAATATTTGCATCCCCCGACGCTATTGTGATAATTTTTCACGAGCAACTGTTATGCACATTTATGCTGATTCCAATGATGAATAGTAGTAGATGAGAAATTGCAAGACCTGACCAGTAATTGAACTCTGGACTCCTTGCGTAGAAGCCAGTTACGCAATAATGTTACATAAAGGAGGTGGAAAAATAAAATATTAATCTTGACATAACATAAAAATAATAATGAAAATATTTAAATCTGTTACACATATATAATAAAATAATATGGAAGATAATACGTAAAGGCTTTTTACAGGATTGAATCTTCGGAATAAGGTTTATCTTTCTCTTTTGTTCTGTCTAGTAAGTGACCGAAATTCTTAAGAACTTGTAAGAGATCTTTTTTCTGAAAGCAACGGATTTCATTTCACAGTTAAAACGTATGTTAAATAAGCAAACTGGTTATTCTTAAAGTAGAAAAGTAATTTTTTCAGAAAAAGAAATAGCGTGCCGAATAAATAAGCCAATGCCTTTCAACCTAGTGAGAAAGGCATATGTAAACTGCTCTGTTCTTTCTCTTACAGATGTTCCAAATAAAATTTTAGCTGTTGATATAATCAAAGAACTATGTTTATAAGCCCAATATCAATCATAAGTCAAATTTTATTCCACGTGTTTAATACAAAGCGAACATAAATATTTCTGATACTACTGATTTTTCAAAATAATAATGCAACTCCAAATCTTTCTTCATTGCCACGAACAATGATTTTGATAACTTTAACTACTAAACATCTAATTATTATTTAATTTTTTGTTTTCAGACGAAGTGAAGAACGGATCATCAAAAGCTACAATTATTATAACGTAACTTATCTTGAAATAAAATAAGAAAAATTATTACAAATAAACATGACGATATATCTGACAATAATTAAATTATTATGTTCATATTATTTAATATTAGTATTTGCTGCAATTGTGTTAATTTTCTCAAAAACAATTTATAATTTGGTGGATAAAATTCCTACATGTTTATCATGTAAAAGAAGATCATATTTAAACACCATTTATTCTGAGAATTTAATAAAAACTTTTGATGGTGAAAAAAAATGTTTAATAAATATTAGTTGTCATTAACATTTTTATTGATATTTACATTTAAAAAAAATCCATCACACACAATATCATATTTCATTTTAATACTTGTATCATGTAAATAAAGACTGAGTTACTCAATTGTAAATATGTAGCATAATTATTGTATTTTAATATTGTATTAGTTTAAATAAAATTTAATTTTTTAATAAATTATTTTGTATAATTTTATTGAATGTTTAGTATAACTTGATAAATTCTCCTTCTTTGATATAGTGTAAAAAACCAACAAATACACAATAGATGACTCTCACTCAATCTAAAAAGTAAAATATATAAAGAAATGGTCCCGGGTTCAATTCCCGGCTATGGCCTGGAAACTTTAACACGTTAAAACTCACCATTACAGTACCCAAACCCCACAGTAGTCGCTAACGACCAAGCTGTCGGTGTGACTTTAAATAAACAAAAAAAAAACGGTAAAAAGTTCTTTTGGATATCATATATCCATCTTCAACTGCAATATTAAAACGTCGATGCATGCACACTTTCTTCAGTTTTCCTTTAATATCGTTTTGGTCTACTTAGGACCACACTAAATAATTTTATCCTACGCCTGATGATTTCTTTTCTCATTATTATTCTTCCGCTTTCCCAAGCCTTTTTCATAATAACCAAATTCTTTCTCCCTTTTTTCTGATCATTTATTGTTGTCATTTGTCGTAATCGTTTTCGAATGGAATCCCTTTCATTCCTTAACCTTTTTGCCAAGTTTACTTTTATCCTCCATAGTATTTAACAACTCCAACTAATTCATTTACAAAGAAACTTCAAGTATGGATATTATTTTGGGACGAAATCTTATTTAGAAAATAACAATATTGTATCTTGTTTATCTTCTTTTATCGTTTCGACCTAGTTAGAACTACCTTAAATTATTTTTCTCCCGGTTGATGTTTTCTTTTTTCATTGATCTTTTTTCTTTCCTATGTCTTTTTCAACTTTTCACTAAACTCTTTTTCACTTTATTCCGACCATTTCTTGTTGTCATTTGTCATCTACACTTTTTATACGGTACAGAAAATATATTTATTACGGTATGGTAGTTACATCCTTTTTACTCCTTCGGAGTTAGTGGTCGACATTTAAATGCTTGCTTTCTCTAGATGTTAATAACCAGACAGACATTGAGATTTTTAAAACTGTAGCTCTTCGGTATGGTATAGAAAGAATATGTATTGTTTTAGGGTTGCAATATGCTCTTTACTTCTTTAAGTGCAAGTAATCGAAGAACACATGCTCTCTTCTGTTAACATATAAAAGATAAATGTGCCAAATTTCAGCTCTAAGTGATCGGAAAATTCGAGAATTATTAAAAAATAACTGTGTAAATTATACAGAGAGATCTTTCGTATTAATACACAAACTAGAAGCTAATTTATAAATATTGAAATATTTCACAAAAGTTATTATGTAATTAAATTAAGATAAAAGTATGCAAAATCAAATTGTTTTTAAGTAAATATAGCTTCACAAAATTAAACTGATTAAATACACATGAATAATCATATTAAGGAAAACATTTTAAGGAAAACTTGTTCGAACATGTTGGAGCAGCGAGATTGAGGTCACTTGGTAGTCGAAGGTATTATTCCTATACATTCAAGGTTGAATTTGAAAACATCAATACAGTTTATGAATTAACATATCTGAGAAAATCTCTAACCTTATAGCTAAATACATTCCAGCTCAGAAAGAAATTGGTTTTTTGAAAAGCCCCAATACTTATTAAATCAAAACTCATTTGAAATTGTGTATGCATTTTTGAAACAAAATTAAAATAACAAAAATAATAATTTTTTTGTTATATTAATACGTTGTTGTTTAGGTCATCAGCCGGAAGGCTTGTTTGAATCTCTCGAGCTTTAGTAAGTAAAACGAAAAGTGAGGTGATTTATCATGTCTTCTTAACTGAGTGGAAAAGTGTGCTTATGAGCATGTCAGGTCTTCCGAAAATGATCTACTTTCCACCCTGCAAAATAATGACACCTTCACTTCATTCACCACAGGGTTTGGGCGTATAATTATATTCATTACACTCAGAAGATACAACTCTGACTAGTGCCTTTTACACCTCTACCTCTTCTGTTCTTTACCGCTTCAGTCATACATATGGCTGACCATATGGTAAGAAACAGTACGATTTTTGTAGCCCTGGAACTAGCAGATCGAATGCAAATAACTTAACACTCTACCTGCCTGTTATGGGCAGATTAATTTTTAAACTATAACACTTATTGCCAAGCTTCGTTGCGGGATCTGGGTAAAATAAATGATTAACAAACTATCATTTTGAATTACAAACTGGTATTTATTATAAACTATAAATTACAATATATAACAGTCTTAAATCTGCTACTAAATTACAGTTACTTCAAATAAAATACTTATGATAAATAATAAACTACCTACCTAATGAATAATAGATTAATGACATTAAATGAACGTAATTAGTAAAAAGGTTATTGTGCACTAAGTTTAACTAAATCCTACTCACAACCAAGTACGACGTCTACAGAAAACGCTTCAAACCTTCTTATGAAACGTAAACTGTTACACAGTATCCAATTCGCTTCAACTACACAATATTTACTCGTGTTGACAACTCAAGAATGACTCACTTCAAGGCGGCCTAGCCCTTTGAAATACCTAACATATGGAAATTACGAGATGAACAAAGATTTTCTACATGATAGTAAAAATACGTAATGTCTATCTTTAGGGTTCTGGATAACTCGTAAATAACTGAACAGAACACATTAGGGTTGAATAAAGGATTACAACACTATTACAAAAGAGCTAATTATCTAAATAGATACACCAACCCTTCTCAGATAGCCGACGCAACAATAGGACTACACTATTTCAAACGATTTCTTAGAAATAACTGGATTTATCAACTATTATTATTTACATTAACAAATCTAAATACTGAGTCCTGCAAGGGAATTCTGAAACACTTTCCCTTTAGACATTGTCACAATTCTTTCATTACCACATTCGCACCTACCACAAAATCCAAAAAGGAGGTTAAAAAGATGCTTCAACAGGGATTTTATATAAAACAGCGGTAAGGGTTTGCCACTGGGTGATTTCCTCAATCAAGACGAAAACAGGGCATTATAATATACATACATCATAAATACTGCTGGTTGAATTAACATACAGTTGTATTTGTTACTGAATAAAGTCAAAAAACTAATGTTTTTTTCTGTGAATTTATTGTTAATGCAATCTTAAATAAATAAAAGTAAAATATCAGTAAACTATGATTAAAGTATAGCAAAGACTTATTAGTAGGTACTACATTTCTTAATTTATTATTGTTTTGTAACCCACCGGGTTGGTCTAGAAGTAAAGTCGTCGCCGCGAGTCAGCTGTTCAACAGCTGTTTTTCAGAGACGAAGGTTCCTGGTTAAAATCCTTGTAAAAGTAGTTAGTTCCTTTTATACGGATTTGAATACTAGACAGTGGTTACCGGTTTACTTTGATGGTTGGGGTTCAATTAACCACAATCTCTCAGAAATGGTCGGCCTGGGTCTGTACAATACAATACCTCATTTACACGTCATACACATCATCCTTATCTCATTGGGTCATAAGGTTGCTTATTGTTCTGAATTGAACATATTACAACGTACACAAATTAGGAATAAAACAAAAATTGTTTTGTATCTTTGACACTGCTGCTATCTGTACTTAACGAACAGAACTTACAGAAGAAAAAGAGGAATTTTAAATGAAAAAACCGCATTAATGTATTTCAAATCTTGAATGATATATTAAAAATTACAAAGCCTAAATTTTCATAAAAAAGATTTCATAATTTTGCTGTGATATTGCTGTCGTTTTTATTTGCTGACATAAAACAAAAATGTTAATAATAAAAAAAAATTTTAATTTTGTTTTTTTAAATAATTTTCTCCACAAAACTAGAAACTAAAATAAAAACATTGTTTCCTTAATAAATTACTTGGAAAAGTAGATCTCCCCATAAATGTTACAATAATATAACTATATATTATGACGGGACAAAGAAAACACAATATCTACATATTGAAAATATTGTGACGCAAGTTAATAAACGTGTTATGTAAAGATGGTATCGAATCATGTATCAATCAATGTACTAGCCTTTGTCTTTGTCAACAAAAGAAAATCGTGTTAAAACGTATGGCACTATCCAATAACAGACTAAAATAAATTCTTTAATAATATTACGGGAATAATAAAGTTACTCCAAAAAATTCCATATGTAATTTGTCCATCATTATTAATAGTATACATTTTATTACCATTAGGTTCATTTAAGTCAGCTATGGGCTAGATCACAGAAAGTACATACAACATTCTTTATATTTTTTTTTGGTACTATCCAATTTTCTGGTTAATTCCAATTTTCTGGTTTTCATCAGACATATTGTAGAGACGGTCACTAAAAGGAAAATAAAATTCTTTGAACTCATGGTTAAGAATAATGAGACATTGAAATAGTGTAAAAATCGAGAAGTATCTAGAGCCCCCTGAACGAGTATGAACCTGAACCTGGACGACCATATAGCTTGCCCCTCCGGAAATTTTTTCTCCAGAATTTTTTGTTTTGATCCTGGGTACACCTATGGGCAACCATCGTCATCAATACCAGATGAAAACTTTTCCAAAGAGATTAGAAAGAAGAGATAAGAAAGCTAATAGAGAGATGGAAAAAGATTAAAAAGGCAGAAGTAACAGAAATTGAAAAAATTAACCGACATTGCTTTACGCAAAAAACCATACAGTAATATTAAAATGATAATAATTATACATGGAGTTTTATTCTAACAGACAAAATGAACAAAAAATTATTTATAGATAACAAATTAGTGAATAATCTACCAAAACTTTATACAGTTATTAACGATTGTTAAAAATGATGAAACATAAAGTTCATACAACATAATCGTTCTTTTATTTTAATATTATAATCGAAGAAATGTTCACAAATTTTTTTAACTATCAGTGTAGAAATTTAATTTATGATAGTTTCAAGTTTTGTTTATGAAATATTATCACCTTCATGAAGACATTAATCTGAATACATGACTTTCTTATAAATATGATCATTTATATCATTTCGTAGAATTACATTTAGTTACAGATCGTTTATTTGCAATATGGCCACCTCATGGAGTTGGTTCACAGTTTTGGTGGTTATTATTTTCACAATTTATGTAAGTATTTAAATTTAATTAAAATTATTAATTAAAAATACTACTTAAAATTAATTTAAAATAAACTTTTATTATATATTTATCCTGATCAGAAATTAACATCGTTAAGAACTTAAATTTTTATTTGCTAAATATAAGTTTTCCTCCAAAAGTGCTTCATTGATTTTTCGGTGAATTCTAGATCATTTATATAAAAAATATAAATATAAAATTTATAAAAATTCAATAAAGATCTTTAAATTTTATTTAAGTATTACGAAATTATTACATCCCTTAAGTTTAATACTTTATATTTAAAATTTAAGCACCTTATCATATATTTCAATATATGATTACATATTGTACATCGACTTAAAGGATCTTACACAATCTTTTTTATCTTTTGATATAGTTTACTATTGTAAACAGTAAACATATGTTAACATTACAATATATAATTTTCCAGTTTTTTTAAATACAATAATTAATTAAATTATTATTGTTTACCAAAACATATATAAAGTATGAAAGGAAGTCGCATCTAAAGATCTTTGACTTTTATGATATTTACAGAATAAAATACAAAAGAATTTTACACTAAATATTAAAAATTATAGTATCTACAAGGAAAGTTAAAAAACTCTTTTTTACCAATGAAATTCCGTGAAAAAGCAACAAAGCTACAAAGTTACAAAGCTACATGATTTATATCTTATATATATATATATATTTATATTTATAGTACATGATGATAAAAAAATAAAATATATTTCTGAAAATGGAAGAAAATACTTACAAAATGGTACTGAAATATACGAGGAAAATGTACTTACAAAATGGTAAATCAAGAAACACGTCAAAACCTCAAGAAAAATTGAATATTTTGTACGATATATTAATGCTAAAACTAAAAAAATTAATATTTTCTTCTGCACCGGTGCCTTTAAACTATAATCGAATGAACTGACTGGTAGTAAATTTTGATTTTCGTGTTTGTCATCAAAATATCTCACAGTAAAAGTTGAAATTATTTGTTTTACTGGTTTTAAGTTTATATTTTCAAAAATTAATTTATAACTCATGTACCAGGGTATAAGCCTATTTGAACCATTGGCTTAGTGGGTAGTACAACTGACTTTTATGCCGGGAACCCGGGTTCGATTCCCGGTCAGGTCTGGCAGTTTTCATTACTTCTCTTCATCTATCATTCTTCTCATCGTCTGCATTAGCATTAATTGCAAAACAATGACGTAAAACAAAAACAAATTAGATTGAAAATATTATTTCAAATAAATTTGATGTATGAGTTTGCAGAAATTTTATTAAAGTTATGTTTCATTATCCGACTGAAATTCATCATTTACTTGTACAGAGAAATTTCACTTAATTTTTACAAGCGAGTTATATTGCCGAATTTGTTTCCTTACAAGTGAAATAAATTTTAATAAAACTTTCTAGTGACATTTTTCACTTATATTGCATTATTATTGCAAAGCAATCCTAAACTTTATTAAAAAGATCAAGTAGTTTTTTGTAATGTGTTATGCAAAGTTAAAAATAAATAAAAATATTTATTCTCGTTGGCTACTTAAGAAGAACTAAACAAAATTAGTTAATTCCAAAAAACTTTACCTAAGGGCAAATAAATATAAAAATTATGAATACATTCTTTTGTTTAGTTTATATGCTTGTAGAACGGGTAATATATCGTCTACGTTGATAAATATTTTTCTGAATTAATTTCTTAAAAGTAGTTATCAATAATAATTCTGTAATTTGTTGGAAAAAATTTAAAAAATATTTGTTAAAAAAGTTATCGTCTTAAACATCATAATTATTTCATCTGGTCAGCTCGGTAAATGAGTAAAACGTTATTATTATTTTGATAACTAACACCAGTTTATTATGGTAACCAGTTGAGAAACGTACGTGTGAAAAACTCCAATGTAAAAGCTGAAATCAAATTTTCAGGTTGTTGACAGTGACGAGTTACCGATAACAAATAAAGAAGCTACAGTTGAATAAATGCAATTTGTATTATGCTGACGATTTAAAAGATATCTGACTTCTAATGCTGAGATAATGTAATTTTACACTCTGGTTTCCTTTTAATTTATCTTGTAACGTAATAAATAGAAATATTCATATATTTTATTACAGCTTTTCTAAATTGCAACGTAGTTATTTATGCTGAGAAATGTTATGAATATCTATTGCAATAAACCTTCTTAGGTACATATTTTTTAAATTAATACAAATAAGAAAAGTGTACTTTATTGAAAAATTGTGACAATAATATCAAACTTGAAAACACTAATAAAACTGCCAAATGCGATAGACATAATCCAAGTGTGTTTGCCTAATTGGTAAACTTGACAGTTAATTTAAACCAAATACTATTAACAAAAATCTTTTTCCTTTCTTTAACACACACACACAAAATACCTGTTTTAACTATAAAATAAAAAATAATAACTGTTTACAATTGAGCAGAATACAATGCAAACAATCTGAACTGATTCAACTCAATATAAAGCATGTGTATAGAGTTCAGTGCAGCTGACTTTTAGTCAAGGGTTTTGGGTTCGATTCCCTGTCAGGTCCGGAAATAATTCATCACCTTTTCATCGTTTGCGTTAGGAGTTATTTCAAAACATTTAGACGTTAAGTTAAACCAAATAAACTTCATTATTCGAAGTATTTCATTAAATACTGTGATCATCCAGTATTAGGCTATCCAATCACAGCAGTTTTGCTCAAATTTTGGTAATATTTTTACATTAAAGTAGTTAAACGTATCGGCAAGTAAAACTTACTGTACGGAAGAAATAATGGTAGATAATCAAAAACTATAATAGGTAAATAAATACTATCTATAACAACTAATTAGACAAAAAATAACCAAATGGTCTAACTGAACTTACTAATTAGATTTGGCAAAGTAACCAAACGGCTGAAGTTAGGGGAAGAAAATTGTTGGATTAGAAAGCTTTTGGGAGACTGAGTGGTATCCTGTGAAAAAAGAACAAATACAATACTCTTGAAGAAAAAGTTATTTTATTGACATGACTACTTCCCATTCTAACGTACGGGACGTAAACGTTTGAGTTTACTAAATATTAGAAAATAACCATGCCAACGAACGATCTATGGTAGAGTTAATACTGAAACATCAAAAATCAAACGAATGTATAAAAAACATCTCAAAAAATGGAAATGAGTGGGCCATAATGGAAGACAAACTATCAGTAGATAAATTAGTGGTAATCAAAAATGGAGGCCAAGAAGAGGAACAGTAGCACGCTGATGAACTATAGTGCAATAGGAAGATGATATCAGGAAAGTTTTTGATTGACTGAACAAAGCTAGCAGAGAAAGGAAAACATGGAGAAATTTACAGAAAGGTTATGTTCAAAGAATAGATTATAAAAGAAACCTTATTAAATTTTCTAGTACAAATTTTTCATCAAATCTACATGATTGTTTTTAAACGCATCTCATTTTAACTACAATGGATTTAAAAATGTTAATTGAAGGAATAAAATGAATTTTCGCAGATTCTATCTGGGAATCAAAACCGGTATATTTGGGTTAGCGGTCTAGTAAACTACCGACTAAAACAACAGAGGGCTTGAATCTATGGTATACTGTTAATTTACTTAAAGCAAAAAAGCTTCGCATCATAGTAAATGAATGAAGAAAGAAAGAATAAAAAGTAAAAGCAAACGAATGCAAGCATGTGAAAGCAATGTATAAATAATAATTATTTGAAATAGCTTCTCATTAGTAAGGTAGATTCAAAGAATAATTTTTGAAGAGGTTTAAAAGTAAATTCTGTTTTAGTGCTTCAATCTGTACAAAGCGTTTAGAATTTTTTGACGGTAATTACAAATTTCAACCGCAGTTTGTAACTGCAGAACAAAACATTGGATTTAAGCAATGAACTTTATACTATGCATATAAAAAGATTATGTTTCCCAATGAATGAGGCGTAGAGGTTTTAAAATTAAAGTAACTGATGAACCCTTAACTTTTGACTTAAAATTCTAGAAACTACCTTCAACGCCAGATCAATCTGAAATTATAACAACAGTTGAAAGCTATCAAAACAGGATAAACAGTTGTTTTTATTGCCTTTATTTACATTATTTTTTTGAGAATAAAATTCTCTACAAATTTTATTAAACATTTTTCTTTGTTTATAGGCAATTTAACGGAGTTATTGTAGTCCAAACGCAAAAAAAGTGTGTTTTCGACTCTAAACTTTTTTGTTTTTCCCGATTTTCTCCTAGACTATTGGAGATAGAGTTCTGGGACCGGTTTTATACGATTTGTCAGCTCATTTTACATAATACTTATGTAATTAACATACTCAATTAACACCCTAAAAATTTCAGTGTGAGTTAATTTCACAGGGAGCTGAATTTCAGGTGAAATCTTTGACTCTGTATAACTCGCCAACGAAGCATTTCCAAACCCATGTTTTTATAAACTTTTTTCATTATTTTGATGAGAGAAATAAGCTTGTGCAGTATGGCAGCTTCCTCCTGAAACACCCTGTATAACATTTTAACATGTTTAGCAGTTATGTGAAAATTTTATTAAATTGTCTTGTCACTTGTTGAGGAAGTCACCCAGTCCCCTCAAGACGATTCTCAAAAAGTTCTCTATTCCACAGCTTTTTCAGTTTTCTAGGTAGGTTGTGTGGTACATAAGCGGACAGTGATAGAATTTGTAGACTTGTGTAATAGTGTAGTTTGCTATGAAAACGTCTGTATAGTTTCTTTACTGTTTTACAAATTATTGCACCATCCATATAAGATGTTTGTGTAATGTTGTAACGTAAGTGTGACATCGTTAAAGTTATCGTTGTTAACAAGAACATTTACATCATCAGAGAATCAAACACTAGCGAGCAAACATTGGGGATACCTCAGTAAATCGCACGTAAACAGACGGTAGTTTAACTCAAAATTCAAGGTTGAAACGATTTATTTTTTGAATTTTTTTTATAGATAATGCAGCCAAATAAAATTCTTCTGATTTCTCCTGTTTTTTACTATTTTTATTTATTTTCTTAATTTTCACAGTGGTTAAAGATGGGTGTTTGACTTTCTTTGGTATTATTCCACTCTAATCACTATGTTACCTATACATCATTCAACGAAAATGATTAGATTGTAATGTTTAAATTAAAAATTAAATTATGCAAGAAATTGAATAATATCACATAACTAAATTAAACATGATACGTATTTGTTATAATATAGCCTAACTTGTACCAGAAAAAGGTTCACCTTAACTCTGTACGTTATTAACAAATCACTATAAAATACACAAAAGTATCAAAACACATTATAAATTGAAACTGAAAATGTTTTTCTTACTACCGAAGCTTAACACAAAAAATTGTCTCATAAACAGTCACATTTTATTATTCACCCAAAATGAAACTTCTATGTTTTTATCAATTTTTAATGTGTGTACGTTGAACACTGTTCAATTTAAAAACCACAAGCAACCTCATAAAGCAATGAAATAATGATTATACGTATGACGTGTAAATGAGATGTAGTTTTGTACAGACTCAGGTCGACCATTACTGAGAGGGTATGGTTAATTGAACCCCAATCATCAAAGTGCACCACTAACCACTGTTTAGTATTCAATTTTGTACAAAATTAGCTACCTTTACTTTTATTTAAACTATGAAACCTTCGTCTCCAAAAATCAGTTGCTAAACAGCCAACTCACGGCAACGACTTTACCACTAGACCGACCCGGTGGTATTTCTTATTTTTAACGCACTTTATAAACTATAGAAGAAATATTAACTAGTTAGTATAAATATCCTTAATGGCACACTTATTTTACAAAAAACATTTTCATGATTTAGTCCTAAGTTGCAATGGCCAATATGCTGAATCCTTAAATTTGCATAAATTGGGTAATTTAAATAAAAAGTTCTTCTTATCTTCTGGCTTCTGAGGTTACAAATGATACAGTATTATTGATACAGTACCTTCAAATACCATTCTAAAAAAGTCCGTTTTGACAAATAAGAATACGCGTTTCATATTGACTATAAAAATTTTTTCACCACTTACAAAATTCATTACACAATTTGTAATTTTTTTTATTTGAAACGTAAATGTTTTGCATAGAGTTTAAATAATTTTGCCTAGAGACACAAAACAAAACTTATTTTTATTAAACATTTCATTATTTTGATTTTTCCATATACGAGTAGGGTCAAGTTTAATTGTGTGAAATAATTCAAGACGTTTCGGACAGATTTTTTTCAGCCCACATTCTAAGCATTGTTCACTGTAAATTTTTCTATTCTCTTCCGTCCATCCGGTATGGTGTTTTTGCTTTTCAAGTAAACCTTTAAAGTCATTAATCACGAGTAGTTGTCTAATTTTGGTTCGATCCATTATGTTTTTTCAATATCTCTTCTGAGTTCTTTAAACCAATAATCCGACCCTTAAGTAAAATATCTTAAAAATTTATTTGTTAATAGTTTGTCATCTATTCTATAAAAATGTTCATAAAATTTAAGTCTTCATACTCTAATCGTTTCCATTGTTTGTTCATAACTAACGGAAAGCATACATGGAATTTTTGATAAATGTAATAATAACGGTGATATTCAAAATTTTTGTCTCTAAACGCCTAAATTTAATTAGGTCATGTCCGGAACGTAAAAACCAAAATTTAAATTTGGCTTTTTTAAAGAAATTTTTTAAATAAAGGCCATTTGAGGTGTGTTGTTGACTTACTGTTAGAGGCAACCAAATTTATATTAAATACTCTAAAGATCCTTCAGTTATCATGACGTTCGACGTCGATTTGGGCCACGCTTACCCACTCCTTTCCCTGCATGATAGTTTACATCAAATATGTAGTATGTACTCATAACTTCCATCTCTTTATTCAACATCACCAAATTTCCGTGTCCTTTATTCTATCTGTTCATGATATCAGGAACAATTTTCTATAACATCTCTTCTTGAATACCTTGCTTTTTTATACCTCCTTTTGGTTAAAATATAAAAAAATTCAGCTGAATTTTTCGCTAACTCCATTCTTCAGCCTCATACAAAAAGTGGAGGACAAGTTCAAGAAAAACCTGATATAAATTAATTTGATCTATTTTACAAGTTTCAATAATGTATGAATTTTGGTTTTTCAATTATTATGTTCGCACGCGCGCGCACACACTGATACCAACCAGTAAAACATGTTTTTTGAGGAAAACGTTTATTTCTGGTGAAAACTCGATTTTTAAAAGTTGAAATCTAATCATGTCTTTTCTTACATATTTTGCAGCTAGGGTAAGAGAAAGCAAAAATATGAAACGTCACGTGAGTGATCAGCTCTCATGTCATTCATGTTATATTTTGTTTAATTTATCAGTATATGTAAAATTAATTTTATATAAAAGGAACAAATAAGAAAATATGTTCTTATGTTAATAAAATTGTTTATGTAGATTAAATTGTTGAATTTTCTGTTACCAGATAAACTCATTAGAAGCAGAAGGTTACAAGAAAGATAAGGATAAAGGGAAAAACTACGACTGTTACGAACCATGTTATGAACCATGTTATTACCCATGTTACGAGCCATGTTACGAACCTTGTTATTATCCATGTCCACCACCATGTCCCAAGGAAAAAAAGAAATGCGGAAAGAAAGACAAACAGAAATCAAAGAAAAATAAATCAAAGGATTGTTATGATGATTATGATTATTGTGATGATGGTAAAAAAGGTGGCAAAAAAGGAGGAAAAGGTTGTAAATCTAATAAGAAATCATATAAGAAAGATGATTATGATTGTTGTTGCTACGATGATGATTATTATTATTATGACGATTGTTGTTATGATCCTTGTGATGATAAGAAAGACAAAGATAAAGATAAAAAGGGAGGTAAATTTTGGGATAGATTGACGAAGAAAGGTAATAAGGGTAAAGATAAGGATAAGAAAAAATCAAAGAAAGACGATTGTGATTATGATTATGACTGTTGCTATGATTATGATCCATGTTGTGATACACAAAAGATCGTTGTTCAAAAAGGTCCAGCTATAATTCAAACGGTCATTGTAAACGATGATTTATATTCAAAATTATGCAGTGGATGTTGTCCTGATTTAACACCGTTGCAAAAAGTAATAGTCAACCATGATGATACTTGTGGTTCTTATTATCCAACATCATATGGTTATCCTGATTATGGTAGTTATAATTATAATAATTATGATTGTTGTGATACAAATCGTAAAGTTATCGTAAAAGATCCATGTTGTAAACAATACCCATATTATTATTATTAAGATATGAAAAATATCATTTCTGTGGAACCTCCATGTAATGAAATCTAAAATCAATTAAAAATTCAATTTAATATAAGTATTCGTTATGACGAGGTAATAAAAAATTCCAGCCTAATTTATTCCGAATATTTTTTCACACCATATGATTTTTTGTACATGTTTACCGTATTATCCCTGATAAGGATATAAAGTATTTCAGATAAAAACGACTTACCTGGTACAATATTAGAACCATGATGCAAACAAAACAATGTATGTGTAGTAATTTTAATACTATGCCTCAGATAATGAAAGTCCGAGAAATTTTTTAACCAGTTCAACAAAAATACATTTTAAAGGTACCTTAACCTTGTTAGTATTAATCAAAACAAAAACACTTATTGCCCTTTTACCAATTTTATCAAATTACTATGGCGTTTTGCCATCAACAAGACCATTTTAAGGATAAAAAATACACGAATACTTACCTACATTAAACCAATACCGATAATCATCTCAACGGTTTTTAACGTACCTATAATTAATTTTTTGTTTTTGTCAAAATATCTAATTAAATAAATAAATGTACATGCAAATCCATTAAACTGTCCTTAGATATCAGATGTAGTAATTATTTAAGATAGGCACTTGGACGACAAATAAAAACATTTAAAACCACAAAAATCATTCTAACTTCACCGATAAAATACTACAATTGCTCTTTTGGCCAGAAAAGCGATCCGAGATTTTGGTATGTTATTGCTGAATTTGGAATGGTTTTTTGTGGTTTTAAATTGTCTTTATGCATTGTGGAAGTGGTTATCTTAAATTAATAGTAAATTTAATATCTGAAGACAAATTATTTTGGTTTTACATGTGGATTTATTAATATTCTCTTATTTTTTTTGTTCACGAATTGACCTACTATGGATCACGTTACCAAGTTGTTCCTCTGGCCTACTGTATTTGCCAGCTTCCCTTGCGTTCGGCCCATAACGCCTTCATTCTCGCGCTTTGTTGGTGTCTCCTTTCCTCTGACCATTCGCCGCCATTTCCCCGGCGTATCCTCCTGCTCTCGATCGCCCCAGATTTCCTTATCACTGCTCTATAGTGCTCTCTGTCCTGTGCGTCCCGCGGTGTTAATCCTATCTGTTCCAGATCCAGTTTAGTTTTCTTGGCCCATGTGTAGTTCTTCTTTCCCCGGTTCACAAAGTCGAATACCTGTTTGACCAATCTATTGTCACTCATTCTGCTGAGATGCCCAAAGAATGCCAGTCTGCGCTTCCTCATCCGTGAGACGATGCTCTCTGAGAATTTATACACGTCTTGGTTGTGCTGCAGTCTCCATCCCTCCGTGGTCATCCTGCATATAAATATTCTCTTATTTATTTATTTAATAAAAACAAAAAATTAATTATTGATAGACGTCAAAAATAGTTGAGATTATCACCGGTATAGGTTTAAGAAGATTATATCTCACTTTGAAAATGGTCTCGTTGAGCCAAAGCAAGTTAGGATTAATTTTAAGAAATTGTTTGTCAAATGCCAGTAAGTTTTATGTTGAAACAAAATTAATCAATTGTTCTTGAATTGCATCAATAATAATATGTGCTTGCAATACATGCATGTATTATATATGTACAATTAAGTTCTAAAAATTACAAAAGTAACTACCTGAAAAGCTTCAAAAATATAATACACTAATTCTTACAATACATAGAAGAGGAATTATTTTTGATATTTCATAAAAAGAGTTTTTAACTTTTGTTAAAAGAGATGTTTTTGTTAAATTATAGTTCATGGTATACATGTTCATATTTTATTATTCCATAAAATTTATGGACAATGTGTTAATAAAATAAACCCAATGAATAAAGAAATTAAAAAAATACAAGTGAAAGTTTTTTCATATGAAACAATTGTTGTAAAATAGTGGGTGCTGGAACTAGGAGATTTGTTAGGAGGACAAAGCTTAATTTGCCGCCCCTTCTTTACCAATATTATAAAATATCTAAGTTATTTATTTCAGATGCCGTGGTTGAAATGAGAACACTATTTACTCATATATAATTGCAAACTTTTATTTATTAAATACACTAATTGGTAAACTAATTCAATTACATTTTTTATTACAATGTAGTTGACTGTGGTCGAACTATTGCTTTTGTATGTATAACAGTGAAAATTAATGTTTTACCAATAACACCTAATTAAGTACTAAAATTACATAAGGATCAAACATCTAATTCTGACTTAAGTTGTGAAATGATATATTAAACTAACCGTACAAAGAAATTCAATTCAAAATTTATCACCTCAGTAGTTTTACTCTCTCCAGACCTCGAATTATGGTAACTCTTGTACCTTAGAGTGGAGTAATGAATTTGAAATATGAATATTTATAAATTATGCATAATAAAGTTAAATAGAATTTGTTAGTTTCTTGGATACCTTATTGATTGGCAATATTTCCACTTTTCAAACATTTCTTAATAACTAATTTCATTTTGTTTTTGTGAATAACTTTCCCTAATTTTCCATGCCCTAACATCTGCCACCCGGGGCACTTGCCCTCCTCCTAGTTCCAGCACTGGAATGGAGCGATCTAATGTAAAATTTTTATAAATGTTAAAAACACAAAAGAAATTATAAAATTAATAAAATGTTGTTGTAAATTCCATTCAAACTTATTACCTTGGTAGTTTATATAAGGAATCCAACCGTACGATAAAGAAATACAGCAGATATTTGAATACAGAATAACATCTAAAGTTCTGATGGAGAAAAAATGTTGGATTATAATCTGGTTTTTAAATTCCTTACATTAAAACGGCTTGTGTGTCAGAATTTCAATAAAGAAACATCACACAAACTTATTAGAAAAAGTTATTAAAAAAATTGAATTAAACATTTCACAGCACTAGGCCAATTCATTATTATGCAAATTCTACAACATCATTTTACTTTTATCTATTAGAATTTTAAATTAAAATTGTAATTACAGTTTGAAAGTTGTAATAGAATAGAAGTTGAAGTATTTGTTATTAAGTTATTTATTCATTATTAATTTACTTTAGTTTTAGTTAATTTTTAAGAACTGAATGTTGACTACTATATAACTAATGTAATTTATTGTATGTAGTATAATTTTTATTAAGTTTTTTCTAAGCAAAAACTAAAATACAAAACGTTTTGTTTTTTATAAAAAAATATAATGTATTCTGTTGTTTATTCATTTTATGTGCAGTTGTTTCAATTTACTTAACTTTTGCAGCAATTTGTTTTTTTTGTGAGACAATATATTGTAATTCTACAGACTTAACATACCATCCTGATATCATGATATACTAATACTTATAACATACTACCCTGTTTACTACCATGTTCCTATTATATTTTTGGAAATATAAAAATAACTTCCTTTATGATTCAACAGTGTAACCTGAAGTTAATAAATTAGTAGTATGTGTGAACCAAGTTATACTAAGTTGGATTCTAGATCAAAATAAATTCTACAAAGTAAGTTAATTTTACACCGAAAACAATGTTCTCCATTAAGTTTTCTACTGTATAACAAAGCACAACTGTTTAAGAGCTAGTATTTATTTACCAGCATCCTAACCTACAAAAATGACATAGATGTAAGTATGGAGATAAATAATTGTGAGGCAATGTGTAAAACTGTACACTGTAATCTGAATCAAAGATCAGAAAGGATATGAATTAAACTGTTGTAAGCCATTTTTCTGTTCCATATTGGATAATGGAAGTGAAATCTGAATTATTGATTCAAGAGAGAGGAAAGCAGGCTTCAGGCAGCAGACATAAGATATCTTTGAGCTTTCAAAGGTAATTCCAGATTAGACAGGCTTTTGAATAGAGATATTAAAACAGCTAGAAATTCAAGGACTGAATGCTAAAATAAGTGAATACAGAACGAGAGATAAATCATGTTGATTGGATTCTTCCAGGAAGAAGCATTTCCAAATCCAGTTACAGACCTGAGGAAAGTAGGAGTATGGGTAGGACTTCAAGGAAATGGTCAGAGTCAATTGTTATCGCTCTGGTCAGGAACAGGCATGTTTGACTATCTGTGTTGGGAGAAGAAATATTTATTTGCAATCAGTTAAATTTTTTTCCCATACCTGCAGGTGGAGTGTTAAATAATTATTATTTTGCTCTCGATCTGCTAGTTCCAGGATTACAGAAAATTCTGTTTCTCATCACATGGTCAGCCATGTGATTATGTGATTGAAGCATTTAAGAAAAGAAGAGGTGTAAAAGACACTAGTCAGAGTTATCTCCTCTGAGAGTAATGAATTTCATTATGCAGCCAGACCCTGTGGTGAATGAAGTAGGTGTCATTTGCAGGATGGAAAGTAGGTGCTTTTCAGAGAGCCTGCATGCTGATAAGCAAAGGCTATCAGTGAGGAAGGCATGGTAAACCACCTCACTCCTCATTTTACTTAGTAAAGCATCTAAAGGTTTAAACCGGCCGTGGTTTGATGGCTGTAAAGAAAAGTAAGTAAACCAGTCAAAAATTATAAGGAGTCAACATCCGGTGCGTTTTGTGCCTATCTCGACTAAGCAACCACAGACTGATTACCTTTTTAAACTTTATGATGATTGTCATATTTCTGATATCAGTAGGTACAAGAATTAAAAATATAAGAGCTAGATAACTAGATTGCCGTGGGTATAATGGTGAAAGCTCAAAGGAGATAGCATTGATGGAATAATTTATGTAGATTCTAAGGAACTGCTATCGGCAGGTATATGTATTATCAGGATTGAGTTTCATCTGGTGAAAAGAAACCATCTTCATTTAACTTCTTAATTGAGAACTAACTTATAATACAAAAAAACACTTTAAGATAGAAATTTATTACAGTAATACCAAATGAATTTTAAAGATTCTTTAGTTATATTTTTGGGATGAATTATAATCAAGGAAAATATCATATTAATTTTTAACTATTTTGTCATTGGCTGTCAAATCGAAATCAATGTTAAAACCCAAGAGGTTCTTTGTAAACGTATTCCAAACCCCTTAATCTAAGAACTTAAATTTATTCACCACTGGGTCTTGTAATAAAACAAAATGAATTTATTTTTATACCACAACCATACTTTCACTAACAAACAAGAAAAAAAAGTTAATTTCTCCAGAAAACATTATTATATTATAAAAATTCTTCTTATAACGCCAATATGAAAGTGTTATAAGAATGAACATTTCCCATAACAGGCAGGTCGTGTGTTAAATTATTTGCACTCGATCTACTAGTTCCAGGGCTAAAAAAGTATTATGTTTATTATCACTTGTTCAGCCAATTATATGACTGAAGCATTTAAGAACAAAAGAAGTAGAGGTGTAAAAAACACTAGTCACAGTTATCTAAGAGTAATGAATTGCATTATACAGCCAGACCCTGTGGTGAATGATTGAAAGTGTCATTTGCAGGGAGGAAAGTAGATGTTTTTCAGAGGGCCTGGCATACTGATGAGCATACGTTTCCTTTCAGTGAGAAACGAAATGGTAAATTACCTCCCTCCTTCAAATTTAAACTAGTATTTCGGCTTATGACCTAAACAACAACAAAAATGAAAAGAGATTATATTTTAGACTAGTAACTAAAAAAACCCAGTTACTATTAAGAACCTTCTTTACATTTATAACGAGTATGTTATAAACCACATGGTACAAACTAGCGCATGTGCGTACCGACATTATTTCAATATTGCTAATTTATAATCGTAAAAAGATTGACATTAATTGGAAGGAAAAATCACTATTACAGTTTAAGAACTTTTGATTTTAGTAGGTAAATATTATTTTGATCAAAACAATGACTATCAGTAACATATAAAATAGTACAGTGCACCGAACAACCTGAGTGTTAAAATATTAATATAAATATTAATACTGGTTTGTAAGCAAACAACGTTATAATAATCTCAATATTAGATACACTGTAATTACTGTTAATTTTATTATGGCCACGATTCAACCCAATAAAACTACTGAATCATATCAAATTATACATGGATATTTTTGTTTAGGTCATCAGCCGAAAGGCTAGTTTGAGCCTCTAGAGGCTTTAATAAGTAAAACAAGAAGTGAGGTGGTTTACCATGCCTTCCTCTCTGAGTGCAAAAGTATGCTGTTGAGCATGTTAGGCCCTCTGAAAAGGATCTACTTTCCACCCTGAAAAATATTAACACCTTCACTACATTCACCACAGGTCTGGGCATATATTGAAATTCGTTACACTCAGAGGATACAACTCTGACTAGTGTCTTTTACACCTCTACCTCTTCTGTTCTTAAATGTTTCAGTCATATAATTGGCTGACCATGTGATAAGAAACAGTACTATTTTTTGTAGCTCTGAACTACAAAATCGAGTCCAAATAATTTAACATGCCACCCTCCTGTTGGGGGCATTACTTGTACGTATTATGATATTTTTTTTAAAAAGACTCATGTAAAACAGAAATATGATAATAATTTCAAGAGATACAAAAATACAATAATACAAAATGTAATCAAAGTAAATTCATACATATTTAATTATTTATTTATTTCTATTGTAATAATATTTACAATAGATGCAAGAATCTGTCACATTATAAGAAAGCATAAAAACGACTATTCGATTTCACAAGTCATTAGTGACTACAATTAAAAAGACACATTTATATTTTTAATAAACAAAATATGTACTCTTCAATAATAATAATTAGAACGCGTTTTTAAATTCAATTTAAAACTAATCCGCAATACGCAATATACATTAGTATACTAACTAAAAGTAGAACAATTAGTACAAAGTAGGTTGTTGTGCCTAAGGGAATTTCGTAATAAATAATTTACAGCATAGCAGACCATTTTATTATTTTTGAAATCATACTGTTTATATAACTATAGAAAATATATTGCGTAAATTGTTGCGAATTCATCGATATTGTAAGTCACTTAATATACTCAGACATTTTAATATGAATTTTCAATCTCGTACTGTTTTTCCTTTAACAAGGTCTTTGGTACGGTGTTAATACAAATGTTACTGTATAACAATTATTCTTTCTTTTTGGGAATGTTGTTGGAGGTTGGAGAACATAACAGCAATTTGTACTTTTACCACCCATCATTCAAGTTCTGCTTCACAGCAGGTGTCTACACTCAGTCCTCCATCTCTCCCTATCTCACACCAATCTCTTCACCTCCTCGTACCTTCTCCCCTGTTTCACATCATCAAGCATCTTGTCTGCCCATAACAGACAGGTGGAGTGTCAAATTATTTACACTCAATCTGTTCGTTGCAGGGCTAAAATAAATAGTTCTGTTTCTTACCACATGGTCAGCCAATTAAATGACTGAATCATTTAAGAACAGAAGAGGTAGAGGTGTAAAAGACACTAATCAGAGTTATCTCCTCTGAAAGTAATGAATTTCATTATACAGCCAGACCCTGTGGTGAATGAAGTGAAGTAAAGGTGTCATTTGCAGAGTGGAAAATAAGTGTTTTTCAGAGGGCCCAACATGCTGATAAGTGTACTTTTCCATGCAGTAAGGAAAGCTATGGTAAACCACCTCACATCTTGTTTACTTAGTAAAACCTCTACAGGTTTAAACCAGCCTTTCGGCTCATGACCCAAACAACAACAACAAGCATCTTATACCTTTTGCGCCCTTTTGCCTTCCTTCCATTAACTCACTCCATTTTGACACTGCTGCGCTGAATTGTATCACAGAATAGCAATGATATCAATCCCGCAGGCTTCTTAACCAAGAAGTTTTTTGTCTTCTTGTCTTCCTCTCCTCCCACCACTTTCACTCTCTTACCATTTTTCGTTGTATTATCAACTACACTTAATGGTATTTTCCTCTATGTATAACATGTCAAAAAGTTTTTTCTTCTTCTTTCCTTTATGCATTAAGAAGCTCAGGCTGTTCTGGAAACCATCTCTTTTTTGGGTATCCATCACTTCTTTTACCGGTGGGTTTGTACTCGTAAGCTAAAGGGAACAAATAGTCCTCCCTTACCCGTTCCAAATGGCTACACCAGTACCCCTTGTGAATTTTCATTCTCTCATCTAGGCTAGTAATGCTCATTTCCTCAAGTATATTCCGATTCCATAGCCTGCCCTCCCACGTACACCCATCACTGCTCCCAGAAACCTCATTTTCGCTCCTGCAACTTATTTCGTTACCACTTTGAAAGTGTCCACACAGGTATCGCCCCCATTTTATGCAACTTTAAATGTATGTCTTTCCTAGTCCTGTGCCTCAGCATTTTATTTATTATCCAACAAATATTCTTAAACCTATTTAGTTATTCGTCATATCCTGCTTGTTTGGAAAAGACACATCACATCCCAAATATTTAAAATTGGATACCTGCTCCAAAATGTTCCCATTAATTTCTATTTATTCCTCACTGGAAATTTTCCTAGAAGCGCCATTACTTTAGTCTTTTGAGAACATATTGTCAATTATATTCTACGCAAATGTTGTTTAGAGTAAATATCCCTCTTTGTAATCTTTCCTCAGATTCTTCAATATTGTAGCAACGTCATTGGCGTATGCTAAAATGATGAGTAGACTACAACACTATATTTCAGCCGCACTACAGCTTTAAAAACTTTCCGCCACCTGTGAATGGCATTATCTAAATAAATGTTAAAAATGTGGGGCGGATAAAACAACCCTGTCTCACACCCATGTTGGTTCGTTTGCAATCTGTCCATCTCTACCGACAACAAAAGTTCTAGATCAAAAGATAACCGAAAGCTTAAGTCGAATGTACTAAGTAGTCTGATGAAACTTACGTTAACACATTAAAAAATAAATTTAGGCTAACTAATTTAACCCATAAAGTGTTAGCTTATTAAAAACCATTTCTAAATACTAATTTTAAACCTTTTAATTGAAGCAGGGGATTCATTGCATGAAGTTAACCTACTACAAAAAGTATGTTTTAGAAAAGTTTATTCGGCAATTCTTGTAAGGGAAAAGACTGCGAATGAAGCTTCAAGGTTGGCGCATCGATATCTTTCACTATGACAGGACTGGATTATTAGTTGGCGAATGAAGATTAACCCAAATAAAGAAACAAAAGTTGCGTTCACTTTTCGACGTCAAATTTGTCCACCCGTGATGCTGAATAACGTTCACATCCCCCAGGTAAGAGGCATGCGATATCTTAGCTTGTGGCTTGATGCTCGACTAAATTGGAAGCATCATCTGCGTACAAAACGTCCAGAACTTAACCACTGCCAGAAGCTGCTCGTATGCTTAATTATTTCTCAATCGAAATTGAAACTCCGTTTCAAAATTTTTATTTACAAAACCCTTTTGAGACCAAACTGGACTGATAGTGTCCAGCTCTTTGTAGCATCGGCAGAGAGTAACTTAAAGTCGATCCAAGCCTTTCAGTCAAAATGTTTAAGATTTGCTTCAGGTACTCCTTTCCATGTAAGCCATATAACACTCCTTGACGATTTCAAAATTATAACAGGAACTGCGTCCTTCTATAATAAATTTTACGAATAATTAGGTAACCATCCCAACCAACTAGCATTTGACCTAACTACAACGAAATTCCCAACTATACAACGTTGAAACCAAAAATAGAGCAGAGATCTCTTGGTCTGAAAAACGGAAAACATCCATAGTTTTAATCGGATATGTACCACTGGGTACTTCTAAAAGTAAAATACTCCACCACTGTTAAATTAATTATTATGTACGAAAATTATGCTGCTCATTGTACAGTACCTAATAAAATTAAAGACAAAAAATAAGTTTTTGGTCAATTCCTGACGATAAATCTGTCGATTTTCATCTCTTTATCAATCAGTGAGTGCTTTCACATAACTTTTCATAAAAATTAATCTGAAATTTACCTTAATTCTTTTGTAATACATCTATGTATATATTAATTCGTGTACTGTGGACCAATAATTCAAAACAAAAGAAGATAACCTTATAGAAGTATGTGTTTTTAAAAAAATAATAAAATCGTCATTATAGTTTCAATGAATTCTTTTTGTATTTTTTTTATCAGTGTACCTTAAAAACCAAATAAAAATTATTTGCCACTCGTATGGTTAGAACAAAAAGAATTATTGTTTGAACAAACCTTCTATCTGAATTCAATTGTGGTTTATTTTGCAACTGAAAGAGTAATAACCTACAATAATTCAAACACATTGCTTATCTTTGGTGAATAATCAAACAATAGGTGGACATTGCTTAATTTTAATTATAATTGTAAATACCTGTTTATATTACATTAATAATAAATAAACAATATAAAATATTACATACCTTCTCACAATAGAATTCTTACATACATAATCTTAAATATTATCTGAAATATCTGAAAATTTAATTGTGTTTATCTATACTGTATCTCAAGAGAGAAATAATAATAACAATAACTAAAATTTTGTCAATTTCTAATTATCTATTATTTGAAATACATTATAATAGTTTTTAATATTGTCCAGGGTATTTAATCTTCCAGTAGTAACAAAAATTTGACAGCTTGGTTAGGTAACAAAGGTGATGGATCAAGAAAGAAAATTATTTTATGTTATTTTTATATAATTAATTTTATGAAAACATAAAATTTCTTATTTACCTGAAAAGCTATTTCGGTTAAATTATTATTGTGTCATTATTAAGGTCATTAGCCGAAAGCCTGATTTAAACCACTAGAGGTTTTATTAAGTAATGAGGAGTAAGGTGGTTTACGTTGCCTTCCTCACTGAGAGGAAAAGCATGTTATCAGCATTTCGGACTCTCTGAAAAGCATTTATTTTCCACCCTACAAATGACATCTTCACTTCATTCACCACAGGGTCTGGCTGTATAATGATGAAAATCATAACTCTCAGGCAAGATTACTCTGACTAATGACTTTTACACCTCTATCTCTTCTGTTCTTAAATGCTTTAGTCAATTGGCTGACCACGTGAAAAGAAACAGAACTATTTTTTTAGCCCGGGAAGTAGCAGAACGAGTTATTATTATAATGAAACCGTTGGGGGCTTATGGGTTACCGCTTTGGAGATCAGCTACGAAATCGAATCTTGTCATTAATACAAATGTTATATGGTATGTTACACTTTTAATACATCTTTCACAATACAAAACTTACTATTTTATCTAAAATAGTGTAACATTTTGTTTTTTCTTTATCAATAAATAATAGTATTAATGTAGTATCCACTTAAGGCTTTTAGTGTTATTGCCTGTTCTTATCGTGTGTTTGTTATATTTCATACATAATTTTCCTTATTGAATCTAATTCTGTAGCTAAAATGTTAGTCCATATCTGATTTTTTTATCTTACATTTTTTTTTTTTGAGTAATATTTGATGAAGGCACTATGTGATTGCAAAGTAGTGTCATTTTGGGTCTTATGACATACAGATTGGGCTGATTGATAAGCCTTTCCATTGCCAAGTATTAAAAAATTTACTTTAAATTAACCTTCTCATTAGATTCAGTTTACGATTTTGTAAAGGATATTTTTCTCCGAGTGCTTAAATGGGTGTTTACTCATAAGCCAATTGGATAATGTGGTACAAAATGATCTCCGAAGAGATCCTGGGCATCCTAACATCTTGAACACTTTCCAGAATACAATTTTGTTCCAGATCTTACACGGTAGACTGACAAATTTCACTTTTTTTCATAAAGTCGTAACAGTATTTTGTCTCACGGTTAAGAATGCAACAATACCCTAAAACACAAATTTCCAAATTAAGCCGATAATATGGTGTCTTTGGGTAAAAATGTAAGGTATCTAAAATCAATTTACTGATACCACTTTCCTGGCACCTGGGAGTAAAATACGTGGTTTTTGTATTTTTTCTCGCGATTTTGTAACTAGTTGAAAAATTTTTAAGGTAGTTAAAAAGAAGGTTGTTGACCTAAAAACCTATTTAGTGAAGTGTTTCAATGACATTCAATGTCATTATAACATTGAAAATCATCAAAATCATCAATCAATGCAATTTTAAAACCTTGTAAAACCTAGAATCAGATAGAAACGGTACTTTTGATTGGAACGTTTGATTTGCCATTAAAATACCTACCTCCATGAGTTTTTTAGATTTTAAGATTGGTGCACCATGGAAAAATCCATATTTTCCGCTGTCTAAACAACTTAACAGTACTCTTCTACGGTGCATACCAGTCCTCATACACCGAAAAAGTGGTAAGAATCGATTTTACCGGTGAAAAAAATTTTAATTTCATTTTAAGCTGTAAAATGATAGACATGGTTACAAAGATTTACTCCAGGGTACCTACTTCGATGTACAATTTTCCGTTGAATTACAAATTTTTCCAACGTTTGATAAAACGGCTTCTTGGATCTTACGGTTCATTTTACGGACGGTTGACCAAAATTTGAATTCTACATTATGTTCGGACATAATGCAGAAAATGTTTATAAAATAAGTTACTAATTTTGAATTTGAAGCATCCGCATTGTTTATGATTTTTTTCTTTGTTTTATATCTGACTGTTTTGAAATTACTGCTATTGAAGACACTGAGAGAGGTAATAGATGAAAATGAGAGATGAAAAACGCCAGATCCAACCGGGAATCGAACCTGGGATCCTGGAATAGAAACCATTTGCGCTGATCATTACACCACGGGCCGGTCATTGTTTATGATGATGATTTTATTTCTCTACTTTCTACGATGATTATTATAATTTATTTATCGAAGTAGACATTCGTCGGTATACTTTAACGGTTAGACTTATAAGAATTAACTGGCAAAAATCTGCACGGGAAATTTTACAGGATGTTTTGAAATAATGACGAATTTACTGCAGCCGTAGTTGGTTTTCCTTAGTTGTTACTTTTCTTGCTGAATAAAAGTAATTATAAACTAATGACTGTTAGAAATAGCATTATATTAAACCGTAAAACACAAGAAATACCACACGTTGCTGATATATTAGAATTGACCAGCTACAAACTGATCAGCTGAATTTATTAAAAAAATTTAGTAATAAGTTTATATTAGTTGACTAAATTAATTCTTATTTATCACGTAAACTAAGAAACAATGCTCATGATGAAGTCTAAATGCATAACTGTTTATCTATAATTTACAGGAAAAGTATAACATAATTTTGTCTTTTTATAAACTGCACGATCTACAACGAAAAAAGCAAAAATCAATTTTCCTAATATTTATTTATTAATTTTAAAATCTGTTCTTATGTTTGGTTTATTGTACGAAGAATACTGTTAGAAAATTTCAAAACCAATTTCTGATAAAATTTAGCCATTTCAGATTTTTTAAGTAACACTAATTATTCCTAAGTTTATTAATATCAAGAAATAAATCTAATTAAAAAGTGTTCTTATGAAAAAATAAAACTAAAGACAGATCTACGAAATAAAAAATCTTGTGTGGAACACTCACATATTTTTCCTTGCCAATGTAATTAATGAACAATAGATATAATCTTTGTTTAATCATGAGAGAACAATATAAAATTAAAATCTAATTTTAATCATTAGGGAATGACGCTAAATGAAAATCAACCTCTGTAGGACGTAAACGAAAAATCACTTATCGGGGCTCTAAAACAGGAAATGCTTAAAATAAGCATTGTAGCTTTTTAATTTTCTAAGACTTTTAGGATACGTTTTTGTGGCAAAATGCATACTATTATTACGAATTCCTACTTTCTACCGATATTAATGGGCAAAACTAATAGACAATCACTAATTGCCTTAAACTAAGTTGTAAAAAAATGTTTGAAATAAAAGTGGTAGGGTTTCAATTTTTAAGAACTTTCACTATATACGCTTTTGCCCTATTTGCGTATTAAGACCGCAATCTTAAAAAAAAAAAACATTTGTTACCATGAGTTTCCACAGACCCCATGAATTTCCACAGACGTGTCACTTACCCTATTTTACAGAGTATAAAAAATATACTAGTAAATGAGCCGACTTCAACGAAAATCGTAAGAGCCGTTATTGAGAATATATAATTATATTGCAAAAACGTAAAAAATTGTATGAATAAACTACTAAAATTACTTTTGGTTGAACGATTTGTATAAAACTGTTTGTGTCGGGTCCTCTAGTGGTACCTAACTTAGGTTCCAAGTTTCAACTTCGTACAGATATCCCGTTCATGAGATATACTGGTCACTCATACACACGCACACACACAGACCAATCGCTAAAAGTATGGTTTTGGTTTTAGGAGACCTGTGTTTGCGGTAAAACTTTATTTCGAAAAATCGTCATGAAAATAATACTTTTCTTCCGTATATCTTCATACAGGGCAAGTAAACGTAAAAATAAGTTTTAAGTTTTACCGGTCTTGAGAAAGTGGCAAAAAGAATTGAATTATATTATATAAAGTCAAACTTCCCTTGAACCTAACTTTTACCACCTTGTCATTGGACTATCCCTGAGACCTCATAACCTTAATAAATAATTTCAATTTTTAAACAATTTTTTTAAATTATAATTTAAAGAAAGTAAAAAATAAAATTTAAACACTGATGTATTTAAATAAAGAACAATTTAAATGAATTTTATGCATTGAAAATTCAGAGGCCATCTTTGTGTTTTAAAAATATTATCTGTTTGTTAATTTTTTATCACGTCAGGAAATACGTATTTATGAATATGTCCCGTGAAAAGAATATCAAAAACACGTTTCAAAACAAAACTAAATAAATAGTACAACAAACTATGTTCACTTTCACACGAATCTTGAAATAAATTTTCCACTGATTTTTAGATGTATTCGTTGCAAAATTTAAAATCCACTTTCAAAAATTTGTTAATAACAAAACGGATGTAAAAAAGATGCAGTAAAGAAAACCATGGTAAATACATTTTTTTGTAACATAAACAAGTCCCATTCACCTTCCGACGGCAAACGTATTTATATTGAATAACGTCCACATCTTGGTGTGAGTCAATATCTTGGCTTATGGTGTAACAGATGTCTCGAACTTGGAAGCATTATTTAAAAAATGTTAGAACTTAAACGTCGCCATAAGATCTATCTTTTGTTTAATTAACCTCAATTGAAATTGAACATCTGTTTCAAAATCTTAATTAACGAAACCCTTCTTGTTCAGATTTATTTCGACTTGTAATGGAGCAAAGAGTAAATTAATTTAAATTCGGTCCAGGGTTTTCAGTCGAAATTCTTAAGATTTGCTTCGGTACAGCGAATTAAAACATTATATAATAAAAGAACTAACCAGGACAGATAAAATCCAAAAACTGGGAAGAAGAATCCTTAGAACCTGTATAGGCAAAAAACACAACGAAGAGGGTGAATGGAGACTGTTACCCATTGAATAAATCTACCAAGATAATGAGCCAATAATAGAATCAATGAAGAAGAAGAGAATATTGTTCTTTGGCCACTTAATTAGAATACCGGAAGATAGAATAACCAAAAAATAATAAGAAATCTTTATGACAAAAATGTGACACCAATTTGGATCAATGAAATTAAATAGGATATGGAAAAATTTGCAATAACGTTGGAAGATCTGGAGACTAAACCAGAAAGATTAAAAGTATTAAAAGATAAATGCCTCAGATTCAAACCAAGGGTAGACAATAGAGGAGCGAGTAGAGAAATTGTTTTAGATGAAGATAAACACACGAAACGTATACAAGCGATTCAAAACGAAATTTTACGAGCGATAACGCAATGCCCCTTTTACCTCACACACCTAATGTTGTACAAATACTTACAAATCCCACACGTAAACGACATCGTGAAACAACTATACAAGACGATGCACGACAAATTTGAATTACATGACAACCGTCTCATACGAAACATGTACACTAGGGCGATAACGAGTACTCAGCACACATGTTTAAAACGCGTCTGGCCAAGTGACCAAACGCTTCTTGGCCACATGTAGAAATGTGGTGGTGACTGCAAGCTCCGAGAAAGTAATTCAAATTTTTGAACCTTGGCCAAATTTAGTCATATTTAGAAATTTTTATATTGTTGTCATAACAGATACTTAAGTTCAATTAAATGTGTCAAAAGAAAATGGATAAACATGATGTCATTAAAACCAGCCGTATTTTATACAAAACTACCTGTTTTAATGTAGCCATAAAGAAAAGGTTTTTTTTGCTTTTATCTAGTGATGCTGCCTACAATAAGTCTTGGCTTGTGCATAGATAACGATGTGAAGTGATGATAACAGATGAAAAATACCAGATCTGACTGGGAATCAAATCCTGCACCCCTGTGTAGAAGACAGTTTTGCTGACCATTATATGAACGGGTTAGCCATTAAAGTAATTGAAAGTAAAATATACCCGCATTTTAAACCAACTTAACTTATTTTATTTGATACAAGATTACCATTATCTTATTAAATCGATTTTTGTTTTTCTAAGATAGATATTTTGTTGTGCATCAAGATTTGGAATATTTTTATAACAGGCATATCGAACCAAGAGTTCCTCAAGATTCCATTTTTTATTATCTCCTGCTTTGTACTCCATATTTACGTCTGACTTCCTAGAAAATGAACTCCCGTCTGTAGCAGACAACACTATTTTGTTATGCAGAAGTGAATCTCCAAGAGAAACGTGGTTAAATATCCAAAATCACTAAACTACATACATTTAAAATTGTCCAAACCCTTGAAGTTTTATAATAGCTACACCTCTATTTTAATTAATTTAACGAGCAAAAAATAGCACTGTATTTCATAAAATTTTATTCATTTACAAGGGCAGTTAATAAATATACAGCTTGTCCATTCTCAGTTGTCTTAGAATTACAGAAATCGCTATGAAATAAAATGTCGCTACAATTTTTACTTTTACTTTTTCTTCTCTTCATGGGTTAGACATTTTCACCTGTTCCGGCACCCATCTTTTCTTCAGCCTGCCAAAATCTCTACTTCCCACTGGTTTATATTTTCTCGCTACACTAGAAAAGCGGCTTTCTGGCAATCTATTAAATGATCGACCCATTGGGCACGATACAATTTTATTTCTTCGTTGAGTGGAAAAATTCCCAATTCTTGTATCTTCATTTTAATTTTTTTCACACATAAATTAATGAACAAAGTTCAACGTAAGTTCTCCTAAACCAATTTGGATGTATGCAATTTAAAAGTTCGTATCAAAACCAATATTCTTCATTTCCGGTAGTCTTTCAAGATTTCTGTGACTCATATTGAAACTTTCTCTCTTTCTAGTTGGTACGTAAAAACAACGGCTTCAATACATACGACACACCATAAAGTATTTTTATAGAAAATTTAATCAAAAGCTAAGCAGCCATAAAAACATCTAAGTAAGTTACGTATTAGAACAAACTTTTCCCCCAATGATTACTTAATGCTCGGAACAATTTTAGACTTTACGTCGGCTAAATATACTTACGTTGTTGTTTAGATAGTCAGCTGAACACCTCGTTTGAACTTCTAGAGGCTTTACAAAGTAAAACAAGGAGTGAGATGGTTAATCAAGTCTTCCTCACTGAGCGGGAAATTATGCTTATCAGCAAGTTAGGTCCTCTGAAAAGCATATACTCCCCTTCGTGCAAATGACATTCACTACATTCACCAAAGGGTTTGGGTGTATAATGAAATTCATTACTCTCAGAGGAGACAACTCTGACTAAAAGTATCTTTTACACCTCAAACTCTTTTGTTGTTATTTGTTTCAGTCATATTATCGACTGACGATGTAATAAGAAACAGAACTTTTTTTGTAGCTTTGAAACTAGCAGATTAATTGTAAATAATTTAGCACTTCACCTGTCTGTTAAGGTCAAATCTGGAAGCTCTTTTTACGGCGCACGTTTCCTGCGTTGTTTTACTGTAGGGGTTTCTTCTTTCTTTCGACTCTACTTTGTTCTGTTAATTTCTACATATATTTTATTTGATTTTCCAATTCTCTTGATATCCTTTCGAATAGTGATTATACTCATAGCAGCATTTTAAAACATTTGACTTACCTTTACGATTTTGTTATCATTTTTTTTACTTCTACTACAAGTACTAATCATCACCTTATAATCAACATTATTGTCATCTCCATCATGGACATCGTCACCTTCAGCTTCAACTACTTAATGTTAAAAGATATTAATACACAGTTCAGAGCCAAGTTCAGTTTTATTTTTTATTCAGAGTTTAGTCTTTTTTTTTAAACGCACTATTGAGTGTGTCTTTTATTTTTATTTTAAGAACGTTATTACTCAGATTTTTATCATATTTGCTTAAATTTTTAAGTACATTAACAAAAAACGATTAATTGCAAAAATATTATACTTTGTTAAAAAAACTTGTTTAATAATAATTGTAAAATACATAACCGACACCTTCAGTTTATAGTTGTAACAAATTTATTTTTTCAACGTTTATTATCCATTTTGCAAGGTGCCTGTAGAAACAAGTAAACTAAGAGTAAAAAAAAAACGGATTAGTTCTAGTAACCCCGTTGATAAATTGCACTTTTATTTAGCTGTTTTTTTATAAATCATTTCATACGATAAACCCCCATAAAAATGAATTAATTTGTTTAGTTTTATTAAATTAAATGCACCAGTTGATTGTAATAGTTAAATCAGACATGTTTATAAACCTACATTTCTCAAAATTCTTATATTTCTATCCAAAATACAAAGATTTATCATATTTTTAAATAATTGAAAAAGCAAACTTCCCCAACATCATTAAAACAAAACAAGAAATCTCAAAGAATAATAACCTTGAGAATAAGAAACAAATAATTACAATCCCTATTTCATCTTCTTAACAACGAATTACTTTATATTTTTATCAGGAAACATTTTTATGAACAATAGCTTAAATTAATATTACAAATTAATATAATGGACATCAGAATATATTGATACAAGATTGAAATTTCTTTTTGTAAAAATCTAAGGAATAAGACAAAAAAGAACAATTAAAATGAGATTTATGAATTTGTATGAAATAAATGGGGAAGCAACAAAAAACACAAGTAATGTATTCAACGTGAAACTCATGTCCAAATATAAAATAAGATTTGATTCGTGACATTTAAGATAATTATCACTAAATGAAGGTTAAACAAAATAGAAAATAGATTAATAAATTTTATTTTGTAAATGATAAAACGATAAAATATGGAGTTATCGTTTACATTCGTGATTCGAAACGAAACAATCATTTCATATAAATATTACAATTTCTTTTTTGAACGTATCATTTGACTTGTATTCAGTGTTCAAACACAGGTACAAACCCGAAAATGCTTTCCTATTGCGTTATTCTCGCCGTAGCCTTACAGGTAAATATCTTATAATAAATTTTATCTTGTAATTCAAATTAAATATTAAAATCAAAATTTTAAAATATAAAATGTTGTATATTTTTTATAAATAATACTTTTGTAAATTGATTACTTTATGATGTTTACATAAGCCTTAATTAAACAGAAAAAAAATTAAATGTTATAGAAATTAAAAATATAAAATATTTTCATTAATAATTTGGTATTTCAAATATTAAAATTATATGGTTTTTTTAAACTATTTAAATAAATTTTCCATCTTTATAACAGTGTTTTTTCTTGTTCGATCACATTGTATCACTTAAGTCAATTTTTTGTTGGATCTCTTTTGAAGTTTTTGTTACCAGTATTTTTCTTTTCTATCGGATCTTGCTTTTCTTTCCTCGTCTGAAAACACCCTTTCCGTGTATTTTCTAGTTCTAGCTTGAAATTTGGTATGTTTGTCTTTTATTATTTTAGTTTTCCTGTTTTGTGTTTTAAATCTTCCAGTGTAATCTTCATTTCTTTCATATCTTATTTAACTTCCTTGAACTATTTTATTTCATATTTATTATTCCAAATTATCTCTATGATTTGTTTAAGTACTTTATTTTCTGGTGTTTATTTATAACAGTTTATTAAATGTATTCGTGTTTTATATGAAATAATAAATCTAATCGTATATAATATTACTTCAAAACCACTTTAAAACTAAAGTATTTTGGAATGTGAAAGGTTTGGAGAAATAAAATATATCCACATATTGGTTTTTTATATGGATTGTAAATTACAAAACACTGTTATATCTGATTTGGATTCATAGAAATCAGGCGCTTTGGAAAAATTATGTCAAATAATTTAAAGATTTGTTTACAAAATTTATATTTTAATTTTTATCAATTTATTTATCTTTGTGCAGTAAAATACAACAGGTATGATAAATGGCTGTGAACAAATAATGCGAATGGCTTGAAGAAGTAAATCACCCATTATTGTTACTTACGATAATAATTTACCAAAATTATTAAGTTTCTTTGGTTTTAATACTTAAATCCAGTATAATTTCTGGATGATATTAATTACAGTGAATTATCAAAGACCTAAAAACGTCTTTGTTCTAAGCTCTCTTATGTTGTTATATTATATTTGGTGAATTAAACATCTTTCGTATCTGGCTAATTTTTCGGCGAATTTATCAGACTAATTTTGTAATGATGTTATATGGCGTCTGACATGCATGGTACAAACTGATGTACAAACTGATTAATGGTTTTTAACACCTTAATATGCATTGTATAGCAAAGTTTGCATAATTTAATTTATAGAAAAATTAAAAAAAACCTGTAACTTTTATTACAAGCTTTTTTCTTGAGAACTTAGTTTAGTGTTAATTAATGATTTTTCATATTTTTCTCATCAAAATCAGTAAAAAATGGATTATTGTTTAAGATTGTGTACTAAAAATACATTTTAGGACAAAATTATAATGATTAAAAGTATTGAAAATTAAATTACAATTAACTTTTATCCCAAATGTATTTTTATAAAGAGCTTAGTTTTGCGTCAATTAGTAATTTTTGTACTTTTCCCATTAAAATATTGAAGTTTAACAGAGTTTGAGTTTCATATTGCGTCATCACGTTTATTTAAAATTAGGTTATTTTTTTTTAATTATTTGGATTGAGAAGAGATCCAATGAGTATGATATTACCAACTATTGCCCATAACAGACAGGTGGAGTGTCAAATTATTTACACTCAATCTGTTAGTTGCAGGGCTAAAATAAATAGTTCTGTTTCTTATCACATGGTCAGCCAATTAAATGACTGAATCATTTAAGAACAGAAGAGGTAGAGGTGTAAAAGACACTAATCAGAGTTATCTCGTCTGAAAGTAATGGATTTCATTATACAGCCAGACCCTGTGGTGAATGAAGTGAAAGTGTCATTTCCAGAGTGGAAAATATATGCTTTTCAGAGGGCCTGGCGTGCTGATAAGTGTACTCTTCCACTCAGTGAGGAAGGCAATGGTAAACCACCTCACTCCTCGATTTACTTAGTAAAACCTCTACAGGTTCAAACCAGCCTTTCGGCTGATGACCTAAACAACAACATTACCAACTAAGAACAATTAAATTGATTTGTAAATATGAAATATAAACTAATATTTTCTAACTAATTAAAATATCAGTGAAAGGAAAATTTTAAAATGTTATTTTCATTATGTAACGTGTACTCTTTTATAATAAATGTGAAAACTAACGATAAGGAATGATTTAATTTTCAGGCTGTTGTTTTGCAGGCTTGCTCCACCGGCGCCAACATTCCATCTGGCCCATCCAGTGCCCCAGGTCCATACGCTTACGCCTCAACCTTCAACCCATACGGCGGTTATGGCTTAGACAGCCCAATCGGCGGCTACGGCGGCTATGGTGGCTCCCCATACGTCGGCTACCCATACGGTGGCTACCCACCATACGGCGGCTACGGTTACGGTGGTTACGGATACGGCGGCTACGGCTACGGCGGCTACGGCGGCTACGGCGGCTACGGCGGCTACGGCTGCGGTTGTGGTGATTACTACCCACAATACCCATACTGCCCATACCCATACCCACCAAATGAAGAAATTGTCATCAAGGAAAAGCCAGGTGAAATCAGAAAGGTCGTCGTTGAAGAAGAATTCTTGGTACCAGTCCGCAAGCAATACCGTCCAAGACCATTGGAAGTCGTTGTTGACGAACCAAACGCACCATGTGCCCCAAATCCAGGCCCAATCTACCCATCATACCCATCATGCCCATACCCATACCCACAAAAACCATGCTGCTCAATCTACTACTAGACCTATCAATTTAAATCCTTACCTTATTCAAAATTTGCAATATGAAATATATTTAGATCACACACAACACAGTAAATATTTTGTTGAAATTTTATTGTTAATATTATTATTACTTACAAAAAATCACACTTTTAAAAATTAAAGAGCAATTTTCAGTTTAATAATGTCTAATTATTCACTAAAATAATTTTCCTATATCTTATAAAAATGATTTTTTTAAATTTATTAACAACGTTATTTTAATGCTCTGGATAGCAATTAAACTAGATGCTAAATCTAATATGCATTATACAACTACATGTTAGTGCATTATTTTGAGTTAAATATATCAAGAGTATAATTTCAAGATTTCCGCTGCAAAGACTAAATCGATTGCTTTCTGGAGAAAAAATCGTACAAACAAAACGGTTATCAATCGGTACCTGATATATATCAGGTACAGCATTTTAAATACCTGGGATATGACTTAACCTATACTAAAAATGCAGAAATAAAGAATAACCTGAATTATTTTCAGTATATCTGTTAATATCACTGGGCGAAAAAGTTCGGAAAAAACCCAGAAATGAAATTTAGTTAATGAAATTGAAATTCAGTTAATCAATAAGCGAAACGAGCATTTAACTCTGTATTTGATAGATGAGGAGATGTGAGTAGGCCACAAAAAAGATGGGCATTGAAGTTGGAACGAGTCGGAAGACTTAGTCCGAGACAGGAACATGAAGATTATACTGAAAATTATTCTGCAGAATTCATAACATCAAGAATTTTGTACAGAACTTAAAACTTCGCAAAACTTTCAGCTTTTTCTCTCCAAAAAATTTAATAATTAGGTTTATAGTTTGGTTTACCATAAATAGAATCCTATGTAATATCAGAACGTTTCAAGAATTCTTTAAATTATAACAAAATACAAATAAAACTCTCTTTTCAAGATTTAAAAACATAATGAATAATTTTATCTTCATTATTTTATTTAGTTTATAAAAAGCAGCATTAACTTTAATTTGTTGTTCAGGTTAACAGCCGAAAGGCTGGTTTGAACCTCTAGAGGTTTTACTAAGTAATAACTAGGAGTGAGTAGGTTTATTACTGCCTTCCTCACTGAGTTGAAAGAGTATGCTTATCAGGATGCCAGGCTCTCTGAAACGCACCTACTTTCCACCCTGCAAATAAGACCTTCACTTCATTCACCACAGGGTCTGTCTGTGTAGTGAAATTCATTACTCTCAGATAAGATAATTCTGAGTAGTGTTTTTACACCTCTACCTCTTCTGTCCTTAATTGTTTCAGTCTGGCTGACATATAATTGGCTGACCATGTGATAAGAAACAGCACTATTTTTGTAGCCCTGGAACCCTGCAGATCGAGTGCAATTAATTTAACACTCCACCTACTCGTTATGGGCAACTGTTTTATATAATAGCAACTAATCAAACACGAATCATTCTGCTTTTAAATTTTTGTTGAAAAGTCCAAAACACTGAACCACAAATGGAGGAACTTTCAACAAAACAACGCAAAATTTGTTTCTTATAGTCACAAGATATGTATGATAGCTCTAAAAAAAAGGATATAATATACAACATTTTAACGTTTTGGTGATTTCCCTAACTCAGCTAAATTTTCCAAAATATAATTTTCCATCTTTCGTTAAAAAAGCGCCAAGATATTAGGTTATGCTCGGGCACAACTTCAGTGAACTTGTCGGTTTGCATATTGTGTCCTGACCCAGCAACGACCAAATATATTTAAGTTTCTCAATATACTAAATAAACTAAATAAAAAATAAAAAAAATAAATTTTTTAAATTGCAACCAATTATATTGGTTGCTTGAAAAGAAATTGTGTCAATCCCTTGACAGTGCTTTTTAGTGACTTTCCCGTAAGGGTTCAAGTTTCCACTCCATATAGAAGAACCGAAATACAAAACATTTCATAAATTTAATTTTAGTGTCTAAAGTTAGATTTTGCCTTTTAAATATGAGCTTATTGAATAAAAAACATTTCTGGCCTTTGCGCTGCGACACTTTATCTCTTGTGAGATATCTCACGCTTCGTTGATATATGTGCCCAAATATTGATTTTATGTTATTCATATTGACATGATGTCACATTAGGACTTTAGTTAACAAAATTTCAAAAAATAAACTAGTTGTCATTCTTCGCCTTTAAAGTCGTTTTATGAATTTAATTTAGATCTACTATACTACTCATAATACTAATTTTTGAAAAAATAACAATATTTTTTTTAAAAACTGCCTCTGTAGCGTAGTGGTTAGTGTGTTAGACTACAAATCAGAAGATCGGGTTCAATTCTCGGGCAGGGTCTGGAAATTATTATAAGTTACGAAAGTTTCACATAAATCATAGTAGTCACAAATACAAAAGATGTGACTTCAGAAAAATGTTTGTTTAACATTTTATTTAATTTTCACAAATGGGATTGCATGTAGAGAAACAGTTGATAATAGAATAGGAAAATTACTTTAAATTAATTACTTGTAAGCTCCAGCAAGTAATTCAAGTTTTGGAACCTATGGAGTCATGTTTAGAAATTGTTAAAATAATTACTTATATATATAATTTATATATATACATTATTATAATAAATTATATGTTAAAAATAATATAAAAATATTTCTAAATATGATGATAAAGGTTCCAAAAATTGAATTACTTGCTGGAGCTTTCAAGTAACTCATTTAAAGTCATTTTTTATACTATTATAAACCATATTATTGCAACAACAGATACTAAATTTTGAATAAAATGTGTCAAAAATATTAATTAGAGAAGATTAATACCAAATAGGCCTAGCAGTGCTCCAAATGAAAATACAGACTTATTTTGAATTTAACTAGTAGGCCCTACTGATTTTGATTTTTACGTAATTTTAAATTTGAAATGTATTATTTAAGAACTGTATCATATCGCTTCCCCACCGTCGTTTCAGTCTTCTATGAAGATCCCTCAAACCTAGTTAGAATTTAGCTCCTGAATCAGGTGATTTTCTTTTGAGTCTAATAAGTACTTGATAGGCAATTAAAAATTTTAAAAAGTTTTGTTTGATATAAGATACATGGAGATCTTAGTGTAAGGTTTTGTTGTATATGTAACTTGGAGTGTAAATAAAAAACAAAAACCCTTAGTAATTCAGATTGAATTTGTATTGAACGAAATTATATGCTGAACCGTAAATCTGACAAAAATACGTCCAAAAAAGGTAAAAGCTTTAAAAAACTGACGCTCATAATTAGACTGACCATATTGTAAATTTTTTGAACTTTCAATTTTTCAACTTTTTCAATTTTTAGACTTTTTTGAAGTATATCAAATGTAAAATGAAACCCAGATATTTATTACAAAATTTAAAAAATTTAGATTCAAATTTAGCATAAATTATGGGAGATTTGACTATTATTATTCATTCAATTTAATTATATGGTAAACTATGAAATATATTATTTGGGTAAATGAACGGTGGGTTTGAACATTTAATGTTTTAGACCCTAGCCAGGAATTGAACCTGGTATCTTCCCTTCCACTTTTTACTTCAGCACGCTGAGCACTACGCCTCAGAGGCAACAATATGAGGATCTTATATCAAATTTTCAAACCTATATCTTCACTAACATATATGTCTTACACGAAGCGAAATTGTATTACCAAGCAGATAATTTATGTTATAAAATGCCAGCCTAGCCATTTCAATAAGGGCTCTCACGTCTACAACTAGCTCCAGATCTGCTGTAATCCAACTTCATAAATTAATTAATTTCTTAACCTGCTCAATACGTTAATTTTCAGTAATTAAGTCGCATCGAGTGTGTGGAACCTTACTGAACATCAATACCATAGTTTTCAGTGGAATAACTTTTAGAACGAGAGCCTTTCCCTCTTCGGTAATCTCTTCATCCTGAAGCCTTTATGGTGAATATAAAAATGTGACTGTATCACCAGCATGTCTTATGTTAAGATTTCGTTAAGAACAGAAGATAGTAGAATTGTCTTATATTTGTTAAAAGTGTTCAAGTCAAGTCAAAAAGTCAGTTCAAGTTAAGATAGGAAATAAGAAAAACACAATGTCTACACAGTTTTAGCATAATTAAAAATACAAATTTATTTTATCACATAATACTGTTTGTTAACAAACAATAAATACAAATAAAAACTATACGGAAAACTAATACAAATTTAAACAAAATGTTTTTTTTAATAAAAACATGACTACTGTAATTAACAAGGAGTTCAGTTACAGGATTTTATATTATTTAGCAGTACGATGTATATGGATAATATGAATTGTAGCCGCTATAATAATTATTATAATATGGATAAGAGTAATATGGTGGATAGCATGGAGGAGTTGGTGGACAAGGGTTTGGACATGGTGTTGGGCATGGATTTTGACATTCATCATCTACGATGACTCTTTCGTATGATCTCTTACAGCAAGGATCTGGATTGCAGCAATCGTTACAGCCGTTGTCCAGTACGACTACAGTTTTACAACATGGTTTGCAGACCGGTTTCTTAGGCTTACAGCATGGTTCTGGGTTACAGCATGGTTCCGGTTTGTAGCAGTCTGGTTTACATTTCACTTTGCAATAATAATCTTTTGGTGGTTCTTTGCATTTTGGTCTACAACATTTCTTTGGTGGCAATGGTATCTTGCAACAAGGTTCTGGTTTGTAACAACATGGTTCAGGTTTGCAACAACATGGTTCAAGTTTGTAACAACATTGGTCAGGTTTGCAACAACATGGTTCAGGTTTGCAACAACATGGTTCAAGTTTGTAACAACATGGCTCAGGTTTGCAACAACATGGTTCAGGTTTGCAACAACATGGGTCAGGTTTGCAACAACATGGGTCAGGTTTGCAACAACATGGTTCAGGTTTGCAACAACATGGTTCAAGTTTGTAACAACATGGCTCAGGTTTACAAGGATCCGGTTTACATTTTGGCTTGCATGGTGGTTTACATGGTGGACATGGTATTTCTTCTTCGATTACATATTTTTTCACGCATTTTGGTTCTTCACAACATTTTTCGGGACAGTAGTCATTGTAATACGGATAATTGTAGTAAGAACCATAATCTCCATAATAGTAATCATCACATGGATCGTCACAATCGTATTTCTTGTAATCATATTTCTTTTTGTAACAATTTGCGTAAGTCACCTAAAACAAAAAACAAAAAGCTTAATTAAAAATCCTTTATTTGTATCAGTAAAACACGAATCAATGTATCATTCAAACACCAATATAGTATAACGAAAAAAAATTGATCAACCGCCTTCGCGATTACGGTGTTGATCACCGAAACATCAACCTAATTAAATTAACCATAACTAATACTAAACCTAAGGTAATATTTCAATGAGAAATCAGCGAACCTTTTAAAATAGAATCTGCTAATGGCAAAAAGCCGGTTATTCCCAATCTGTTTTAGATAAAATAATGCAAGAATTTTGGTGCTTTGAAGGGGCTTAAACACGGGTGCTGTTTGTCTCCAAGCCTTTTTAAAATATAAATCTAGCAGGTAATGTTTAGAGAAAATGGAATATCTGGGTTGCATTATGTATAGAATGCTTCGCTTGATAATTCAAGGCTAGTTTCAGGGGAAGAGGGATGTGGGAAGAAGAATTTCTTAGTTGAATAGTATTTGCGACTGGTTTTGTTGTACTTTAGCGGAGCTGTTCAGAGCTGCAGTTTTCAAGATCTGAGAAGCTGTCATAATTGCCAACTTCCGGTTAGAGAAGGCACGATACAAAGAAAAGGGCATATTAGATTGGAAGAGAAACTGCACTAGAATGGGTATTAAAATAGGTGACGATTGTTTGATCACACTTCTGTTTGTGGATGATCAGATATTTATTGCACGACGAATATGATGCTGATTTAATGGTCAGAAAGTTAAAGTATATTAAATGGGAATTGAGGATGAATATAAAGAAGACAGAATACCTTGCAGTAGGAGAAAAAGCGAGGGATATCCAATTGGAGCGCGGATGGAATGTGACAGTTTTAAGTACCTCGGGAGCCTCATTACAGGAGAAGGAACATGTGAAAGAGACATCCTCATCAGAAAAGGGCTGCTACGAATAAACTAAATTCAGCGCTGTGGTCATCAAAAATTTAAATAAAACCGAAAAAGATAATCTGCCAAGCAGTAGTAGATGCAAAAATGACTTACGGGGCAGGATATTGGCAAACTAGTGGGAGGAACAAGAATAGGCTGAATGCAGTGGAGATAGATTACTTGTGAAGAGCTTGAATGAATTTCTCGGATGAAACATGTGAGAAATAAAGAAGTAAGGGCTCGATTGGAGGTGCGAGACACAATTTTGTAGAAAGGGTCGAAAAAAAACAATTGGTTTGGTATGGTCCTGTACCTGTACCTGTCAAACGGAAGAGGAAAGTTGACCGATAGCTTTAACTACCAGCCAGTCGCTTGAAGGAAGAGAGTCAGAACCTGCAGAACTTGGGAAGAAGGGGTGCAAGAGGCTATGTGGCAGAGAGGGCAGGAGGAGGAGAACTGGGGGAACAGATCGAGGTGAGATTGAGATGCGGGATGCGGCAGCAGCTGTAGGATTCCCAAAGTAAGTGTAAGAATTTTGGAAAATTAATGACTTTGAATTATTGTTGTTAAACAAAATAATACAGTAGAAGTCAGACCTTCGCTGATGTCCCTTATACAGTATTTAAATCAGAAAACAAAGCAATTCAAAAAGTTTAAAGTTTCACACACCTTGTTTCTGAAAGTTTAGTAAAGTTAGTCTGAAATGTAATTTGTGGTAATGTATGTAATGTGTTTTTGTAGTTTTAATTTAAAGTGTTGGATGTCAAGAATAGAGACAGGTGAGATGAGACTTTTAAGATCTACATGTAATGATTTCTGGGCAATAAAATAAATCAAGATATTAGGCATAAAAGTAACATTCCGGTTGTGATATCAACCATTCGAATTTGTTTCAGATTCCAGACGATCAACTACCAAAGCAAGTATTTACATACAAACTAACCGCAAAACGTGGATGACCTCTAAAAAATAGGCATCCTAACATTTTTAAAGAACGGCTGGTTTCTAAGTTTGGTGTCGGAACAGGCCAAGAGGCCTATATTAATCTAATATAAAATTTAGATTATAAAATATTAGTTTAGATTTGTATTATATTTTATAAAGAGGACTTTTTACGGATACAATAGCTTATAGCGTTTTTCAACAAATTATTTTTAATTTTTTAATTTTAGGCACTGTTGCATTAGCCTATCAGTCATAATTATGTTGCATTTCTTGTAAAGTATTACGGTATATTTGCGTTTTTTCATACGTTACTTAACTTACCCAAATATAATAGGTACTCAAAGTATATTTTTAAAATGTTTCTGGTGGTTAGAAAAATTAATTAAGATATGGTGCGTGATATTCTAGACAAAACACTGACAACGTGTATTATTTCAATAAAATAAAATATAAATTGTAAATAAAGATGAAAAGAATTGGTCTAGGAATCACTTAAATAAAAGGATTTAAAAATAATTAAAAAAGTATTGGATGAAAGAAGAAAGAGAAGTATGAAATTCTGTAGACATCTGGTAAGAACGAACAAAATAAACTTTAAATACAGATAATTGAAAAGTTAAAAAGCAAAACAGAGTTAAAAAACAGAAGAATACCGAATGGCAACAAACAAATAAAGATGTAATAGAATACAGAAAAATATTCAGAAAAGTAATGAAAAACATAAGGGTTTTTCAGAGGAAAATGTTAAGAAAAACAGCATAGAAAGTGGAGCTATGAAAGAAAGCAAGCATTTTCGGATTTAAAGAAGAGAATCAGAAGATAATAATAGTGATAATCTTAGTCCTTAATTGAGTTAAAAAAGTGTTTAAATTTAAGACATTTTTATATAAATATAAAATTAATTTATGCTCTAGGTTGAAATATTTCTCGACTTGTATTTATTTACATGAATGAACATACTATAAAAATAGTTTTTATAATTCTAAAAGATCGCCTTACATGGAAAAAATATATAACTAAAAAAAACAACAACTAGACCTAAACTTTTGAAACATTTATTCGCTTTTGGGCAACAGATGACTCCTGACAAAATCTAACAAAATTAATCTCTAAAAATAAAACAATATTGAAACCTCGTATTTGGGCATAAATGGAATACAACTTTAAGGTACATTTAAAAAGTCAAAAATCTTGTAGTGATCAGTCAAAACATAAATGACATGTTCTGGTATATAAAAAACAATTTTTTTTAGATTTAAAGTCACATCAACTGCTTGATTTTTAACGACTTTGTTGGCTTAGGGCCTATATATAGAGAACACTGGGTTTTGACTTGAGAAAATTTTCAGACCCTAGCCGGGAATCGAACCCGGGAGCTCCACGTTGTAGACTAGCGAGCTACCACAACCCTACGGAGGTGGCTACAATAAATTAATTTATAGAGAATTTAACGTAAACGCTGAAGAAATTCCAAAATACAATATTAATTATTTGAACAGACTTTAAAAACATAACTTATTAGCAAACAATTTATTAGAAAATAGTGTAAATCTAAATTCAAAGTTAAGATTTGAATTTTACGACTTGCCTTATTGATACTTTAATACAAATTTAGCTTAATAATCATCTGTATTTTATATATTCGTTTACTTTGTATTTGTTTTTAAATAATATATATATAACCATCACAGAAGTCAAACATGGGTGTTTGACATCATTTAGTATTTTTTTTTTTTCACTTATCCGCTAGATTAGTTATTTATTAAAAAAATTAATGAAATATAACGTAGCAGTATTTAAAATAAAATAAAATAATACAAAAGTTGACCTTTAATTTAACAGAAATTATAGAAAAATTGGCATGATTTTTCAAAAATACAATATTAAATTATTTTGTTTTTTACTTAAAATGTAGACAATGTTAAATTAAATTTTTTAGTGCTCGAATATATCTTTGTGCATATATGTCATTTCGCAAATAACGCTTACAATTTAAATTTTTTATGTTTTATAAATTCAGCACATAAATTGTTTACTCAAGACCTATTTTACATACCACTCTTGTAAATTTAAATTAACTGCTTGAAGTTTTTTTTAAATTGTGAAATAATCAAAAAATAATTAATACTAAACATAAACATATTTACAAGAATTATCTGCTCTGTAGGCAATACAGGCTATAATGTCTGTGGTATAATGTGGTTATATTATTTGCTTTACAGGCAATGCATGAGGGAGTACTAGACAAAGCCCATGTAAGATACAACTAAGTAACAAGATAAGTAACGTCCTTATTTGGTCGAATTGAAAAAAATCTTAGTAGATTAAAAATTTTTAATTTCTAAACGTTTTATGAATTCTTGATTTAATTATTATATAATCCTGTTGAAATAAATTTCATAAAATAAATTTAAATTGAGGAACATAAAAGTGTAGTTCATTACCTGTATTATCGTCAATACGGCGAATATATATAAAACGAACTTCATTTTAAAAACAACTTTTTTTCCAAAAAAAATATGTTTTAATAATAAATACAACTATATTACTTCTGGGCAAAAAGCCAACTAACATGTATATATAGCATTAATGTTTCTATTGTTCTATCTGCGATAAATGTTATTTTAAAGGGCACGTTTTGTTACATTGATGTATTAATAAAGATAATTTTCTTCCATTGGTTGCACAACTTTTGGCAGAATATCATCACGTTTTTTTCATAGAATGTTGAAACTATATGATAGGCCTTCACAAATTACATTCAATTTTATCAGTGTCGAATGTACTATGTCTTAAGAAATAGATAAGATTATGCCTATATAACAAAAATTAATTTTTATTTTAATATTAATGTTGTTAAAATGTTAAAATTTCATGTGGAAATTCGTAAATAATTTAATTTTCAGTTTTGGTATAAAAAATTAGTTGTTACTAACAATGTGATGTTTCCTAGTACACTAAGGTTACATTTCCTATTGATTCATTGCGTTTACAAGGTGAGAAGAATAACACGGTGTCATAATTTATAATAATTTAATATATTTCGTCCGTAAATGGTATTTTATCTTCAAAAACAACCTTGACAAAGATCATGATGATAAAAATAACAATATATATTCATGATTCTCCCCCTCCAAAACCGGTTAGAAAATCAATAATAAAAATAAATAGGAACTCTAATTTATAATTATCAGGGTTAAATCTTGTGGAGAAATAGATTTTCACATGATAAATTTTTTTAAACGAAATAAAAATAAATATTATCTTTGCAATGCACCAAAATGTGTTTTTCTTTTGGTTTAACGCCCAATTGTTATCCATATTAAGCTAATTAAGATGGATAAGGGTGATATATGAAAATAAGCCATGAAAATACCAGACCTGTCCTGTAATCAAATTTTAGATCTCTGGAATAGAACTCAGTTGCTCTGACCACTACATCAACTAGCCAGATACACCAAAATGTTCAAGTATATGTTATCAAAATTATATCCTGTTCAGATGTTGACATTCATCTTTTAGGTCTTTCAAAATTTTTTTCCTTCATTTTCAGTGTTTTAAGCTACTTTTTCTCTAATATTCAGCTGGAATAATCCCGACTTTGTAAAAAAATCTAAATTCTTTAAGATCCACGTTTCTTCTATTATTTAAAATTCTTTTTTCCTCCTTTTATTTCTGAAGTGTGCCAGGCGTGCTTTTAATGCCAAATATACTCTTGTTTAATCTATTTTTACCCATTCTACTCATTTGTCTATAGAACATGATTCGTCGTCCAGTCATTAGTTCATGCATTTTTTCTGTGTTCTCGTAAATTTCTTGGTTTGATCTTTTATTCCACTTTCTTATTGAGATCATAGATGTTTCTTAGAATACTTTTTTGATTTTCCATGGTTTCTCTGTAACAATGTGTTGTTTCAATTCCAAAATTATAAAATTATCCGTTTTAAAACCGTCTAATAGTTCCTTCCTACTGTTTATTTAATTACATATTTTAATATACGATTTTGAAGGTAAAATTTATTCCCTAACTCGTCCAATTGTTTGGAAAATAAACTTTTTGTCGCACACGAAATACTGTTAAAATATTTTTACATGGGGTTTTCAACTAAGTATTTCAAATATGGAGTAACTGTTTAGTTCCTATTTTAATGAAACCTAAATTATTTACCTAATCGTACCAAAATTTCAGTAATTAAAGAATGTAATACTTTTTAAATAGGCTATACTAGCTTAAATTTTATTGAGCTACTTTAAGCAAACAGTTAATGTAATTCTAATTATTAAATGTATATTGACGGAGTTTATATACATCTACCCGAAGATAAAATGCACCCATGATAACCGGTCATCATGATATGAAACACTAATGCAATATTATCGATACAAGCTGTAAATATATTAACATTATAAATTGTTCATTATCAATAAAAGTATTAACTCTTAATGTATGTATAATTAACCATAGGTCAATCATATAAAAATTGTGTATTATGATATAAACATCTGAGATAAATAATTCCCAGGTTTTTGAGTTTGTATTACTGAAAAATTAACAAAAGATTTTATTTATTTCATATTCTTTTGTTGATAAATATATTATATTTTTCAGAACGACAGTTTTATCTGACAAACTTTATTTATTTCGGTAACGTAGGTACAGTTTATGCTCCGGGTTTCCTTTACTGAGACATTGCAATTAATTGCGAAAAGGTTCGTAGAAAACTACAAAGTGCCTCGATATAAACAATAATAAAACCAAGATACTTGTGAACACCATCCAGGAATAATGACAGTTTATATTAGAATTCAATACACCGTTTTGGGAAATAGTAAATAGCTTCAGGTATTCGGGATGTCGTGTGAAAAAGTTTGCAGTAGGAATCTTAGACTCCCACTTAGAATATTATGCTGGTTCGCTGGTATGTGTTCTTAGTGTTTTTGTGTAGGACAGAGGCTTGGATACTGAACGAAAATGAGATAAAGAGACTCAAAATCTTTGAGTTTGAGATGTGATATCATAGAATATTGCTACAGATAAAATGAACCTAAAAAGAACACAAAGTTTTGGTGAAGTTAAAAAAGGAAATGGAAATTATAAATACTGTAATATATCAAAAACTGGAGTACTTTTGCCAAGTGACAACAGGCGAGAAAGAGAGAATGCTGTAAAATATCATGGACGAAAGTTATGAATTTGAAAGATTTTTAGAAAGAATTTTTTTTAAATAAATGGAAGAAATTAATGATTCCTTAACTGTTTAAAAAACCTAATGAAATTTTTTATAATGATCAGAAGATCCTCGAATATTTGGCAATATTCCACATACCAAACGAACTCATTTAAAATGTATCAAAAAGAAATTTTAAAATTAACGGTTACTTTGAAAATCATGAAACATAGTCCTTTTTACTTTTACAGCTTCTAGATCTCATGAAAATCAAACTTTATCGTTCTGGAAATAGTTGAAATATACGTATTTCAAGTAAATAAAAGTGTTCGATTCTAGACATTAAGAAGTGTATAGTGTACAAGAATTGCAAAAAAAGAGAAAAGTACGAAGAAATTATTTACCAGAAAACATCAACTTGTATTGAAAAGATAACGTCATAGTTTTTCTTCATTAAAGAATAGTATTTAAATTAAAATTTTAATGTACGGAAAGATAATTATTAGACCAAAATATAATTTTTAAGTTCTGTACATCTCATTATAATTCCAGCAGCTCAATAATTTCATAAAATTGTACAAACGTATTTAGGGTATAGGATAATTCAAGTTACGAATAAATTAGTGTCGTACAAAGTACTGACACAAAAACACAGAATGTCAGAGCAGGGATTTTATTGTAAAATGAAATCCTCATGTACGCCACGTTAGGAGAATTATATTTTCTATTTCTTTCTAAAAATAAAACAGAATGTGATTATTTAGGGAAACAACATGCATTTTGTGGTTGTGTTCAATGTCATTACAATACTGTTGTAATAACATTTTTTAAAATGTTTTACGAATATCAGTTTTACATTGATCTAACTTAAATCATCTATCTTTAGATAACAAAAATATAATCACAGAGTATTTTCATCTGTAAACATTTCATAAAAAAATATAAAAATAAATAATTTGAACGTTTATTCCCAAAAATTAATGAACATTGATTTACAAAAAAGTTTAACATTTTCCAAAATTTAAGGGCATCCGGTATATTATATTTTTTAAATGTATTTTTTTGCATTTCTTTACTTTAAACGTTATATTAAACTGTTGATTTATATTGATTGAACCTAATCATGTATAAATAACCAAAATATAATCTCAGAATTTATGTTAATCAGTAAATATTAAATAAAAAATAAATAATTTGAACGTTTTCCCCCCAAAAATTTATAAACCATGATAAACAAGAAAGTTTAGCATTTTCTGAAATTTAAAAGCAACCGGTACCTTGGGTTTTTTTAACAAATGTATTTTCTTTTTTGCATTTTTTACTATAAACGTTATAATACTGTTTGTGAAAATTTACGTTATTTAAATAAATGATACAAATTATCTCATTAACCCTTTAACCACTGTTTTTGTTGTTTTTGTTCAATGTTTTTGTTTAAATCAGCATCTGAAAGGCTGATTTGAACTTCTAGAGGCTTTACTAAGTAAAACGAGGACGTGGATGAAGATGAGGTTAGGTGATTTAACATTTCCTTCCTCACTGAATAGAAAAGTATGCTTATCAGCATGCCAGGCCCTTTGAAAAGCATCTACTTTCCACCTTGCAAATAACACCCTCACTTTATTCGCCACAGGGCTGTGATGAATGTCTTTTACACCTCTACCTCTTCTGTTATTAAATGTTACAGTCATATAATTGGCTGAACATTAAATGTTTCAGTCACATAATTGGCTGAACATGTGATAAGAAACAGAACTATTTTCTGTAGCCCTGGAACAAGAAGATCGTGTAAATAATTTAAAGTCCACCTGCTCGCTGTGGGCAGTGCATATAAATGACAGCTGATAATTCAACAAGAAAGTAGTGCAACCAACAAAGGTTTCTGGCAACATACGAGTATATGCGGCAATTATGCATCAAAGTAGTTGAGTGATATCAAACTGTGTTGTTAATGGCCATATATAATATATATGTGTCAATGCGTCAAGAGGTTAATATAGGAAGGTGAGATTTTTACGTTGTGTTTGTGTGTACAAGACAGTGTCAGCTATGAATTATTTTTAAAGTCATTCTGATCTATATTTTTTAATATACACACTTTTCTTTGCTAGAAAAGCTTCAGATTTCCAAAAAGAAGATAGTGGTGAATTAGTGCTTTCACGTACAGTCTTTATAAAGATTTTACATTATTTGCTGAATGTGCATTATATAAGTTATTGATAACGGAGAATGTAGGCTTTTATTGTTTTATTTTGCAAAAGAAATTAAACAACGAGTGGAATAATTTCTGAATGTGGTATGAAAAGTATTTGAACGGGCGGTGGGTAATTCTATTGCTAGAAGAAGAGATACCTTCAAGTAATTTTTCCAGTAGAATTTTCCGCTTTAGATGTGGTACGATTGTCGTTCTTTATAGAAAACTCACTATTTATATTTTTTTGGTTATTTATTAGATTGTGAAATTCAATATATAATATGGGGCTAGGTGTTTTACTATCAGAATTAATTTTAAATCTTGTGAAGGGTTATATTGTTTATAAAATAAGAGAGAGTACTATTTAAGTAAGTTTTAAGTTTCTAAGACAGAAAGACCTGGATCGACTTTAAATTGCTTTCTTCTGCTTCTTAAAAGATCTGTACTATCATAAGTCCAGACTGGTGACAAAATACTTTTGAAAATTAACATTTTGAAACGTTAATTTGGACCAAGATTTCAAATAGCATGTTTGTTATTTAGTATTTGCAGGCCTACGGGAAATATATAAATGGAAAGAAAATGAATAAAATATTTTCGTATTTTTTCTTATATTTTATAGTATAACATCTAATTTCATAAAAATTTTATTAAACAAATTAAAGAAACGTAACAAAACAAACAAACTTAAAACACACAATTATTAGTCACTGGTTTTTAATCTATGACGCAGAAGTTTAAAACAATAGCATTAGTAATTCATTAATATTACTGTACAGGTAATAACCGGAAGTAAAAAATAATAAAAATACATTATAAATGAAAATACTCAACAAAAATTTGTAGATACGAATAGAAACAAAAATCTATATAAATACACAACTCATAATTTTCAATGTAGTACAAAAATTTATTTTTTTCATACAGTAACTCATAATGAATTTCTTCAAATATTTTTTAGCAATATTTGCTATTATTTGCACATTTCAGGTAGGCCTACTTAATACATTTTTTAATTTATATTTTTTTATTCTTATTAAATGCTTTATCATAGAATTATTTTTAAATAAATATTTTTCCAAATTACTCACTAATATACTTTATTGAACTTTAATCCAAATTTTTAATATGATTAAAAAAAATAATTGATTTTTGTAGTAAACATTTTCAGTATTTTGAAATATTTTTAAAATTAAAAATTCAATTTAATCTGAGATACAATTACTCACTTTGATATTTCTTGTACACAAGTAAGGAGTATGTAGTGTTGAATATTTTCACCGATTCTGTCTCATTGCGTGTCCAGCCTATCACAAATTTAGTAACGCCGTGTGGTGTTTTGCATCTATTAGTTTAGTTTTCTGGCGAATACCTTTATTGCACGGTACTTCTAATCAATATTTAGCATAAGTGCTTTTATGGAGCTTTGTTTCTTTGCCAGACTCACCATCAGCCATTTTGTAAGACTATTAATGTGCAGCCTATGAGAAGATAGGGAGTACACATTTATTTTAGCTTCAATGCTTATCTGGTAGTTATTTAAATAATATGCATGAAAGTATAAATGTATTTAAGGCATAAGAAGGTCTTTGTTTCATACTCTACGTAGTTGTCGAGGACCGTAAGTCTATTTTATTCATTACCTACGTGAACTAAATGCTCTTATGTCTCAATAATTTACAGTTAACTTTCAGATAGAACAGTTTTGTGTTACTTTTTTTACTATTATTTTTTATAACCGCAAAGAGATTGGTAAATAATTTAGTAAAATTAAGAATTAGCCTTCTGCAAGAAATTTTTTAATTTATTATTACTATTTAATCACAAATTATATTCATTTATTGCAGGTAGTATTCGGAGAGGATTTACCGAAAGAAGAATGCCAGCAATGCAGTTACAAGCCTCCAGCTGTGTTTCTTAAAGATTATGGATCAACAGTGCAAAAATCTATTTTGCTAAGCAAAATTAAGACACCGAATTAACAATACTACCTATAATGTTAATTATTTTAGACAACAATAATCTGTGATATTTAAATTTTATACAAAGAAAATAATTGTAAACAAAAATAAAAATCGCAAAACTTTAAAAAGTAATAAACGAAATTTTTGTTAATATTTTGTTTCATTTATGTAGCTAAGTTTTCCTTAAAAATAAATTGGTTGTAATATATCATCATGTTCTTCAAACAGTACGAGGATATTAGTGAATAATGCTTGGGAATTAAAGAAAACTTTTCAAAGCCATTTAGATACGATTGTTCATACGTTTATCTGGGTATTGAACGCTGAACAATAGAAGACATTTTTAAAAATCAGATATGAATTTAATCTACCATGTTTGAATTCAATCATTCAGTGATATAAATAGAAGAAGTAGAGCCATTTATTGCGGATGTCAGATGATTAAACAACCAAAAAGTATTCAGTTACACACCGTTTTGATAACGTAGTATTGGATGACCTCAAAAGAGATGAGTACTCCAAATTCTTCATCGTGATGATGTTGGAACCACGTAAAATATTTAAGATTTTAAATTAAAATAGAATCTATAAAATTTCTATTCGGTTAAGCTACCAAGGAATTTAATAAATTTTCTTTTGCTACATAATTCATCATACATTAATCCAATGAAAAATTTATCGTATCAATCACACACTTTAAAAATGTCTAAGAATTTTATTTCTTCTAATACTAAAAATAATTAATTATTGACAACGGAGTGCATTTGTCTTAACCTTAACCTTATTCAGTCAACAAAAATTGATGACAATTGTAAAAATAATGTTATGTGTACTAGTAAATATTGATATAAATTACTATTAAAAAATAAACACTTCTTGAAAACAAATAAATCGATTCTCATGCCGGTCTCATATTAATTTAATTATACTACGAATTACTAAAACGAGTTCCTCATGAAAATTCTATTTGAAAAATTCTATTTTTTATTAAAAAAATTGTTTTTATAATTGGCTCAATTTTGATAACAATATTTAAATTATACAACTTATCTTGCCTTTTAACCCTTTTTAGCCCTTTAAGGGAAGAATGTATTTTGTATCCCGCCAATATTAAATTTGCTATTTTTAAATTTTGCACCAAACTATCGGATGCATCACTACCAGGAAATCCGCAGCGCAGGTTGAAACGTCAATGGGCCAGAGATCTTCTATAAAGTGATTTATTTTATTTTTCTTTCTTCTTTTTTTCTCATGTTGTTATTTATCATTCATGTATCATGAACTTTATTTCATAGAACATATACCAATGGGTATCACTGTTCTTTTTCATTTATTTATTTTTATTTATTTTTTTTTTATTTTTTTTCCTTGTCATCCTTTGTTTACTGTCATCTAATTTGCTCGTTGTATCGTAGTATATAGTTGCAAATAAAGTTATTAAAGTTAAAAAAAAAAAAAAAAAAAAAAAAAAAAAAAAAAAAAAAAAAATCTGTTAAACCATAAAGTTAAAAATAGATAAGGAACAACATAAAATTTTACACAATTTTTTTACGGTATTTTACATAATAATAATTTTTGTAGCTTTTGAGGAAGTCATATAAGTGCCGGAATATTTGAATGTACAAGATAAATAACTGGTAAAAATTTCAGCCTAGTATGTATAATGGTTTTCGAGAAAAATGTACCTAAATGTTAAAAATCTAAATTTACGGGAACGGGCAAAAACACAAAGCGGCACAAATAAAAAAAATGTACACAAACAAGTAAATTTCCTATCAACATTTGGTTAGAAAGCTGAACCAACAGCTGCAAATATTAAAAACAGTAATGCAGATATTTTAAAAACTAAAATTCCCTTTGCTCTAAAACGATCGGTATAAAATTATGAAATAAATTCGTTCTTGATGACACGATAATTTTTCTGGTAAACCTCCTTAAAAATTAAACTCACCTTAAAAATTAATTATCGCCAATATAATTATCAGTGAGTGAAACCCCTTTCTTTTTCTCTCTTGATAACAGCATCCAGGAGACTCAGAAAAGGAGTTTAGTTTATGTCTAAATTTATTGAAAGTGTTCTGAAATCCAAATGGAGAAATAAGAAAAATGAAATAATCTTCTTCGTTTACAATCAAAACTATTCAGATACATTATTTAAATGAAGCTCGCTGATGAATAAGCAATCAATATATTCATGAAGATCACATTATCCCTACGTCCAGTATAAAATAAAAACTTTCGGTGAAATATTAGAGATTACAAAATTTATCATATCCTTTTTTTAATTCCCTGGAAAAAATCGATTTTTATAAACTTACTTATTAAATAAGTTTCTTAAAACGTGATTATACTGAGCAATGGAAAATTAAAATTTCATATAAACAACAATCCTATGGTCGTAAATTTAATTAAAATGTAAACATGTTGTTGATGATACAACTAAATTAATTTTTTTTTGGCAATTTCATGATGAACTCCTTCTCATATTATTATTGTTATTTTTTTTTTATGATTCATACCTGCTTAGTAATCTTAATTTGAAATGATTGAGGAATTTGTTGTTAGTTAAAAAAAAATCTTTCATATACATTATTTAACATAATTTATTATACATAAATATTATTTAATACTGTTTCAATTTCTGATACTATCGGATATTTAAGTCCACATTTAGATCATCATCTTACTTGAAAACGGAGCATATTATATCACTATTAAATATTTTAGTAGAATTTATGAAAATCAAAACTGGCAATCATTAGACAATATTTTAACTTAAAATTCAAGGATGAAACTATTTTTTGACATGATGTATAGACATTCTTTTGCTATTTTACTGATTATTTTATTTTTTCTCCGAATACTTTTTAAGAGAGAGCACACCAAATCAATATTTTAATAATAGTTTACTTCTTCATGTTTTACTCTCGTTTTCTTCCCTCCCACAATCTTTTGAATCTTTCCTTCTTAATTGTTCAATGTTGTTGGGTTCACATTTATATTTTTCATTCTCTCCCACGAAAATCACTCTTTGGTTTGTTATTCTAAATATTTCCCTATTTTAAATGGCTTCAGTGTTGATTTTTGAATCTTTAAAATCATTTTGTTACTGTGAACCATGCTTGTTTGGTTTGAGATGTTTTTATTTCATCGAAAATTTGTTTTGTCAGTCTGCTATTATACCTATCATTCTTGTCACATGTTCGAAAAATACATATTTTTTACTGTATTACAATACAGTAGAAAGTTAATAAAAGTTATTTAAGATTTTATGATTAAATATTATTTGAGGAATCAAAATCGATTTTTTTTATTTTCAACTGGATGTCAAATGGTTATCAACTTAAAGCATCTTCCAACCAATGTCACTTAACTTAAATGACAATTATTACATAAATAATTTATAGGTAAATATTTGTTAAGAAAGTTTACAAAAAATATTTCTTCGCTCGTAAAAGCAATGAAACTAAATGGGAAAATATTTCCGACCAAAGACCTGTCAATAAAGATAATTACACGTACGATAAACGAAAGGTAACAGGTACTTTAATCTAACTCGTGTCTTATTTTTGCGTGATAGTAATAATAACCCATAACAATAATAATTTTGTTGTTTGAAAAAATCATTTGTTCCTTGCATTAATGTTATCAGATAATTCGTGATAAAGAACAAAAACAAAATTTACAAGAACTTTTGATTCGGGTATAAAAACATATTCTAATCGATTAACTGTATCATTTCAGCTTCTGCAAGAAGTAGATTAACAATGAACACATTTGCTGTCATCCTTTTCTTCCAGGTAATTTTTAATTTCTTTAAAAACTAAATTTTGATTTTAAAATCTTAAAAACTATATAAATTTTACTGAATAATTAATAAAAATTTATTTTTCTCCATAACGAATTATTTAATTTAAAAGACAATACTCTAAAGAAATTTACTTTTATAAAATAACATAAAAATATTGTTTCTTACATTGCCATTTTTGACCATATTAAGTAAATTTAGATATTTCTGGAAGCTTTCTTTTGCACATAAACTCTCATTATTCCTTCATTGAAGATTTTCCTATTACATTCTAACAATTCAATATTCTTCTTTTATTCTTCGTGAAAGACATTAAAATAAGTAAATATATGTATGAATTTGGGTTAGTTGATTGTATTTTCTCAGTTTATTTCCAGACGATTCGATTCAATAAATCTAAAACACTTTAAAAAAGATTTCATAATAATTCTCCTATAAAACATAATATTATTATCATCCAATAATCTAAAACTTTTTAATAAAAATTTTTCCAGATTTCCAAAGCCTGTTTCAGAATTAACCAATTCATTAAGATGTTCTCTCATTATTATTTCTGACTTTTTTAAACATTTTAATCTGATTTTAGGTTTATTTCCTAGGGTTTTAAATTTTTTTGGTATCCCTTTCAACACCCGAAGAAATTTAATCTTCGTTTTCTTATCGTATCCATAGATTGTTCGTTTTTGTTGTACAGATCTTTTCTTCGTGGTTACCTGTTCTATCCGTCAACTATCTTTAGACACTTAATGGTTTTATTAAAAATAGATTTTGTTGAAAGTATCTCAAATATAGTTTGATTAGAATTTGATGTCATGATGTTTTTGTAAATTATTTGCTTGTTAATAATTTTGAGAATTAAAAATACATTTTTGTTGAAATTTGTTGTGAGTGTAAATCGTATGGGTACTTAAAAACAATTAACTTTACCATGTATAATATTTTTTCTAAATTTAATTTATTCAGGCAGTTAATTTTATCTAAACTATTTAAAATTTTAGTATTAAAACTATTAAAAATTTCAATTAAGTAATTGACTTTAGTACTAATTAATAGTAAAATAAGCAAATACTTAATATTTTATTATTTTTTTTAAAACGATGTGATGTTAGATTAGATCCAAAATTTAAAAATTTTTTTACAAAATTCCAAAATTTTGCATTTTAACTAGGAAATTCAGTTCTACTTGGTTCCAGATTGTTTGCTGACAAATGCACTATAAAAGAATTTAAGTAGGCCCATACGTTCTCTCGAAGAACCTGTTTCAAAAAAAAACAATGATAATTTGAGTTGGCTCATTAAAGATTATTCATACAATTAAATAACTATTACCTCTAATTCTCGTAGTGTATTTTTCAGTTTTTATTTATTTTGAAATACTGAGATCAAATATTTAATTTTTTATAAATTATTTTTGGATAAAGGCAAAATCAACTGCTTGTTATCCTAAAATGAGCAAACAGTATTAAATCTATAGAAAATACTTAAATAGTCATAAAAACTTATTTTATAAAGATAATAAAGAATAGCAAAATGAGTGGTTCTGCCCAAATTTTTTGAACTTTACTATATTGAAATTATCACGGATTAAATTCTCCAATGACTCATTTAAATTGTTTCAGCCTACTAAGGACTGTGCTTAATGATATTTAACTTACACTTGTTGTTTTCTACTTTTCATTGATATTTTTCGTCTTTCCCAAAATATTTTAATTTTTTCACTAACCTCTTTTTCCTCTCTCGTAACCATTTCTTAATACATTTGTCATATTATCTATTTCTTTAAACCCTTCAAATTCTCTACCATTTTTCTTAAATTTACGTCTGTTTTCTATTTTGGAAATTAAATTTTACTACATTAAATCATATTAATGTGTATTAAATATCACATATTTACAAAAAATATGTAAACATTTCTTGTTACATTTGTCGTGTTATGTACTTCGTTAAAATCCTTCATATTCTTTAATCTTTTTTCCTAAATTCACTTCTGTTTTCTGTTTTATCTAAGTAACTGTCTCAGTTTTTTAAATTATTAATATTTTATTTATGCCCATAACGGGCAGGGCTACAAAAAATAGTTCTATTTCTTATCACATATTCAGCCAATCAAATGACTGAACTATTTAAGAGCAGAAGAGATAGAAGTGTAAAAGACACTAGTCACAGTTATCTCCTCTGAAAGTAATGAATTTCACTATACAGCCAGACCCTGTGGTGAATGAAGTGTAGATGCTTTTTGGTTGATAAGCATGCTTTTTAATTTCAGTGATAAACAATAGTAAACCACCTCCTGTTGACTTTGTTGACTTTAACTACATATTTTTTATTTAGAATAAAGATATTGTTTGTAATTTTTTCTTTTCTATTTTTAGGCCTTAGTTGCCTGCAGCTTGGCTTTTGCCCCACCTTCCACCTCCATTTCCAAGCCAACTGGCAAGCTCAATGACCTCTGCTGCTTCCCAAGTCGCTCTGAATACTTGGTAGCCCCAGGTGGTTACGCATACCCAGGTGGTTTCTACGACTACGACTCCGTCTACCCAGGTTACCCAGGTTACGGATACTCAGGCTACTACCCAGGCGGCTACGGCGGTTACGGTTATGGTGGTTACGGCTATGGCGGTTATGGTTATGGTGGTTATGGTTACCCAAGCTACACTCCATTCTCAAGCTATGGTTACTCAAGCTATGGTTATCCAAACTACTACAATGGTTACTACCCAGGTGGTTATGCTGGCGGCTACGGCGGCTACGGTTATGGTGGTTACGGTTATGGCGGTTACGGTTATGGTGGCTACGGATACCCAGGCTATGGCGGCTACTACGGTGGCTACTACCCAGGTGACTACGGTTATGGCGGTTATGGTTATGGCGGTTACGGTTACGGCGGCTATGGCTACCCAGGTTATGGTTATGGTGGTTACCTTGGTTACCCAACATCTGGCGGCTATGGCACCTACGACCTCTACGGTTACAGCGGCAACAACTACAGCCCATACTACCCAACCGGTTGTGGCCCAGAAAAGGTCATCGTTGAAAACGACAAGATCCTCCCACAACCATGCACACCAAAGAACTCTTGCGCCAAGAGACCAATCCCAGCTTACCCAAGCCCATTTTACTCAACCCTTTAAGTTATTAACATCAATAAACTTTAAACATGTTACCTATTTCAATTGTTAAATTTTTTTGTTGATTGTTAATTTTGTTAAGTTATAAATAACACAGCAGTTTACTGTTGAATTATTATTTTTTTGTAAATTTAACGAAACAATTTTTGTATAAACAACAAAAAACCTCAGTAATATCTTCAAAAATATCTCAAACATCTTTACGAAATGAATCAAAAATCAAACATCTAAAATAAAAGCATTTAGTTCAATATTAAAATTGGTTTCAATATTTATTTAGTAACCTTATCCTTTTTTATCAACTTACATAATTTGTATTTAATTAAAATAGGTAAAAATTTATTGATTAAAGGTGTTCAACTTCCGTTTGAAATCAAAGAAATACTTGTATTTTCCTTTAAAATACTTAATTTGGATGATTTTAACGAACACAAAGAAATTTTAAAAACTTTATATTTTGGAATTATGACAAAACAATAAGAGAAGAATTTTGACAAATAACAAATAAAAAGTTATGAGGTCACAAAAAAATTTGCTTTATTTAGAACTAAATTATTCAGTTATCTATTTAACTGAAATAACCTTTAGGTATTTTCTTCAATTCAAATTTATTCGATATAATAACGTATTTTTCAATTTCCCATAACATACCATGTGCAAAACCAGAAAACTTATGAGGAAGTGTAATACTTAGCTTTTCCTGATGACTTAGCATCATCAGCTAAATATAAATTTCAAAAACAAAATTAAAAAAACAAATAAAAGAACTAAAAGAAATTTTTTAAAAAATGTTTTTGGAAAATATCGTTGAAAAACAGAAATATTATCAAACAGTGAAAATATTAATCAAAACAACAAAATATGGAGAGAAAAACTTAATACCTTAAGTATATTAAAGAAATCGTTCAGAAAAACTGTTTTTGCAAAAAAAAATGCAATGGATAAAAGACCTAGAGAGTTTGAAAGATTATTTTTCCAAACGATGCACATTTTCAACGTAATAAACATTTTGATAATTACCAAATTAAGATATTATTCAACTGTTCTGAAACTTATTGTTCACTATGGTATTGAAATAACTTAACTGAAAGGAGGTGAAGAAGTGTAAATTTCTTAAAAAAGAAAGTTAAATCATAATAGTCACGCGGTAGAATGAATGAAGAAAGATTCGATATAAAGCTCTTAAATATAAATTTACAACATTGAGAGTTTACATGAGTTTTTTGAAAGCATTAAGTTAAAAATAAATCCTTGGTATAGAAGATTCTCATTGATTTGATGGAGAAAACTATAAAAAAAGTTCATGAGAATTATCTGTCAAGAAATTCAAATGGTCAAAAGAAGAGTCTGTTTAGCAAAATCTATTAGAAAATAACCTATGAGAAAAATCTCTGATGCAGTATAAATCGATTATAAGGCGTAAACTTCAAAATGTTGGTTTCAAGAAAAATAAGAAGAAAGAGAAGTCATGTAGTTTCTTGTGATCGTGTAATGATTTTATGATCAACCTACTACAGCAAACCTACGGCCGCATTGGCGAAGTTGGTAACGTGCTCGCCTCTCATCATGCGGTCTTGGGTTCGAATCCCATTCAGGCACGGCATTTTTTCATTCGTTACAAAAAATCATTTCATCATTCACCGTCTGCATTAGCAGTAATTGCAGAACAGTCGGACGTTAAACCAAAAATAAAAAAAATACTAGAGCAAAATAACGTACAGAACGTCTACAGAGAGAATTGAATCGTCTAGTTACAAAAGCAGGTACATCCAAAAATGTAAATTTTTCAGGAGACCTGAAAAACGTTTCTCTCAAAAACATGAAATGATACAACATTGTGACTTTATCGAGAAACAGCATTTGGGTAGAGGATTTTTCATACTGACATTTAATTTTCTAATGACGTAGTTTAAAAAAAATTTCACATATTATATGTGGTTTTGAAACTGAATTTGGATCTATCTGGTTTTAAAATAAACTAAAAAACCGATATATATAAAATACATGATTATTTAATTTGTAACATAATTAATTACAGATTTTGGTGTTTCAGAAATAAAATTTACAAAAATTAGGTACGATAATATTAAAAAATTATGAAAAAGAAATTTCATAATGCTTTTTCCGTGATTTATTATTTAAAAAAAAATCACTAACTTAATATTTGTTTAAGAAAAAGGACAACAATAATTACACAAATAAATAAAAAAGTCCACTAAAATACAGCTTGCAACATCCTGCTCATATTATAACATAACCTCACTCTAATGTTCAAGCTGTGTGATATAAACATATTGGTTTTCGAAGTCAATTCTAGAGAATTGATGTATCTGGTTTTGAAACTAACCAGCAACTTTATGCATGTTTTTATAAAGGATTATAAAGAATGCAGACGGTTTTGAAACATATGCATTTTACAGTGCATGTAAAAGTTTGTAAGCTGTTAGAAAATGGAAAAATATAAAATTTGAAAGTTTTGGATGTATCTTGTTTTGTAACAAGACGATTCAATTCTGTAATTTTAATTTTTTTAAGATAATAATAATCTGCTTGATAGTGGGTATAAAATCCACTCAAATATTATAAATAACAGGATTAAGGTTATAGCTGAAAATATTATAGGATAAGAGCAGAAATGGTATGCAGAATAGGTTTAAAAGGTTTATTTTTACTCTGGAACGGGTTATTGAGAATAGAATCTAATTTAAACTGTAGACTTACATTACTTCGTTGATTTTGGCAAAGTTTTATCCTGGATAGGCAAATGTTATACCTTTTCCATTTCTACCTACAAAATAGACCTGATATGAGAACACAATGAGAGCTCTAGAGAGCACAAAAGAGATCCAGGTGTTTTGTTGACTTTAACTTTCCGAATACCTGAGAAACGTAATTATTCAGTCTATTAAAAGTCTATTGAAATTCCTATAAGCATATTAAAAATCTAATCTTAATTTATCATATAAAAAATCTTATTTATCATATAAAAAATCTTATTTATCATATAAAAAATCTTAATTATCGGGGGATCACTTTGCTGGACATAGCTTATAAAATATTTTCCCGCATTCTGACAGTGAAATTGAGCAAGCTTGGAGAAGACATAATAGATGAGTATCAGTGTGGATTTCGACATGGCAGGGGCACTACAGACCAGATCTTCACCATTAGACAAATCATGGAGAGGTTTTATGAGCACAACATAAACTTGCACATGCTTTTCATAGATTTTAAACAGGCATTTGACAGAGAGAAGAGAGTGGAAGTGCTTGCAGCATTAGACAGGTTTGGTTTCCCAAAAAAATTGATCAATTTAGTGAAACTAACAATGATTGAAACAAAAGGCATGGTTCTAACTGAAGGCAGAGTAAGTAGAGAGTTCACGGTCTGTGATGGAGTGAGACAGGGTGATGTGCTGTCGGCTTTGCTCTTCAATATTTTGCTTCAGAAGGCAATGGAAAGTATTGACAGAAAGGGCAACATTATGAATAGAATGACCCAAGTTATGGCATACGCCGATGATGTTGTCATAATTGCAAGAAGCATGAGGTCACTGGAAGAGATCTTTTTGAAGATCAAGGAGGAAGCAAAGACAGTCGGTTTGGAAATAAATGAGGGAAAACCAAGTATCTAGAAATGAGCACCAGAGGATTGAGAGGACAAGGAGCAGTAAAAATAGGAGAAAGCATGTTTGAAAAGGTGACGAGCTTCACGTACCTGGGAACTGAGATCAATAGCAGTAACAGAATATCAAATGAAATAAAACGCAGGTTAATGCTGGGCAATCGTGCTTATTTTGCCAATAGAAATCTGCTTAAGTCAAAATGCTCGTAGGAACACAAAAATGAAAATCTACAACACGCTAATAAGGCCAATTGTCACCTATGGTAGTGAAACGTGGACAATTCTCCAGGAAGATAACAAAACCCTGAAAGTGTTTGAAAGAAAAATAGTAAGGAGGATATATGGCCCGGTTTATGAGAATGGTGTGTGGAGAATCCTGAAAAATGCTGAGATAGAGATGATACTGCAAAGAAGGAATATCCTCAGGTACATAAAGGCAAGACGAATAAGTTGGTCTGGTCACATCGAAAGAATGTCTGATGAAAGAATGCAAAAGGTAATGCTGAAAGAGAAGCTAGAGGCAGTGAGAAGAAGAGGGAGGCCGAGAGCACGATGGCAGCAGGATGTGGAGAGGGATTTGAGATCGATGGGAGTGAGAGGATGGAGACAGACAGCGAGAGATAGAGGAGCTTGGAGGCGAATTGTGGAGGAGGCCAAGGCCCACATCGGGCTGTAGCGCCAGGATAAGTAAGTAAGTATATTAAAAATTTGATGTGAAATGCACCTACCGACTTTTTCTTGCCCATGTAAGTAATGAACGATATAACCTATGTTTAATCACGAGTGAATCATTAACTGACGTTAAACTAAGCATTGTAGAAAAACATGTTTGTATTGAATTTTTTTTTTATTTTCTTACAACCTTAATTTTATAACTTATGCCCGAAAATGCATATTAAGGCCGTAATCTTAAAAAAAAGTTACCACGAGAGCCCAAAAATTTCGGCAAACATACTGCTTATCCTATCATGTAGAGCATAAAAACTACAGTAAATGAGGTGATTTTAAACAAAATCGTAAAAGTCGTTTTTGAGAAAATCGCAAAAAAGTTAAAAATTGCATGAATAGAATATTACTGCTTGAAATAGAAGTTGAAGGTTTTGTAATTTTATATAACATTGATTATACGACAGAAAAGTTCCATTATCAATCATGATTCAATCATAAATAAAATTTTTAAATTAAACCCGCAATCTTAATATCAGCAAAATTTTTATTACAAGAATTAGTAATATCTTTTACAGCCAGTAACAGTATGATTAAAATTGTTTTTCTCATTGCAGATATTAAAAATCTGTTTGTTTAAACAATTGCCTCTCATGCGTTGAAGTTCGTTTTATGATTATTGCTCCTTAAATTGCTGGCATTATTTGTATCCTAGACATACGGTTTTCCTACGTTTATGTGGGTCAGCAGTTTCTTGTATCTTCCCACCAGCCTCAGAACTTCTTTGTCTTAATGTCTTTGTAAAGTTCTTAGTGTGGTTTATTTTGTTTTTCTCTAGTTTTTGCAATGTTTTCACGAAAATTTTATGAATGATCTTTCTCCATTCTTCCCAAATTTTGCATTTGTGTTTTGTTTGAGATTTTATTTTTCATTTTGTAGAGAAATGCTGATTTGAAAACTGTTGTAGTTTTTAATTTTAGCGTTTCACAAAATATGCTTTATTTTAGAAATCTTTGGAGTGAAAGAAAATTTTTTCCATTTTCTTCTGAGTGTCCTTTTCATTGCAACCCAACTTTTTCTCTTTAATACTTAAATTCATTCATAAATCAAATCTATTTCCGCTATTACTGTTTGTTATTTTCAAGACATTGATCTATTGTATTTCTTTTTCTATTTACATAAAATTTTTAATTAATTTTTCTATTGTTAAGTATTACCGACAGGGCTAAAGTTGAAGAAAACATTATGGAATGAGAAATACAATACTGAAAACGTACTGTTTCTAGTGAAACACTCCGTCAACATAGTTTATAAGTCGGTCTTATTCAAGGTCTTGGTTGTTAGTCTAATATCAGTATCGTTTTGTTAAGTATGCTACATAGAAATAGTGGTGTCAAAGATTAAAATATTTTCCTTTAAAGAAACAAAATAATGTCGTATTTTCCGTTTTATTTTTTTTCTTCTCTTTCTTCTTCTTCCATTGCTTATTCACCAGTGGATGTTAGCGATCACTTCCATCAACTCCTCTCTGTTCCTTGCCGTGTGTGTAAGATCTCTCACAGTTTTCATTCCCGTTTACATTACGAAGCCACGACAATTTCTTCTTCCAGTTCCCCTCCTACCCTCGATCTTTTCCTCCATAATCAGCTGTAGGAGTTTATATTTTGCATTAGGCATTATTTGTATCCTAGACATACGGTTTTCCTACGTTTATGTGGGTCAGCAGTTTCTTGTATCTTCCCACCAGCCTCAGAACTTCTTCATTCGATTTCTTAGCTGTCCACGGTATTTTAAAATATAACCTGCTATAGTCCACATTTTTAAGGGTTCCAAATTGTTCATAGTAGCCTTATTCAAAGTCCAGACTGCCATTCTATGCAATAGCACCAGTCAGACGTAAATTCTTTTCGTATATTTCTTATTATTTTTTTTATTCTTTGATTTCTTATTATCTTAAAAGCGCAGACATGACATAAAACGCCCGTGGGTTTATATCATTTGCATTCGAAGAACGTAGTACCATTTGAAGAAGGTAAATAAAAACTGAAGATGCATATGGCCGCGTGCACAGACATTTCCAGCTACGCATACGAGTTTCAATGTATAAGTAAACGAAAAACTGTAAAACATCCAGTTTTGTTTGTTTAGTAAACAACTTGAGTTTGTTAAGAAAAAAGATCTCAAGAACGGAATATCGTACATAGTTGAGACTTGAAACAAGTTAGATACCTCTAGAGGACTCAACATGAACTTTTCATTAAAATCAGTCATCTGGAAGTAGTAGTTTATTCGTGTGATTTTTCACTTTTTTGAAATTTTCTCAAAAAGCGGCTACTACGAAATTTTTAAAATCATCTCATATTATAATACTTTTTATGCTCTACAAAGTAGGGTAAGCGCCATGTTTGGTGAAATTTTTGGAAAGGCTGTGCCCTCAGAGAAAAAATAATTTTTAAGACCGTGGTCTTAATATGCGTTCTAGGGTAAAATTTTTATAATTAAAGTTGTAAAACATGTACAAACCTAAAAATTTTATTTTCAATTTTTTTTTTGTACAAAGCTTAGTTAAGCGGGAATTAGTGATTTTCTGTTTCTTTTTTTCATCAAAATCTGTAAAAAGTGGGATTTTTTTAAGATTGCGTCCTTAGTATGGTGACCCGTTGGCGTAGTGGCTACCGCAACTGGCTTTTACGCCGAGGTCGCGGATTCGATTCCGAGTCGTGTCTGGCATTTTTTTATCACTTACCTTCAGCTATCAACCCTCTCACCGTCTGCATTAGCAGTAATTGCAAAACAGTCAGACGTAAAACAAAAAAGTATGCATTTCACGACTAAAGTGATAATATCATAATCAAATTTATATAAAATTATTAACCTAAAACTTTTTTTCTTTGTTTTGTTTAACGTCACATCAACTACCTGTGGTCATTAGCGACGACGTTGAGTTGCAACTGTGAATGATGAAATGATTTTTTGTAACGTATGAAAATGCCGTGCCTGAGTGGGGTCAAAACCCAAGACCGCATTTATTTTAAGCATTTTCTCTACAGAACCTAGCTTAGAGACAATTATAGATTTTCCATATTTTAAGTTCTACATAGGTTAACTTTCATTTTGCATCATTCACTCATAATTAAAATTATGAACATTTTGCATTGTTTACTAGTTTGAAAGTGGAACCTCCGTAAATTTATGCTCTCCTGATATTCGCGGAAGCCAAAAACTGATGGCAATATTTTTATTTATGATTAACACAGGTTAAAGCACAGTAACTAAAATACATGTTTCAGTTATTGTGGGTTAATGTTTAATTATATACATTGGCAAGAAAAAAACGTATCAGTGTTTTACACCAGATTTATTTTTTTATGATGCCCATCACGTAAACAAAAATAAGTAAGTATTAATAAATTGACCTTAAAAAAATATTCTAAAAGGTCAAATCACAAGGAAACAAACTTCGAAATTTTAGTTGAACATAAGGAAAATAAAAACCAAAAAATAAGGAAAATTATTTAAGATAATTTAGTGTTTGACTAATAGAACAATCAGATTAGTGCTAAAAAAATAACATAACTATGTTATCTAGGGCACGCGCAGTCAAGATAAGCATGATTGTTCAAATAGATTTTTTTTAAAAATTAACAGAAACAAAAATTATTATAAACAATTTTCTTTTATATGCGAGTAAACTTAACAAAAAAATTATTTTAGGGTTGTTTTTAATACAAATTCCTTTTTAGAAAGTAGGCTGATTTATGTTTATGATAATTTAGTTCATCGTATCGTTAATTCCATGTGATAACTGTTGATGAAATAAAAATTGTTTATGTAATCAGTCAATCTAAATTATTTAGTTCAATGATCTACCTAAATTTGAAGTAAAATGCATCGTAAGTATCAAGGTTTTATAATCGGAAAGATTAAAGTATTAAAATAGATAATTATTTTAATAATTATAATCTTGTAGCTACAGCATTTAGAAGGTTTTGGCATCCTCCATAATCCTCTCTGCTAATGATCAAGCGCCCTCCATTTTCTCTTACCCACCAAAATCAAATCATTTATAACATCATCCATTCAACCCTTCCTAGAACGGCCTTTCCTTCTATTGAAAATTATTTCCCTCAATGTCACCTAAATCATGCTCGTTGATTTCATTCTCGTTATATTTCCAGTCATTTCAATCTTCCTGCTTTTATGAGACGGACTGCTTTATTTTTATGGACTCTCCCGTCATCTCCTTCCCTTTACCCGCCAGAAAATCCTCCTAAAAATTTCTGAGAAGGGCTGAGGTCTCGAGGTAAACAATAATTTTTTTTAAGATTGCGGCCTTAATATACATTCTAGAGAAAAAGTGTATATAATCAAAGTTATAAAAAATTAAAACACCTGCAACATTTATTTCTAAAATCTTTTTGTACAACGCTTAATTAGCAATAATTAGTATTTTCCTGTAATTTTTTCATCAAAATCGGTATAAATATGAGATTTAATGTATGAATATGGTAAAAATTGGTATTTTTAAGTCGAACAGAGATTGATTTTCAATTTGCATCATTCACTCATGATTAAAATTAGGTTGTTTTGCATTTTACATTATTTACTAACGATTAAATATAGGTTACGTTTTATTAGTCTATGTCATGTGATTGTTTCATACCAGATTTTTATTTTTGTGTTTCTTACTTATTATTTTATTTTTAAACAATTTTAAATTTGCAATGTAGGCTTTGTTTCCCAGCTGAATTCGTTCCCTTATGGGAAGTTTCTCATTACGTTTTAAAGGTTTAAGGTATTTCCCAAGTACTGGAATTCCTAATTTCATCAGTTTTTTCTCACCAAAATGAACTTAACAGGAACTCGTAAGCATTTTTAAAAATAAATACAACAGATGTTATAATTTTATACTAATTCACTATGTGATTGACAAGTTAAAAAATTAAACAAAGAATGCACGAATTAATGAGATTTTAAAATTGTTAAAAATTTGTATTTTTACACCTTTATCATGTTAATTAATAAGTAACTAGTTTTGTTAATTAAACACTAGACCATTTACTGTCATTAAAACCACCATTCATTCCAACTTTGCAACACATCTTCTACCTTAAACCCCTTCTCTTCATAAGTATCATAATATCTTCTATCTAGTCCTTTCTGGATCATCCTCGCTTCTTCCGTTTACCAGGAACCCGTAACCAGATTTTCTGTGACAACCTGTTTCCTTTAATGTTTGCAGATGAAAACACCAGATAAGTTGTATTTCTTCAATATTATAAATTAAACTTCTTTATTTTCTTTAAATTTTGTTCATTCCTAACTCAATCAATTGAAAATTATAGGCAAAACTGTGAACTGACAAGAAAATGGCTGAATTTCAAAGGGGGAAATTCTAACGTGTGTGAGCGGAGAGCGATGTGTTGAGTTGCAATATAGAAAAGAGGCAAATTTGTAACGTATATGTCAAAGGAGAGAATAGAATCAGATGGATAGCGCAAATAACAGATTGTAGCCTGGTTGGAGTAAGAAATGGAGATAGACCCCGAAGTTAAATCAGAGATGAAGTGAACAATGGCAAACAGAAGACTTTCGGATGGAATATGAACTCAGAATTAGTTGTTATTCCGGAGACACGTCAGTGGACAATCATTGGACGTTAACATCAACAAGCTAAAGTTCAAAAACTGTACAAACAGTGGCTCTTTGATCCAACCAGGCAACTGACACTGACCGGAAAAATTAAGCAAGCTTTTATTTTATTTGAAACAATAGGTTTCAATTACATGGAAAAATATCTCTGATCTACTAATAATTGAAAAAATATATAGTATCTTTTTAAATCAAACGGAAGACAACGCATTATGGAATTATTCAAAATTAAACCAAAAGTTTCCAGTTCGGTAGTATAGTTGACTCAGATATTTTTAAAATGAATCAGTCAGCTAATACGGAAATACTTTTACATGTTTTTAGTTCCTACATATTATAAAAATAAAATTAACTTGTTTTTATTTTAATTATAATATTATTATTTATATTTCCATTTAATATAAATATACAGAGGACAAAACAAGAAAAGCAACGGAACTAAAGTTCTGCAAAACTATGACGTTGCCAGTTATAACGTATGACAGTAATACATGGCTGCTTTCAAACAGAGAACGAAGCCAAATCGGAGCTGCGGAAATGAAATTTCTTTGGCGAGTGAAGGCCGCACTCTTAGGACAAAATAGAAGTAACGTTATAAGACAAGATATGCAAATATTTAGCCTGAAGAAGATCAATGAGTATATAATCAACTGCAGTAGTTATCTAGAAAGCATGAAGAGAAAAAATTTGTCCAGTTTGGCAATGGATTGTAAGCCGAATAGTCGAAGGGGTGTTGTTCGTCTAAGGTGGTTTCCGGAACAGGCAGTTCTGCCCCTACCCATAAAGTGATGAAGAAGAATATATTTCCTTTTATTTTCATCTATTTTTCAAATCTGATTTTTTTATTTCTTTGTTTGATTCTAAAAAAAATCAATTACGTGGTTTTTTTAATTATTACTCAGAAAACGCTGCTGGATGGTTTATTATATTCGTGGTTTTACAATATAATTACTCAGCATTAATTGAATTGCGTAATTGCATAATTATTATAGTTTGACATGTTTTTACTTAATTCATTTATGACGTAAAATTAACTAATAAATGAAAATAATATTATATAACAGAATGTAGTAATGATTTTAGATGTTGAAGGTCAGTTGTATTTTACTACATCACAACGATGAAACGTATTTTACGATTCATTAACCTTCTTGCTTCATGTATTTATTATTTAATTAACGGATTAAAAATAAAAAATAATTATATAAACTATCGTATATCGATTGGTAAACAAAAAGGAAAATATTTTAAATAATGTGCTCTCATTTGCATATGAAACAGATCAAAAGTATAAACTAAAAAACATGTTCTATGAAATGTTTTGATTTGACCTAGTTTATTTGAGTCAATAGGTTTTCATTCTGTAAAAACATATGGCAAATAATTTTATTTTTATTTAGGCTGGATTAAAAAATCAATCGACACATTAGGGCCTACATCTAATTCATCAGTCATAACATTTAGTGTGACACATACCGCCAAACTATTTAGTTAGTTGATGTCAGGTATGTCCAAGTGGAATGTCATATGATACTTTGAAGGATAAAAACGAGGCCGCTCATTTTTACAAGTTTTTCTTTAAACAAAAAATAAATATCAAATTTCATTAAACTTTTCTAAATATTTATGGAATTATCAGTATTCTGTGAACCTAAAATTTCTACGGGATAGACAGAATGAACGACCTCACGCGTCAGATAATCATGGGTACAGATAATTCTCTCCAACAGAGTGGTAAATTTAATATTATAGCGGCTGTTGTACTAGGCTATTTATACTAACCCAAAACATTGTTCATGGTTATTAAGCTCATCTTCATCCCTTAGATCCCTTCTCCCTATAGCTCCCATGACACTATCCGTCATCTGCTCTTTGTATCATCCTCGATTCGTCCGTCTAGATGGAACCCATCTTATGTGACAACCTTTTGACTTTCATTCTTCGCAAATGACCGTACGAGATGAGTTCTCTTTCTTTAATTTCATTTATTAACTAGTGGTAATCGGCATCCGTTGCCACACCCAAGAAAAGAACACACATGTTGTTAATGGAAAAGATTTTTATTTTTTTTCATATAACTTTTTTTTAATGCATAATCTGTTATAAATAACAATAAATGCAACTTATCAAATAGATATAACTCATGAAAAATTACAACCCACTGGTGTAATTAACGAATTAGGCTATAACATTAAAAACATATTATACCGTTCTTAATTAATATTTACAATCAAAATTAGATAGTGCTTTTTTAAATAAATAAAAAAAATAAATAATAAAAAAAATAAAAAAAAAATAAATAAAAAAATAAACAAAACCTCCTATAAAACGAAAAAACAAATAAGAAGTAATAATGCACTTAACAGTACAGTTAGGACACACAAAAACTTTATCACTAGGTATCCTATTTACAGCCCTACCCACATTGTCTGAATCTAGTAAAGCATTGTTAAACTCAGGTAGACAGAATGGCTTGCCGACAGAATTCCCGAAATATCAGTTCGTTGAGCTCTCTGCAACTGTAATAAATTATAGAAAACCTTTTAATGGAATGCAAAATTCGTATAATGTATACGCATATTACGTATATAAATAACATTTTAACTAATCGTACAGGTATAAGAAACCCGTACGCCACTTACTTGTAAAGAATGACCTGGTGATACAACCTGTAATTCATTTAACAGTTATCTTTTCGTTTTAAGACCACTTTCTTTTCAACCCTTCTTTTCTTTATAAAATTATGTATTCCTATATTCTTCTTTTGTAATAATTTTTGTAAACTTAAGACGTACGAAATGCAATGTTCCTTTGTTAGTTAGACATTTTTAGATTCTTACCATTTTTAATTTTGTGCATGTTCATTAATTAAATTGTATGCAGGAGAGCTAATTGTTCCCCACTATTTTTAAATTACTACTTTTAAAATAATTATTAATACGATTATTATTATATTACTACTTTTATTTAATACTATTTTTATTTTTATATTACTACTATTAAAATTATTATAATTGTTATTACTACAACTATTTTTATAAATATTATTATTATTATTATTATTATTTGATAGTCTACATATAATTATGTTCCCTAAGCAGACTGATACTGACTGTAGGAACATTTCTTCAATAGATGAGCTCAATAATGTATTTTTAGATAGGGTTAATAATTTAATGGTTTTTCAAATGAATATAAAAAGCATTAATAGAAATTTTGATGATCTGCTATTATATATAAACAATCTCGTTAAGAAACCTGACTTTATTGTATTAACTGAAGCCTGGATTCAGACCGATTCCAACATAAATCTTTATAATATATGTGGATACGATAAGGTTTACTCGTGTACTGATAATAGGTGTGGTGGTATAGTAATGTTTTATAGAAATAACTTTCAATGTAATCTGGTAGAAAGCTCTTTGTACGGTGCTGACTCCCTGGTAATGAATTGTGATTGTGGCAATCTCAGTTTTACGTTAATCGGTATCTACAGATGGCATAACTATAATGTAAACACTTTTCTTGAAAGCTTTGCTGATCTTTTGAGTAGTGCTAAAAGAGGTATGGTTGTTTGCACCGGTGACTTTAATATTGATGTTAATGTATCTGATCGAGTCACCGATAAGTATTTACAAATTGTCTCAAGTTTTGGACTAGAAAATTTAGTTACGAAAAATACACGAGTTACCGAGTCTACTGCTACCTGTATTGACCATGTTTTATTCAGAGAATCATCGCAATCATCAGTTGTATCAGCGGTGATTGATGTTTTAATAACTGATCATAAAGCCGTCTGTCTGTATATTCCGCATAAAACTCTTAATGACAAAGTGCTGTCAAAGCAAATTGAAAAACTGAAAATTGATTATATGAAACTGAATAATGCCCTCAAGAATGAGAAATGGCTCTCAGTGTACAATAACTGTGATGCCAATACTGCATTCAACAATTTTCATGATATATTGTTGGGCTTGTTGCAAGAAGCTACATTTAGGACAAAATTAAATATCAAAAATCAAAATTACTACGAAAAAATCTACGTTAGGGAAAATTATAGGTACGTAATTATATGTACGTTTTTTACCAAAAATTACTAAGTTAAATTACTACTGGTGGCTATATTATAATAGCGATATTATAATTTTTATTTTATAACTATAACTACTTTACAATAATATGTTTTAACTAACACAACTTAAATATTTTAACTTTATACGAAATTAATTCAATAAATGAGCATAAAGAGACAGTTAAACTGTCGCAAAGAGAAAATTAAAAACTAATAAAACAGTTATTTTAAGACCTGGAAAAGTTTCTCAAGTTCTTGCTCACAGATCGATATTATATGATATTTTAGTTTATGTTTTAATAGATGGGGTGACATAATACTTTGTATATGGGGTGGAAGTACGTTAAAAAATCGCCTCTCAAGATAGAGAAATGACTTCTGAAAAAATGTACTATTTGGTTTTCTAGTTTTAATTTTTCCAGCGTTCCTAGTACCATAATTGGTTTTATTGGGATCAATTATTACTTCACGGTTACCACAAGCCCAAAAGAATTGTATCAGAACCTTGAAAACAAATAAATGCCTTACAGGAAGAACATTTACAACACGTTAAAATCACACTATTAGAATCGCCCTGGGAGATCCAGTACTGTAGCACGTTTTAGTCTGTTGACATCATTACTGTTGTCTAAGAGATTCAGTGCTAAGTGATTTACGTGGTTGTTTAGACGTTCGATGTATTTGCAACTGAAACTTCGTATTTCTTCTCGTACCGTCTGCACATCCATATCACGATGTATATCGGCATTGGTAATATACCACGGTGCATTCAGTATGATCCGCAGAACTTTTGATTGAAACCGTTGCAGAATCTCGATATTTGAAGTTGATGCTGTCCCCCATAACTGAATTCCGTAGGTCCAAATCGGCTTCAGCATGGATTTGTACAAAAGTAGTTTGTTGTCAATCGAAAGCTGAGAACGCCTACCAACGAGCCAATACATCTTCCTAAATGTTAAATCCAGCTGTTTCCTTTTCATCTGAATGTGTTTGCGCCAAGTCAGACCTCTATCTAAATACATTCCTAAATATTTTACATCTTTTGCCTGTGGAATATTCTTGCCATTCAGTTGGACAGGAGGACAAGTTGCCCTTCTGGTAGTAAACGTTACATGCGTAGATTTGCCCTCGTTCACCTTGATCTTCCACTTTGTCAGCCAGATTTCCAGCTCACTTAAATACATCTGCACTCTGCGTGTCGCAATAGTTGGGTCTGCATCACATGACATTATTGCTGTATCGTCAGCAAAGGTGGCAATGATTATATTTTCAAGGACAGGCAAATCAGCTGTGAACAGAACATATAAAATTGGTCCCAGAACGCTTCCTTGCGGAACACCCGCCTTGATCTCTTTCAAACCCGTTAAGTGATTTCCAACCCGGACTTGAAATAACCGCTTGCTAAGATACGAAACCAGAACACTGTACAGATTCTCCGGAAACACAGCTTTTAATTTATGGAGTAGACCAGGATGCCAGACTCTATCAAATGCTTGAACAACGTCTAACAGAACAGTCGAACAGTACTTCTTTTCCTCTAAACATTCACGGATGACGCTTGTCAATCGATGCACTTGCTCTATGGTACTATGCTGCTGCCGAAACTTAAACTGATGGTCCGGAATAAAATGACGATCTTCTATAACTAGTTTCAACCGCTTCAGACATATTCTTTCAAAAACCTTTGACATCACCGGGAGTAGACTAATAGGACGATACGAGGGGACCTCATTTTCCGATTTACCTGGCTTCAATATCATGATAATCTTTGCTACCTTCCACTGGCTAGGAAAATATCCTAAGCGGAACACAGCATTAATTATCATAGTAAGCATTACTAGGGCTTTTCTCGGTAATTCCTGTAACATCCTCCCTGTAATGAGATCGTATCCTGGGGCTTTCTGAGGATGCAATTCAGAAATCGCACGCTTAACTTCACGAACTGTAACCCGTTCCAAATGGTGCTGTCGCTGCTGCGGGTCCATTACTACCGACCTTAAAATTTCTGCTTCCTGTGCCGGGTCACATTGCACATCATGGGGCTGAAAACGCTGCTCCAAGTGATCTGCAAATAGAAGCGCCTTGTCACCAACACTTCTAGCCCAATCATTGTTCTCCATCTTTAACGGTGGAATAGGCCGGCAAGGCTGTTTAAACCTTTTAGTCGCCTTCCACAGGGAGTAATCTGTATCAGCCGTGGGACTTAGATTCTGAATATAATCATTAAACGTTTCTTCTTTTACATTCAGGATCATCTCCTTTAGTTCACGTGCAGCTCTGTTGAAGTTGGTTCTATCCTGCGGGTGACGAGAATACTGCCATAAACGTCTTAATCGGCGTTTCTGCACAATCATCTCCTTAATCGCTGTAGGATAGTCCAAGTACTTGGTAGTAGCTTTTTCTTCAGGTGTTGACTGCCAAGAAGCGGTCTGGATGGCCTCATTAAGGATTTCTACAGAATTTTCAATATCATCTGATGTTTGTAAAGGAATATTAAGTTGGATGTCTGATTGTAATAAGTTACGAAAATTACACCAGTCAGTTCTCTTACTACAAAATTTAAAAGGTTTTTCAGAACACAGTACTGTTGTGCTACCGTGACTAATATAGGCGTATGATCTGAAGACAGATCCTGACTGGAGCGTACCGCAAGGTAATTGTTAGAAATACCTTTGGTAACTACAAAGTCCAATAAATCTGGTAACTTACGTCTATCAGTCGGCCAATATGTAGGCTCACCAGAGGATAAAGTGTTAAGGTTATTAATTTGAACTGTTTTGTACAATTCCCTGCCTCTTGGATTGGTAAGTCTCGAGCCCCAAAACGTATGCTTAGAATTATAATCTCCTCCAGCTAAAAATCTTGCACCTAATGTGTTGAAAAATTCTTGAAATTGATCTTTGCTAATGTTATGCCGAGGCGGGCAGTAAACAGATGTTAAAGTTAAATCTCCAGCCCAGTCTGTAATACAAACGCTTGTTGCCTGAATATGATCTGTTCTATATTTAGGAAGCTCAAAGTGTTTAATCGAATTTCGTATAATCACAGCCGTTCCTGCGTGCGCCCTATTATCGGGATGAGTGGTGACATATATGCTGTAATTTAAAAGTCGCATATAGCGCCGTTCAGTAAAATGGGTTTCTGAAACAAGCAACACATCTATTTTATTTTCATTTAAAAATACTTCTATTTCGTGACGGCGTTTTATCAAACCGTTCGCATTCCACACTGCTATAGTATGGAAAAGATGAATTAAATTTATTTATTTAATCTTAATGCTAGGGGATAAACAATGGTTTTGATTTTTTGTATTTGGTGTATTTGGTGTATTTGGTGTATAATAGCAAATTTTTCGATGTGCCAAATCGGGTGCAAGAATCGAGAAAGTATGCGTAGAATCAGTACATCTTACCCTTTGAATTTACCGCTAATGATTGTTACCTCTATTAAATTTGGTTTCAGTTTTATTATTCTGTGTTGTTTGATTTATTGCAGTGTATGTGATTGTTGCGTGCAACATAACTGAAATATGTAACTTTAAGTGTGTTAATAAAGAAATTTATAATTATGTAGTTTTCATGGCATCAATAATTTGTGTAGAGATTTACGCAAAATAAAATATTTCCATGGTAATCACAATGCATTACATCTTATAATTGTTTTGACTGACAAAAACTGTTTTTATTTTTACCAACAAAGATTCACAGGGTAAAAATCGCAAAAAACCCTGTCTTTTTTATTTGATCGGCACCATATTTTACAAAAATCATCCCAAGACTATTATGTTCTCTGAAAATTTTATCAAAATTGGTCTAGCGGTTTAGGAGTCCATAGGGAACATACATAGATTATACACACATCCTCTTTTATATACATACAGATAGATAAAAATTTTGTGTTACTTTCTTTACAATTTCTTCATTCCTAGCTCAAACTAGCACAGCCAGTTGACAACTTTTCCCTTAGAAACTCATTTTTGTAACTGCTATTCCTACTTAAAATCTTGTTTGTATAGTCCAAACTTCGAAAACATAAATGGAGAAGCTTTCAACAAAAATTCAGAAAAATTCTCTTAATGCTACAAGATATAAAAAATTAGGTTTTCTTGGTTTTACATCTGACTTTTAAAATATCTGCTAAAGAATACGGAAAAATCTAGTTAATGAGCCGATTTTTAGAAAATTGCAAAAAAGTGGAAAACTGCACGAATAAACTCCTACTTCCGGTTGACCAATTTTGATAGAAATGTTTGTGGTGGATCCCCAAGTAGTACCTAATTTAAGTTTCAAGTTTCAACATCGTACAATATTCCGTTTTTTGAGATATTGTGTTCACACACAGACCAATATTGCTAAAAATATGTTTTTTTGGGGTTTGGGGACCTGAAAACATGTATTTCCGATGAAAATAGATTTCAAAAAATTTCCATGAAAACAATACTTTCCTTCCCTATAGGTATATTTATGTAAAAATATATAAGAGAAAGTAAAAATAGCAACCTCTGGAAATTTAGAAAAGATAGCAAATTAAAATGGTAGTTTACAGATTCAGTAACCATGTGGAATTCACAAAAACAAAGATAATTTATTTATAAAATGGGCAAGCAACACCTGTTGTATTACTTGAAATTGACATGACCTAACCTCTGTATTATGTGTATCTTGTGAAATTGACATAAACTCTGTATAAAAATTGTTAAAGCAGTAAATGTTGACAAATATCTTTTAATTTTTATTTTTTTTTAATGGGTTTAATTTTTGTTATCACGAGGAATATAGCAAAAACAACACGAGTAAAGTAGTAACGCACAGGCAAGATGTGTGAACATTACAACACGTTCGTATAATTTAATCTCAGTCTTTTAGGCAACTGACTGTTCCTTAGTGACAAACTGGCGTTTGAGGCACTGAGACGTCCTTATAATATCAAGGCAGCTATAAACCAGTGCTGCGTGCGCAATCACTACTTATCTACAATAATATAACTACGCGTTAACACAAGCAACTAGTGTGCAAAGAAGTAATGAAATATTACATTTATGACTAAATTGTATTCAGGATTTCAAAACGGTAGATCTTTTTTTTATCTGTACACAGTATTTAATAACACCCAATTCGAATACAATCCTCTTCTCGAATACAACCTCGATAACTCGGACCAGTTTTGGAATAAAATGTATTTTTAGCGTAGTAAATGAGTTGTTTTACTGACGATAAATCGATATTCTCAGTAGGTAGGCCTACATTACTCGAATTCACTTGCCAGTGGGCAAGCTAATTGCACTTACCCCGCCAGCTGTTGCTTCGCAGCAAACTGATGACTCAAATCTCTCCTTTCCCTCCCTAGAAAAGAAACTTTGATAGTCATGAAAAAATTGTGCTGGTATGTGTGACTTGCCAGGACACAATAAAATTGTAGAAGAAGAAAAACACGTGTGAAAGAACATTTTATAAACATTTAAAAAATATCGATGGCTGTTCTGATGTTGATGAGAAAGACATTAACAATTGGTTGCTATTTGACAATGACGGAAGTTATAAAGCAATCACAGAGGAAGAAATTGAAATATGCAGTGTGACAAAAAATGAAAATGAAGAGGATTCAATGTTCATGAACCAGGTGCGGTTATGACCCACACAGAAGCAGTAGCAAACTTAGATAAATATTGATGGTTTATTTCGAGAGTCAAGCCGAAACATCGCCTCTAGTTTCTAAGCATCAAGCTTCTAATGCTAAAGAGGATGTGAGATCGAGATGCTCGTAAGCGATACAAAAAAACTGAGGCAGCAAATGTTCACTGCCTTTTTTACTACCTTTTATAGTTTGTAACTATATTGAGTACATTGTAAAATATACAAACAGCATTATGTGTTTTAGGTGAAAGTTAGATGGGAATAATTTTTAAACTACTTTAATTTTTGATAAGTACATGTTCTTTTTTATCATTTTTACCTCATTCTCTGGATATCTCGGATTTTCAATAACTCAGATCGCCCCTAGCCCCAGTTGATCCGAGTTAACGAGATTCTTCTGTAATTAAATACAATTTCTGATTTATTTATTTAGTGTTAATATTTTTCTACTAAATTTAATAACAATCAAAGGCGTTAAGACTGTAAGCCAACTCATCCTTTCACGTTTCGAATACTACTTTAATAACGACTCCTATACTGCGTTCATGGAGACTTGAAATTAAGCAGTTTTGAACAACTGTTTCAGCTAATTACTTTTTGGCCTGTTATCTTGATTGACTGGCTAACAGCTAACGGTTCACAAGAGGAATTCATGGAGATGTTTAGATGATGTAGTATACGAATAAAGTATGTGCTATAAATAGATTGTTTCTTAAATTAACATAGCCGCCTTGGAACCAGTCCTCCGGTTCTAACGCTATGAATGAATGGTTTTTAGTGATAGACAAAAAAACATATTCATTGATTGTATCTTGCTAGTGCTTCAATTTTGAACCCAGACCTGGTACATTACTCAGAAAATAATGTAAATATTATATGCAAGACGACTACTCCCATATTCATATGTTTCTTACATTCTCATTTGCCCATAACAGGCAGATGGAGTGTTAAATTTTTTTCACTTGGTCTGTTTCTAATCATATGGTGAGCCAATCATATGACTGAAGCATTTAAGAACAGACGAGGTAGAGGTGTAAAAGACACTAGTTAGAGTTATCTACTCTCAAAGTAATGAATTTCATTATACAGCCTGATCCTGTGGTGAATGAAGCGGAGGTGACATTTGCAGGGTTGAAATAAGATGCTTTTTAGAGGAACTGATGTGCTAATAAGCATACTTTACCACTCGGTGAGGAAGGAATCGTAAACCACCTCGCTCCTCATTTTACTAAGTAAAGCCTCTAGAGGTTCACTGCAACCTTTCAGCTGATGACCTAAGCAACAACATGCAAAAGAAAACATTTTCATGCCGAACAGGCTTCAGAAGATGAAGAAGGAGGGAAAGGAGGAGGAGCGGAAAAAGAAAAAATAATAATACCTATTAAATCCGAGAAACATTTCTTTTTCTAATTTTTCCAACCTTTTTCTACATAAAAACTACAACTTTAATATTCCCGGAGTTAATTTTCAAGAAAAGACCAATTTTTTTTGTTTTCTCCGCAAATTAGATTAATTCTTTACTCTTTAATTGTCAAATTCTCTATAGTAATATCAGTTACAGATACCCACGTAGAATTAATTACAATTAATTATATCAATAACACATTGTATCGTAAAGAAGATAATTGTTTAGTGTTCTTTGTTCTCTACATTCTAATTAACCGATTAAATTACAGGTGACGATTATATACAAATATATATATATATATATATATATATATATATATCGATATGATAAGATGTATGACGATTAAACAAACGACCCAATTGTAATTTTCCATCTTTATCTCCTTATTAAACTGCATTTAAATATTATTAAAGTTGAACGAACTTAAGTTATTGGTTTTATTGAAAATATGTTTTTCTTATACACCACATTTTCATAATCTGTACAGTTTACAGTTAAAGAAGCACTGTACTTATGAACGAAATATGGAAACGATCAGAAAAAGAAGATTAAAGTTTTACAGTCACTTTTTTAAGTGAATTACAAAAAAATTGAAAAACCAAATTGTCAGGACACTAACCAATAGACAAAGGCCCAACCGGTGTTTTGCTTTTGTTCTTCGTAGAAACCCTTGAATTAGTAATCAGTTGTTTTATTTTGGTTTAATCCATTATGTTTTATCGGTTATTCCAGTTATCTCTATATCATTTCTCACTTCTTTAAACTATCTATACGACAACTTACGTCTAACTTAGGTTCCTATCTTAAAGATTTGTTAATCATCCGTATCATAAAGGCCTACATTGTCTGTAGAATTTTCGTTTAAGTTTTATTATTGTTTCCATTGATACTTTGTTTTTTTTTTTAATGAACTTCTTCTCATCCTCGGAACTTCGAAACCTATATTGTCCGTCTACTATGTTCGGACCCATTATCTTACGGAGGATCTTTCTCTCAAATTTCTCTGCTTTTCTTAGACCAGTCATAACAAAGGATTCTTTCACGTACAAACAAACAGGTTTTATCACAGTATTAAAATGTCTGATCGTATATGAACGTTAAAATATCTCGTAGTGTTTTCTTCTTTTATAGTTGGTGAGTTCTTCGGAGGGCAACAGCTATCTTTCCTTATCTGCTGTTGTTCGCTTCTTTTTTCATTGTTACGCCGGCCGCATTGGGGTAGTTGGTAACGTGCTCGCCTCTCATCATACGGTCTTGGGTTAAAATCCCATTCAGGCACGGCATATATTCATACGTTACAAAAAATCATTTCATCTTTCACCATCTGCATTAGCAGTAATTGCAGAAAAGTCGGACGTTAAACCAAAAAAAAAAAAAAATATTCATTGTTATTCAGTTGTACTTCCTGAGTTACTTAAACCTATCAACTTTTCCAATTGTTTCGTATTGTGTCTGTATATGAGGTGGGGCTGTTGTGTTGTAACACATATTATTTTATACTAAAATTTTATTTATTTACTTATTTGTAAAGTTATTTTGATCTCTTGTATGAAAACTCTAGAGTAAAAAATAATTAAAACTTTATTAAACAGATGGTTCAGTTTGAAAAGTAATTCATTGCTAAGACCCTGATTCATTTCCGACTATTATAGGAAAGTTAACTTCAATACTATGTGAAGATGATTCAAATGAAAAAATCACTGATAACGTAAATAGTTAATGTGTTAACCAATTCAAAAATAAAACTATGCATTGACAAAATTCTTTTAATCTAGAACGCAATTTATTTTGTATGTGCAAAAGGAGTACCAATAAATCAATAAGGACGTGAGAAATTCCTTCCAAGAACTCAATCACCGTTGTTTTGGCTGCCATTGAAGATACCAAATTGTAATATTATCCGATCAGAAGTAAGACAGTCATGAATTGGCCATACCCGGAATTATTTTCAATGATATTTCAGTAACAGTTTTATAAGATGGTTTTACACGTAATACACGTAAAATAAATACCGGAAGTTCATTTAACAGCCACAGTTATCAACGACAGATCACAACGACGTGTTATTTTTGTGTACAGCATTAGGAATAGGTTATAGTATTTGACGTCAAACTAGTCTCGGACAGTCAAGAACACTACTGTATTTTTATTTCTTGAGATTATAAGTCATTTTCATTTTGACAAATTTGTATGCGAAATACTGAGTGAAAGCAAAAGATTTTAAAAATTTTGGGAAGTTTATGAAAAGTAACGGATTGAACAGATTCGCTTTATTGAAATTTTTTTTTTTTTTAAATATGACAAAAATTATAAAATAAATTTTAATAAATAGTATTCAATAAATTTTGTGGAAAGCTTCTCGATTTGTGGCTTAGATGATGACTCCAATCAAGATTTAAAAGTACAATAATAGCTACGGAAGTAAGTTTCCTGGTGACTAAGCTAGAGAGAGTTAAAAATAAAAAGATTTTCTAGGAAGAGGAAAAGAATTGTTATTATTATTGACAAAATTGGAGGAAGATTTATCTGGTTTCATCATTTACAAATAATGGAGAACGTTTGCCCCATTAGATTTGTCTATGGGTACCAGCTAGACGCAGGAAGCCAGACGACCCAAAAATGTGTGAACAGATGGTTTTTTGACTGATATGGAGAAGAGTGATCCAGGGATGAAGATATATTTCATAGGAATGAATGGAGTTTTGGGTTGCGATGAACTGGCAAGTACTGTAAAACAAAGGCTATAATAATTTTTTAGCCTTCTTATCTCCCGTTATACCCATCCCGTCCCATCACGAAGATATTCCAGTTCTACGCAGAAAAGCGAAGAACGTTTTTTAGCAAATGGAGCAAGACAGTCTTGGAACATTAGTGTACCGCACTTGACCCAAAAGGGGAAGGTCAGTACATCAACCCTAAGGATCATTGTAACTTTAACGATGTAATATTAAAGAAATCTAATTAACTAGTACCAAATTCGGCACCTGTAAACTTAAGCCCGACTACATTTCACTGCCGCCTTCTGCTGTTCACATTCGGAACCACTGTATCTATCAAATCCATATTAGTTAATATGGTTATTCACCATCTTGTTTCTTCCCTCATAAAGGGCCAATTTTAGACCACGTGAAGTGACTTTACACGTTTCTAAATCCGTTTTTGCAGCCTACATTCTCAGCAATCGCTTACTGTAGGCTTTACTCCTCTATTCTGTTCACCCATTGTTCTGTTTTTGCTCTTCCTGAAAGACCATAACGTCCGTAATAAGTTGTCTGAATTTGGTTCAGTTCGTTAAGTTTTCTCAGATTATTCCGGTTTTTTATTATTATTCTTACTATTTATCTTATTATTTATCCTATTATTTATCGCATTTTATTATTTATACGGTTTTCTTATAATTTATCCGACACCTTAGGTCTATGGTTTAGTATCTTAAAAATGTGTTGTTTAACCGGTTTTCATCAATTCTAGACAGGTGCCCGTGGAATTTCCGTTTTCATTTCCTAATCGTTTCCATTAATCGTTCATTTTTTGTACAGTTTTCCTCGGCCTCGTAAACTATATTGTCCGTCTACTAACTTCGGATCCATTACCTTGAGGAGGACCTTTGTCTCAAGTTTTGTTTTCATCTCTTAGACCTTCTCGGTCATTCTAAGGTACTCACTCGCAAACAAAAACACAGGTTTTATCATAGCATTATAATCTTTAATCTTTGCGTGTCTTGAAAGTGCTTCGTACACAAGTGGTGAGTTCCTCAGAGTGCACCGGGCGTCTTTCCTCGTCTGATGTTCTTCGTTCAGCATCTCAGTCAGAATCTTGTATTACATACATTATAAAACATGGTTTGTCACGTTTTTTTTTTTAAATAATAAAAAAACAAGATATCCAATAAATATTTCCTAAATAGATATAAGTAAATATTTAGTAAAGGATTTATGATTTTCTGAAACCGACAAGGAAATAAAGTGTATGACTAATTATTAAATTACAGAGATTGAATGTTTCTCTTTAATATGGTAGTTACAACACAACTACTGACACAACTATTTTCATTCTCGTTCAACATCATCATCCACCTCAGTTTAGGTCACCTGCACCTGTTCCCGCATCCATCTCTTCCTCGGTCAATCAATATCTCATCTTCCCAACGGTATATATTGACACCCTTGCAACGACAAACGACTTGAGATATTTTAAAAGACTGGTTAACCAATTTTCTCTGTACTTTTTTTTTAATGATACTGCTCAAAGTTGTTACACTAAGCTTTGTTCCTATATCATTGTTCTATAAACTGACTTTTTTAGCCTTCTCAAAAATTTCATCCCAGCAACCTGACTGTGAGACGCTTGCTCCATACAATTGATCTATACTTTACTAATGTATATTAATACAGGAGAGATAATATTTCATTAATCTCAATTGAGTATCTCTCCTAGCGTTGTTTCTTAAAGAATAATATATGTTATCATAAACAGAGAGAAAGAGTTAAACTCGTGCAGTTTCTATTGATCACCTTAACCCCTTTCATTCCTTGTTCACATAAATTGTTTCACCTGGAAGATTCCCGTTGAAGTTTTGATTAGGACTGTTATCTAGTAGATTTACCAGAAAAACAACTTTACTACTATAAAAATCTGAAAAAGAAATAATTAATACTGAATATTTTACCTTAGCTGATCACATAATTTATCTGCCATAGGTGATCGAAAAAATTATATTGGAAAAATTGTGCCCGCGAGCTTATCAGTAGCCTCAGAAGGTTGCTGTTAAAACTAACAAACATTAAGGTCTACTTAAAAATTACTGTTAGCATTGAAATATGTTTGTTAATTTTAAAAGTTTTTTTGAGAGGAATAGAAATAATAATGCATTGTTGTATGATAGTTTCCCCGTTTTTTCCCTTAGGCGCATGTGATCGTAATTGAAATGTTTTTCTTTTGACAAGATTTACACTCAGAGCATACATTTTTTAGAACTATAACTCTTCGGGACAATATATAAATAATATGAACTGATTTAGGGTTCACAACTTCGTTTTCATAAAAAAAAAATAAAAACGTTTAAGGTTTTCTTCTGAAAATATATTAAATTTTTATTTAAACTTGTAATTTAAGGCTCACAATATTTAAAACCCTTTTATTTGAAAAAATATTAAATTTTATAAAGGTCGGTCCGTTGTCGTAGTGGTTAGCGCATCTGGCTTCTACGCCGGGGTCCCGAGTTCGATTACCGGTATGGTCTGGCATTTTTTCATTACTTATTTCCATATATCATCATTCTTCACCTTCTGCATTAGCAGAAATTGCAAAACAGTCAGACGTAAACAAAAATATAAAAGGTAAACATATCTAAATGAATAAAAAGAAAATAATAAAATAAGAAACTAAAACAAAATAAAAATGCGTATAAAGGAGAATAATTAAATAACTTTAGTCCATGTAGACGTGTTTATTTATTTATTTAATTAAAGTACAAAACTGATGATGATATGAATCAAGTTCGTAGCAGATTCATTGTTAGAAATCATAACAAGTAACTCTTCACAAGTACGAATTAAACAAGGAAATAGAGCTTACTTTGTCACTGTAAAATTGTTTAAAAATACATGAATAAGTAGAAACATAAAAAATTTAAAAAAAAATATATATATATATATATCTGTGTGAGTGCAGGTGTGTGTGTTTGGTGCGCCCAGTTATAACCTATGGCTGTGAAACGTGGACTTTTTTTATTGTCTCCACATAAGCCTACATAAGCTTACTACTGCCTAGTTCATCAGCCGAAAGGCTGGATTGAACCTCTAAAGGTTTTTTATTATGTAAAACGAGGAGTGAGGTGGTTTGCCATGCCTTCCTCACTGAGTGGAAATGTATACTTATCAGCATTCCAGTTCCTCTGAAAAGCATCTTTTTTCCACCCTGCAAATGACTCATTCGCCTCATTCACCACAGGGTCTGGCTGTATAATGAAATTCATTACTCTCAGAGGGGATAACTCTAACTATTGTCTTTCACACATTTTTCTCTTTTGTTCTTAAATGCTTCAGTCATATAATTGACTGACCATGTGATAAGAAACAGTAATATTTTTTGTAACTCTGGAACTAGCAGATCGAGTGCAAATAATTTAACACTCCACCTGCCTGTTTTGGGGAATAACATAAGCTTATGCGTAGGTTATTTCGTGACGTGATGTATAGATTTAAAAAAACAGACCTTGACGGGAATTGAAACCAGAAACCCTGGCATAGAAACCAGTTTCGCTGATCACAACACATATGAGAAAATTTTATCCGACAAAATTACAACATGCGAAGAAGAGGTTCAAAAGAAAGATTTTAAGAAGAATTTTTGGACTGGTATGGGAAGGAGATGGCTGGAGGGCGTACGTAAAAATGAACAATTAAAGTAAGTAGCGGAGAGGATTAGACGAAGTTTATGGGAAGCCCAAAGACCACAACGGGCTATCGAGGTACAAGAAATTATTAATCTACATATCACCCGTTAAGGAACCAACTCACAACCGCAAGGCTGGTTACGATAATTTTTTTAGTCTAAAACTTGGCTAGATTTGTTTATTTACGGCCGATTTGCGTTAGCCAAAATCGATTGTTCTAATTTCCGTTAACCAAATACAAACAAAAATATTTTTTTTCAATAAATTATTTCCCTTTTTCAATAAATATTTATGAAATTCTCACGCTCGTCTGATTCAATAATAATTTAGAAGATAAGAAATACAATATGAAATAAAAATTTTAGGCGAGCCTAATCCTAAATATTAACTTGAGAAATTATCATAATGTTATCAGGAGTTAAACATGATTAATTTTTAGATTATTAGCACGTTTATGCCACAGAATGTTTTAAATATATGTCACGAGATACATCAATAAAAGGACGTCGAACAAAACTAACCATCATTTACTCATTGCTGTAACACCCGTATTGTATAACTAAATGATTAATAAAAAATCAGGTTACATTTTATAAATTAATTTTATATTTTTTTGTAAAAAAAACAATAAAATTATAAACAAACAATCTTAAACTGGATTTTGAAATAGGGGTGTGAAATCAGTGGAATACACGCAATAGGAGACAATGTTCTCCGATACTTATTGCTGGTTAAGCTTCGCATTATCTGCATTAATTACAACTCAGGTAAGAATATTAATTAATAACATAAACATTAAATTTAAATTAATTTAAATTATAATCTACAAATATTATTACATAATTAATTAACATAATGATTGCAATGATAATTGTGATCACAATAACAAAGGTTTTTAAGTTCTGATCTTCAATTTTATTTCCATAATTTTAATAATTATTTATTATAATTATTATATTATTATAAAAGTTAATTAATTATTTATAAACATATATTTTTTTATAAATACAACCATAAAAATTTATAATAATTTAATAAATAAAACTTTAAATAACTTTAATATTTTATTATAAAAATACATAAAAGACTATAACGACATTTTAAGACGTGGCATTTTCTAACAGATGTTACTGTTTCTGAACTGTTATATCTGTATTATTAAGTGTAAAAGGTTTTTACTTTAAATAGTAACTGGAAAGAATGATAGAAGTGTAAACAAAATGTAAACAATGCATATTGTGAGGTTAGGCAACTGTTTTAAATATAAATAAACAAATTACGTTATAAACATTATAATATAAGAACAATAAGGTTATTTATTAGGTAAAAATTACTAGTATTTTATGCAGTAATTTTTATTTATTTACATTATGCTTAAAAAAACATTTAATTTATTAATAATATATATTTAAAAATAACCGGTATTCGATTCTTAAAAGAGTCTTCAAAAGGAACTTTTCCCATAAGGTAATATTCTATTATTTATAATATTTTTAACGTGCTTAGTTTTCATCATGGCCGGCGTTTTTATCATAAATATCGGTTTATAAGTACAGTAAAATCTCATAAACTTGACAAATAATGAACGAGAGATATTTCCGATTGTGCTAAAATACTGAGTATTCCAAAATGTTTCTATAAAATATCAACAAAATTTACTATTGTTAATTGATGAGTAACAAATTTAATAATAAGATTAATATGACCACAACAAAGATTGTTTTCAAAAAAATATTTATATTTTAACAACATACAAAAGTTAATTTTATCATCAGAAATGCAAAAAGGATTACGAATAAAAGTACACATATCATTTACTTACTTTATTATAAGAGACTTGTTATACCGATAAATTGAAGGCGTCAAAATGTGGTTACATCGAAGGATATTGAAGATGAGCTGATTGGATGATGTCACAAACGAGAATGTTATCAGAATGGCATATAAGAAGAAGAAGAAGAAGAAGAGATAAAAATTCATAGATTGCAATACTTAGGTCATGTGATGAGAGGGGAGACGTACAGCTTTCTTCATGTAATTATTCAAAGAAAAGTACAGGCAAAACAAGTAGGACTAGAGGACACATCCTGGCCGGACAACTTGAGAATATGGATAAGGTGGCGCTCCATTAATTAATTAAGAGCTTATTAATTGAATAGCACCCAAAATCATGGTTACTAAGATGATTTCAAACTTTCTTAGATTTCTGTTTGAAAAGTTACGAAGTCTTCTAATAACCGGGAATTTTCGGACTGACAACTTTTCAACAAGAGAATTTCTGTGATTTTCAAGGTCAAAGAATTTTTAAATCGTCTTATTGTAAATTAGTAAAGCTACTATGCTACGCAAATCAATTGGGACAAGACAAAAAAACTATGTTTTTATTCATTCTATGCCTTGATATACACTTATAAATATCTATTAGTACGAAATATGTACTCCTTTAGCAGAAATAATCTCTTAAAGACGTTTTGACATTGCCTCTACTAGATTGGTGCACATTTTCTTGACTTCATTGTCATGGAACGATACTTTTATAGCATTAGTTATCATGCTTTGTTTTGTGGTAAACCATCTAACTTAAACGTTTCTTCAAAATATTTCACAAGTTCTCGATGGAATTTAAGTCTGGTGAATTACTAGGCCAGTCAAGCACATTAATTTGATTTTCCAGCATTTCTTGACCAATTTTGAATTATGAGAGAAGCTATTTCATGTTTAAATTTCCCTCCAAATGTTTGCGTGAATGGAAAAATTTTACGTCGTATTTCTATGTATTTGCTTGAATTCATCATACCTTAAACAAGAACTAAGCTGCTGGAGCCATTTGTCGTGAAAAACCCTTAAAACATCTGTTTCAGAGGATGTTTTACAGTTACATTTACTGAAAAAAATGGTATATCTCAATTAATTTGAACAGTATAGTAAAATCAGAAATCTTTTTTTGTGTTATTGACATTAAAATTTTAATTTACCATTGTGTTTATTTTTCATAGCTAAAAAAGCGTGTCATTGGATGTATGCTTCTTTCTTTCCAGTATATCATGTTAATGTTTCTAGTTTAGTTATAATATTTGCTAGTTGTATATTTTCTACACAGTCCCAAATAAAGAGTTAAAGATAAAATAAAACCTTAGAGAAGACGACACCAAAAGAAAAAGAAGAAACTTTTAATGTTTTGATATTACATTCAAAGGAAGAAACTAAGTTACCCCACCATTTTGTAAATTCCCAACACATCAGGAATAGCTTGATGTAAAAACTCAAATGCTAGAGTACAAATCGTTTAAGAAACAGCTTTATAAAACTTGTCTCAAACCTGCATTTAAATGGTTTCTGTGTCAAACAAGGATGCCTAATATATTAGTTTCATAAATCAAATTTTTATATTTACAAAAAATCACATGTTTTTTTAATTTTCCTATGAGATAAAATTTCAACTTCATTTCACACTTTACTACTTTATTATTGTTACATGCTATAATTGTGACAATTTACTGCTGTTACTAGTAAAGTAGTAACTTTACACTTTACTATTGCTGCATGCTAAAATTGTGGCACGTCACTAATGCTACTAATTTAAACTTTACTATTGCTACATGCTAAAATTAAGACACTTTACACTTTATTATTGCTTATTGTATAAGTCTAAAAATTAAGACTATGTTAAATTCATTACTTATCAATTCATTTTTACCTTTTTATAACTACTTTTTAATTACTTGCTGCAATAAGCATGTCATTTTGTAATGTTCAACAAATATTACACAATTCATTCAGCGTTTATTTATAAATTAAATAAATTTTAAAACAAATCTGTTTTAAATAAGCATAAGAATAAGTAGGTTTTTGGTCAAACATTTTATCATTGAGATTAGCAACAAGCAATCAATTCTGTTTCTTGTGTTGTGAAGGTGGATATTTAAGTTTTATAAAAAAGTATTTTATTTTACATACATTATCACTTCAAAAATGTACAAAGAAAATTACATGGTTTATATTTTTAAATTATCGATCTCTTAGTTGCGAAACCTTTAATTTTGCTGACAAATATATTTGTGCCGGTACATCGTTCACAAACTTCAGTAAATATACATTAAAAATTCATAATTATAATTAAATAGTAGAGTAATTCCAGGTATTATATTAATGTTTCATAGAATAAATTGTGGGGATAATATTTTGCCGACGCAACATAAAAAATGCCGGTATTTACCGTCATTCAACAATAAACATAGACAAGGTCTATTCTACAATCTTTGGTCTTTTGTCACGAATTTCTTATTCTGTAAAAGTAACTAAATTTGGCCTACGTGCCACACTAAGCTAGATTTGTTGCTAAAAATTTTCGTAGTGGATGTTTTACAAAGCAAAATATTTTCCAAAAAGAATTCTACAAGGTAGAGATTGTGATACATTAAATTAGAATTACACATTGTTTTTACTTTTTATATTTAAATTTACAACTGTACAGCTCTGCACAACCAGTAAATATTTTTACAATTTATTTAAAATATTCCTCAAACATCTTTAAGGAAAATACCGATCGTTTCTAAGTAGGACCTTCGTGTTTAAATGTCATACTGAATGCTGCTTGACATGACCATCCTGGTCGTCTACCGGGTTCAGTACCTAAAACAATAAAATAAACTATAACTGATTTATTAAGAAAAAAATGTTTATCTTTAATGTAACCTACTGATTATTACATCGCAGTTATCATTAATTGTACAAATAATTATGTTTAGCGGCAGAGACAATGCACCAAGTCTCATCGGTCTTTCCCCATTCAAAATGAATTGCCAGACACAACCGCACACGTACACACAGGCACACAAACACTCTTAAACTGTACCATATTGTCCACTATGGTATAGTCGACAACTGTACCATATTGTCCACTATTGTATAGTCGACAATATGGAAAAAATATGGCAATATACGTAAAACTAATAAACCAATACAATTATTTTATATTAGTAAAAAAGTAAATGAATAAAATGTTATGGGCCTCTTTAATAAGTAAACTCTTCTATTAATTCTTTCCTGTATTTTACCGTCTCCCTTAAAACCCCTACCAATTTATTCCAGTTTTTACCGTTAATCCATTCTCTTACTTGCTCTATACCTAACACGTAGTTATAAAGCCATATTTTCCTGATAAATCCTAACACTGGACGGACTCCTAAAAAGTGCTTTGTTTTGTTTATAATCAGTATTATGAGCACGATATATTATTTTAATTTAATATAACAAGAGTAGGACACCCAAGAATGGTCCTCCAGTTAGTACTGAACTTTATAGTGTTGGTCTATTAGCAAAAACAATAATAAAATTATGTATTGCTTGAGTCCCAGCTCCGTGTAGTTGGAAGGAATGCAGTGCGTTGTTATAATAGTGGGAGAATGAATGAGTTAGTAGTGTTTCACAGCTGATGCATTTGTAGTGGTAGCGTGTACTACCTAGACTAAAAATATATTCTTATCTCCGGCGCATTAATTTAACAAATACCTACCGGGTTATTAACTTGATCGGACTCATAATATTTAACTTACCAATGTATATCACAATATGTAAATAAATAAATGTAATAAATACAAACAAATATGTTAAACGGAAAGTTTGAAAACGAATGTTTTCTATCAGAGTAATACAACAATCGTTCTCCCAGCATGCGTCACTCATTCAGAATACCTCACCCGCACCCTTCAACCCGCAACTACACGGAGCTTGGAACCTCACAGTACATCAAGATTAATTACAAAAAAAATAACAGAACAACTATACAAGACGATGTATGATAAATTTGAATTACATGACAACCCTCTCATACAAAACATGTACACTAGGGCGATACCCGGTGCACAGCGCAGACGGTTGAAGCGGCTCTGGGCAAGAGATCTTCTTGTAGGACTGTGGTGATAACTGCACGCTCCTTCAAGTAAATCAAGTTTTGGAACATTAGCTTCACATTTAGAAATTGTTGTATTAATATAATAACAGATACTAAATTTCAATTGAAAGTGACAAAAAAATATTTTATACATCGATACATTTTTTGAGGCTTTGTTAGAATAAAGAAGTACGATGAAATTTTGTAATATGTTGTTTAGGTCATCAACCAAAAGGCTCGTTTGAACCTCTAGAGGTTTTACTAAGTAAAACAAGGAGTGAGGTGATTTACTTCCTTCCCCATTTAGTGGAAAAGTATGCTTATCAGCATGCCAGGCTCTCTGATAAGCATCTACTTTGCACCCTGTAAATTATAACACCATCACTTCATTCACTACAGGGTCTAGCTATATAATGAAATTCATTACTCTCAGAGGAGATAACTCTGACTAGTGTAATTGACACCTCTACCTCTTCTGTTCTTAAATGCTTAAATCATATAACTGGCTGACCATGTAATAAGAAATCTACTTTTTTGTAGCCCTGGAGCTAGCAGATCGAGTGCAAATAATTTAATACTCCATCTACCTGTTATGGGCAATTTTGTAATATAGTGCAGGGCTAAATACAATTTTTTGAAAAGAATTTACAAGTCTACAATACGATTTCTTATAAGAAGTCCAATTTCTTGACTGTAAATAAATATTTATTGTCACGTAAAATAAATACATTATTTAAGACATATCAAAATTTTGTACGGGATTGGGATGGTTATGCTACCGCATAGAAAACAAAATTAGAGGCTGACCAGGAATTGGCTTGGAATGGTTAAGATAAACTCTGTATAAACCTTGACTAAGATATCTGCATATATTAGTTAAATATAAGTAAATAATAGATTATTATTTTTATGACTGGTTTTTTATTCACAAAATGTTTGCTTTCACAAGTCATCTTTTCTTAATTTCTTTTTATAGATTAATTCACAATTTGAAAATAAAGAAATAATAAAATAATGAATATTTTAATAAAAAAAACTATGTAAATAAATTCAAAACTGAAAGTATTAATAAATAAAAATATAAAATTAACAGAACCCTCCGGGTTCGTCTAGTGGTAACGCCGCGAGTCATCTCTTTATCAGGTGACATACGAAGACGAAGGTTCCGCGGTTCAAAACCTAGTAAAGGTAGTTACTTTTATACGTATTTGAATACTAGACAGTTTTTACCGATGTACTTAATGGTTGGGGTTCAATATTAACCATACCTTCTCAGGAATGGTCGGATTGAGTCAGTACAAGACTACAACTCATTTACACATCAACATTATCCTCATCACATTGGGTCATGGGGTTGCTTATTGTTCTAAAATTAAACAGATTGCAACGTACAAACATTAGGATTAAATACAAACAAATAAAAAATATGAAAATACACAAAAAAATTAATAAATAAAACAATTAAAATCTTACGTTAGTGAAGACCGTTAACGTTTACAAAATATAGAAGCAATTTTTTTAAATTAATAAATATTTATTGTTTTCTAACTATTTTAGTTAATTATTTTTATAGGTTGATATTATTTTAACTATTGTCAAAAATGTTTATAGTTAAACTGTTTTAAAAATTAGATTTAATACCGCTCTACCTCTAAAAGCTATATTTAAGATTGGCCGCCTCCACCGTGTAATGGTTAATACGCTAATATGTACAAAACGGAAAGTTTTGGGTTTGAATCTTTAGTATGGTCTGGAAATAATCACACGTTTAAACCCATTGTTCCAGTTATGTAATCTGCAGTACTCGCGAACGACGAAGCTGTTGATACGCTTTTAAAATACTTATATATTGGAAATTAAAATTAACTAGTAATAATTATGAAAGTCTTAACGAATAACAAGGTATTAATTAGCTTTATCAATTACTAGCCTTTGAGGGATGCATAAATACTGGTTTATTCCCTATCCCGGTTTTACTTAACACTTTAATATTTCTAGATATAATTTTAAGAGAACGCACACCGATTTTCAGAATGACAACTCTTTGGGAGGGTACAGAATAATATTTATTTCTTTTAGTTAGTTATCCTCTTTTCTACCCCTGAGAAGTAAGTGGTCAAAACCCTATTGGTTTACTTTCTTAGGCATCACTTAAAAATGCACATGGCGTTTTTAAGTATTGTAGCTGTCAAGACGGTATTAAATTATTAACGCATTTTTCAGGGTATTTATCTCCTTTTTACCCCGTATGGGTAAGTTAACAATATGTAAATATTACAGTTTTTCTATTTAATCGCTACGGAACAAATCTACCCAATTTCAGATGTGGATCAGAAAGTAAGAGAATTATAGATAAAAGAGTAAGTCAGTCAGTGAGGGCTTTTGCATTTATACTATATATAAGGATTTAAAATTTGGTTGGTTTTTGGTCAGATATATACTGCGCTTGCTCAGCGAGTAGGTGAGTATTTAAGCAGCCTCCTACACACAGAGATCCACAGGGATCTACAGCTGTAGATCATCTGACTGCATACGCCGTTTTTAGTCGCCTTTTCTGGACAGAGATGATATTTTATTTTTGCGTATGTTTTTATCACCTGCGGAGGCTACCGGTAAAAGATTTAATAACCCTTTCTGAAAAGTACTGTGGGTTTCAAGCGGAGAAAGTTCAGACACGTGGTGAATCAGAGTATTAACAGAGGGGTACACAGAGAGATTCAATGGCAACTTCGTGAAACCTGCAAAGGTGTTGGAACACCACAGATTAGGTGGACGTGTTATAGTCCCTCCAATGGTAAACTCGCGAATGTGCAAATTTTGCCAATATGAGTCTTTTACTGCATGCTGATGTATACAACCCAACGCATGTTGTAGTAAACTCACGAATATGTATCTTGTTCGGTTAGGGAGCTACAGCCTTTGTAAAGTTACGAAAATAAACGAAGTGTCTTAAATAAGAAAGCATTGAATTTGGTTTTTGCTCTCCCGTAAAACTGAGAGTTTGCACATTCGCGACTTTACCATTGGATGGACGTTATGTCAATTGGAAAGGTGGATGAGAAGAGCACGACGTGGAATCATGAAGGAAATTAGAGGAAGCCTACACTCGGCATTGGAAGAGAAAAAGATGATTCAAAGTGACTTTGTGATGTACAGGGAAATGTATTAATTTAATATTGAATTCCACAAGACTTAAGTGGACATCTGTACTATAAAAAAAACTAATAGTAATGCTGAATTTAAAAGCATTGTCAAAATAATAATTGAAAGATTTTTTTTTGAAAACTTCTTACTCTTTGACTTCGAGAGCATTACAACCAACTGTGAAGCTTATGGTTCTGTTTTTGATATCTCGTTAGGAGTTTGAAAATTATACATAGCTAAAATACAATGACACTGTAGACTACTCAGTGGTTAATAAATCAAGTAATATATATATAACTTAAAACAAACTAAAAATATACTTTAAAACAAAATTAGAAATTCAGTTTATGTTTTAGTATTAAACAAAATACTATATCAAGTTCATCAGTTACCTCGTTAACGGAACTTCATGGTTAAATATAAAAACATTCTTCTTCTTCACGTGCCATCTCCATGACGGAGGTCGGCTATCATTATGGCGATACGAATTTTGTTGACCGCTGCTTTAAAGAGTTCGTTTGAGGAACACCTGAACCACTTTCTCAAATTACACAGCCAGGATATCCTTCTCCTGCCCACCGATCTTTTTCCTAATATTTAGCCTTGAATGATGAGATGCAATATTTGATACTTTGGTCCCCACATAACATGACCAAGATACCTTAATTTTCGTGCCTTAACTTCCACCATGAGTTCCAGCTGCTTTCCCATTCTACTGAGGACCTCTTCATTCGTGACATGCTCAGTATATGAGATCCTCAATATTCTACGGTAGGTCCACAGCTCAAAAGCCTGTAGTTTCTTCTCACTGAATCTATTGAGAGTCCAAGCTTCCACACCGTACAACAGGACAGGGAACACGAAACATTTAAGGAGACGCATCCGTAATTCGAGATTTATATCTCGTGATGTTAGTACCTTCTTCATTCTGATAAAAGTAGCGCGTGCTTTCTCAATTCTAATTTTTATTTCAGCACAGTGATCACCACTGCAACACACTCGAGCTCCAAGGTACGTGTATGCATCCACTCGCTCTAGCACATCACTTCCCGCCAGAAGATCCCCCACAGGAGGTGGTGTGTCTTTGGTAATTACCATGTACTTGGTCTTTCTTGTATTAAGACTCAAACCACTCAATTCACTCTCACCAATGACATGGCTGAGCATTCTCTGGAGATCTTCCATGTTTTCTGCCAGAAGGACAGTATCATCTGCATACCTCAGATTGTTGATGGATATGCCATTTATTTTTATTCCTCCTGTGTCTCCTCTTCTAGCGCTTTGCTTCTCACTCTCTCGGAATAGATATTGAACAGGAGCGGTGAAAGCACACAACCCTGACGTACCCCACGCTTGATATTTAGCTCTTTACTGTACTCTGACTGCACCCGTACTGTGGCCTTTTGGTGGAAATATAGATTACTTATCAGACGAAAATCGCGTGCATCTATTTGAACTTCTTTTAAAATCTCAAATAATTTTGTATGTTGCACCTTATCAAAAGCCTTATGGTAGTCAATAAAACAGGCAAATATTGGCTGATTTACATCCAGGCAACGCTGAGAAAGAATATTGAAAGCAAACAGAGCTTCTCGTGTGCCCAAGCCATTTCTGAAGCCGAATTGAGTATCTGACAGGTTTTCTTCCAGTTTTCTGTGTATTCTCCTGTGTATTATTTTGAGAAATGTCTTCATTGTATGGCTCATGAGGCTTATGGTTCGGTAATCTTGACACTTCTTAGCATTCGCTTTCTTTGGAAGCGTTATAAATATTGACTTCAGCCATTCAGCAGGGATCACACCAGTCTTATATATCTGATTATATAAGTGAGTAAGTATTCTCACATAGTCTTCGTCAATGAGTTTGAGAATATCTCCAGGGAGTTCGTCTGGGCCTACAGCTTTCCCACTTTTAATATTTTTAATGGCAAATTCTACCTCACTTGTCAATATGTCTGGACCAGAGTTGTCATTACTATTACAACAAAGAACTTTCCTTTCCTTTTCTTTCCTTTTTCCTTTCCTTTTGTCATCAAAAAGCTCCTGGATGTAATCTTCCCACAGCTTCAACTGTTCCCCTGTATCAAGAATTATTCTCCCATTATCATCAGTCATGAAATAGCTTCTGTTACTTTGCTTGCCAGTAAATTCTCTTATTTTCTTGTGCATGTTATGAGAGTCGTTTAGGACTTGTAACCTTTCCATTTCCTCACATTTCTCCCTCAACCATGCTTCCTTTGCCCTTCTACATTTGTATCGGATCTGGTTATTGATTTCCTTATATGTTTGCTTGTTACTAGTTCTGAATTTACGGCGTTCCTCCATCAGATCTAGAATTTCCTCTGTCATCCAATGTTTACCTTTATTTGTTCTCTGGCACTTGACATACTTCCTACATGGTTGCAGTAGCGCTGTCTTGAACTCCTTCCATATCAATTCAGGCTCATCAACTCCACAGACTTGATTACATATGAACTCCAGCTTTTCATTGATCTCACAAGAAACGTTTTCTCTTACTGTAGCATTCTTGAGCTTTTTGGTATCCAACTGAGTATGTATTTTCACCGGCTTTGCTCTCTTCAGTCTTACTTTCATTTCTGCCACTAGTAGATTGTGATCTGAGCTAATGTCAGCACCTGGGTATGTTTTAGCACTTTTTACAGCATTTCTATACCTCTGTTTGATCATGATATAATCTATCTGATTGCGAATGATTCTCACATTGGAGTCTTGAGGCGATTTCCAAGTATAAAGTCGTCTTTTCGGTAGCTCAAACAGAGTATTGGCGATGACCATGCTGTTTTCTTGGCAGAACTGAAGGAGACGGTCTCCTCTCTCATTCCTTTCACCCAACCCAAAACGACCAATCCATTGGTTACTTTGACCTTGTCCTATCTTTGCATTCAAGTCACCCATGACTATAGTAACATCTTGATGTTTGAACATATTCATCACAGTGTTGACATCTTCATAGAATCTCTCTATCAGTTCCTCCCCCCCCCCCGTCTGCTGTTGGAGCATAGACCTGAATCAGATTCAGTGTGCCAATGTCCAAATGGAACTGAAGAAGCATTACTCTGTCCGACAAAGGAAGAAAATTTTTCACTGCACTCTTGATGGATTTATCAATTATTACCGCTACACCATTCAAGTTTGAATTTTCATTGCTACCCGAATAATAAATGGTACTATCATGTAGGTCTCTCTGTCCACTATCCTTCCATCTACACTCACTGATACCCATTATTTGTATATTTAACCTGTTCATTTCCTGGACAATATTGTGGGCCTTACCAAGTTCAAGCATGCTCCTCACATTCCAGGTGCCTATTCTTAATTTACTCCGAAGAGTTTTAATTTTAGAAGCATTCATCAAAACTGTCCCCCCCGGAGAACCGATTGGGAGACTTGAAACTCCGGATAATTTGGTCCTGATGCCTGCCATTCATGATTTTACTAGGGCAATCCCATGGGATCTTTAATGTAGCGGTTGCCCGTTGCCATCTACATTCTTATGCCGTTTACCAAATAAGCTGGTTTATCCGCCTTTGTGGCCAATTCCTCAACCCCAGGACAAAAGAGTGCTCTTCTCCTGGATATTCAGCCGCACCTCTGGTGACAGACGCTGACCTACAAGCCGCTTGATGCAAGACAGACGCTGTAGGATTTCCTGGTTGGTTTTTGTCCACCCTGGGTATTTTATTTCCCCAGTACTCCCCTCCTAGGAGGTGAGCGTACCCCATCGCCAGGGGCGGCCCCCGATAGCAGATCCAACAACAGCCACGGGCTGTTAAAATAAAAACATTATTTTGGATTAAATAAAAAAAATAGATACTGAAATAATCATTACTGTTTACAAACACCGATACAGAAAATTTAAATAAAATTAAATATTAACAAATTTAACGTGCTCGCCTCTCATCATGCGGTCGTGGGTTCGAATCTCACTCAGGCACGGCATATTTTCATAAGTTACAAAGAAAAATTCATCCTCCACTGTAAACAGTTACACTCCAACGTCGTCGCTAATGACCGTTGCAGTTGATGCGACGTTAAATAAATAAATTAAAAAAATATTAACAAAAACATAATTTGATTTAAAAGTTGTTATGACAAGAAATGAATGACAATTTTCATAATATCATTAGTGTATGCAAATGAAAAAGCTCTCACGATGATTCAATCAATGATCTTCAACTTCCATATCGCATATAGAGCTGAATTTCAATACGTGAACGTTGTTTAAGGTTGTTAAAGTTTGGTACGTTATGGAACATCATAAAGGCTAGAGTGGAATTATAGGAATGGTTTTTCAGTGACGATTAACAAAATATGAAGGAAATTATTGCATCTTTAAATCTATCATCTCACAACATAATATTCTGATTGAGAGACCTGGTGTTTGAAGAAGAGACAATACATCGACATCCTACGACAAGAAAAATTAAGTTGAATAGGTTTATTTCTCTGCTAGTGCATACATTTAAAATTAGAGATAACGTACGAGTAAACTTGTGTATGGTTATTTTTATATTATGTAAAAAAAATTGAAAAATAGAATTATTGTTCTTTTATATTGTTATTGTTCACGGTAAAATAGGTTGAAATAAGATAGGATTATTACTTCTTTGGGTAACCAGGAAATTCCAAAAGGGTTTAAATGGTTTACAAAGCTATTGTAAGACCTACACTGGAGAATTGCTCAAAAATTTTAAATCATAAATAAGAGGTCACAACCATAAAAGTGGAAGCTGTCCACAGTATTACTGACTGCGTTATATCGGAGAGATCTATGTTTTCGTAATTATCATCATATGAAGAAGTATGTGGAACGATGATAATTTTTCTTACATGATAAAAACAGAATACAATATTAATTTATGATGTAATATTTCTACACAAAGCTCTGAAGTGGATATAAATTATCTTACATTGGAATTCAGGTTTCTCATACGAACAGAAAAACGTAATCTTTTTGTGTACATCAGAAGAATTGGAGATATAATTCTGTAAAAAATGTATCAATATATTGAATAGGATATTCTGTTTATGTGCTTGCGTAAAACTATTGAATTTCGTAAATGAAATTGCGTTCTTTGTGTAATAACAGTTTTTATTTCGTTACGTAGTGATTTTCTTTTGTGTCGACTGGTGATATGTGTTTGGTGTATGGTGATCATAAGTGAATAATGTGAATATATGACGATCCGTATTTACATGAATTCGGTTATTTGTGCGGTATACTTGATAAATATTGTATTATTACATACAGAATAAGGTGGTAAGATTACCCATAAGGTTAAGTGAGTCGATTAAAGTTTTTTTTTTCAGTTTGACGAGCCCTAAATGGGTTTAGTTAGGAGGGGTAAAAAAGGAGGGGTTTAAGAGAGGAAAAATTCAGACACAGAGAGTTGTGAGTGGGAATGTACACATGTAAAGGAAAAGTCTCCACAGACACCGCTCTTATTATAATTAATGAAAATGGTGCAAACATATTGAACTTTAGAAGTCACGCGTGGAGTCAAACCTCTGTCATTTGAATAATAATAATTTCGCATTCGAATAGGCACGGTTTTTAAATGTTAAGTTCCGCAAAATTTGAAAAAATTAGCATGCAAACTGTTTACGGCCTAAGAAATTGTATACTTTACAAACTGTTTTGCTACCAGTGTGTTTTTCTAAGGTGAATACTCAAGCATTAGGAGGGTTTTAACCTCAATTTAATAACTGGTTGAATAAACGGTTAAATCTATAACCAAAAAAACACACTACGGTTGGTGCAATAACTTTTACAATCCTTATTGTTTTAAAACTATCGGTATTTAATTAACTGTAATGTTTAATGTAATTACATACATAGTGCGAAGTAAGAATACAAATCTTAATACCGTCTTATACCAAACGGCAAAAACATCATTCGATTCAACAGAGTATTTATCTAATATTTGTTTACTATTTAAAACTTACTTGAATTAATTAGCTTACAAGATGAGATTTATGAGAAAAATTCTGGGTAAAACTAGGGATGATCATTGCATTAGAAATGTCAGCATTATAAGATTTATACATTTGAAATACAAAAATAGTACTAATAGATACATTTGAATACATTGAAATAGATAGCTACGTTTGAAATACATTAAAATAGATAGGCCTATACTACTATTATAATAGTAATAGATAAATTTGAATTTGGATACATGTGAAATAGATAGTTGAGATGGGATGGCCATATCACTTGAATGCATACTGGAAAGTTGCCAAAGAGAGTTTCGAGGCAAGACCTCAGGGAAATAATTAAATATCAGAAATCCCAAACTTAACTGACAGAAAAATTTGATAGATATAAGGAGCTGTAAGAGGAGAAAAGTATGGCTTCGGACCGGAAAGAGTTAGGTAATTGATCGGATTTTTCGATAATGCAAGGCACATAACGAGTGACGAAGAAGAAGAATTAATTTAAATAAATTGTAAAGAACCCCGCCTTTATTATTTTCAACATATTAGTTTCATCTGTTGGTTCCTTGCGTGCAGACCGAGTCACTGAATAGTTAAAAATTGTTTCCATACGAATCTTCAAACTCGCTTTGGGTTAGAAAAGTATAAAATACCAAGGGGTTTCGTAGCAACAAATCGGTCATAAATTAATTTCCACATCGAGAAACTACATATACGGCGTGAAATCTGACGATCTTGGGGGTAATTAAATAAATTTTACCTTGTCCTCTTCTTCAGTACTGAAAATTAACGTTAAAAAATTCACCAACAAGCAATCCACAGTGCGCTAAAACGACATTTTTTTAATAATTGAACCATAATCTCTCATACCCTTAAATAAAAATAAACTAAAAAACTCGTAACACGCCAACCATACTTTTCTGCCGTGATATGTTCTTCAAAAAGTATGAATCAATTATTCCCAGGCAGCATGTGGAAAACGAATCTATGCCGTCTTCTTCTTCTTAAATTTCCTCTCCTATCGGAAATCATCATCAATATGTAGACCTTATTCGGCACGGCACGGAACAGTTCCGTATTACTGCAGCCAAATCAGTCCCTCAGGTTATTTTTCTAGGATGCCCTACGTATGCCAACGTTCCGCTGGCCTATTATCTTCCCCTGCATCATTAATTGTAATATGTGATATTTAAGACCTCTAATCACATGTCCAAGATATTGAAGTTTCGTCTTCTTCACTGTTTCAACCAACATATCTATGCCATACCCGATAATTATTTGACACAAGGATTACAAAATGTAAGAAATAATAATATTTTCCAAGCTTTCTGTTCAATGAGAATGAAATCGTATTTTGATAAAAACGTAAGCATAGCCTATACTGAACGTTTTTTCAACTTCATTACTTTAAGCCATTCTGTAGCGGAAAATATATGAAAAAAGTACCTAACAGTAGAATAGTGTGGTGGCTACAATAATCTCAGAACTTGGTCCAGTAAAAGCTTGAAAATCCAGTGTAAAAAAGTGGAAGTTTTTATGATGCAGTCATGGAACGAATGAATAGTTTTCATAATCGAATAATGTTTATTCGAACAAACATTTACCTATTTGAATAAAGTTCTTAGCAATGTCACGCTGCATGAATATGTTAGATACATAATACTACTAAGAACACCGAACATACAAATTTATTTGAATAAGTTCAGTACACAAATTATGAACTTATCGCTACCCTGTAGGAATTGTTTTGTCTTCTGTCTCCTCTATTACTTACTCCATCTTCCACTATGTTTCTTTTTTCTTTGGCACCCAAACCCCGACCTTTCAATTTCTCTACTTCAGCCAGTACGATTTTCCTCTGGCACCATCCGCAGAAACAAATAACACAAACCTTTAATTGGCGGGTTTTAAGCACTTTAAACACATTCATTTATTTTATTCCTAAGGTAAATAGTTGCAATCTGTTCAATTCACAACAATTAGAAACCCCATCACCCAGTGAGATGAGGATGATGTGTATGACTTGTAAATGAGGTGTAGTCTTATACAGACCCGGGCCGACCATCCCTGAGAGAGTATGGTTAATTGAACTCGTGCCATCAAATTACACCGGTAGCCACTATCTAGTATCCAAATCCGTATAAAAGTAACTACCTTTACTAGGATTTGAACCAGGAACCTTCGTCTATGAAAATCAGCCGCTAAACAGCTGACTCACGGCGACGACTTTACCGTTAGACCAACCCAGTGCGTCACTTTAAACATATATTACATTTATTTTTTTATTTAAAGTCGCATCAAGTGGTTGGTTATTAGCGAATACGGTGCATTATGTGACTGCAACTGTAGACTATAACTTAAATAATAAATTAATTATCCTACTAAAATGTATTTTTATTTAGAACACTGTTATTGGGTGGTACTTTAATTTAAAATAATTTTTTTTGAAATTTTGTTATCTGTTTCAATGGTTGTAAAGTTAACTGTGAAAAAATTAGAAAAAATCAATTTCAATTTTTTACATCTAAATAGAAAACCTGTAGGGCCTATTACTAAAATATTTTTTTCAATAAAACAATATAAATCCGATTCCTTCAGAACATTACAGTTTTGAATTATTTAAAACCCCAAATTAAGATTAGGGCTCTTTTAGAACAACTAAACCAAAAATGATAGACAAATGTATATTATATAAAGATCCCTGGAGACCTATATTATATAGCAAAATCCCTGGAGACCTTTTTTGTCGGGCGTCGGCTGAAACCCCCGGGAAAAATGCAAAATTTAAAGAATCTCTTTTCGAACGCTCAGAGGAGGCGCGCGAATATTTCGAACTTTTTAACGAAGTTTCGTAGCGCAAAGGCCACTGCGAACATTTTTGTTCCCCTCCCGAAGTACGTAAAGACCGTGTATATAAAGTTACCCTTAACCCGCCGGTTCGCTGGAAAAACTCAAAAAACAAAAATTCGGCTTTTTCAGGGTTGCAGTTTTTAGGTTTTTCTTTGTAGCATCACGAAGACGGGTTTCTCTGGCAAATGTTTATTAGGACCGCATTATACTCACTCTCGGCATTACGGGTGACTTTTCAAATTTTAGATCGGGGTCCTACGGGGTTTGGTACCCTTATTTAAAAATTATGAAATTTTTAAATTTTTATAAATTAAAAAATCTGTTAACGGTATGTTGTTTGGAGTTAAAAACTACATAAAAATATGATAATCCGAAAATTTTAAAGTTGTACCCTCTTTTTTGCAGTAGGGTTTATATTTTTTTATCTTCTAAACGGTGCATCGTAAAAATAAATTGTATAGAATATTTTTTGTACCCCTTTTAATGTACTTGCCGGTTCGGTGAGAAAACTCAAAAAACAAAATTTCGCCTTTTAGGGGTTGCAATTTTCAAGTTTTCACCATCAAAACGGGTTTCTATGGCAAAATTGTGCTAGGAACATATTACACATACCCCCCGTATTACGAAAAATTTTTCAAATTTTAGATCGGGATCCTACGGGGGTTGCTACCCTTATCTAAACATAATGAAAATTTAAAATTTTTAGACTACAAAAAATTTGTTAACGGCATGATGTTTGGCATTAAAAGTTACACAAATATTTGATAACCCGAAAATGTTCAATTACCACCCTCTAGCCTGCGGTAGGGGTTGTATTTTTTTATCTCCTAAACGGTGCATCGTAGCGAAAAATTGTATAGAATCTTTTTTGTACTCGTTGCAAAGTACTTTAAAACCATACAGTTATCGTTGCCCTTAACTTGCCGGTTCGGTGTGAAAATTAAAAAAACAAAATTTCGGCTTTTTGGGGTTTGCCGTTTGCATGTTGTTCTTTCTTTACACCTTCCAAATGGGTTATTTCGTCAAATTTTTATTTTTAAACAGTTACACGTACCCGTAGCGTCACGGGTAATTTTTCAAATTTTAAATAGGGGTCCTACGGGGGTCGCTACCCTTATCCAAAAGATATGAAATGTTTATATTATTAGAATACAAAAAGTCTTTTGACGGCATGTTGTCTGGCGTAAAAATTACACAAAAATTTTATAACCCGAAAATTTTAAATTAGCACCCTCTAACCTGCGGTAGGGGTTGTATTTCCTTATCTCCTTAACAGTGAATAATAGGGACAAAATGCATGAACCTGTTTTGTGCCCCACAAAAAGTACTTCAAGATTATATAACTAAAGTTGCCCTTAACCCACCGGTCCTCTGAGTAAACTACAAAAACTGAATTTCGGTTTTTTGGTGTTTACCGTTTTCAGTTTTCCTATCTTTACACCTTCAAAACGGTTTTTAGGCAAATTTTTATTAGAACAACTCACAGGTACTTATACCATCACAGGTAATTTTTTAAATTTTAAAAAGCGATCCAATGAGGGTTGCTACCCCTATCCAAAAATTATGAACTTTCTAAATTTTTAGAATACAAAATGTATTTTAACGGCATGTTTTCGTCGTTAAAAGTTAAATAAAAATTTGGTAACGCGAAAACTTTCAGGTTCTACCCCCTTACCGTTGGCAGGGGGTTGTATTTTTTTACCTCCTGAACGGTGCTTCGTAGAGGAAAATTGTATAGAATGTTTTTTGTGCCTCTCCCAAAGTACTTCAAGGCCATGTAACTAAAGTTTTTCTTAACCTACCTCTTCGCTAAGAAAACTCAAAACACTAGCATTCCGGCTTTTAGGGCTTGCCGTTTTCACGTTTTTCTTTCTTTACACCTTCATAACGGTTTTTCGCAAACGTTTATTAACAAAACGTTACACATACCCCTAGAGTCACGAAGAATTTATTAAATTTTAGGCGGGTCCTATGGTGATTACTACCCCAACAAAAATTTTAACATTTTCGGAATACAAATATTTTTTAACGACATGTGTTTTAGCGAAGAAAATTACATAAAAATTTGGTAACCCGAAAATTTTTAGGTCGCATGACAAAACGAAAAACTCAAAGTAACATACATTCAAACCACAACATTTAAAGTTGAAATTTTGAATCTTTAAACATTAACCTAAAATTGTAAAACCTTCAAATTTTAAATTTTGAAACTTTAACCTTCGTCTTTAAACTTTCATATACCTTGAAATTTCTAAATATTGTGATCCACCCAGCCTCTTTGGCGGCCGAACTTCACCTTGTGGCAAATGGTTCTGATCCACTTATGAATTCTGATCCACCTACCCGTCTGAGGTCGAGAAACGGAAGCGGCGCGAAGCGCCGCTGGAGTGGCGAGTTTATATATTATATTATCTATCACAACATAGACTAATGCGGAAATAACAAATTAATCACGTTCAAATAGGTAACAAAATAAATTTTTATCTATTTTATTTACTTTTAAATATATTAATATTTTATCTCTTTTTAAATATATTATTTAAATTAGATTACAAATACGTTACACGAATCTATAATAAAAAAATCTCCAAAATTTATTTTGAATTTTTAAGTAATGACCTTGAAAAATTTTCCAACCGAAATTTTAGAACTATAACCGAGATAAAAATATGCAGTTATAAAGTTACTAAGTTACTCCTTTATTTTGTTAACAGCATCCATGAGATTCAAAATAGATAGTACAGGGTATGTCAAGCACCCAGTAACAGTATTATCCCTGAAACCATTTTTTTATTATTCTGATAAATGTTATGGACTGTATAGTATGATTTATTCAAAACTATTCACAAAGTTTTATTTTGTCAAAATGTTAAACTTTAAATACATGGCCACAAAAATGAAATGCCAACGCCATCGAGAAGAAGGTTAAAAATATGTTGGCACCAAGCAGAATAAAATTGGTTCTTCTAAAAATTGGTGGAAAGTAGTGGTGATCGTTAAGAAAAATTTGACTGTAATTAGATTAAATTCGCACTTAGGTTTAGCGAAATCGCGGAACAGGTAAATCAAACTCTATAATATTGCCACCATGGCTGCAACATCAACAAATCTACAATTCGATTGTTTAAAAAATTTTCAAGAATTTAATAAGCTGCCCAAATTTACGGTATATAATCACTATTTAACAATTCAGAACGGTATAAATCACCTTATAATTGTTAAAATCTATTGGTTAGAATTTCAGAAGTAAGGATGTAATTAAATCGTTTAAATAGGATAGTTTTTCATTAATAAAACTATTATTTACTTTCCAAAAATTCGTTACACTTTTTACCAATTTTCATTTCCGGGTTTTGTAGATATCCCTTAAGTGTTCATTTTAAAACCATGTAAAAGACGTATTACTGAAATACCTTTGGTAGAACTCTGTATTAAAGGGTTAACACAATCTCAATTTAAAATACATTGAATAACATTTTCTTTTTTAAATACAGATCTAAATTTATGCATATATTCGTACGATTGATGTATTTTCTCCCTGCATCAGGCACGTAGCTAGGGGGACTTTGGGGCTTCAAGCCTTCCACACCAGAACGGAAAATTCAAATTTCACACCAAGCTAATATACCACGGGTCCTTGGTTCGTTTAACTAGGCTCAAACTACTCTCTCAAAAAATTTCATTTAAAAATAGCCCCTAAAACAAAAATCTTTCGGCCCTTCATAAGTAAGTTTGTGTTCAAATAATTTAGTGTTATGATTAGCAATGTATTAGTTCTCGTGTTTCACTAAAAACAAATGACAAAATATCTGATAAGACGGGTGAAAAGTTTACTGTTAGATTAGTAATATTTTGAGTACAAACGTTTTAAAAAAAATTATTTTTATCCATTATAATCAATCTTAAATAGAGATACGAAGATTACTGCGTGCAAATTGTTTAATGGTTATTTTTCGTTAATCAAACGTAACGGAAATTGCATAATCCGATTACATAAAATTATTGCGTACGTAATCAAATTGACCGGTTATTCACACTGCGTTCTAAATAATTATTTATTCACAACTTTTTAAGGTCAAGAATTTCTTACGTCTCAAATCTATAACATTTATACTACAAATTTTTCAATTAAATAATTTTCACGGTTAGAAATCGTATAATTGGATATCCAATCACGTGAAGTATTTTTACTTTCTCTTGCCTATATGAATATATAGGAAGGAAAGTATTGTTTTCATGTCGATTTTTCGAAATCGAGTTTTCACCGGATCTATACGTTTTCAGACCCCCTGAACCCAAAAATCATGTTTTTAGCGATTGGTCTGTGTGTGTGTGTGTGTGTGTGTGTGTGTGTGTGTGTGTGTGTGTGTGTGTGTGTGTGTGTGTGTGTATGTGTGTGTGTGTGTGTGAACAGAATATCTCAAGAACGGAACATCGTACGAACTTGAAACTTGAAACTTAAGTTACATACCACTACCGGACGCGACACGAACATTTTCATCAAAATCGGTCAAACGGAAGTAGTAGTTTATTCATATAATTTTTCACTTTTTTGCGATTTTCTCAAAAACTGGTCCTACGATTTTTTTAAAATCGCCTCATTTACTCAATTTTTTATTCTCTACAAGATAGGGTAGGCGTCATGTTTGCTGAAATTCTGGGTGAGGCTGTTTTCACGTAAAAACAAAGTTTTTTTAAGATTACGGCTTTAATATGCAATTTAGAGCAAAAATTTATATAATAAAAGTTGTAGAAAATTTAAAATCCTACATTTTTTATTTCAAACATTTTTTTGTATAACGCTTAGTTTAGCGGTAATTTGCAATTTTCTGTTTTTTTCTCACGAAAACGTGAGAAAAATCGATTCTTTTAACATTTCGGCTTTAGTATGCATTTTACGACAAAAGTGTATATAATAAAATTTATAGAAAATTAAGAGATCTACAACTTTTATTTAGAGAATTTTTCTCTACAGAGCCTAGTTTAGCGTGAAAGTGTGATTTTCCGTTTTTTTTAAGCCAAATTGAGTTCGATTTTCATTTTGCGTCTTCCACTCATGATTAAAATAAGGTTATGTTTTTGAGGTTATTTTTTGTTTTTTTTCTAATATTTTATTAATAATGTTAGGTTTATTATTAATTATTTGCATTGGCAAGAGAAAGTTGTGTGAGTGTTTCACACCAGATTTTTGTACTCGTTGTCAGCTGATAATGGTACAGTCATATCCGGCGTTATGCATCTGTTCGATCAATGTAGGCGAAAAATAATTTCCACAGAAAAATTAACAAGAAAAAAATTAAAATACTAACTTATTTTTACGGAACTAGAAATGTTAAATTCGAAACACGTCCATTTCAAAAAAAATTAGCTACCTAACTTCTATGCGTTTGGACGTTGAAGAAAGAAGCAGTAAACTTAACAAAAATCTTTAAAATGTAGGCGCATTGCAGAACGGCCCGTAGGCCTATATCTTGGATGAATAAGTAGAGTAATGTAGTACAAGCGTTAGAAATGATAGAGAATGGTAAGGAGTGTTTTAAAGATAATACAAATCCACAAATTGCATTATCTTTGGCTATATTATGAGAAATTCCAAGTATCGGCAGCTGTAATTATTAGTGCTAAGAAGAAAACTGTAAGAATGCCGTCCATCTGATCGAAGAAGTATTTCTTAGCTTAATTACCAGAGAGATTTGTTCAATTTGTAGTTTGACCAGTTATTCCCATCTTAAGAATTGTGAACACTTTTCCGAAGAGTTTGCAGTTTTTTTTATTATTGGGTAATGATGCCTAAAAACTCCGTGCTTAATGATTTAAGGGGATATAAAGTGATATATGCCAGAACTAACCGGGAACCAAACCCAGAACCCCTGGCATAGAAGTTGCACTGACTTCTACAGCAACGAGCCGGTGCAGACTTGAAGCAGATGAGTTTGTAATAGTTTTAATCAGTTCTTCATAATTTTTATTGTTTTACAATGAGTTAAACATGCTAGAAATTTGTTCTTTAATAGAGAATGATAAAATGATCTTAAGCAGCTTCTCAAATTGGTATGCTTTTTGAACACCTTGTAGAAGTTTATCTATATGGTGTACCCTTTGATTTATAATTAGGGAGTTCTATTTATGAAAAATAGAAACAAAAAATAACAAGTCACCTCCTTGGCATAATGGTTAATGCACTAGCCTACAAAGCATAAAACCTTGATTTTGTTTCTTGACTACGGTCTGAATGTTCTTAAGTCAAAACCCACTGTCCCAGTTCCATAACCCTCAGGTGCCGCTAATGACCAATCTGTTGATTCAACTTGAATGAATTCATACAAATAATTAAAATTTTTATTTAAAATATAACTTAGATTTAATAACAGGAAGTTATACTTTGGTTTTGGTATTAAATAAATATGGAATAATTGAATGTGAAGTAAAGTGCGTTTGTTTACTCTAATAAATTTATTGAATGGCTTTCCTTCGACAAAATTTATAATGCTGATAAAATTTACACCACCTCATCTTGTACTACTTGGTGGTATGCGTACCACATTCGGGAAACCTACAGTGTAAAATAATGAGATTCTATAAAGAAGTAAAAAACAAAGCTTACTAATAATTCTTCAGGGATTAATATCTTAGTAATTGTTTGGTAAAAACATTAATGAAAATATATTTACTTTTTCAATCATTTATGTCTTTTAAAAAGAAGTTTTTTTAATGTAAGTTATAATACATGTATTGTATGTTCTGCAATAATATTAATTAACATATCAAGTAAAAATAATTTAAATTAATAATGATTAGTAATATTTCCCAAAATTTTATAATACATTTTAAACATTTAAATACATAAAATTACATAAATAAAAATTCATAATACATAAGTTTAACATTTATACAAATTTGTTATGATCAACATAATTAAACTTGTTCGCTGGTGTCGAATATTTAAACTGCCCTATTTTATCATTAACCTACAAACTAAATAATTATTAACAATAATAAAAAAAAAAAATTTTATTACATACACAAATCAATTTATTAAGAACAAAAATAGTACCAAAGAAAATCTTGACTGTAGGCAGGGAAGAAACATTATTCAACTTAGCTTGGCATTCTGTGCAAAATAATTACAATTTAAAGAAACAAAAGAGAAAAACAAATAAAAAATAATAGGAGAAACATTGTCACACAAAAACTCTCTCACAAATTCCACAAGCAGTAACAAAATTTCCCTCAGTAGAACCAAATCATCATTGTAGTTTTGAATAACACAAACAAAAAACATTATACATGTCATCAAATTTTTTTTGGCTGAAGAGAAAAAACCATCACTCACTTAAGTTACCTTCTAAAAATATCAAATGATTTGTCATTACATACTTCATCAAGCATTAGATTATAAAACTTTGGACGAATAAATAGGAAAACAAAACCTTTCTGTAACTAAAATCAATTGCTTGTAAGATGCTTAACTAAATCTCTTGATCACTTGGTAACTTAAAATTAGGTGCTAATGTTTTTTAGAATAGGTTATCTTTAAATGTAGAACATCAAATTTTAATTTCATTGTTACATCGTCTTATGTAGAAGGTGTTTAGGTCATCAGCCGAAAGACTTGTTTGAACCTCTAGAGGTTTTACTAAGTAAAAACGAGGATTGAGGTGGTTTACTCTTGCCTTCTTCACTGAGTTGAAAGATTATGCTTATCAGTTTGCCAGGCCCTCCGAAAAGCACCTACTTTCCCACCCTGCAAATGACACCTTCACTTCATTCACCACAGGGTCGGCTGTATAGTGAAATTCATTACTCTCAGAGAAGATAACTATGACTAGTGTTTTTACACCTCTACCTCTTCTGTTCTTAAATAGTTCAGTCATATAATTGGCTGACTATGTGATAAGAAACAGAACTATTTTTTGTAGCCCTGGAATCAGCAGATCGAGTATAATTAATTTAACACGCCACCTGCCCGTTATGGGCATAATGTTTAAGGTATCTGAAATATACTACAGAAAGTTAATTCTTTTTAAATATCTGTAGTGAAAGAGGTTTATGGTTTACAAATACTGATATCACAGCAACAGGATTCTCTTCCAAAAAGTTAACAAGAAATTTGTTGACATATAAAAGGTCAAGGTAGAACACAACATACTGATAAACAAATATTAATAACAAATCAATTATCAAACTATAAAATGTAAATAACCACACAAAAATTATCTAATCTTTAACCAAAATCATTAAAAAATATCTAGATAATTCAATTCTTATCACAAGAAGTGTGTCTTTTGAAACATACTCTATAACACTTAAATTAGATAAGATACTATGTTCTAAGTCAAAAAAGTAAGAAGGGTGTATATATATAATAAATTCATTCTACAGCTTCTTGTGTATTAGATATGACATTCAAAGAACATGTAGGGCCTACCTAACTGGTTTAAATTATCAACCTAAAAGTAATTAATACCAATTGTACATCTCTATACAGTAATTTCCTAATAACTGGATTACACTCACTTGGAATTCCACTTAATCCAAACCGATCTTTAGATATTTATTTTCAATGATTTTTGTCATTATCTTTAAAAAAGTATAATTTGATAATTACTTTTTCACAAAGTTCATATTATTGAGTTAGTTAATAATAATAAACATAAATTTCTTTATGATTAAAATTTCTTTGATATGCTGACATAAAATTATGACAAATTTTGTTTACGGGGTTTTTGTTGGATGAACCTTAAAAAAATCGGAGTTTTAGTTGATGTTTTTACAAGTTTTTTGAGCAATCTCCTTCAATGGGCCTATCCATGTATTTAGCTACCCACACACAATCTAATATTTCCAAATATCAGGCAAATACTATCTTAGTGCCTGCTAGCCCACGAAAGGAATTTAATTTCCCTCTTTCCACCATCATCAGGAAGGTACTCACCTATATTCCGCCTGCATGCATTTTCTGAGGGTAATAGGGTTCCCTGAGAATTTTTAAAATATTCTTCTCTTCATGCCACAGGCTAACCATAGCCTGTTTGAGCATCAAAATGTTTTACGTTTCATTAGAAAAGTGTTGAGTTGTAACATCTGTCTGATATATCAGGAACCGACATATCATTTTGGATCTGAACTCTAGACTGGGGCTTGTCAAAATATGAGGATAATTTGTCAAGGTTTCTATGTATTATTGTGCAATTTTTTCTGTTTCATAGTACTGTGTGTGGTTTTTAATGCACGCTAAGCATTTATTTGATCTTGGCATTAGATGGGTTTATTGATGGAAGAGACAAGTTGAATAATTCTGTTTCACTTGTTACAGAAATTGGTTATCTATTTACGGACTGTTATCTAAATTTCATGCTCATAACAGGCAGCTGGAGTGTTAAATAGTTTGCACTCGATCTGCTAGTTCCAGGGCTACAAAAACTAGTTCTGTTTATTATCACGTGGTCAGCCAATTATATATGACTGAAGCATTTAAAAACAGAAGAGGTAGAAGTGTAAAAGACACTGGTCAGAGTTATCTCCTCTGAGAGTAATGAATTTCATTATACAGCCAGACCCTGGGGTGAATGAAGTGAAGATGTCATTTGCAGAGTGGAAAGTAGATGCTTTTTGGAGGGCCCGGCATACTGATAAGCATCCTTTTTCCACTCAGTGAGGAAGGCAATAGTAAACCACGTCACTCCTTGTTTTACTTAGTAAACCCTCTAGAGGTTTAAATCAGTTGATGACCTAAACATCAACAGAAAGATGTAATTACAATAAATTTATCCTAGCATCGTAGAGAATACAATAATGTATAGATTGACAAACATCTGATTCTGTTGCAATTTTGTACACACATTCTTTCTTATCAATTTTTTTTAAAGTGCAATTTAGTTTCTATTGGCATATTAACCTGTTTCCTTTTATCAACATCTATTTCTGGTAAACAAAGTTTTTTATATGTAGGGCTACTGTATGTACTACACTCACTATTGTACACTGGTATTTATTCTGTATTACATACAAAGTATAGTACTAATAAAAAATCTACAGCTAAAACTTAAGAACTAAACAATTCACTAACAGACAACGCTGATGACACAATAACACATCCAATCACTGAAAGTTTTAGTGCAGAACTGGATAACACAAACTCACACGTCCAAAAATAATTTGAAATTAAATTTCCAGAAAGTAAGCTTGTTCAAATGCACTTGACAGTGATAAGTCGTAGGGTAGCATTGTAGGATCTCCTCAATAATGGCTGGTTACCTTTGAATTAATGAAAATAATAACAAAAATAGTTGGCCGAACTTGACTATTACTCATTTATTTTCAACAGCAGCTTTATTTCTGTGTATTATTGTTACAGGAGTTGTTGAATTTTCGAGATTCTTCTCTAAAAATAATTCAGAAAAATGTTTTTGTAGATAATGAGTATGCACCAATGAAAAAACGGGTATAACATTCACGCCATGCCATGTAAAATGACCGACTGATTTATTAGCTTCGGTAAACGGTTTATGAATGACAACCGCAGCATTTTCCCCTTCCATTTGAAAATCATAATTTTCATACATAAACCATTAAGTTTGTTCTAAAAAACTGACGTTTAAGAAAAAATTAATTCTTGTAACTCATAAATGTACATTATTAATGATTATCATTCTCTTTACACCTCTTCAAAGTTTCCTTGAGTCAGACTCAACCCAACTCCTTTTCATCCCTCTCTTCCACTGAACTATTTATACTCCATTGCTCTCTTGGAACTACATTTTTTCCAACTCATCCATAACTGAACCATTACTTCACTCTTGGTCTGTCTATTGATCTTTTTCTCTCCATCTCCAAGTATAGAGTATTCTTCCAAGCAGTCTATCCTCCACCATATTACTGACATGACCAGACCATTGTAGTTTTGTCTATCCAACTCTTCTTATCTTATCAGACAGTCCAGCCCTAAACAATCCTTTCTTACATCGTTCCTCATTCTACCTCTACTTATCTTTCCTACCATGATACAGCTGAATTTCATTTCTTCCATCTGCATTCTGCTCTATGCCTCCTTTCTGTTGCATCACTCAGTATTCACACAAAATGTGTGTCGTAATAAATTTAAAACACAAAATCTGGTCCAATGTAGGAATTTCAAATTTATGGAGATTCTGTCTGTTTTTAAATGCAGAGTTCTACCAGTGGATTTTTAAATATTTACATAATATAAAGAGGACATTTTCAGGATTCTGCAAAATATCTGAAAATGAACATTGGTAAAAACCATAACAAGATTTTGCAAAGTACACTACAAAATAACTGAATTAAAGATTCGATGGTGTTACTGTTATGGTGGAGACATTTCGATGTTAAAAAAAAACACAAATAGTAAAATTATTTTTGAAGTGTCATAATGATAGCATTAGTGCGTTGTTAAATGACAACCTAAACTTAAGTGATATTCAAATATTTTGATAAGTGTCAATGAAATTGTGGAATTGGTTGTGAGAGAATAAATTAAATACATCAATCAAAATTATTCTGCGAATATATTCACTCAGGCCAGATAGTTGTTATAGTTAGTTTTCTTACAATACCTACGTAATAAGTTTTTGTTTCCAAATTAAGAATTTATTATCATGTTGTCCTGGTCCAGGTTTTTCCACAGTTTCCCCATTTAACAATAATACACTGTACAAATTAACTGGGACAAAGAAAATAACAATTTTTCTTTTTAAAAACTATGCTTTTATTCATTCCATGTCATGATATACACTGATATATACCTGTATTTTGCCCATAACAGGCAGGTGGAGTGTTAAATTAATTGCACTCAATCTGTTGGTTCCAGGACTACAAAAAATAGTTCTGTTTCTTTTCACATAGTCAGCCAATTATACGACAACTATTTAAGAACAGAAGAGGTAGGTGTAAAAGACTCTAAGTCAGAGTTATCTCCTCCGAGAATAATGAATTTCATTATACAGCCAGACCCTGTGGTGAATAAAGTGAAGGCATCATTGGCTGGATGGAAAGTGGGTGCTTTTCGGAGGGCATGGCAAGCTGATAAGCATACTCTTTCAAGTCAGAGAGGAAAGTAATAGTAAACCATCTCACTCCTCGTTTTTACTCAGTAAAACCTGAAGAGGTTTTAAGCCTTTCTGCGGTTGACCTAAACAACACATATGTGTATTAGTACAAAGTATGTTCTCCTTTAGTAGAAATGGCCTTTAGAAGATTTCTTGGCACTGACTGAAGTAGATTAGTGCACATTTTCTTTACTTCATCATCATGAAACCACACTTTTATAGAATTAGGTTTCATCCATTCTTTGATGTACAATCCATTTTACCTAAATCATCATTTAAAAATATTCCGCAAATTCTCAATGGGATTTAAGTCTTAATCTTCAGGCCAATCAAGCATATTAATTGGATTTTCCACCATGAAAGTATTGACCAATTTTGAATTATGACAAAGAACCAAGTCACCTTGAAATACCCCTTCAAAAGTTTGTATAAATGGAATAATTTTACGTTGCAATATTTCTATGTACTTTGTTGTATTAATCATATTTCAAACAGGAACTTAGCTGCCAGTGCTATTTGCCATGAAAAACCCTCAAAATATCTCTTTCAGAGAGTGTTTACAGTTTACATTATCGAATATAGAGAAAAAAATAGCTTATTTCAATTAATTTTCACAGTGGACCTATAGTAAACAGATTAACTTTCATCATCATGTAAAATAGCATGCAATATATTTTGAAATAGGGATTGGAAAGGTTTTACTACAGCACAAAATTCAAGAAGGAGGCTGACCAGGCATTCGCTTGGAGAAGTCAAGAGAAACTGCAAAAACCTTGACCTGGGCAACCACTATGACAAACCAAAAAGTTGCTACGTATTGTAAGAAAATTATGTATAACAGATAGGTTTTGTCAAGACTGACTCATTTGTTAATATATTATTTACTTGTTAATAAATTCCTGAAATATTTTTGTTACATCTATGAATAATAAAAAATTCTTTATATTATAAAAAGTAACTTAAAATCTTAATTATGGCGTACACAACAAAAAAACTACAGTGAAGGAAATGTATAAAAATTTATTCTCATTAGTTCTCCGGGAAATGAACCAGGAACTTTCAACTCTTTTAACTGTATAAGGTAAAACTATTTCTAATATATATTTGAATAGAGAGGAATATTAAACTATATTTTACATAGCTAAGGTGTAAATTTAAAAAAAATAATGCTGAATAAAAATATTACATTATGACAATTCGTATAACAATACAATTTAATTGAACTGATACAGTTTTCTTTGATTTCACAATATTTTTAAAAACATAATTTTAGCTTAAGTAAACAAAAATGTCACACTACATTCAAATTTACACTTAAAACATGAATTAATAGAAAAGAATGATATTTTTTACAAAATAGAATCAAGGAAAATTAATGTAAAAAAAATAATTCTATGTTTAAAGAACTAATTGTTTACATCAATATGTTATTAGAAGAGTGGATGTATATACAAAACAATCAATAATTTTATACACAAACTATATTTCATGTTTCAAATCAAACAACTAACCAGGTGCCTGGTAGAAGTAGTACACTTCCAATGAGATTTGTGTCAGGTATGACGAGTGAGCCTAAGAACAAAATGGAGTTGGGAAATTGTGCATACTGTATGCATAATAGTCATATTACAGTTTGAATTCAACCAAATATAATGAGAACAGAGTTATTCATGTTTCATTTTATTTCACCTAATATTAGCCATTTTAAATCAGTTTTATTTAAGTAAAAGATTTTAAGGAAATTATTTAATTTATTTTTGCAATTTAACTTTTCCATGTTGTTTATCATAAATCATAAATTAAGAATAAAATAGGCTTCAAAATTGGTCTAAATTGCACAGAAAAACAAAGCGGTTGAAGTACATATAAGTAAAATAGAAGTGGGCTGTCCTCCACTCTCTGGCTTGTCGTGTGATAAACAATAATCACTTCAGATCTTTTATAATCACTTCACTCATTTATTTAGTGTACAGTTGTTATTGATCGTGCCCTAAGGATTTAAAGCCTTACCTGAGGTGACAGGATATGTCTCCTGGTTGTGGATAGAGGAAAGGCCATTAAATGGCTTGCTGTGAATAAACAAAAATGAATTCCATGGCTACAAAAAATAGTTCCGTTTCTTATCACATGGTCAGCCAATTAAAGAATAACCTGAATAAGCAGCTGTAGACAGTACATACGTTATGCCAATTTTGACTTAGACAGCGGAAACATGAACCGATGGATAGAAGGTAGAGAGTAGAATTCAGACAGCAGAGGTGAAGTTCAAGAGGAGTATGCTAGGGAAGATTGATATAGAATAAGAAATTATGTAATTAGGGAACAACTGGAAATTATCAGCGTGTTAAGAAAAGTTGGACAGAGAAAGCTGCAATGCTTTGTTCATGTCAATATCATATAGGAGGGTAAACTGATATAAAGAATGCTGTGCCTACTTGGAGATAAAAAAAGACCAAATGGGATCAAAAGTAAAGTGGATGGATTCAGTTATGGATGAATTGGTGGAGTGATGTGATGCCGAAAAAGTAATGGAGGAGATGCTTCAGTGATGCATCCTGAATCACTACCATTCTGTATCGATACCTGATACATTCTCTATCAGTTACAAGTTACAAATTTCTCAAAATTTTCTTATAAAGTAAAAAAATTCAACTAGACATTTAGAGATAAGGTGGAAAAATGATTGTATTTAAATTTCATTATATTTGGAATGATAATATCGTCCATCCAATGGTAAACTCGCAAATGTGAAAATTTTCAGTTTTACGGGAGAGCAAAAAACAAACTCAATGCTTTCTTTTTAACACACTTCATGTATTTTCGTAACTTACAAAGACTGTATCTCCATAACCGAGCAAGATACTTAATCGCGAGTTAACTACAACATGTGTTGGATTGTATATATCAGCATGCACTAACAAACTCATACTCGCAAAATTTGCACATTCGCGAGTTTACCATTGGAAGGACGATATGAGTAAATTAATTTTGAATTATGTAGAGTAGAAACGATATAAAAAATAAAAATTAAGAACCTCTGATAGTAAAGAGTGTTCTTGACGTTGCTATTATTACTGCTGTTATTTATTATGTTTGCCCATAACAGCCAGGTGGAGTGTTAAATTATTTGCACTCGATCTCCCAGTTCCATGGCTACAAAAAATAGTTCCGTTTCTTATCACATGGTCAGCCAATTAAAGAATAATGAAAAGCAAATGAATTAAAAGTAATATCAAAATGTCTTAATGAATTTATAAAACTTAGTCTTATATTATTAATATTTACAGATAATTGAATGAATTCCTTTCAATTTATCTGGTATATTATTTTATATTTGTTGTTGTTTAGGTCATCAGCCGAAAGGCTGGTTTGAACCCATAGAGGTTTTACTAAGTAATTGAGGAGTGAGGTGGTTTACCATTGCCTTCCTCACTGAGTGGAAAAGTATACTTATCAGCATGCCAGGCCCTCTGAAAAGCATATATTTTTCACTCTGCAAATGACACTTTCACTTCATTCACCACAGGGTCTGGCTGTATAATGAAATCCATTACTTTCAGAGGAGATAACTCTGATTAGTGTCTTTTACACCTCTACCTCTTTTGTTCTTAAATGATTCAGTCATTTAATTGGCTGACCATGTGATAAGAAACAGAACTATTTATTTTAGCCCTGCAACGAACAGATTGAGTGTAAATAATTTGACACTCCACTGTCTGTTATGGGCCGTATTTTATATTCTGAACATCAAAATGTTTTCAGTGGTTATTAAATTTTCAGTGGTGTAAATGAAAGTGCTGAGTAATATATATTTTTTAAAAACTTTTTTTTGTGATTAATCAAGGTGCCAAGTTCACATTTAGTCATATAGATGCCATATGTTTTGTCTTTGAAGTTTAAGGAAATACTTGTAGATATACCGCTTAATTTCATGTTTTGTAATGAATGAAGTTGTAAGATCACTTTACACCTTCTTTCACTACAGTACACTACAATCTCATAGATATTTTATTTTATTAGAATAATAACAGTGAACTTTGATAATAATTTATCTTTTTTGATAAAAAGTTGTTTGTAAAAATATTCTTATTATGAAAAATGATGTCTTGTATTATTAACATATATTTAATGTTATCCATTCTCAAGAGATACTACGTTCAATACAGATATTGAGTGGATGAATGTGTTATGCAGATAACAGTCAACTGAAAAAGGAATGTTTTCAAGAACTTTTAAATGCATGATAAACATTTTTTTTCATGAATGGTTAATATTTTCTGTGCCAAAAAAGCTTGTATATCATCTGGAGTATTTGCATTTAAAAAATCGCCAGATTAAATGATAAAAGATAACTAATGGCAGCTTATCATGGTCTAATTCTGTCTCATGTCCATTATGGCATGGGATAATTCTAGTATGGGTAACATGAATAGGGTTTTTAAAATTCAATAGAAAGATATTAGGTGTATTGTGGGAGCTAATCACCTCACCTCATGCAGCCATCTATTTAAGGGGGATAAATTGATTACAGTTCCCTCACCCTATATTTTTGAGGTGATAATGTATGTTAGGCAAAATACATTTATGCAAAATTTTAATGTCCACTATCATAACACAAGAAACAGAGATGATTATTATGTGGCTAATCAAAACACCTAATATACCGAAAACCTACTTATGCGGGAAGAAAATACATCAATAAATTAACCCAATTTTTAAAATGTTGTGATAAATCCATTCCTTTAAAAAGAAATCTGAAAAATTACTTGATGGGTGAAATTTTTTATAGTGTACAAGAATTTCTTTCTAAACAGTAGTTAGTGGATCAGTGTATAATTGAAATATTTATTTTAGGTGTTATAACTTCTTAACATGCCCATAACAAGCGGGTGGAGTGTTAAACTAATTGCACTCGATCTGCTAGTTCCAGAGCTACAAAAACTAGTTCTGTTTCTTATCACGTGGTCAGCCAATTATATGACTGAATAATTTAAGAATAGAAAAGGTAGAGGTGTAAAAGACACTAGTTAGAGTTATCTCGTCTGAGAGTGATGAATTTCACTATACAGCCCCTATGGTGAATAAAGTGAAAGTGTCATTTGCAGGTTGGAAAATGGGTGCTTTTCAGAGGGCCTGGCATGCTGATAAGCATACTCTTTCAACTCAGTGAGGAAGGCAATAGTAAACCACCTCACTTCTCGTTTTTACTTAGTAAAACCTCTAGAGGTTTAAACCAGCCTTACTGTTGACCTAAACAGTACAACTGGTTTAAACCAGGCTGTTGACCTAAACAACAACAACTTCTAGAGATGTCGTAAACTCTCTCAGGAGTCTCCTGGATGCATTTTTAAAAAAATGTTACCAGGATTAATAAATCTTGAGACTTCACAAAATAATACTAGCCTAAGAACTATGATTACATTTTTCTCAAAACCATATTTCTGTTAGTACTAATTTTTTCCACTAAGTTCTTCAGTAGAATTGTAAATTCCAAAAACCATACAACACATCCATCGCAATAATATTTTCAGCAGACATGTAAAAACCTTTATTTAAAAAAATCTATTCATTAATCAGGCTCTTGTTTGTTCTCTTTTAAAAAATTTACCCAAAACTAAGTGTATGCCATATGGAAACTTTAGATTTTTATATCAGTGTTTAATATTGATTGTTAAATACGCCCATACAGGCACGTGGAGTGTTAAATTATTTGCACTCGATCTGCTAGTTCCAGGGCTACAAAAAATAGTTCTGTTTCTTATCATATGGTCAGCCAACTATATGACTGATCTATTTAAGAACAGAAGAGGTTGAGGTGTAAAAGATACTAGACACAGTTATCTTTTCTGAGAGTAATGAATTTCATTATACAGCCGGACCCTGTGGTGAATGAAGTGAAGGTGTTATTTACAGGGTGGAAAGTAAATGCTTTTTATTACTGTAATGCTGACATGCATACTTTTCTACTCAATGAGGAAGACAATGGTAAACCACCTCACTCCTCATTTCACTTAGTAAAGCCTCAAGAAGTATAAATCAGCCTTTCGGCTGATGACCTAAACAACATGTTGAATAATATTAATTAGGTGAGAAACTTTTATGTTGACTATCAGCTGGTGATCAAACAACTCTGTTTATCTAATTAGTGTTACTTAACAGAACAAAGTGACTTTTTACTTGTGTATATTCCAGTGTATTAAGATTTACTAGAGGTTTTCAGTTGTGACTTTTAGTAGCCATCTGAAGACTTCCAAAGAAAGATCTTATAATATCCAGGAACTTTTGGTATTTCTGAAATACATGGTAAATTACAGCTGTAATAATAAACTTCTTTTTATGCAACATGAGGCTTCTGTACTAGATGACACATTCATGGAAAAATATTTGTTACTAATAAAGATTCATTTCATAAAAATAGAAGTCATATAGGATTTCTGAAAGTCATGATTAAATTATGATAACACCAACTTTATAATCTGAGAAAATTATTTCATATGCAATAACATTACAAGAATTGAACCCATAAATGTCCAAATACACTCTCACTGGATTACCTTCTATAAAATTAATGTGAAAGAATTTATTAATAACATTTTCTAATTTTCAGGTTGTATTATCAGCAGTTGTATACCCAACAGAAGAAGCAGGTACAAATATTCCACAAAATGAAAATTATATCTCAACAAGACATTATCCCAACCACTATCCAAATGAAATTGAAAACCAAGTACAAACCGGGCAAAAGTATAATGAAAATTTGAATAACGTTAATGATTATCAAAATAATGAAGAAACACCACATCAAGAAGAAGTTTCAAAGCAGAATGGTATGTATGACAATATTTATGGTCAAGCATATTATAATTTTGATAGTCAGTATTTACAAAATCATAGACTACATAAACGAGAATATGTACCAGGAAGTTATGAACGTGGTGGATATTCAGGGTATTACAGAAATTATGATAGATATAACAGAAATTATCGTCATAGAATGGAAAATGATGATGATGATGATGACGACAATGATGATGATGATGATGACGATGATGATGAAGATGGTAATGAAGATGAAAATAATGATGATGAAGATGAAGAAGATGACAATGATTTTGATATTGATGAAGAAGACAATGAAGTTAAAATTAAAGACATCAAACCTCAAAAGCAAAGAGAAAGAATAAATTTATCCAAGGAAAAAATAGATAAAGAGGTTAATCCAACTTTTCAAAAATACAATGCAAGGTCCATGATGTTAATAGCAGAATTAATTGATAATCTAGTCAATGAACAAATAAAAATTTTAGAAGCTGCAAAACAAAAAGAAAATATTATTCCACCAAAAGAAAAATTAAATCAAAATAAAACAAATGAAAAAGTACCACCACAAAATAAAAATAAACCCCAAACAAATGAAACTGACTCCACAAAAGAACTCGAAAAAGAGATCCGTCAACTAGAACAACAATTAGAAGGTAGAGATACAAGAAATGTAACAGATAACTCAAAAATGAACCAATCTAAGGATAAAACGAAAGGAAAAATAAAATCACGTGTTGCTAGAAATGCACCTGAAACAGATCAATCCAGAGTTGAAATAACAGCAGCTGTAGCAGAAGTTGATTTTGAAGATGAACAAGAACCCTCCACATATCCCTACCGTAATTGCTTTTACGATAATAAAAAGTTGGAATCATTAGGTAAAGCTTATAATGATAAACAAGATAAAAAAGAAAACCCTTTTATATTAGTAAAATGTAATTTTATAATAGATTGTGTACCTTCTGATAACGAGAAACCAAAATGTAGGGATAAAAGAAGTGTAGGTGACGATATTTTTAGTGAAATTCATAGCGATGTAGTTAAAAATTTTAGTAACCTTAGCAATCCAAATAATGATTCGGAATACCAAAATATTAAAATTTATATAACTCATGAACACTCAGATAATATTACAAATGGTACTAATAATTCATTTTTATTAGGTGCTGTTAATACTGATAACGGTAGCTCATCAAATGATGCGGTAGAGACAACATCCACAATAAACCCAGAAGAAATTCCGATGTATAAATTAAGTGATGTTTTCGAAAAGACCGAACTAATAAAAAAAAGTATCGAATCTGTACCTAATTCGGTGATGATGTATATAACTGATAATTTTATTAATACATCACCACATCAAACAAAATTACAACATCCAGTAAATTACAATAAACCAGTAATTAATTATTTTACAGAAACTGTAATTAGCAATTCGGATCAGAACACATCAAAAACCAAAAGAGATCTTCATAATTCAGACGAAGACGAAGAAAATTCAGTCGAAGATGCTATCTCTTCACAGATAATTAACAACATCGATTCAAGCAATCACAGATTAACACCTTTCGAAAAAGAAGTTATCTATAAAAATGTTTTAAATAAAGTCTTAAATTCAGTTACAGATGAAGAACGGATCGATAAACTAAACCAACAAAAGTGTGTTGATAATGAAAATGAAGATACTGGAGATAAATTTCAAGTTTATGAAGTAATAAAAGGCGATGATGATAAAACTTACATAAACATAAAAAACTTAAATATATTTTATGAATTTGGTGAATCAGGACAAAAATGTATAAATGTACCGGCAAGTAATGTAATGCAACCTGTACCATTGCCATACAAAGTTTTTAATTATGGACATCCAAATTTATTGAGGGCATCAACAAATCCATTAAATACTGAATGTCCATGTATAAAACCATTCCATGTACTTCCAAATCATCATAGTAAATTAATAAAAGCTAACGCCGAAAAGAAACCAACCGAACAAAAAGTAGTTGATGAACCACTGGAACAAAATAAATCATATGATGTTCCATTAAGTAAAAATATAAACAATAAAATTGAAATTATCGAGAATGGAGTGAATTCAGACAAAATAACTCAAAAGCGAGAACATAATGTATACAGTGATGACTCACAAACATTAAATGATGGTGATAGCGATAAAAAATCAGAAACTGAACCAGTGTTAGCAACTTCTGACGATGAAATTGTTGATCAATCTGAAATTACATCTGGTGATGAAGAACACAATGAAGAACCTAAAATTGAAAATTTGGAAGAAGCTTGCATTGGATCAGAATCTGAATGTACAACTGATCAAGAAATAACAATCCCAGAAGATAATTTAAAATCAGTTGCTACTGAAAGTGTCACAGATGAACCAGCGAATGAAACTGAAGCTGAAGGTATTTCAGATGGAGAAAATAATACAGATACATCCGAGGTAAATCCTCAAAAAATATTAAACAATGAAGATAATGTAATATCAACTACAAGTGAAGATTCATTTAATAACACACAAATACCTGAAGAAGTATTGGTGAAACAATTTTTCAATGAAACAAACACATATAATATTGAAAAACCAGAAGTCTTGGCTACTTTATACAATGAGACATTACCTTTGAATGAAACAATGAAACCAATCAACAATGAAACAGAGACTATTAATGAACCAACAGTTAGTGGATATTCCATAAGTAAACATTTGGCAAATGAATCTTCTCCAGTAGTATCAGAGCAAACAGAAACGGAAGAATCTGAAAAACAAACAAAAGATTCAGGTTCAGTTGATGAATTAAGTAATCCAGAACTATCTCTAGATTCAGTTCAAGATGAGGACTTAGAAAATGAAAATTCTGAACAAACAAACACAGAAACTGAAAATGTAAATGAAACAGTTACTGAAGAGACTGAAAATTTGGAAACAGAAATCACTGAGCCTGAAACTGAAAATACAGCAGAGCCTTTAAATGAAGCAACCACTGAGACACAAATTGAAGAACCATTAGTAAATATAACATCTGTTAGTGAAACTAAAGCCAACACAGATAATACTTCCACAGATGAATTAGATAATGAACCTGCTGTAAATTATCGAACATCTATACCAACTATACTACACAGAATTGCAGAAGACAATGATGAAAAACAACCAGAAGATAAACAAAATGATGAAATAGTAAGTACTGATGAAGATAAAGAAAATAGTGAAAATACTGACCCTAATACAACAGAAATAATTGATGAAACAATTTCAGAATCTCCAGAAACAGTTCAAGAAGATTTAGAAACAACTGAAGAAGAAAATGTAGAGAATGAAGAAACTACTGCAGAAGTACCAGAAGAACTGACAGAAAGTGAAGATACAACAGGTGAAGAACAAACAAATAGTGATGCAGAAACACATGAAGACTCAGATTCACAGGCTGATGAAACAGTAGACAAAGAAAAAGCAGAAGAAAAAAGTACAAAGAAAACAGCAGGAATTGAAGACAAAACATATAAAAAGAAAAATAGTAGTAAGAAATACAAACTGAAAACAACAGATGATTATAAGGAAGATGAAGTTACAGAAACAGAAATACTGAATAATGAAGAATCTAATGATCAAGCCAAAAAAATAAATAATTTAGAAGAACATATTTTGGCCCATAGAGATGAAACAGAAGATACTTATGAAAAAGACCAAGATAAAAGAGAAACAGTATCAGAATCAGAAACAAATAAAGCAGACTTACATGGATCAAAATCTTGGGAAACACCAGAAAAGAATGCATTGGTAGAAAATGATGGAGCAGATAAGAAAACTGAACAAGATAATGCAAAAAATGTTGAATCAGATAACAGATATGATAATGAAGATGGTGACTATAATGGTGACTCTGGTAATTATGGCGCTACTGATGATCCTGATGTTGCTGAAAATGAACATGAAGATGGTCCAGAAAATGAAAACGATTATGAGAATGATGACGAAGACAACGAAGATAAAGAGCTATCAGAAAAAGATGGCGAAGGAGAAGACGAAGTAGACAATGTGGATGAGAATGATAACAACAATGATGATGAAGAAGATGATGATGATGATGATGATGATGAAGAAGAAGAAGAAGAAGATGCAGATGATGAAGGTAATGATGAAGAAGAAACAGATGGTGAAGGTGATGAAGAAGAAACAGATGGTGAACGTAATGATGAAGAAGAAACAGATGGTGAAGGTAATAATGAAGAAGATGAAGATGACAATGAAAATCAAGATGTAACTGAAGATGAAAATGATGGTGATGACGTTAACAGTGACAACCAAGATGAAGAAGAAGAAGAAGAAGAAGAAGAAGAAGAAGAAGAAGAAGGTGATGATGATAAGGAAGAGGATGACAATGATGAAAATGAAAATGTTGAGGAAGAAGATGAAGTTGGTGCAACTGAATATGATTTAGATAACAACGAACAAACTCAAGACGAAAACATAGATGAAACGGGTGAGAATGATGAAGAACAAGAAGTAGAAGATGATGATGAAGGTAATGATGATGTTGATGAAGAAGAAGATGAGGATGATGATAAAGAAGAGTTAAACGAAAATGAAGATAATGAAGAAGGTACTACTGAAAACGAAGAAGAAGGCCAAGTAACAGACGAAGATGATGACGATGAGGATGATGATGATGATGATGATGATGATGATGATGATGATGATGATGAGGACGATGAAGATGAAGATGATGATGATGAAGAAGAAGATGACAGTAACAACCCAGGTGACTCTGAAAACAATGATGAATCACAAAAAACTGAAGAAGAAATAGCAACTAATCAAGGTGACCAAAAAGAAAACGATGACAAACAAGATGAACAGAAACCAGTAAACTACAGAACAGAATCAAGAGATTATGCGGAAGGTGAAAAAACTGAAAATAACGAAGGAACTAAAGCAGAAAAGGCAGAAAATGCCGAAGAACAAAAAGAATCGACTAAAAACCAAAACAAAAAAGGAAAATCAGAAAAATTAAATAAAGAGGTGATGAACCAATCAACACAGGACTCTCAAGCACGTACACCAAAAAATGTTAATGAACAGCACATGAGAGAAGTTTTCGAGTCCATAAGACCAGATATCAATTTAAAAAGTGACAGCGAATATGTCAAGAAAAGTGATGTTCAAAAAATGATAATGGACATTCTAACTAACAATAACAATGATATTAGACACAATGAAGTTTTTAAAATAAGTGACGAAAAGACAAATTTAAAGCACGATCATAAACAAGAAATGTTTTATAAAGGGCCAGAAAATAAATACAATGAATTAGTCAAAGACATTGCATCTTATTTCGCAAAAAAGAATATAAGTGTAGGCGATGACATTTGTGTTTATGAAGAATACGGCAGTAAACGTGGAGATAATGACGTAATTTATTTATCGGGCACAAAACTGTATCAAAACGGTGTTCCTAAAAAAGACGGTCAAAACTTTAATTTAGTAATTAAAAAACCACACGGTAGTGACGTTTATTCAAAAGGTTCATATGACATATTTGAATTCGATGAAAAATCTAAAACCAATGATGACAAAACATTAGATAAGACAAAAAAACATTATAAACGTTCAGCAAAATCAATAAAAAAACGAGATAATAAAAACGTTGATAAAAGTAACAAAATCAAAATAAATACAGATGAGAGATAGACAATAAAACTGATGTTTTAAATAATTATTTAATATTGTAATAAATTGTATCAACTACTGACCGAGTACAAATTATCAATTAGGACTTTATTAGAATAAATTATTTATTTATTATTCAAATGCCCCCCAAAATGTATCTTAATTGCAACATAAGTCCAGTGTATGAAATATTCTGGTTTTAAATTATTTTTCTTACTTACTAATGAATTTTAAAATTATCAACTTATTTATAGTTTATTCTGTTTGGTAAATTTTTAAGTATTTTGGAATTACATGAGGAATGCATTTATTTGAATTCAGTTTATCCGAAACGGATTAAAAAATTGTGTTTTGAATGAAGAAGAAAACAAAATTGGTGTTCAGTAAGAATGCCATGTAAAGTTTTCCAAGTAAATTAAATGAATAATAATGTAAGAGTTATGGGTGTACATATTTAAGATTGTGTACTGAATATTAAATCTTTAAAATGCATCCTACGGCTTAAAATTATTCCGATTGTAAAAAGACTGAAAATTTTGACTACCCCTTTATTATTGTTCATAACAGGCAGGTGGAGTGTTAAATTATTTGCACTCAATCTGTTAGTTCCAGGGCTACAAAAAATAGTTCTGTTTCTTATCAGATGGTCAACCAATTATACGACTGAAGCATTTAAGAACAGAAGAGGTAGAGGCGTAAAAGACACTAGTCAGATTTATCTCCTCTGAGAGCCATGAATTTCATTATACACACCCTGTGATGAATGAAGTGAAGGTGTCATTTTCAGGGTGCAAAGTACTTGCTTTTCGAAGAGCCTGGCATGCTGATAAGCATAGTTTTCCACTCAGTGAGGAAGGAATTTTAAACTACTCACTCCTCGTCATACTGAATGAAGCCTCTAGAGATTAAATTCAGCCATTCGGCTGATGACCTAAACAGCAACAACCCTTTTATAGCTGCTTCAATTTTTCTGTTGTCTATTATTTTATTTTCCTAAAAAAGTGATTGAAGATACAATATCTTCTGAAAAAGGTAGATTAAGTAAAATAAGTTACAATTTTCTTATATTTTATAAAATCTGATGACGGTGGATCCACCACAAGTTAGGAAAATAAAATAATTCATAAAAGAAAAATTAAAGCATAAATAAAAGGTTTGTGAAAATTTTTACTTGTGTATCCTTTATTAAAGGAATGTGATATACTGTACTGTTAGTACTACAGTACTAACAGTACAGTATACATACATACTTTAAAAGAGTCATGTAGCACCTACAACTGATCATAAATGAAATTTGATATTTTTTTTTAACGAAAAGGACTTGGGTCTTATCTAGTTCTTATAAATGCATCCCTTTGTGTATTTAGTTATATTTTTAGTGATTATGAATACTAGAACTGTAATAATTTGAGTACCCAAAATTGTAGATGAAAGAATGGGATAATTCCAAAATACTTAACAATTTTATTAAAAAAATAAAAGTCATTAAAGTTACGTTGATATATTTTAATAGAAATGACAAACATTTATTTTATGGTATAACATTTTGATTAATAAAAAATCACAAACTATCTTCACTCTATATTCTAGATTTACCTCTAAAATTACAGATTATGCAGAATTTACAAGTGACCTTCTTTTGTTAATTTAATGTTATATCAGTATGTTTGTAAGCAACTATGTTGGGTAATGGAATATTAATGATAAATTACGTTTAAACTTTGACATAAATGAGATAAGATATGAATCAAGAATTTTGCCTAAGAAAAGTATTGTACATTAATGACTGATATAACAAGATGTTAAAATTTCATTAAATTTGGTATTTTGATTATGATATTTTGTGTCAAATGTGCTTACTAAGAATCAATTTTGATAAATTCAACTTCTAAATATAACAAATTAAAAGTTATGAAAATTTCAAAATGATATCTTTAAGGTGTATTTTAGTACATATATTAAAGAAAATTGAAATTCTGTAACAATATTTGCAAAAAATACAACCAAACATTAAAATAAAATTTCCAAAAATTTCATTTTAAAAACCGAAAGTAACAAATAAAAATTGTGTAAACATTTTTATTAGTTCGATATTAAGTTTTTTAGACTATTATTAACCTATTAATAGACTATTATTTAACTTTTCCTTTAAAACTCTATGAAAATTGGTTTATTCATTGTATTATTATATTACTGTTGTATTGTGTATCAAAATATTTACAGAAACAAATTTAGTTCCCTACTGAATATTGTAGAAGTTTAAATTAAAACAAAACACAAGCTTTTCCAATATTCTTCAATGTATTGAAAATATATTTCAATAAAAGAGTGGGGGTTACTGCTAAATCTGTATAATTACATAGATGATTTTTTACGACATAAATTTTTGTAATATTTTATTCTGAGTTTTAAATTTTAACTCTGTTCATGTTTGCTGTATAAAATAAATTAACTTATACAATCGCTTATGCAGCAAAACTGTACTATATAATTTATGTTATATCTGATGACATAGCATAAAACATAACTGAGTAATTTATAGGACATAACCCAAATCACACAATAAAAAATGAATAATAATTTCCTGTAATCATATTACAAAAGACTGAGCTGAATAAATTAAATCATTACATCCTTAACAACAGTCAATTCAACTCAAAGAATTTAATAAAACAATTATTATTTCCAAACATGGTAATGTATTTGTCGTATAAAACTGGATATTTTACAAAATTTAAAATTTTAGAATAATAGTTTTACATGTCTAGATTTAATAATGAAATTCCATATTAAATACAAGTATAATTACATAAATTTTATTTTCTTGCTTTATTGGCACAGTGGTTGTATGCTAAATTTCAGATCAAAAGATTCTGGGTTTAATTCCTGGTAAGGATTTTAAAATGTCGACATGTTAAAAACAGAATATAATTTTTAATTTAGTTGCCAACAACCATGGTCTTGAAGTGACTTTAAAATAAAAAGTGTTTAAACAAATATGTTTGAATAACTTTATGGTAGATTCAGTAATGTTTTCAATCAATATGTGAAAATTCTGGATTTAATTCCTGAATAAAATCTGGAAAATTTAATCATTAAAATACTATAAATAGTTCAGAATTTTGGGATAGGGGTTGGGAAGTTCATTCTAACGCGTAAAATGAAAAAAGAGAACTGACCAGATATTTTCTTGGAGTGGTCAAGGAATTCTATATTAAATGCGAGTATAACCAAAGTAAAATTAATTTATCTCACCTCTATGGCACAGTGGTTGCATGAGAAACTACAAATCAGAAGATTCTGGGTTCTATTCCTGATGAGGATTAAAAAACTAATATGTTAGAACCATACAATATTATTTATTAACATAGTTGCTAATGTCTAAGCTCTTGAAATGGCTTTCTTCTTCATTGGGTGTCTTCTCCTATTGGAAGTTGGCAATCAAAATAGCAATTCTTACTTTCGAGATTGTTTCCCGAAATAGTTCTGCAGTGCAGAGGAGCAATTAATACATCTTGTAGATTTTTTAATCAACATATTCTACATCTTCCTACAATCCAACCTGTAAAATTACTTTTAAACAAAAAAAATATCAAAATTAACATTTTTTTAACAACTTGGTGGTAAATTCAGCAATGTACTTAACTGCTAATTTTAAATTTTGGATTTATTTCTTAATTAAGTTCTCGATAATTTAATCATAACCTTACAATTCCAACCCAACAAGATTATTTAATTATGTTTTTAAGTAAATTTAGAACAGAATATTTATTTTAAATAAAACAAAAATGATTTACATAATAAATTATTATTATTGAAGAACTTAGTCAATATCTATTTATTTTAATTGATTAGTTCTTTAAATTTTTCATGAACGCTCTGTCAGTACTTGCAATAAATTTTAAAACATTGTTAATATTGTTGTAGTTGTAAATGTTGTTAAATAAATTAGAGTAATGATCTCGGTTAAGTTAATTGTTAAGTTTTGTTATAGTTTTAATATTTATAAGTTCACATTACTATTAAGTTTTATATTAAATTTTTGTACATTTTTTAGTCATTACAATAAAAATGTAAAATAATACAATATTTGCGTCTATTTATTACTAAATTTTTAATTTAAATAATGTTATTCTACTGGATATTCTCTAACGTACTGTACACCTTTTTTCGGGTGTAAACTTTGAAAGTTAAGGTGTGTATTACAATCCCTGCTGATCCATCATCAGCTCTTAGTATTCATCTTGGGTTTTTGGTGGATTCTTCAAGGTACCTTTGCATTAGCTCCTGTTTTATATTGTGGAATATTGTTATTATCTTGCCCATAACAGACAGGTGAAGTGTTAAATTATTTACATTCGATCTGTTAGTTCCAGGGATATAAAAAGTAATTCTGTTTCTTATCATATGGTCAGCCAATTATATGATTGAAGAATTTAAGAACTGAAGAGGTTTAAAAGACACTAGTCTAAGTTATCTCCACTGAGAGAATAATGAATTTCATTATATAGCTGGACTTTGTGGTGGACGAAGTGAAGGTGTCATTTGCAGGGTGGAAAGTAGATGCTTTTCAGAGGGCCAGGCATCCTGATTAGCATACTTTTCCAGTCATGAGGAAGTCAAGGGTAAACCACATCACTCCTCATTTTACTTAGTAAAGCGGTTAAAAGTACTTAAAGAGGTTCAAACCAGTCGTTCAGCTGATGACCTAAACAACAACATTGTTATTATCAATAGCATGAGTAATAAGTTTTTTTTATCATTTGTCTTCTTATTTTTTACAGAAAGGACAATAAATGATGAAAAAATATAACAACAGTTTATGTAAAAATTCTATAGATTTTCGTAAAACTTATTTTTAAAATTTAATTGTTAAAAATTGCGTTGCACATTAAATTTATATTTTTGAGTCAGTTAAGAATAACAGAGAATTGTAGGCCTACTTTTGATGAAATTTATACATGGAGTATGAAATACAACTTCCATATTCAGTAATCAAATGTATTCAATGTAATACGAGGTGTGGCTGTTAAATAACGAGACTGACGTTGTAAAAAATTTTATTTTTATTTTATACATATTCACTTACTGTCACCTTCAATATACACTTCTTCTCTATCCCTACAACGCTCCATGCGAATTTTCCATTGTTGGAAACAGTGCTGGAAGTCATCTTCTGTCAGCTCCTTCAGGACACGTGCCACTTTCTCTTTTACAGCTTCCACAGACTCAAATCTTGTCTCTTGTAATGCAGATGTCACCTTAGGGACCAGGTAGAAGTCACATGGTGCAAGATCTGGTGAATAAGGTGGATGTTCTAACACTGGGATGCTGTACTTGGCTAGGAACATCTTGACAGATAACGCGGAATGAGCTGGCGCATTGTCTTGGTGGAGAACCCATGATTTGTTCTTCCACATTTCGGAGCATTTTTTCCTTACTCTTTGACGTAGTTTAGAAAGTACCTCAAGGTAGTAATATTGATTAATTGTTTGACCTTCAGGAACCCAGTGAAGATACACAATCCCATGGATATCAAAAATAAACAATCATCATTGCTTTAAATTTTGACTTGCTCATTCGAGCTTTTTTGGCTCTCGGTGAAGTTCGGCTCATCCAGTGCATGGATTGACACTTTATTTCCGGATCATAAGTAAAAAACCTCGTTTCATCACATGTTATTATCGTTTCCAAAAAATTTGGGTAATTTCAATCGCGTACAAAATTTCAGTACAAACATTTTTGCGAGCTTCATTTCAAACATTTTTGAACGGCACATGTCCTAAAGGAGCTGACAGAAGATGACTTCCAGCACTGTTTCCAACGATGGAAAATTCGCATGGAGCATTTTAGGGATAGAGAAGGAGTGTGTATTGAAGGTGACAATAAGTGATTATGCATAAAATTAAAGTAAATTTTTTTATGTCAGTCTCGTTATTTAATAGCCACACCTCGTACATGGAAATTTATTTGATCATTAAAAAATTTCCCTCATCTACATGATTGTGTACTATACAATTTTATTTAATCCCTAATACTTTTTTTATAGCTGCATTGTTCAGTAAGCACATATTGTATAACAACATAGTATTGTAAAACCTCAAATCTAAAGCACAGTGTTTTCATCAGAATTGATTACAGAAATTCCAGTGCACATTAGAAATGGCACACTACAATCAATACACAATGGCTCATAAGGTTGTTGTAACCAGCAGTAAGAGATCCTGTACTTAAATTTTAACTTTCACCACCAAACAATAGAACAAATTAACAGCTTTTCCCAGCTGATCTAATTATAAGTTGTCAGGAAGGGGTAGAATGACATCAAAGTTAATGATTAACTGGGTAAAACAGTGTGGGGTTGTTGTCCATAAGGTATGCTAAAAGTACGATCTATGACTATTTCAGATGCATTTCAAGTTCAGTTGACAGACGAAGTGAAGAGTAAATTAACCAATATGAACATATATTTTGTTGTTATTCCCCGGGAATTTAACTCCAGTAGTACAACCACTAAATGTTAGCATTAAGAAAGACATTTAAAGCAATAGTCGAAGAATAGTATGGACAATGGCTTTCATCCAACCAGGCAACTAACATCAACTGGAAAAATCAAGTGAATTTTTACAAATGTTGTTGAACACTGGGTTTCAATGGCAAGGAAAAAAATCTCGGAGACATTGATTTAAAAATCCTTCAAAATTTAATATCTCAAATTTTTTAAATGGGATGAAAACAATGTATTATGGAATGACCCAGAGTTTAACTAAGAGGTTGGAATTAACAGTAGTGATTCTGTCAGTATTGTAGACTCAGATTTTTCCAAAATTTCAAATGACTGTTCTTAAAATGAAACGGATGTTGGCATGGAAATATCATTCTTGCATTTAGTTCCTACTAATTATAAAAAGAAGACAACTCATTTTTATTTCTATTATTTATTACAATTTACATTTTAATTTCTATATTTATTTACCCATATTAAACAAATTTTGAAGTCTGAGTTTTCATAGATCGATTAAATTCCAAAAAATTGTAATAACATAATTTTTTCAATTTTTGACATGGAAAACCACACTGAGCGGAGTATCACGTTCAAAGTTTTACAGTAGTTACTATATACACCAAGAACACTGTTTACATTTGGAGCTTCTTAAATTATACTTGTCTATCTTTTCCACCCAACAAGCTTTAAAACTAATTTACACATACAAATTATATTACAACATTACAGATATTAAATAGAAATATTTTTTCACCTTACCTCTTACTGCCTTGATAAGTTATTTTAGTTTGTAAGCAACACTTAGTAATCTGTAATTTTTACTTGATACAGATTTATTTTACTGATACCAGATAGTTTAGCTGCGTTTTTGGAACCTGTTCCTAATCAGGTTTAAAAAACTCTTCTAAGGTAACTGTTGTTGTTTAGGTCATCAGCCTAAAGACTGGTTTGAATCTCTAGATCCTTTCTTAAGTAAAACGATAAGTGAGTTGGTTTACCATTACCTTCCTCATTGAGTGGAAAGTATGCTTATCAGCATGCCAGGCCCTCTGAAAAGTATCTACTTTCCAACTGCAAATGACACCTCCAGTTCATTCAGCACAGGGTCTAGCTGTATAATGAAATTTATTACTCTCAGAGGAGATAACTGTGATTAGTGTCTTTTACACCTCTACCACTTCTGTTCTTAAATGCTTCAGTCATATAATTGGCTGACCATGTCATAAGAAACAGAACTAATTTTTGTAGCCCTGGAATTAGTAGATCGTGTACATTTAATTTATTGGCCATAAAATATTAATTACATATTCTAAGGGCAGTGGCTCTTAAAGAGTTGTATGTCTGAGATCATGTAGAATGCTATAGAGCAGGTGTACACAACCTCTTTGTAACGGTGGGCCAATTAATTACTGATTTTTCAAGCCAGGAACAGAAAAAAAACTGCTAAAGTTTAACAATTGGCATACCTCTTATTTACTTGTGGTTAAATTTTAAAATCCAACTATTTTATAATACGGCAAACAACGAAACTGTAAATAATATTGTACTGCGACTTTGTATAGCCTATATACTTTTACCAACATTATTCAGAGGTCAAAAGTCCTCCATCGTTGATTGATAAAATTGTCCATTGACTATTTTAATGCTTGTAGTTGACATTCTCACAGTTGTTTCTAAGTGACTGTCTGTTAAGCGCATAAGAGTTTTATATTTGACAGTTCATTAACGAAAAAGCAAGCTCACAAATAAAAGTATACTACAGAACAAAGACAAATTTTTTTTTAATTTCTCACGGTAAGTAATTTTTGTAGAAATCTATTGAAACATTTTCGGTGTTAATCAAAATTGTGTGAGTAACACTCCATATCAGTATCATATTGTTACTTGGTACAACAATATGGTGCTGTCTTATGCCTTTTACTTCGAAATAGTATTTCGTTTTACTATATTATTTAAAAGCAGCCTGCAAAAAACAAGTCAGGGCCGCATTTTTTGCTCCCCTGCTATAGATTTTTCTTTTCCAATATTAAGTACAATTTCAACATTATCTAAGCAAATTAATACTAAACATCTAAAAATGTGTAGATCACAGAGGGATTATGGATGAAGTAAGATCAAGTACTCTAATGCAAGTAAGATTTATATGACAGTTTACTATACTGAAATTGCATCTGGGAGTCAGCAAATCATAGATATGTTGGGACCAACTCTGAGTGCATCAGTGCAGTACAATAAAGGTGTATATATTTTATGGAGAAAGAAAAGTAGGCCTATCTACTTTCTATGTTATCTTCGAATGTGAAGTACTAAGGGATTGGAGGCATTCAATTTTCAGGCAGAAAACCAGGAGGGCAGTTTTCCATAGAAAGACTTTTTAAGAAGTCTCATAAAACTTATTTAAGGTATGTTTCTAATTGATGCTAATGCATACAGCCAGATCCTGTGGTGAATGATGCAAAGGTGTCATTTGCAAAGTGGAAAACAGGAGCTTTTCAGAGGGCTGGCATGATGTTAAGCATACTTTACAACTCAGTGAGGAATATTAAACCACCTCATTCTTCATTTTATGTAGTAAAACCTCTAGAAGTTCAAATCAGCCTTTCAGTTGATGATCTAAACAACAAAAGGAATACTGTAACCATACATAGTGTTCTAGAATAGAATGTTTCCTGAAATTTAACACTAGTTTCACGTTAATTAGGCAAACTACACATTAGTTATGATTTTTAAAATTAGCAGCTGTTTTTTTAACCATTTAATTTTAGGGATGAAGGTAAAATTTTGAAGTAATTTTTATTCAGGTTTTAATAAAAAGAATAGCTGAATTTCATGTACAAAAAAACATTTTGCTATTTTGCAATGCAAAAAGGGGATTTTTGAAGATAATAGATGCTAACCCTTAATAAACTGAAAGACTATCTCATCTGTCTTAGGTAATTAATCACGCAATCAAAATTCCATTACTATAAACCTTAGAAAGAATCGTAACACCAGGTGAATACATAATCCAATGAGATTACAACAAAAAACACTCTTTTTTTAAAATACATTATTTAAATCTGACCATCATTAGAACTTCAAAAAATCTCTTTAACCATACTTTTTACAATATTTATTCTCAAACACAAATCTGGAACAGTTTAAAGAAAAGTCTATGTTACTATTGTTAAAATTCACCCATTTTCTCAGCAGTCAATAAAAAAAATGGCTTCAGATTTTTATCAAATATTCAGTGTCATCAAACACAACTTTATATGAATGTATTTTTAAAATAATTCCCTACTTTTAATAAAAAGAACTTTTTCTTCATTACCAAAATGGGGTCACCCAAAGTATCAATGAAAGAGCCAAAATTGAGTTTAAAATGTTTCACTAAAAACTATCTTATCAGTAGCTACAGAAGTACTGTAAAACTTCTAAAAATTTCAAGTCAATAGCTTCAGTAGTTTCTGAGTTAATAGGTATTTTATTTTGAATACCAAGTTTCGAGAAAAACACAGTAGAAGAAGAAACATTACAAATCGCACCAGTTTAAACAGAATTGTGTTCCTCTTTTCACAAGTTACATAATATTTACTGAGTAGAATCTAACAAACATCTATTATGACATTGTTATGCTGGTAATAATAAACAATATTGCCGCAATAGTACTAGAAAAAATCTACCTTCACTTACAAGTTTTGTTTTATCCCTAATGTGTGCACATTTCAATCTGTTCAATTTGAGAACAATAAGCAACCCCATGACCCAATGAGATGATGATATGTATGACATGTAAAGGAGCTGTAGTTATATACAGAATCATGTCAACCATTCCTGACAAGTATGGTTAATTAAACCCCATCCATCAAAGTACACTGATAACTACCATCTAGTATTCAAACTTGTATAAATGTAACTACCTTTACTAGGATTCAAACCGCAGAAATTTTGTCTTTGAAAATCAGATATTAAATAGCTGACTCAAGACAACATCTTTACCACTATAACGCTTTACCACTAACAGGGTTTTTTACAAGAAATAATGGAAAAGAAAATGAAGAAAAATATCTAAGAAGCCTAGTTATACTCATCATCATGACGTGGAATAATTAATTTGGCTAAATTGCAAAAGAAGATTATCTAGTAATCAGAAATTTAATAAATTATACCTAATTTTAAAGATAAAAAAATCAGGATATCTAATGGTGAAAAAATTAAAAAAATCTGGTGTGAAACACCCTCATGACTTGTTATTCCCAATGTGAAAAATGTAACCTTATTTAAATTATGAATGGATGATGCTAAATGAAAATCTACCTCTATTGGACTTAAATTTTGATGAGAAAATACAGAAAATCACTAACAATTGACACTAAACTATGCGCTGTAGAAAAAATGCTTAGAATAAAAGTTGTAGATTTTTAACTTAATTGTTTATAACTTTAATTATGTAAACTTTTACTCTAAAATGCATATAAAGGTGTCAATCTTAAAAATTCCATTTTTAATACGAGATCATGGTCCTCCACAAATTTCAGCATGCTACTTACCTCATATTACAAAGCACAAAGCACGTAGTAAACCAGGTAATTTAACCAAAATCGTATGAAGCGTTTTTGAAAATATTTTTTAAAATGAACAAATAAATTGTTACTTCTAAGTAGTCAGATTTGATGAAAATGTTCATGTTAGGTTTGTTCATAGCACTTAAGTTCCAGGTTTTAACTTGAATGATTTTACGTTCATGAGTGACTTTCTGTGCACGTGCACCACAAACACACACAGACCAATCAGTGGAGACATGCTTTTTGGGCACAGGAAACCTGAAAATTGTATTTTCAGTGAAAATTTATTTTTGAAAAATTGAGAGGAAAACATAACTTTCTTTACCTATACTTATGTACTTTTTTCTCATATAGGCCAAATTTAGACCACATGTGGTGACTTAAGACGTTTCTGGAAGCTCTTTTGCAGCCCGCATTCTCAGCAATCGCTGAAAGTAGGCTTTTCTCCTTTCTTCTGTCCGACCAGTGTTCAGTTTTTGCTCTTCATGTAAGCTCTTAAAGTCTACAAATAGTTTTCTGAACTTGGTTCGGTTCATTAAGTTTTTTTCAGTTTATTCCGGTTTTCTCAGTATCCTTTCTGACTTCTTTTAATCATTTATCCGACACCTTAGGTCTATTGTTTAATGTCTTAAAAATTTGTTTTGTCAAACAGTTGTCATCCATTCTATACAGGTCTCCATAAAATTTTAGTCTTCTCTTTCTAATTTTTCCATTAATTGTTCATTTTTCTTGTACATTTTTCTTCTCGACCTCGTAACCTATATTGTCCATCTACTCTCTTCGGGCCCATCTTGCAGATGATTTTCTCTCAAATTTTTCTGGATCTCTCAGACTAGCCTTCCTGGTCATTCAAAGACACTCACTCACATGCAGACCCACAGGTTTTATTACAGTATATTTCATAAAAAAAGTAAAAATTGAAATTCTTTTCTCACAGTATATTTCATGTAGAGAAAGTAAAAATTGAAATTCTGTTGTGACTGTCCTTAAGCATTTAGAACAAGCAGTTTTTGTAATTTTAAAGAAAATGTTTAATTTGTGTGGGTATGATAAAATGTTTTAACACAATTGCTGACCAATACAACATATGTTCTAATAAGGCAATTATAAACAAGACCATTTAAATTATACTAATATGTTTGCAAAATATTAATAATTAATGTGATTGTAATTATAACAATTAATTAAAATATTACTAGTTATCTTATGTTAAGAATGTTTACTTTCTCTTTAAAATAAAACTATTTCCTGTTTAATCTGTCAAATTGTGTACCTTGTGACAATGATGTCCAACTATCTATTTATCATTTTAAGGGGTTACCCATAGATCTTTTAGTTTCTGATATTTGTATTTAACCCTACTTACCCACCATCCATTCTGTCTACATTATCTTATCAAAATCTTAATCTCACCCACCTTACAATATCCTTTTTGATACTGTCATTTCTTAGCCGACCTTTAAATATAACTCTCTTAACTTTTTACTTTCTCTTGCCCTGTGTGAAATAGTAAAAGAAATTTATACTTTTCTGTCAATTTTTTTCGATAGGAATCGAGTTTTCACCAGAAGTAAATTTGTACAGATCCTCTGAGCACAAAAACATGTTTTTACAGATTGATCTGTGCGCCACCGGAAAATGGAAAATTGTACTAAGAACTTGGAACTTAAGTTAGATACCATAAGGAGATCAAACATGAACATTTTTATAAAAATTGTTCACTTTTCTGCGATTCTCTAAAAAAATGACTACGACACAATTTTGTTTAAAACCACCTCATTTACTAAATTTTTGTATTAGCATGTCTGCTAATATTAGTGGGGGGGGGGGCTGTCTTTTCGTGATAAAAAATGCTGTTTTTAAGATTTTACAGAAAAATTGTAGGCTATATAATTACAATTATAGAATATTAAAAAACCTACAACTATTAGCATCAATTATTAGTGATTTTCTGTATTTTTTCATCAAAATCGAAGTCCAAAAGAGGTTGATTTTCATTCAGGTTTATCTAGGCTATCCATGATTAAAATTAGAAAAATTAAAAAATTTTGTTAATTTATATAGACAAGGGTAGTAATAAGAGTGTTTCTCACCAGATTTTCTTTAAAATTTTAATGTGAAAATTATTACAGTTCCATGAACTATAATCATAAATAAATTGATGCACTACATTGATAAATTTTACAGTAAACTATTCAAAAAATGTAATTAATATGATAAAATGAAATTTAAGTAATTTATTAGTAGAATTACGAAATATTTCACAAAATTAACAAAATTTAATCATAAGATATTAAGATACAACACACAACATTGATAAACCATGAATCCAACAATAATCAAAATATTTTTTCAAATTTCAATAGAAAAATTGCGTAGAAAAAGTCGTCGAACTAATCTATATTATAAAAATGAATAATATAAAATGTGCCATATTACAGTTATTTAATATAGATGAACGTGATTTTAGATAAAGCAAAACACTTCCCATCTGTATATATATAAGAAAGAACTTTTATAAATTGGTAAACATCAAATAAAACTGACATTGGATACATAATATTCTATGAAATGACATGTTGCAAATATCTACAACCTTCACTAGGACTGTGTTACTTTACACAGTGGTTTACACACAGGTAGGATTACATATAGTCTTTTTATCGAATCTAAAAACAATAAATCAATTTTATTTATTTAAATATCTATCTAATCATGTACAAGAAGAGTGCATATTATTTGCGCCTATCGTATCACAAATTTCATAAAATCTTAGGTTAACGTAAATAGAAGTGCAGTGTTAAGGTGTTTCTCATTGTAATAAGATCAGCTCCAAAATATCAATCATAAAAAAATTACTTTCCTAAAACAAAATCAAATAAGTTTATTAACAAAACAGTTTCATCACCTACAATAAACGACCGTTTAACCGAAATATAGAGGGCGAATCCGATTTCGGATACGCGAAATTCCGGATAACACGCGAAGACATTACTTTTAGGGTTTAAAAACAGTTTTAAAAATAAATAAATATAAATTCTCGACTGTTTATTCGTATGTGTAAACGAAAATACAGTAATTTCAATAGAATAAAATTTAATACTGTACAATAATTAATATTTACTGTATTTAATTTTAATTATTTAGTTTTTAAAAAATCTGAAGTTTTTGTTGAAACCGTAGTTCCAATATCACGCCATCGTTTTGTTAAAAGCACATGTTTTGTATAGGAGGTTAACAGCATTGGGGTTGAAATCCTGGAAATATATAGTTAAGTACTACGGTTACAGTAAATATTTTCATCACAACAGATAAACGACGGTTCAACGTAGGCTACGCATTAGTAACCGAATTACTAGAATAGTGAAACCTTATAACTTACAGTATTCGTAATTCGTTTTAATTTTACACTGTTCTGTACTTTAACGTTAATTGTTTACATATTATACTGCATATTTATGCAGTATTGAGATTAAGTAATCACCAAATTAAAAGTAAGTGTGTCGGAATCGTTTCGGTTAAGCCGGGTTACGGTTGACCAAGGTCGGATAACCCGAGTTTTACTGTATCTATTTGAAAGAAAAATTTAAAAATAATTTTATTAATTAGTTTTCAATCTCTAATTAAACATACTTCAATGAAATAGTAAAAAATGATTGTTTCAATACCTAAAAGAAATAACCCATTACAATAACTTTTAGTAGGTAACAATAATATTACAATAACATTCATAAATGACTAATCCATAGATAATATATTACAAAAAAAAATAATGTTTACATAATATCACGTATATAAAATATAGTAATTGTAAAACGATTGAGAATGAATTATTAATCCTGAAATAGTATTTAAATTGAAAAAATTAATTCATCATTCATTTTAGTGCATTAAGAAAAAATTATTAGTTCCTAAAAATTTATGATAAATAATGAAAACTTTATCAAAATCTCTGAATAAAATTCAGTGTTTACATTTTGTTTTATAAATAAATAATATAATATAAAATTTATAAATAAACATAAGAATCAAAATAATATTAACATTATGAACAAATTTTTTAAATGTATCCTTTAGCTTGTAATCAATCTAAATGTTAAAATATTATCATATTATGTGATTTTTTCTCCTGTTAATGATGCTTTAGTTTTATTCTTATTTATTTATACTAATCCTCCATATTCAAAGTAAGTATACAAACCATTCAAATAGAAACAAACTGAAACGTGACTGAAAAACATAAATTATGTTTTCAGTCGCGTGTATAAAAGAATTTTATATAAATGACAAAAAATATAACATATTGTAGAAAAGTTTTAATAATTATTAATTAATTTCAAATTGAATGGTTTATACTACATTCACTGAGTGTTGAAAGTAAGGAGATTGTGTGAACAAAAATGTTTTAGTCAATGGCTGCGGCAATGTTCACGTGATCGAATAAAAGCATGCCTAATCAATGTAGAATTCATTCATAAAATTTAGTGACATCTTTCAACATTATAATGTATGAGCTACAAATTGACTGTTCATCATTTATGCAGTCACCTGTGAATTGGTATTACTTCTAACACCACATATATTACTGTCATCACTGGTTGAATGAATTAATGATGATGATAATGGATCCAACGAAGTATATTTGTTTAAATTGATAAATTTAAGATAATAGATAATTTCAACAAGTAGTATTTTTTTTTATTTACACGCATATAAAATACAATAGAAAACAAATTCGGAACAACCAATCCTTAGTAACTAAGGATTCAGGACAATTCAACTGTTGAATTTGAAGGTGACAACGGTCCTGCCAACTTTTTACTTAGGCCTACATTGGCAACTGTAAAAATTTAGCATTCATTTTTCTAAATCTTATTGCTAATTTATAATTAATTTCGGAAATGTTTGAGCAATGAAATGTAACAATAGTTTCAAACTATTGCAGGCCCAGGTACAAAAGTTGTAATTTTTGTAATGTTGTTAACATTATATTATAATGTTTATGTTATTTAAAAATAAATGGTGATAAAAAATTCTTAAAAACTTGAATGGTTTTAGAAGAGAGAGGATTACATCAGCTTTATTTTATAAAGGTTTACTATGTGACAGTAATTTTAAACAAGACTTTAGGCCAATCCAGTCAGTCAGCTCGTTGAAATTTACAATTATTGTAAAGTAATATTGATTGGGTTATTAGTTTTGTATGGTGATACGGAGATAGTCATACATGAACATGAATAACTTGGTGATTTCTCAAATTCCTGTCTCCTTTAAATCACAAAAACAGAAAACAGTTGCTATCAAATTGGGTGGTTTTTACTAATGTATAGCTCCTGAGAACAATTATTTTATTATTGTTGTGCTAGTCTAAGATTAACTAACAATCTTGTTTTAATATAACTGATCAAACAACTTAATCTAAGAAATTTGTTTGATGTAGGTATTCTAATACACTAAGTTAGTATTTATGACAAGTCAATACATTGATTATATTTTTGTCTTTATAACTCTTACACATATATATACAGAATAACTTTATTAACTAACTACTTAATAATAATGTTATATTGTTCATTACACCAGTTCAAATGGTTTCACACAAGGAAGTCAGATATTGTTCATTCAGATTTGTGTTTTCGAAAAGCTGTATAGTTTCGACTGATAAAGAAGTCTGTCTTCATGTCTCCTGGAAAATTTTCAAATTACCTCATTTACGGATCCCATTCCAAAGTCCCGGTGTAGGTCACCATTTGTAACATACCAGGGAGCGTTGACAATAATTTTGAGAACTTTGTTCTGAATTTTTGTATAATTAGTTGGTTTGAAGCTTTTGTACAGCTCCAAAGCTGAATTCTATAGGTCCATAGGGGTTTTAATATTTGCTTATATATTAGGAGTTTGTTATAAGTAGACAATGCTGATTTTCTACCTAGCAACCAGTAAAGTTTCTGATAAAAACACTTAAAAACATTAAAACAATATTAAATCTAGATTAATATATTTTAAATGTAAACAATTTTAATAAAAATTTTATTAAGGACTTTGTAAAACTAAGAATTTCTCCAACATTCCTGAAGGCCAACCAACAATCATTTTTGTTTAAAACAAGTATAGCCTGATTTTCATAAGGAGAGTGCTGGGAAAAACGTGCATCTGCATTAGTATAGTCATGTATATACTGCAATAGTGCAGCGTATGTAATCAACAATGGAACAGCATGGCTATAAAATACAATGGGTGTTGTCAATTTTCAACAACACTCTGACTGTACATCTATCTGTAGGTCGGAGGGGTAAGCAGGGTCGAAGTCAAGTATGCGCATGAGTAGACCAGTAGTCACAGCAATTGGCTTGGCCTTTAATGACAATACCAGACAGCGGCTTTTAAATAAAACTAGCAGAACATGAATGATTTAAGATTATGTTTATGTTATTAATCAGGTTGTTTTGACCAAAAAGTAAATTATTATGTCTCATAGACAAGAAAAAATAAGAAATATAAACAGGTTTCATCAATCAATAAATTAAAATTACATAATACATTAATATACATATTAATAAATTAATAATATATTGTTGTTGATTAGATGGTCGTCAGCCACAAGGCTGGTTTGAACCTCTAGATGCTTTACTACATAAAATGAGGAGTTAGTTGGTTTATCATGCCTACCTCAGTGAGTGAAAAAGTAGCCTATGCTTATCAGCATCCCAGGCCCTCTAAAAAAACATCTACTTTCCACCCTGTAATAATGACACCTTCACTTCATTCACTACAGGGTCTGGCTGTATAATGAAATTCATTACTCAGAGAAGATAACTGTGTCTAATAGTCTACTAATGAATGTATTATATACTATATATTAATACATTCTTCTAAACTTTTTTATTTTTTAACATTTTACCAAAAACATATTAACAATAAATGGTTCATAGATTAATCAATATGAATTTATCCATTCATTCATATTCAAAATGGTTTGCTTAGTGCTGCAATTATGAGTTTCTTTCAGTAAACATTCTTTTTATCTTTAAATACTTATTGAATTTTTTTATTTTTTATTCCTAATTTGTGTACGTTGCAATCTGTTCAATTTAGAACAATAAGCAACCCCATGACCCAATGAGATGAGGATGATTTGTATGACGTGTAAATGAGGTGTAGTCTTGTACAGACCCAGGCCGACCATTCCTGAGAGAGTATGGTTAATTAAACCCCAATCATCAAAGTACACCGGTAACCACTGTCTAGTATTCAAATCCGTATAAAAGTAACTACCTTAACTAGGATTTAAACCAGGAACCTTCATCTCCGAAAATCAGCTGTTAAACAGCTGAGTTTGGCGACGACTTTACCTCTAGACCAACCCGGTGGGTTATTGAATTTTAGAATTCTCAAGAACAAAATTCATAGAGACCTTAAAAAGAACCGACAACAATGGGAATTCTTGCAATGGAATGCTCTTGTTTACAATAAAATAATCAGAACATTCTAAAAAATTTGTCTAAGAGAAGTTTTTAATTGTAGGCTATTCATGACTTTGTAGTAGTAGCCTAGTACAAAAGCAATGAAAAAAATTAATTTTTTTAGTCGGACAAACGATTTAGGTTAGTTTTTACTGTTTAAAATATGATTGTACAAACAATTATGAGTTTGTGTTATTTGTAACGTAACCAATCATACTAGTAGGTTATGTGTTTGTAAGAGGCCTATTGAAAAATAATAAATAAGCCTATTGAAAAAATTGTTTATAAAATTGCATCCTACAGCAGTTTATACAATATTACAGATGTCCCACTTGTTGACCACTGCCTATGTTATAAATATTTATTAAATTGTCACCTTAACATTCATTATTTTAACACAATCAGAAGCTTCAGGTTGTTAAAACACGTGAAACAAATAAATATTTAAATATTATTTAGGCATTAGTATATACGTAAGGTCACAATTTCTTCAAGTTAACAAAAATCCAGAATCAAGTAATGAATTACACTTTTTGTAAGAATGAACTGAATTTTACCGACTGATTTATTGCTATTGAAGCACATCAACATCTCATAATTGAAGGGGTCAGCAGAACAAAGTGCTAACCCTCAAAATTTTCAGCATGATTTTTCTTAAATATTCTGTAAAAATAAAATGTTCAGCATGTTTTAAACAGGTTACTATATTAAGATCTTAAGAATCTAGAAGAACAGCAAAAACTAATGTTCAACAAAAAATTCAAAAACACGATTTGTAGATTTCAGTAAACTTTTAAAATGACATTGCAAAAAATTATGTTCATGTGGGTTAGCACTGTTTTCTCCTGATCCCTTCAATTTCTTATGTTCAGAGAAAACTAAACTTTTATTGAGAAAAAGAGGAAATTTATTTTAATGAACGATAATAATGGTAGCATAGTGGTTAGTTTTTTTGCTAATGAATATTTTGTTTTATAGTAGTTGGGTAAATTAATCCTAACACTTAAAATACCTACTTAAAATACTATATACATGGAATATATTAATAATTGCCTTTCTGGATCCTTTTCATGTTAGCCTACAACATAGAGGTCCCGATGATGGGTTTGATTCCCAGATAAGGACTAGACACCATTATTAAATTATTTAGAATACTAAAAACCACTATTTTAATAACACAACCCACTATAATTGCTAATAAAGAAGCTGTTGATACGACTTTAAACTAAAAAGGACAATATTTTCAAAATGAAAGGGTATCACTCCACTTGTTTCAGAATCATAGTCATCTTTAATCAATCTTCAAGATTATACATAGTGTCATATTAAAACTAATAGAACCTTGTCGTAGTTAAGATGTACTGTGTGGTCACCTCTGCAGCGTAGTGGTTAGCGCCAATTCATTCTAATGTGTTTTGTTTAGATCGTCAGCTGAAAGGCTGGTTTGACTCTCTAGAGGCTTTACTAAGTAAAAGGAGTAAGAAGTGAGTTGGTTTACCAAGCCTTCCACACAGAGTGGAAACATTTATGTTTATCAGCATGCCAGGCCCTCTGAAAAGCATATTTTTCCATCCTGTAAATGACACCTTCGCTTCATTCACCATAGGGTCTGGTTGAATAATGAAATACATTACTCTTCCAGGAGATAACTCTGGAACAATGAATTTATATTTTAGTCATTTATACATTCTAGTGTATAAATACTTTAAATTTCTTTAATAACGTTTCATAGATGCCTTCATTTTCATGTATTTAAGATTTCATTCAAAAACTTACATGTTTTGATGGATCCACCATCATCAGAGAATATAAAATAACAAAAATTTTAAATAGTTATTAAAATTTGTATAAAAAAGTAGGTTTTTTTAAAAAAAACATTTCATTTCATTTCAAGTGACTGATTAAACTACTTTTTACATAAAAATGATAATAACTCAATGTTAAATTTTTTGTTATTTTATACATTCTGATGATGGTGGATCCATCAAAAACATGTAAGTGTTTGACTATCATAAATATATATGAAAATTAAGGCACCTACAAAACGTTTATAAAGAAATTTAAAATATTTACCCATTAGATAATTTATAATTGTTTAAATATAGTAAATTTCACCAATCTTTTCAGCTGCCTTGATCGTTATGATCTACTCACATGTGTTTCGGTGAATCTACCATCACCAGAGTAAATAACATATCATAATATGAAACTTTAAAATTTTAAAACCTACAGAAGATGTAGCAACTTCAGTCATCTACATTAAAAACAGTTTATTATAGCTGAATCGTTGCCGCTAGTCAGCTGATTTTCGGATATGAAGATTTCTGGTTCAAATACTAGTAAAGGTAGTTACTTTGATACCGATTTGAATACTAGGCAGTGGTTACCAGTGTACTTTGATGGTTGGGGTTCAATTAACCATATTCTCTACACGTCATACAAGATACAAGACTACATATCATATTTATATCATCCTCATCTTATTTGGTCATGGAGTTGCGTATTATTCTGAATTGAACAGTTTGCAACATACACACTTTAGGAAAACAAAAAAATATAAATACAAAACAAAAGATCTTCTATAGGTTGTCAATTTTTTAAAAGTTTCATATGATATTTTATGTACTCTGGCGATGGTAGATTCACCGAAACACATGTAAGTAGATCATAATATACAATAGAATTAATTTTAAGCTGCAGGATGCATTGTGAAGACTTATTTTTAAATAAAAACATTAGAATTACCTTATATTAGTACTCTAACCAAGCTGCAACAGCAACTAACAACCCAAGATGAAATCAAACATTAGAATAAAATTCAGCAGATCCTAAATCTTATTTGTAATCCACTTATTATTACATAGGTAATTTCAATAAATTAATAATTTATCAATGTTTTCTAATTTTCAGTTAGTATTTTCGGCAGTAATACATTCAAACGATAATGTAGGAATCAGTATCCCACAAGAAGAGAAATATGGTCCTACAACATTTTACGATTCCAACAATAATCCAAACGAATACTACAGGCCAGTAAATTATGGATGGAATTTGGATGAAAATGTAATTAATAAGTATAATCAGTACCAACAGAATCTTGAAAAAAATATTAATCCTGAACCAATACAACATTATTTTCCAAGAAATGAAATACAATCACAATATCTGGAAAATGATTCAAATCATATCAGTAAGTATAATAATCAACGGAATAAACCAAATAGTAATTGGAATTATCAATTAAATAATGAACGATCCCAAAGAGGTAAATACATTCCAAGTATAAAAGACCAACGTCGAAACGCAAGAAATTATGGTAGATTCAACAGAGATTATCGTTATCGCCCGATGGATTATTCTGATGAAGACGAAGATGATGACGATGAGGAAGATGAAGATGATGATGACGATGATAAAGATAATGATGATGATTATGATTCTGATGATGATGAGGACCTACATGAAGATTCTGAGGAGGAAGACTACAATCACTATAAAGCATCACCAAAAATGAGGTCGCAAACAAAATATATGAATGAATATTCAAATAGAAATATCAATCGAGGTTCACCTGAACCCGAAGAACCACCGCCTTTAACATTATTATCCGAACTACTTGATAGTTTATTGACTGAAATTGCAAGAAATTCAATACCTGAAGACGATAATAGAAATATAATTATTACACCAAAAAATAAACTTAATACTACAAATAAAAAAAATCCATCATATAATAATGAAAATTTAACACAATCATATAACGAAACAACAAAACAATTTAAAAACGAGTATAATTTAACTGATGAAAACAATGCAATTAACTTTAACGAATATCTTCCATTTATGTTTCCAACAAATGATGAATTTATGGGAACAAAATCAATCGTAGTAAGAACGGTTCCAGAAAATGATAACGAAATTGAAAAACACGGAGTTTTAGATGACAATTATATATATTGCAACCCGAATAATAAACCAACATTTTTAAAAGATTGTCAAAATGAAAAAAATTATAGTAATTATTATAATAACAATAATAATAATGATATTGATAATAATACATTAGAAGAATTTAATAATGAACAAAATCCAATAATGGATTATAGGTATACACAATTACAAGACGAAATTCCGGTTGATGATTCACAAAATGAAAATATAGGAAATGAAACTAAAATGATGGTAAGACGAAGTGTCGATGATTTTATTCATGAAATTGATTATGATATTATAAGACATTTTCATAATGATAAAAATCAAAATGAAAAAACTTTAAAAAATAACGAAAATGTTATTATAAATGTAATAAATGATAAAGAATCTTTAAATAATATTAACAACAATTCTAACAATTTAAACATTATGAAAATGATGGATAATGAAGGATTATCAGATGAAGAAACTTTGAAACAAATGATGAATACAACTACGTACAAATTAAATGTATTTGAAAACGATGAAATAGTAAAAAATAATATTGATGCACCCCCTTATAAAGTTATATTTTATCTATTTGAAAATTTCATTCATACCTTACCATTTTATACTCATGAACAAAAGAAGTTACTTGATGAAAATGGAACGATAATTCATAATGTAGATGGAGATAAATTTGATGAATCTGAACCAAAATCAACTAAAAAAAAACGTGATCTTCGTTATCAAGAAGATCCAAGAGATGAAAATTTAAGAACACTTGAAAATGCAATATCTTCACAATTAATAAATATTATAAATTCAATGGATAAAAAATTATCACCTTTAGAAATAGAAATTTTATGTAAAAATACATTAAGTAAAATTTTTAATACAGTAATACATAAAAATTTAAGAGAAACACCTACAGAAGAAGATATTAATGTAAATCATAATACTGATTTCGATAATAAATTCAATGATTTAAATATTTATGAAACGGTAAATAGAAAAAATGGTCATCATGATAATAAAACATACATTAATATAAAAAATTTAAATATATTTTATGAAATTGGAGAGTCTGGACAAACAAGTATAGATATAGAGAGTGAAAAGAAACCACAAGGTATTTCAAATATTTTTAATCAAAAAAATTACGATATATCTTTAACAAATCATCACAAATTGAATCATAATCAAACTTCAAATAAAAAAATAAAAAATTTAATTCCACATTATTATCATAATAAATTTACAGAATCAAATGACATAAATATATTGAAAAAATCATCAGGAAATTTTAAAACAAATGAGAATATTAATAAACATTTAGAAACAATGGAAAATGATGGTAGTTCAGATAAAATTACTTATAAACGAGAAGGTAATCCATATAATGACACTACTACTAAACCATTAAATGATGATCAAATTTCAGAAGTGCAGCATGATCATAATGTTACAGAAATTATATCTACTGAAGATAGACAATTAACGCATGGTATAATAAATCATATTAAAAATATTAATGAACTTGCAAATAAAAATATTGATGAAACTAATAAAATGGAAAACAAAATCAAAGAAATTACTAAGACTTTTGACAATTCAACGACAGATATTTTAACAGATCAGTGGGGAACAAATACAGAACCTAGTGTCGATTTTGAATCTGAATATAGTGAAAATATTCCTGATGAAACAAAAACAATTGAATGTAATCAAATTAATGAATTTGAACCAAAATTTAATGAAAAAATTGAATCCTTAACACAACACACCCAAGAAGTACCAATAAGTAATTTTAAATTAGTAGACAAACTGACATCAAAAAATCCAAACAAGATAAAATGTACAAAAATATTAAACAAAAATAATATGGAAATAACATCGAGTGAAAACAAATCTAATGGAATAAAATTTAGTGAAAATAAATCAAATGGAATAAAATCTAGTGAAAACAAATCTAATGTAATAAAATCTACAAAACATTCAGGTAATAAACAATCAAACAATAACAAACAATCCCATAAGTCCGAAAAACAAGTTGAAATTTTAGAATCTACTTCAAATGATCACACTGAAACAATATCACCAGGATTTATAAAAGAAAATAGTAATAAGAACAAAAAATCGGGAGTTTCAAATAAAGAAACATTATATGTCACTGAGCAAGAGAAACCAGTTTTTAATAAATACTCACAGAGTCAACATTTAGTTAATGAAAAATCTCCAGTAGAATTTACAGAAAAATTTATAGAAAATGATAAGCCAATAAAATCTGACAGAAAACCAGAAATATTAAAAGAAGAAATAAAAACACCAAAAAGCAACTTAAAAAAAGAGCAGAAAAATCAAAAACAAACTATTCATACTGATATAGATGTAGAAAATTTAAAATCTTCTAATAAATTATCTTCTCAAGAACACACATCACATTCAGTTCAAGAAGAAATTCTCGAAAAACCAAAGTTAGTAAATGAAACTGTAAGTAAATTTAACGTAACACGCATAGAAGATAAACCAAAAGTAAGGACAAATAGGCGAAGACCACAAATTGAATCCGCAAAAACACAAACTGTTAAAACAGAACCTGTTCATTTAGAAGATACTGAAGAAAATTTAAATGATACAGATGATCCAGATCAAAAACAGATTATTAGATTAAACGGTGAAGATTACATATCTCTAAATGACCAAACAAAACCAGAATACAATCAAGAAAATGCAGAAAATAAACAGATAAAGAAAATTAAAAAACAAAAAACCAATAAACAATCAAAATCTGAAAAATTAAATAATGAAATGTTGCATCAGTCAACCCAAGAAACACAAATACGAACACCTAAAAATGTAAAAACAGACACCATACCTTTAGAAAAATCTGCAGATGATGTAAAACAAACAGGACCAAAACAAAAACAGATTACTAGATCGAACTATGAAGATACTGAAGAAAATTTAAAAGACACAAATGATCCAGATCAAAAACAGATTATTAAATTAAATCGTGAAGATTACGTTTCTCTAAATGATCAAACAAAACCAGAATACAATCAAGAAAATGCAGAAAATAAACAGGCAAAGAAAATTAAAAAACAAAAAATCAATAAACAATTAAAATCTGAAAAATTAAATAACAAAATGCTGGATCCATCAACACAAGAAACACAAGTACAAATACCTGAAACTGTGAAAACAGAGATCGTGCATTCAGAAACATCTGAAGATGATTTAAAAGAAACAGTACCAGAACAAAAACAAATTACTAGATCAAGTTATGAAGACACTGAAGAAGAATTAAAAGACTCAAATAATCCAGATCAAAAACAGATTATTAGATCAAATGATGATTACAAATCCCTAAATGATCAATCAAAACCAGAATACAACGAAGAAAATACAGAAAATAAACAGATAAAGAAAATTAAAAAACAAAAAACCAATAAACAATCAAAATCTGAAAAATTAAATAATGAAATGTTGCATCAGTCAACCCAAGAAACACAAATACGAACACCTAAAAATGTAAAAACAGACACCATACCTTTAGAAAAATCTGCAGATGATGTAAAACAAACAGGACCAAAACAAAAACAGATTACTAGATCGAACTATGAAGATACTGAAGAAAATTTAAAAGACACAAATGATCCAGATCAAAAACAGATTATTAAATTAAATCGTGAAGATTACGTTTCTCTAAATGACCAAACAAAACCAGAATACAATCAAGAAAATGCAGAAAATAAACAGGCAAAGAAAATTAAAAAACAAAAAATCAATAAACAATTAAAATCTGAAAAATTAAATAACAAAATGCTGGATCCATCAACACAAGAAACACAAGTACAAATACCTAAAACTGTGAAAACAGAGATCGTGCATTCAGAAACATCTGAAGATGATTTAAAAGAAACAGTACCAGAACAAAAACAAATTACTAGATCAAGTTATGAAGACACTGAAGAAGAATTAAAAGACTCAAATAATCCAGATCAAAAACAGATTATTAGATCAAATGATGATTACAAATCCCTAAATGATCAATCAAAACCAGAATACAACGAAGAAAATACAGAAAATAAACAAACAAAGAAAGTTAATAAACAAAAAATGAATAAACAAATAAAATCTGAAAAATTAAAAAATGAAAGTTTGGATCAATCAACCCAAGAAACACAAGTACAAATACCTAAAAACGTGAAAATAAAGATCATACATTTAGAAAAATCTGATGATGATTTAAAAAAAACAGTACCAGAACAAAAACAAATTACTAGATCAAGTTATGAAGATATTGAAGAAAAGTTAAAAGACACAAATAATCCAGATCAAAAACAGATTATTAGATCAAACGATGAAGATTACAAATCCCTAAATGATCAATCAAAGCCAGAATACAGTGAAGAAAATACAGCACATAAACAGACAAAGAAAGTTAAAAAACAAAAAATGAATAAACAAATAAAATCTGAAAAATTGAAAAATGAAAGGTTGGATCAATCAATCCAAGAAATACAAGTACAAATACCTAAAACTGTGAAAACAGAGATCGTGCATTCAGAAACATCTGAAGATGATTTAAAAGAAACAGTACTGGAACAAAAACAGATTACTAGATCAAATTATGAAGATCAAAATTCACTTAACGACGAAACAAAATCAGAATACTACAAACAAAACCGTAAAAATAAACAGATAAAGCAAATTAAAAAACAAAAATTAAATGACCAAATACCTGAAAAATTAATAAAGAAGATGTTGGATCAATTATCACAAGAAACACAGACACGAACACCTAAAAATGTAGAAGATGACAATGATAACATTAATGTACATGTGTTTCAAATAAGACCAAAATATAACTTACATGAAGATGATGATGTGTGTGTAAGAAAAAGTGATATACAAAAAACTGTGATGGAAATATTACAGAAATATCATATCATAAATAATAATTTGGAAGATAATTTGATAAAAAATACCAAAAAAGATAAATCAACACGTAAAAAAACGAATGGAAAACATCATGAAGAACCAAAAGTTAAATTTGATAAGTTAGTAAAAGATATTTCATCTTATTTTGCAAAAAGAAATGTAAGCATAGGTGAAGACTTATGTGTTTACGAAGAATATGGTAGAAAAAATGAAAACGATGATGAAATTCATTTATCAGGTATAAAATTATATTTGAATGGAGTACCAGAAAGAGATGCAGAAAAATTTGATGTAATTATTAAAAAACCATTGAAAGGTAATGACCACTCCAAAAATGTATACAACGTAAATGAAAATATTGAAAAACTAAATGAAAATAATAAAGTGACTGTGATTCCCAGCAATAATCATTATAGAAAAGCTAAATCAATAAAAAAAGATCATAAAAGGAAGGTTCAATTGATAACCAATTCCGAAGAAAGATAAAATTGTGATAATTTAATGTATTTAAAATTGTAAATATAGTGAACGAATATCAATGATCATGGACATAACTTAATTTTAAGTTAAAATTATATTAATTATTTCTTCGTCTGTTTAAAAACTGAAATACAGTATTAAAAATAACTTAAATTTTGGTTTCAAGATGACTCATCCGAATCATAAAACTATGGTAAGTAACACAAAATCATTTTTTTAATATTTTATGTAGTATTTATTCTTCAGTATCTAGTACTATGCTAGGACAAGACAAGAAAATATAAAATAAAAAGTTATGTATTTAAGGAACAACTGGGAATCAACAGTCTGATAAGGAGGGTTGAAAACACAAACCTGTGCTAGTTTAGTCATGTCAAAAGGATGAAGGAGGGAAGACAGCCTAAAAAGATACTTGGAGATGGAGGGAAAAAGACAAAGGGGTAGACAAAGAGCAAAGTTAATGATAAATTGGGAAAAAGATGTGATGTCAAGAGAGCAATGGAGGGGTTTTTTAAGGCAAAAAACCTGCGGGTTTATCTTCACCTAAGTCTCAGAGTTTGATAGGTCTTTAACAAGGAGACTTCATTAAATTTACATTTTTTAATAACAAGAACACATAAACTTAAAAAAATTAAAAATCCAATCTCAAAGGTGAATTAATTGTTAAATCCACCTGAGATAGTATAAAAATATGAACGGATTTGTGGACAAAAAAACCTGGGTAAAAACACAGGGCTTCATAGTATTGCATTATTAAGTACACTAATTCAAACTTTTTTTTAAATTTATTTAAAGTCACCTCAATAGCTTGATTATTCACAACTACAGTGGGAGTTATGCAACTGGAACAGTGGGTTTTGAATTATGAACATTTCCAGACCCTAGCCAAGAATCTAACCCGGGACCTCAGTGTTGTAGACTAGCACCCTAACCACTACGCTACAGAGCCAGCCATGGTACAACTTGTTATAAATTACCTTGTACAAACTAATTGATTAAAGGAATGAAAGAGTCGCATCAAACCCAGTGTTATTGTCACTGAGGATATCCGGAATTTGATCAGGTAATTTGAATCGGCAATGCAAATGCAGTGTAGCAAACACAATCTTCCAAAATGTGTTTCACTGTTGTCTGGCAATCACATCCGCCACACTTTGAAGCAACACTAGATTCCATGAAATACCATGGGCTAATCTCTAGTGCCTGATCCAAAGTCATGCAACCACAACTTCATACCATCGATTGTCTCATAATGATAGTGGCCATAGATTAACATCATTTATTGCTCTCAGTTAACTGCCACAGGTTTTACTCCACTTAGCCCACCAATGGAAGAGAAATTCAGCAACAGAGGAGTTGTGTTGGGCTCAATTAGAGGAATTCTTCTTTTTTTTTTTGTTTTACATCTGACTGTTTTGCAATTTCTGCTAATGCAGACAGTGGAGAATGATGATATATGAAAATGAGTGATAAAACAATGCCAGACCTGACTGGGAATTGAACCCAGGACCCCGGTGTAGAAGTTAGTTGTGCTAACCATTACACCAACGGGCCAGCCAAAAATTAGAGGGCAAATAGAGGAAGCTTGAAAAAGGATGATAATCTAAAATCTGTTCACCAGTGACTCAACTAACATAAAATAGCATATAATTTTTGATACTGTTAGAAATATTGCACAAATTTATCAGACCCTAACAGGAAATCTAACCCAGGACTTTTATTTTAACAGTTGATCATGCTACCAAAAAAATAATGCAGCCTATTTACTTATCAGATTCTTAATGATTTTTTTAAAGATTTTTAACAGGGAAGAAAATTTCTAAAGTTTCCTCCAGTTTCACAGAAATGATACTATCTTGCAGGTATTTTAACCAGCATAGTCTTTGTCTTTCTGCACTCATCTCTCCTGCTATTTTTTCCTATATACGAGGGCCATCCGGAAAGTAGTACCCGTTTGTGAAATAAAGACACAGAAGTAAATATTAACAAATGTAAACATTTTTATTGAAAAGAGCATACCTTAAACTACTTCTCCACATAATCTCCAAGCAAATTTAAGCATTTGTCATAACGTGTGACGAGTTTTTGTATTCCAGCATCATATTCCTCCGCCGCCAGCCGATCGAAATACGTAGTCACACCTTCTTTAAGTTCTTCATCGCTGTCAAATCTTTTTCCCGCCAAAAACTCTAAGTTTTGTAAAGAGATGAAAATCTGAAGGGGCCAAGTCCGGGCTATACGGTGGATGGTCGAAAATTTCCCAATTGAATTGCTGCAGAAGTTGTTGTGTTATCCCCGCTGCATGAGGCCCGGCATTGTCATGGAGGAGAATGACGCCATCAGACAATAGACCTCTCCGTCGATTTTGTATTGCCCGCCGTAATTTCTTTAATGTTTCACAATACGCATTAGCGTTAATAGTGTCTCCACGGGCCATAAAATCAATAAGCAGTATACCACGTCGATCCCAGAAAATGGTTGCCATAAGTTTCCTGGTGGACAGAACAGTCTTGAATTTTTTTGGTTTCTTTGGTGAATGAGGATGATGCCACTCCATTGACTGTCGTTTACTCTCAGGTGAAGCATAACAAACCCACGTTTCATCACCAGTAACTATGCGATTCAAGAACGCGTCTGCTTCATCAGAATAACGTTCCAAAAATGTTAATGCAGCAGCCATACGCTTGGTTTTGTGCTCATCTGTAAGCATGCGAGGGACCCACCTTGCGCAAATTTTTGAATAATGCAGATGGTCTTTGACAATTTCATGAAGAATTGTGCGAGAAACATTAGGGAAATGTTCACAGATGTCATCAATTGTAACGCGCCGATCGTGCCTCACGAATTCGTCTACTGACCTCAGCAGTTGATCTGTAATGACAGATGGTCTCCCTGAACGCTCATCGTCGTGTGTGTTCCCCCTCCCCAAGTTAAAATTACGACACCAGCGCCGAACAGATGACTCATCCATCACATCGTCTCCATACACTTCCTTTAATTGGCGATGAATATCACAAGGTCGAACGTTTCTTGCATTGAGAAATTTTATTACAGCCCTCACTTCACAACTGGCGGCGTTCTCAATTTTTTTAAACATTATGAACGGTCACAGAAACAAGACAGGCAATGCTAGCGTCGCGGAACTTGCAACAGAGAAGGCAGACAAGCCACTGAAGCGATCTGACCTTGACCGGCGGCTGCTCGCCTCGTCAGCGCCTCATGCGGCGGAAACGGGTACTACTTTCCGGATGGCCCTCGTAATTAACTACAGTAGATGGTATTTCTCTCCATTCATAATATATCTAAAATATTTCAGTTTTTGTCTCTCTATCATGTTAATTAGGTTTTGTTCTTCATGTATCTGATAAAAGACTTCCTCATTCATCTTTTACTTTGTTCATGATATTTTTTTACACATATCAGTAAACTATAGATATTATTTGAAGGTTTGAATTATTTGTATTTCTTGTTTCTTAAGAGTCCATGCATCTATTTTGTACAAAAGAACAGAAAAGCTGGTAGCATATTATATATTATTCTGTTTTACTTATTTTTTTATCCCTAATATGTGTACGTTGCAATTTTTTCAATTCAAAACAATAAGCAACTCGATGATTCAATGAGATGAGGACGATGTGTGTGATGTGTAAATGAGGTGTAGTCTAGTACAGATCCAGCCCGATCATTCCTGTTAAGAGACAAACATGTTGTAATGGATTTACCTCAGGGCAGATAACCTCATGGCAATGAGGAAGATGATAATGACCTACATGTATAATTTATGAGAAAAAAGAATAACAAAAGTATTTTTAAAGGTACATATTGTTAAAATTATTGTAAATATAATTTTGTTTATTTACAAACACATAAAAAGTTTTAATGAGTTCTTTTGTACAATCTAGGTTACTAGACCCACTAACCTACTAATAAGTTAATTGTGTTATACATTACGTAATTGATTTTGTTTAAATACAATTAATTCTGTCACCTTTTTTATTTAGCTGTGTACAGCTATTCAGTTATAGAACTACTGTAGCAAAAGAAGGTTTATAAAAAATTTGCATTATTAAGACAACATATTTTCTTCAGGAATTTGTGGAAACCTTTGCTGAAATAGATAAATGAAGGTGTTTTCGTAATATTTTTTTAGATACATGTTTTGTTTTATGAACTAATTTTATAGTAGTTGTTTGTTTATATTAGTTCTTAAGACTATTCACGACTGGTGAAAAATCAAATAATGTTCTATTTATATATAATGTGAAATCCAAAATTATTGGCTCATCACAAAATTTACAGATCTACTAGGTGTACAAATTTGAAATGTTTTATGCACGTTGTAACAGGTATTAGGTGGTTACTAAGAAAGGATTTTTAAAATTTCTACTTCTAAAGAAAGGAAATGGAAAACTGTGAAATTTGTTTTCAAAATTACAGCTTTAAGTTCTAAAATATTAAGTCAAATATGCATTTATGAGGGTTAAAGATTATTAAAAGTTTTATTCCTAATGTGTGTATGTTGCAATATGTTCAATTCAGAACAATAAGCAACTCCATGACCCAGTGAGATGAGGAAGATGCGTATGATATGTAAATGAGGTGTAGTCTTGTAGACTCAGGCCGACCATTCCAGAGAGAGTATGGTTAATAACCCCAACCAACAAAGTACACTGGTAACCACTTTTTAGTATTCAAATTCATATAAAAGTAACTACCTTACTAGCATTTGAACCAGGAACCTACGTCCAAAATCAGCTGTTAAATAGCTGACTCGTGGCGACAACATTACCTCTAGTCCAACTCGGTCGGTATTATTAAAAATGCTACAACTTTTATATTTACTGAATTTACATTTGAATCTTTGGGTAATGGTTATTTATGATTTATGCCTTTGAGTCAGCCCAGTCAGTCAGGTGGTAGAAAGTTGCTATTATTTGTTAAGTAACACCGGTTGAGCAAGTGACTTTGTATAATGACCAGCTGACAGCCATCTGTGAACAAACTCTATTGGGGGTCCCTGTTCAAACTCATGCCTAATCCATGCCAAGTATTACAGCAAAAAGCAGTGATCAAATTGGGTAGTTGTCAATAATGTACAGTTATCGATAAGAAATAAAAGCTAAAAAATTTTAAAAAATAATGATTTATGCAAAAAACTGCATTAAAATTGGGTCACTGGGTCATCGAGATCAATGAGTAAATTTGATTTTTTTTTTCAATAAAATTAAATATATGATGTTTTTGTTTATGGGCAATCTTTCACAAACAGTTTTATCATTAGTTTTTAACCACAGGCAGGTGGGTGTTTAAACTACATGCACTTGACCTAAAAGTTCCTGAGTTATAAAAAATAAACGTTTCTTCTCACATGTGAATATTATTTCAATCACACATTGATCTATTACTACAAGCTTACTTACTACAATAAGTGTGTCATCTTCTAATATTTACACAATAGTTCACAGTTTTCTAAGCATTCACTTCAATGCTTTGAATGTTTTATTATTTTAAATCATTTCTCTCTTTTATTTTTTTATATAATATTATTTAGAAAAAAAATCTTTTACACTAAAAGAGATTCACCAATCAAATAAATCAGTCAACTAAAAGACAACATGAAAGCAATTTATTTTATTTTTACCATTTGCAGTATGTTTAACGTCTGTGGAATAATCGTTTCATCGACAGTTACTGATTTCAAGTTGTTGTTTAGGTCATCAGACCAATCAAAAGCTGGTCTAATTCTAGAGGCTTTACTAAGTAAAATGAGGAGTGAGGTGGTTTACAATTGTCTTCCTCAGTGAATATAAAAGTATGCTTATCAGCATATCAGGCCCTCTGAAAAGCATCCACCCTGTAAATGACATATTCACTTCATTCACTACAGGGTCTGGCTGTATAACGAAAAATGCATTACTCTCAGAGGAGGTAACTCTGACTAGTGTCTTTTACACCTCTACTTTTTCTGTTCTTAAATGGTTCAGTCATGTAATTGGCTTACCATGTGATAAAAAACAGAACTATTTTTTGTAGCCCTGGAAATACCAGATCAAGTGCAAATAATTTAACACTCCACCTGCCTGTTATGGGCAAGATTTCAAGTTATTTGGGAGTAAATCTAAACCATGATATATTCCAAAATAAAAGCATAACTGTTGATTTCCTTTGTCATTTTATACACAATGAAGATGCTCCAGTAAACAGAAACAAAAATTAGATAATCTGGTGTAACCAATTTATAAAAGTAAACATATTTTTGTATTTAGTTTAAAATGTATTTAAAATATCATTATAATTTAATTACAGTTTCAACATCACCAGGCTTTTCACATTGTTTCGGTTTTAGCGATGTCAAATTGAAGGACTATATAAATACATGGAAGAATAAAAACTGGATCCAGTCATTCATGAAGGTACAATATAGTTCTAAATAGCTAACACATACACTCAAATTGTAAGTCATTATTTAAAAAATTGTATTCATTTTTTAAACAGGTTTGGTTTTCTACTTATTTAATGAAATTTGTACTTAAACAGATTGTACCAAACATAAATCATACATATCCTCATCAAAATCGTGCAGTTGATTGGTGTTCTCAAAATATTTATATAAAATCATTCTTAATATTTTTATAATTTTTTACAAGATCTAAAATTGTATAATGTGAATAAAAATTAAAATGTTAAAAAATATACAGTAGAACTTCCCATATCCAAAATAATGGGGGTTAAATCTATTTCAGATTTCAGTATTAGTGTTCATACTGCTTAGTAAAACGTAATGGAATATGGAATACGCCCAAACGGGAATTTTTAACAAAAGTGTTCAGGTAATGGGTTTTAAAAACAGTTAATATAGTATTTTTAATTTGTTATGTCAAAATCTTTACTGCCCATAACAGGTAGGTGGAGTGTTAAATTATTTGCACTCTATCTGCTAGCTCCAGGGCTACAAAAAAGTAGATTTCTTATTACATGGTCAGCCAGTTATATGACTTAAGCATTTAAGAACAGAAGAGGTAGAGGTGTAAAATACACTAGTCAGAGTTATATCCTCTGAGAGTAATGAATTTCATTATACAGCCGGACCCTGCAGTGAATGAAGTGAAGGTGTTATTTTTAGGGTGGAAGGTAGATGCTTTTCAGAGGGCCTGACATGCTGATAAGCATACTTTTACACTCAGTGAGAAAGACAATGGTAAACCACCTTACTCCTCTAATAATATGTTACTAAAAACAAGAAAAAACTAAATCAAAATCAGTTCATCCATTGCGAGCTACGGTCCCAAAGGGAGACATACAGATACACCAAGCTACGATATTTTTTTGAGGTTATAGTATTTTCATAGGCCTACGCTTTTTTTATTGAATCATAGCTAAGAACACTCTCTATGAAGTCAACTTTTAAGCAAAAATATCTCAATCGAATTGGTTCATCCGTTCAGGAGCTATGGTGCCACAGACAGACACTGACACACAGGTTAAACTTAAAAAATAAGGGCAAAAATAAGGTTTTCATATATTTTTTTAGTGCAGGGGCTTTTTAATTTTAAATTTATGTTACATAGTAACACTTTCACTCCTCATATTGTCCACACTTAATCTCTCCTGATCACCAAGTCACAACAAACTACCAATAAAATGATGGGTTTGACAAAATGAAAACTCAAAATTTACAATATTTTTTTGCATTTATTGAATTTTAGTATACTATATATTATTAATGTGTACACATTATTTACAGTACATAATTAAAAATTGTTTTTTATTACAGAATTTTTTTTAATTGTATGTACTTTCGACAAATACTGGTTCATTAAAACAAAGTGTGAAGATTAATTTTTTATAAGTTCTTTGAAGGAAACTTTCCAGGTTCCTGTGCATGTAATGTTATATATTCAGTAGATTTAATTCCAACAGACATTTTGAAAAATTGCTTTCTTTTTTTTGTACATATTTATTAGGAACTTGTTTTATCTATGGAATATCTAACGAAAGAACATAGTGTAATGGTGTCAATATTTAGAGAATAAACCAGTGGAATTCTGTTGTTATCTGCTTGCTATAGAGCTTTTTCATCTGTTTCCTAATATGTTATCAGTCTGGTCTAGGAGGTCCTACCAGTAGCTATGTTACAACCGGATTAGTTCTCAGGATGAATAGAGTACACAAACTCCACCACCATAACAACATCTTGTACTACTTGAGTGGGGTTACTAACTAAATCCTTCATTTTGTAAACATTTTTCACAATCTGTAATCAGATAACATTAACAATTTCACAATCATGTGTTAATTGTTAAAATTTGACACAACAATCCCAAGAACCTGAAATTTCAAATGATCCAAACTGATTTCTAATTTTATAACATGCTTTTAAGGCATAAAACGTGTAATAAAATAAAAACTAGGTACCTTTATAATGAAATAATTATTTTTAAAATAAATTTCTCATATTAAAATTTAAATTAAAAAATTTTAACAGCTTAGATGAGAATAGAGAATGAACGTAACCAAGTTCTAAAAAATTCAATATGTACTTACAATATAAATCATTTAGTCGTAAAATATTTCTTATAGTTCATTAACAATTACAAGAAATTCTCTTTTTATTTAACTATTTTAAAAATGTTTTGAATAAAGGTGAATGAATAAACTATTTACAATCTGCAGTTTACAAACTCGAAATAATTCAGTTGTTGAAAAAAGTGAAATAATCTCACTGTTACCATTCATCATCAAATGAATAATAACAGCAATTTATGATCAAGGCCTCTGAAATAACAACAAATTTAATATTTAATGCACCTAAAAATTATCATTTCATGGTTTGTTATGTCTGTTTCTGGTGCCAGATGTAAATCGCACTGTCTCTATTAGAGAGAGAAGTAGTTTGGGTGGGGTTTGGGTGTCAGAACAGAAAAATATAGTGGAGGATGGAATAAGTCACATGGGAGAGAAGGAGACGGAAGACCAAACAATGACTTCAACATATAGTTTTACAATGTGTTCATAATATGAGTGCACTGTATTTATTTTAATAATTTTGCATATTCAGGGTTCTCAATAGTATTATGCTGGGAATTTTATTCTAAAATTTTATTCAATTATAAAACTATTCATTTATCCCATTACTACCATAAAATCACAAATTGGTTTCTGTTGTAATACCAAGATCTCTGATGACCATGTATTATTTCACCAGCGCTTCAAAAACATATGTATATGTGTGTATTTAGGTATTTTTGGGTTATTTTTATTATTATTTTTTTTCAGATAATCCAAACAGCTCCAGGTCCCAATTCATATGGATTAGCTGGGTTGTTATGTACTGCAATAATATTTACTTAGTTGAAAATACTTAACTCTTCATGAAATAAAATAAATAAAATTCTACCATATTCCACTAAACTTTTAAACTGATGTAAACAAATCATATGAGTGTATAGTTAGAAGAATGAGAATAATGTGACCGTCAATCTGTATTGGACCATCCCCCAGTGACAATTTATGTTATATCAACTTATATGTTTATGTCTACTTCTGGTGCAGTAATATGCTACATCGGTGTTTCGTGTGTGTAGTTCAATGTTTTATCATTAAAACTATCATGGTTAAATACAATTTCAATGAGATGTGATTTTTCTCCTGCCGTTAAGAAGGCCTGGGTAACATTTTTTGGAACTACAAATACGCATCCAGCCATAAGAGGAGCAGAGCGATTGTTTACAAGTGTTCTAAAGATAAATAGAATGAAGTATGATTTCATCATTGTACATAGCTTCTACCAGTATTGTTCAATCAATATTTTTAGAAAAAACTGAAGAACTTTTTTAATAGCAGATATTCGTTAGGAATATTTGTTTATTATTTTTGTTTGTTATTTTTGTTGTTTTTGTTATAGGTAGTTATTAAGTTATTTATTGTTATTGTTTATTTATTATTGTTATTGTTGCTGTTGACAGAAAATACACAGAAAAATCATAGGTAAAGAGATTATCAAATTATTATGATAGTAAAGTTTTAGTTTAATAAAATTTATTATTAATCATTTTGTGAATTATGAAATTTGTTGTGATCTTTGAAAACCCAAATAGTTATTCAAATTTCTTGCTAGTAAGCGTGTCATATTTTTTGAATGATTCATAAGTATTATTGCAGTCTTGGTCTGTACCCAATTCTATTCATATTAATTTAGAACTTTTGAAAACTGCAGTCAGAATGGTTGAAGTATGTTATATCTAATATTGCATAATATAAAAAAATCATGAGATACACAATAAATGATTTTCACCTAATTAAAAAAGCAGTTGGTCCTTTCGGATATCATGTACCCATTTTCAATTGTAATTAATTAAATGTCAGTTCATGCGCTCTTTCGTCAGATTAAGTCCATGTATTGAAGTTTTATTATTGCAATTGAAAATGGATACATGATATCAGAAAAGACCATTTTTTTAATCATGTAAGCTTTTTGAATTGTGTAAGAGTCCTCTATTTGGTAACTTTTTTTTATATTATATAATTCTAAACTATACACAGGAAAATGTTTAACAAAATTATATGTAATAAATATACACACAGGTGCTTGAAAAAGATGGTCCAAACTTTGGGAAATGATTTATCTTGTCAATGTGAAGAAAAAATAATTATTTGTTTTGTAGAGTATAAATCAGAAAAAAGTAAGCTAATATCATTTTTTAATATCTATAACTGGTTTATAATACTAGTGATTTCATTGAAAAACTACAAAATAATCACTAGATGGAAGAAAACTAAGCATTTTTGGAAATAAGGTTACTAAATTTTATCTTTGGATTGACGAGACAAATCATATCCTAAAGTCTGACACAATCTTTTTCGAACACCCTTGTAAATAAAACTTGATCAGTCTCTGACTGACTGAAAAAATTTATTTTTTATTTTTGTTTAATGTTTAACTTATGCACATTAAGGCTAATGCAGACAGTGAAAAGTGACAAATGATGATTATTTGTCAAAACCCCAGATTCGATTCCCAGTCAGATCTGGGAATCATTCATTTTCATCACAATTTTCATTGTCACCTACAATATAAAAATCCCTTTCATGAGATGCATCTCAAGACTAGAGGCAATTTTTAAAAAGGCTTACCTTCAACTTGTAGCAAACACCATTAGTGTTTTCTGTATCTACTCTTAAAAAGGATTGAATAACACTAGTTTTGTTTTTGAATTCCAACTTTAATTTCTTGACTTCCAGTTTTGGGCCACTTCCAGTCGAAACTGGAACTTCAAACCCAATGATTTCTGTATCACTACTCTTTAAAAAGAATCAAATGACACTATTTTTGTTTCCAAATTCCAACTTTGTTTCTTGACTTCTGCTTTTGGGCCACTTCTGGTCAAAACCGGAACTTCAAACCTAATTTAGGCCCACTAACTTTATGTGTAGATGACGAATCTGAAAACCGTTTGTTGCTTTCTCTTGCAGTTTCTGACATTTTGGCATGGCGGACAAAGGAAAATGATAGATAATAATTTTTAAAATTTCAACTAATAAATTATTTAAACAGTAGAATACTTTATTAATTATTATTTTACTTTATATTTAAAATAGCATTTACTGCTTGATCGTTATTGATTGGTAGGTTACAATAAATTTAATGAATTTTAACGTGTTAAAATTTTCCAGAATTTAGTAATTGAATCACTTTGCAGTTCACAGTAACTAGTCCTCTAAAACCACTACACCAACAAGGTGGGCGACATTTTTTTTCAAAAATTATAGTTTATAAAACATAAATTTATTTTCTTCTAAATTTAAAATTGTATGTTATTAAGTAAAACCATTTCTTTAAATGAACAACTTATTAATTTTATTAACAAACTTAATTTATTATCACAAATACAAAATTAATAAATTGTCAATTTAAAGAAATTTTTTTTTATTCAAAATCTCAACTGATAAACTATTGATAACTGTATATTTTTCTGAGTATTTTCTGTTTTCAAGATAAATTAGTCAAATCCTAGTTCTAGTGTTAAGTTTTTAATTTTTATAATACATTTTTTATTTATATTGTTATTGTTTTGAAAGATGTTTTGTATATAGTTACAATAAAAATTAATAAGAATTCATGTTTTAATTTTTTTTCTTTACCTCTCCCCCTAATGAAATTTATGCCATTGCAGTTGCCTTAGTCCATCTCTGCCAGTCCAATCTTCTCATATCCAATCTTCTCAATTTGCTCATGCCCTGGCTTCTCACTCTTTGATAGTCACCATTTGAATAATTGGATCTTTCTCTTATTCTATTACATGCCAATTTGACATTCATGTACTGTTTCACTTTTCTGTTCTCACTCATTCACTTTATATGACCCTGTAATGTAAACTGTGTAGTATTCAATCTCTCCTTTACATCCTTCTCTCCAACAACCCAGCCTCTTACAACAATTTATTAATTATTGTCAGAGGTTCTGGGTTCAATTTGAGTCAGGCCTGGGATTTTCCATCACTTATTTTAATTTATCACATCTCACTATTTGTGTTAGCCTCAATATGTGTAATAACAATGAGATAAAACAAGAAAAAAACATTCTTTTCTAACTTCCTCTCTGATTTTATCGCTATTCACTCTATAACTCAAAGAGTTCCTCTGCATTTTTCCTGTGAACAAACTTTATTTACAAAATTTGGCTTTGTTGGCCAACTTTATAAAACTACGAGTTTTTTTTATTCAAATTCATAATTATCATTATGAACTTAGCCAAGGAATCAACATTTCATCTTTCTTTCTATAAAATTATAAAAGGGAATTCATCTCTAGAGATTATTTACACTTCATCCATTTTGTGATCTTTTTAAGAGAATGGTTGTAATCTTTTAAGACGTCTACATATATATCTAATCACAAAGCAATTTTAACATATATTTTTTTTGGAGTTCTTGTGATGATAGAATCCTTACACTGCCCTGATTTGCAAAAAAAGTATTATTTAAGTACTATAAATCTGAACCACTTATTTACCGCACAAGATGCACTCCCATTTTCAAGAAGGATTTCATCCTTTAATGTTAAATTTTATATTGTAAAATTTTGCTAATTCGGACTTCAGTAATTCAAAATTCGGGGTAATTCAGACTGTCAGCTAGGTTCTAGGTAGGGGTCATCAATAAGTGTCCCTGGAACAAACCCTTGTACAATAAGCTATGTGAATTTGATCTTGAGGGGCTAGAATATGAAACTTTCAGAGGAGCTTTCGGTACTGAGGATGTCCCAGGAATAAGGCATTCATTGGCAATAGATAAATTTGGAGCAGAATACTTGAATGGAGAAGAAATTGGAGTCCAGATGCAAAGAGATCACGAAGAGACAGAGTTTGAAAATAAAGATGGCAGTGATGAAGAAATTAACATCAAAAAAATTAAGCTTTCTGTAGTTTCGCAACATCTGGATGAACTAACACAATTTGTGGACAGCAATAGTGACTTTGAAAAATTTTATTGAACATTAAAAGAAATGAAGTAGCAAGAGTTTATTAAAAATAATACAAACGTAATCAGACAAAAATTTTGAACTTTTCCATTCCCGTTACCAAAAGTAAAGACAGGAATTTGACAATTTTGATCAACAATCTACTAGTGGAAGTAAATAACTTGCTGTAAAATCAGTGAAAATTGTGAGTAATTACAATAATATAGGCTACTTTAAACTGTACATATTTTTGTATTCAGTACTATATACTGAATCATTTTTGCAATTGATGATAGGTTATATTAGCAATATTTGTTTTATGGATTAATCCTTCATTATGTATCATGTTTAGACACAATTAAATTAAATTTCATTTTATAATAAACATTGTAATCAAGTTTTAAATGGAATAAATGTGTTTTAAGTTATTTTTTTTTTGTCCTTTTCCAATAATTTATTTATTAAGTATGAAAACACAAATTTAACCGCTACATCATATGTTCTAGAATACAGTAGTAGTAATGTATTTCAAAAACTTTCCTAATTCAGACTCATCTTCCCCCCATATACTCCGAATTAGTGAAGTTTTACTTTTTAATTTATTTTTTAAATTTTATTTTTATGAAAGGAATGAGAATTTTATTTTCATATAAAGATCATTTATTTTAAAATACAATAAACGTGTATTTATATTACTAAATCAGTGATTTAAAAAGATCAATATTTTTAAAGATTGCTACACAAAAAATATCAATATTATGTGACAGTAGCTACTACTTTTTAAGCTATACCAATATTTCTCATAGGCTTAAATAAAATAGAAAATTCTTGCTTATACAGTGTTACGAAATACATCAGTCCTGGTTGAAGTCACCGTCCCTTGAAGAATTTGAGCTGTTTTCAAATAATAAATCATCTTCAGCTCCACCCAAAGAATTTCTGATGTAGCACTTCTTGAAAGAAGTTATGAAAGGACGTTTAAGTTTTCCCCTTGGTGTCATTTCTTGTCATGGTGACATCATTTATTTATTTCATTCATGAAGAGCGAAAAATAGTTAGTATGCATCTCAAACAGAAAACAAATTCAATTTCCATTAAATGACATTTTAAAAGAAATAACTAAGCAGACAGTGATGAGACAATTAGTAATTTCATATACTATATGTGATTGTTGACTCATTGTCAACAGAAAAAACATGTCCTCTGATACTGGATTATGATATTCTAGGCGTTTTTACAACGGAATCACTTACTTCTGAATAAGGTTATTAGACAGTTGAATGGTGTTATGACTGTAACAATGTACAGTACTTATAGTATTTTGATTTTTGTAATGCTATATAGTGGTACAGAAAATTCCCATCTGTTGTGTAAGATGCACCCTGTTTTTTGATGAGTTACTGAAGGAAAAAAAGCGTAATTTAAGAAAAATAACAATTTTAAATAAATGAATAAAATTTTTGATGCTGCTACTACTCTGGTAGCAATGTTGCAAAGTTTGCAGCTGCCTACATGTAATAAATTACTTTTTAATAAAGGTAGGTGTTCAGTTATGACTTTCATGAGAAATAGTACACTGATCAGCTATAGTTATTTTGTAAACACTAATATTTTGCCAAGAGTCCCCAAAATCTATGATTAGGGTGTAATTTTCAACCCTTCTTTTAATTTCAAAATTCACATATCTGAAATGGTAAGTAAGGCAATGTCTTGTCTCAGTTTTATTAAACGTTCTTGTAAAGGATTTTTTTCAATAAAACAATTAAATTATTATAAAAGTAATTATTTTTTTCATTAGTTAGGACAAGGCTGAAGTATGGGTCTGTTGTCTGGTTTCCATATTATTTGGTACATAATTATATCTTCCAGTAAATGAGTTCAGATAGTGTTTTGCGGTATCTTTACTTTAAACATTTAAAATTTACCCTGGAATGGTGTCATATACCGATTTGCTGTCTTTGTTCGGTGTTGTAAAGCTACAGTCTCGTCAAGGTGTGGCTGCACTTTTATATTTACGGAGACTTATATCTGGTGAAATGGATGATCCGGTTATTTTGGGGCTAATGACATTTTATGTACTGAGCTTCCATAATCGCTCCAGAAATGTATTTTATATATGTGCATCTACTAACTTCTCACTGTGTACACTACTGAATAGAAGGATTAATGTTTTTAAAATTAATTTAAATAATGCAATCACCTTTATTGATTTACTTCCCTCCGATACTGCATAGTCCGTTTCTGCTGTTTGCCTCTGGTAAAGTAGGATAGCACCTATATCTCATTAATTCTTTCCTTTCGTTTTTGTTTATTTTTTTCAGTATAATAGACTAAAGTATATTAGTCATTACTACCAATAATGTAGGTAGTTAATTTCATAATTTAATGTTTGTTTAGTTTTAAATTTTATTTAGTCTTAAAATGCAATATTTCATTCATTTTGAATGCTAATATAGTAATTTGTGGTGAATGAAGTGAAGGTGTCATTTGCAGGGTGGAAATCAGATGCTTTTCGGAGGGCCCAGCATGCTGATAAGCATAGGCTACTTTTCCACTCACTGAGGAAGACAATGTGAACCACCTCACTCCTCGTTTTACTTAGTAAAGCCTCTAGATGTTCAAACCAGCCTTTCGGCTGATGACCTAAACAACAACAGTAATGTAATATTGTATAGGGTGATTGGACCATTATACCATTATAATAAATAACTTTTAATTAATATTCAAATATTCTAAATAAAAATTAAAATATAATAAACTAAATTTTAAGAAGAAAATGTAAGAAATATAAATATTTATTCCAGAAGTCAAAGATTCAAATTTATTAAAGATGAAGTCATAAAATAAAAGAAGGTATAATTTTAAATAAATAATTTAAAAAAAACTGATTGACAAATAATAAAAAAGAAATTAGAAGAACATCAAGATCCATTTGAACATTAAACCAAATGAAACTACTTAACAAATTTTAAAACAAACAGATGAAATGAATAATAGAGTCCAATAGCTACTATAAAACCAATGTAACAATTGTCTCAACGCCCGATTTGATTTCCAATTGATGGATGGACAAGAACTCAACTGGTAAACAAGTAAAATACAAGAATAAATATTGTAACTATACTACATTTATTAATTTTGAGCTCATTAAATATTAATAATTAAAACAATTTTTATATCAATATATTTCATATTGCAATAATAATTTGTGTTTAATTTAAAGTCATAAACATAAGTAGAATTATATAAAAGTGTCATTAATAATTATACTAAGAACAGACAAGTTAATTTGTAATTTCAATTTTTGTTTTATTTTAATTTCAAAGTTTTCGTTCATTAAAACCAATTTGATTTTGATTTTCAAACCTCTTTGTTTCATATTCAGTTAATCAATTTCAATTTTACAACATAAGCACAACAAAATAAATTCTAACATAATAATAATAGTATAAAAACAACAAAATAATTCTTATTTTGTAGGTCATTAAATACACATGCACAAAATATACAGACTAAGAAAAAATCAGTTAGTCTGTTTATAAAAGGCATGAAACAATGCACAACAAAGTTATTAATTTATACATTTTAAAAATTTTAATATTTTTTATGGTGCACGTTTGAACAGTCTATCTTATTTTAGTCTACAACAGGTATAAACATAATAAATGGTACGTTTTAGTTCTTTTACTTCCTTGCAAATCTTTAAGTAGTGTACTTGGTTTACCATTTTGTTCTAAAATTTCACCAGTTTTAATTCCTATTTAAAGTCTCATTCCTCCTTCTTCTTCCTCTCTTCTTCTTCTCCTCTTTCGACTCCTAAAAATGCAGCAATCATTTCTGTTTTTTATTATTGCAATTATGAAGATTTAAATTATGTGTAAAGTATTTTTCCTGACATACATTATCAACTGAAAAATTTTAAAATGCAGAGTGAGGACAGAACAGTAAAGCTAGGTTTACATTGGTAGAGTAACTATACTATTTTTCAGGGCTGATGAGCTCTGAATGTACGCATTGCCCCCTACCCACTACATAGTTAACCAATGACTTGCCAGGAACGTTGCCAACACTTGGTGGTGCTACTATAGTACGCGGCCTACCGCATAATGTTCAGTGAAATTTGTATTTGTTGATTTGGTAGCACTGTCCACTAGCACTTTTCGCATACTTTTACAATAAAAGTATGTATAATTATTTAAAGAAAAACGGATAAAATAAGGTCAATAAAAAGGAAAATTAACAAGAAAAGGATAATGATACGACAATTTACAATAGGAAATAATACTTTAATATAATACAAAAAGGTTATTAAATATTTTAGGTAAGTACGTATAGTTTACATTTACGTATGTTTGCGCTGTGTTGAGTAAGTTGTGCCTCAGTATACCTAAAACACATGTATTTTAGTTACGGTGGGATGTACTGCCTCAAAAAAGCCACAGCTCTGTCTTCATTAGCAATTAATTTTTCTATAAAAATCTTTTAACAACATTTTACGTCTAATTAACACATAACTTAACTGTATTTACTTAATAAAAAATTAATGTGAATCTTTACGCGCGAAAAGTCTAGTGGACAGTGCTACCACATCAACAAATACAAACTTTACAAAACATAACGCGGTAGCCCGCGTACTATAGTAGCACCCACTTGGTCTCGTAGCTCTGTTATATTACGTCAGCTATTTTTTTTTTTTTTGGTCTTTCAATAACAATCATAACCTATCAACATACAATCGCTGATTATATTATAAAGTATTGCATGTTAACGCGTTCCATAATCGATGTGTTCAGTACGAGATGCAAGACACAAGTGAACTACTGCGGCTCTTATACGCATGCGCCGTAATGTTTGTCAGACTGCAACATTCGTACAATCTGACAACGCAGCAAACGATCTGATTGGTCTAAACGCGTGGACAGGAGAGCTCATCAACCGTCAAAAGCATTGTAGCTTACTCTTTGGCTGAATAGTAGGCGGTAGATGGATTGGTACCTTCTGATAGTAGAGTCTCTCATTATACAATCACACACGACAGTAAATAATAATATATTTTATTTCATCACCAAAATATATAACAATCAACATGTAGATTACTTACTAATTTCAAAACTTAAATAAATGAATACAATATTCAATAATAGTAATTTGCCCATAACTGGCAGGTGGAGTGTTAAATTATTTGCACTCAATCTGCTAGTTCCAGGGCTACAAAAAAATAGTTTTGTTTCTTATCATATCACATGGTCAGCCAATTATATGACTGAAGCATTTAAGAACACAATACGTAAAGGTGTAAAAGACACTATTCAGAGTTATCTCCTTTGAGAGTAATGAATTTTATCAATATACAGCCAGACCCTGTGGTGAATGAAGTGAAGTTGTTATTTGCAGAGTGAAAAGTAGATGCTTTTCAGAGGGCCTGGCTAATAATAATACTTTTCCACTCAGTGAGGAAGGCATGGTAAACCATTTCACTCTTGTTTTACTTAGTAAAGACTCTAGAGGTTCAAACCAGCCTTTCGGCCAATGACCTAAACAACAAAGATAGTTAAGTGCTTTCAGGTTTTGGAAATTTTAATGAAAGTTGTCATAAAAAGTTGTATTAATTCAAGTGAAAAAAGATTGAGTGTTGTTTGCTTTTTTTATTACTCTAACACCACAAGAGCAGTATTCGTTAATAAGCTGTGGGATGACTGTTTCTCACTTCATCTGAAGTAATCACAACCAACTTGACTGCTTCTTGTAAAATGTTAAACGATATACCATGCGACTAATATTTTATTATTTTCCATAGATGGTCCTGAATGAAAAGGACAGCTTAAATCATTTTTGCTAATTTTGTATAATATTACTTTCAATATACAATTGTTTAACTGCTGAACCTCTTGATTCCTCTAAATAAGTCTAAGGTGATAGTTTTTAAGGAAACTGATCATCCCAAAAACAAAGTAATTTTATACGACAAACCTTAGTACAGGTGCATTTATTTATTTTCTTGAGATTTGATGTATTTTATGTGCAATCACAATATTTAAAATTTAATTTAAAATGTAAGAAACAAACGTACAAAAATGAAAGATTACAGAATATTAATTGGTCTAAATGTAATTTCCTTCAATAAATTAAAACTATATTTACAACAGACATGAAGATATATGTTTTATCGTAAGTTTTTCAAAAATAAATAAAATTAGAAATGAATTTGAATGTACAAATCAAATTGTGCAACTACAACCAAGACTAAATGAACAGGTTATCCTACTTATCATTATAGATATTCAGTCACGAGAATGACTTTCGCGTATGGATGGGCTGTGAGGAAGGGAAGTTATAATTTGACAGTGCTGCCAACCTCAATAGTGATACATTACATTTTACTACCGTGCAATTACTACTTACATTTTGTAAGTTGTGGTTAACTGCCGAGACAATTTTTTCTTCGTAAACCTTATAAGAGATAATCTGACCTTTAATATTGCCTATAGCTTAATTACTCATGACTAGAAATCTTTGATTTACTGTAATTACCAGCTACCTTATTTTATTGGAAAAAAATCTACCACGAATGAATCGCCTTCTTTACTATCGCTGTCACTGGCGTCTTCACTATCAGTCTCACTAGTATCTACCTAACCGTTTTCTTTTTTACCAGGTGTCAAAAAACTGTTGATGTAGAATAATTATCTTCTTCACTGTCTTTAACTTCCTTCTTTATATTTCGAATTGTGGAAAGATAAACATCACAGTAGTTAGCCGCTCGTTCATGACTTTTGTTAAGAGGCACGAAAAGGCATTTTGTTTAGCTTCGACTTAACAACATTTGATTACACTGAATATTAGATTTCGTTCAGCACTGTGAATAGTCCGACCATATTTTTGAGAACGTTTCTGTTTACGGTAAAAAACAGTTATATTCGTCTAACAGTTAACGTACAAAAGGTTCCGCGATATACTGTATGTGTTCTGGATATAGTGTACGTTGTTGTGTTAATTGAACTGATTCCAAAGCAGTCGCGCATGCGCACTGACGCTTTCCTCTTTACCCCTCGTTAAAACCAAAGGCAAAATCGTGATTCAAGTAAGTATAATAGGATTAACAAAAAATAATTAAGTTAGACAATGACAGGCGGTCTTATAAAATCTTACATGGACAACCTACATTTTGTTAAAAAGCCTTACTCAACGTTTTGTCTATACAAAACAAGATATTTAGTACATACAAAACAATAACAATAATACACCTAATTATGATTAATATAGAGTATCATAGCACAAAATTATTGATTCTAACAACAAAAAATGGTAATACATTGATACAGCACAGTTATGTAACCAAGGTTTGGTAACATTAACTAGGTACGGAATATTATCCTAAATATGAAAAGAATTAATAATTCCATTAATACTTATGCGTCTAAAATTCAAAGCAAAAAATGTATCTTTTTTTAACTTAAAAACTAACCCAAAATGGATACTTTTAATAAAATTGGTACTTAAGAATTTCATTATAAACACAAGAATGGTTAGGCTTCAATAAACAACTGCAGAAATTTATTACAAAATTTTATTATGTTCATTACATATTGTAACAGGATAATGTATTGTTTTAGTTTTTAGTGAAGGTTAACACAGTCGAAAAGAAGCCTATTGTTACCGATATTTGCCTTATTGAAAAATCACCAACCTATAGTATCAGACATAACAGTAAACAGTAAATAACCTAACAATTTAAATCTTCTATTATTTATAAAAATTCAGTCATAATTATTATTTTGTGTGTTGAATGTATTTTTGTGTAATCGTTTCAGACAAAATGTGGATAACCAAAAAACTTGGCAGAATCATTAAGCAATTACGACTTAATTTTACCGCAAAAATACCGGTACAGTATTCTTATGAATTTATACTTTAATAACTGTATTATTAATGATAAAAATTATATTTATCAATGTTATTTAAGTAATTGATAAACTAATTAATATACCTTCAATGTATTGATGTTGAAATTCGTTTAAAAGTTCTTGAAGACTAAACAAAAGTTTATTATGCTGGTAAACAACCTTTTTACAACTTAATTAGATTTTTGACATCTAACGTGAATTAATATAATTAAAGATTAAATGGTGGATTATTCTTGTACTAAACTCAAGAAGAAACAATGTTTCCGAATGAGTTACAGTATTACTTTTTTATTGAATTAGTACTAAAATACATAAAAATTCTTATAAAATTTTACAAAATAGAATTCAGAAAGATCGAGAAGATAAATCACATAATGTTGATAAAACACATAAATTGTTTACGCCAATCATCGATTAGGTTTTTTCCCTTTCCAAATTCAAATCTCGAGACAAATAAAACGAGACAAGCCTGAAATTTACATAAAAAAATCTAATTATTCAAAGTACGCCACATTGAAATATATTTTATTTTAATGAACGTGATGTTAGGGAAAGCAAATACGGCTCTCTTTTACGTATATAAGAAAGGACCTTTTATGTAGGGGATTAAATGGCATAAAAATATTGACATTGGACTACCTATATTATTGTATGAAATGACATGTTGCAAATATCGTCAACCTTCATTACCAGCCGTATTACTTTATACAGTAATATACGCACAGGTAGGCAAATGTATTTTATTAATGGATTTTTAATTTTTAATTATCTTTTTTTTTCTTTTTTTTTTTTAATTTACGCCCCAATTGGAGCACTCAAGTCACTCATGGACATGCGTTCCTTGAGGAGTTAGTTGTGGCACCACACTGTTGTTTTCTTCGTTCCCACATCAATTTCATATTCCTTGACCTGGTGGCTCTCAATCTCTCTGCCACAGCTGCATTCGGCTGTCTTCTCTCTCTGAAAGGCAGTTGGGTTATCCTCTTTTCCCTTAGGATGTTATCTTATTTACAAATTAATTAATTGTTATCTTATTTACAAACAATCAGATAATAGTATTATAGAAATTTATAATATTCATAAAATTTCTATAGGGTTCGTTTATTATCGATATTTTTTTAGTGTATTTTTATTCAATGTTATTTATTTTTATTGTTTCTTAATAAAAACAAAAATATGTTGTCGGTAATTTTAATTTGATGAAAAATTTAATTGTATTTATGTTGGATGAATATCTATCTAAACTGATAAAAGAATTATATGATTCGTTACGTAATAATTATTCTTATTGAATTTTAACATTACCCCATACTATAAGACTAATAATAAAAGAACATGTTAGGCGTATTTTTATTAATAAAGCATAAACTATTAATAAATTTTTGCGTACAATAATTTCTAAATGTGATTTTCATTTATATTTAATTTAATAAAGTATTAAACGTATTAGTGATTTATTTTTTATGACTCAGTAAATACATTTTCTTCTATTTATTTTCTCAAGTTTCATGAAATTAGATAAACAACGTTTTTTAAAAAAAACCTTTATAGATATCATTACTTTGCCGGTTGCCAGTAATATTAGTAGAAAAAAGAGATAAAAATTATTATTTATTACAATAATTTATTCAAATTGTTATTAAGTTCTTAAATTTTGTTTAGGTTTTAAAACAAGAAAGTTTCAGTTCAGAGCGTGATGCTGCTCATATTGTTTTTATAATGTCTAAAAATTTTAAAACCACACTCTAAGGTTGTTTTAACTTTAAAGAAATACTGGTACAATGTTTTGTTAATAGACTCAAACATTTATAAGATAACAACCAAACTCTGGAAGCACTAAATTTATCGTTGTATTGTCGATAATTTGGGAGTAAACAGTTACAGTATTAAATTATTAAAAAATTGTTCATAACTAACACAGAATTATTTGTTAAAAGTCAGATTACCGCGGGTAGTTTTTATAATTTACTAGCATGCCCCGCGCGGCTTCGCACGCGAAATATATGTAATCAATTTTTTTTAAATAAGTATGTAACAGAAATTGTGTAACTGCTAGATCGCTGTGTACTCCAACGCGCGCGCAGACACACACACACACACACACACACACACACACAACGTTTTAACATTTTCCCCCGCGTACGTCTCTCGACGTCTTTAAACCCCTTCATCTATTTCAACAGCAATATGCCTACGTACTTACATGTACACACCCATGCATATTTATGAAAATCTTTATTAGGGCCCTTAGGGTTATTATTTTTGAAAATTAAAAAATAAAATGTTGCTGTGAATATAAATACAAATATGCTGTCAAAATTTCATGAAAATCCGTTGGGTAGTTTTGGAAATTAACCTGCACAATAAAAACACGCTTTGTCTTTATAATACGTATAAGTAAGCTATAGATAACAGAGTTCATAGAATTTTCTATTTATCACATGTCCATTTTTGTTTTATTTGCAATTAATGGCCAAATTAAAAAGCTATACTTGACATAATGGCTTGACGTCGTAAAATGTAAGATTCTACTTCAAACATAATTTTCCTATCTTAACATGAAACCGAAATATAAATTAGCCTATTTAAAATTTTCAGTGCATTTAAATGAAACATCCGGGTTTACTTTCAAAATAAGCACATTGTAGAGAAATATTGCGATATTTTTTAACGTCCGTAAACGCCGATTTTTTCTGTTTATGTGCAGCCTGGTCAAAGTAAAAGTCGTTTTAAAACAACGGTGCACAACCCGCGGCCCCCGACTTATTTTTTTGCGACCCACAACCCGCTCTAAAATGTTATGAAACGAAATACTATTTCATAGTAAAATGCATAAGCCAGCACAATATTGCTGTACCAAATAAAACAATGTGTTGTTTAGGTCATCAGCCAAAACGCTGGTTTGAACTGTAGAGGTTTTACTATGTAAAGCGAGGAGTTAGATGGTTTACCATTGCCTTCCTCACTGTGTGGAAAGTATGCTTAACAGCATACCAGGCCCTCTGAAAATCAAATGACACTTTCACTTCATTCACCACAGGGTCTGGCTGTATAATGAAATTCATTACTTTCAGGGGATATAACTCCGATTTGTGTCTTTTACACCTCTGCCTCTTCTGTTATTAAATGATTCAGTCATTTAACTGGCTGACCATGTGATAAGAAACAGAACTATTTATTTTATCCCTGCAATGAACAGATTGAATGTAAATTGTTTGACACCTGTCTCTTATGTGTAAACACAATACGACACTGTCATTAAGTGTTACCCACACATTTCTGTTTAAAACCGTATTTATATTTTCATTAGAGTTCTACAAAAATTACTTACCGGGAGAAATAGGTAATCTGCGAGAATTTTTTTTAAACTTTCATATTTGTTCGGCAGTACTTTTATTTGTGAGCATGCTTTCTCGTTAATGAAATCTATCAAATCTAAAGCTCGTATGCGTTTAACAGACAATCACTTGGAATAAACTTTGGGAATAGCAACTACAAACATTCAAAACAGACATTAAAAATTTTTATCAATCAACGATGGAGGATTGTAGACCTCTGGATAACGTTGATACAGGTATGTAGGCTACACAAAGTTTCAGTACAATTTTAATAGTTCCGTCATTCACCGTACCATAAAGTAGTTGGAATTTTAAAATTTTACCACAAGTAAATAAGTCTAATGTCAATTGTTAAACTCTAGCAATTTTATTACTGCTGTTTGGCTCGAAAAATCAGTAATTAATTGGCCCACCGTTACAAAATGGTTGTGCACACTTGTTTTAAAAGGTCAATAACGGAAAACTGGCTACAAACTAAGTATTTGTGTGCATAAATTTCCGTATTTACTTCTAATTTTTTAATTAAAAAATTCAATCAAATAAATCAGCGCAGAAAACGAAAAGTTTTCATATAGATTTACATTTTTCCGGTCAGGAGTTTCTGAAATGAGTTGTTCAAAAACAACGGACTTCTCTTTTGGCGAGATTAGGTAGTAATAACTTTTATCAATTATTGATGGATGTACCCAGCGAGGGGGAGGGGCAGCTGTCCCCCATAGAAGTAAAAAGAATTATATGGTTATAAAGTGATGAAATAAAACAAAATTAGGTAGGGCGACGGTAAATAATCAGTTGTTTAAGGCACAAAATAAAAAGCTTTTGGTTTCATCACCTTTACCGACCGTTTTGAAATGTGTTACAACCTGAACTATCATGGATTGCCCCCCCCCACCCTAGTTTTTATCCTGGATACGCATGAAAAAATAGATGAAAACTTTCATAGATTTTAAATGAAAAAGTACGAAATTTAATCTTCAGAAAAAAGGTGATAAATTTTCCTTTTAAAACGTATAAACGTATACCCCCAACGAACTAAAGACTGTAGATGAGATCTAGCCAATAACAGCCAAGGTCGGGTGTGAGGTTGCCCCTTCGCTAAGTCACACTCTGTTCCACTGAACTCCAGCTGACTTTTTGTTAGGCTGTCATTTGCAGCGGGACCACAACGTGACAACGCAGGATACGATTAATGAAAATCAATTGGCTCTGTGCTGTGATCTCGGTCACTATGCTCCGCCTTCATCTGCAGTCTCTAGTTCGTTAAGGTATAGTTCCACATCCCAAGGTTAATAAGTACGTTACATAAACTTAAAAGTAGAAAGAAAAATTATAATAACCCTTCATAAACACAGTGATATTTTAAAGCCTCGCTCCAAAGCCCGCCATCGTTCAGTTCCCGGTTTGTCAATGTAAAATGATAGCAAGCCAATGTTTAAGTTACCGGAGGCGTTAGAAAATTTTACTGTCATACCTGACCGCAAGAAAACGACCTAATTCTCTATGATACTTTTCGATAATACGGAACGATACTAAATAACTATACACATCGATTATTACCTGCCTGTCTGAATACTCATGTACATCGATCGATATTTGTATACATCGCGATGACCGAAAAAGATTAGCTTTTCCCCCTTTAAAACTTTGATAATCATCTCTAAAACCTTGAATGCAGTCCAGGCACGTACGTAGTTATCACAAAATTTTCCCAGAACTCGAGTCAAATGATACATGCCGATATCGTGTGTTCATTTTCCGTTTACATTTTCACGTTTTAAGAAGATAACGACATGCGATATCAAAAGAATGCTCAAATAAATTATCGGGGACAAAACCTTATCGTTTTTTCTGAAAGAATATTTTTGTTTCATTCTTCTTCTGCTAAAACTTGTTAATTTACTTTTTATACTATACACACGTTAATCCAAAATAATCAAGTTTCAACGACTTTTTTTAAGTATTTACTAAACCAAGCGAAGTATTTAATTACCAGAATCAGGAATTAACTGTGTGTATTATCATGGTATGAATAAATTCAAGTGTACGATATCGTTAAATTTTCCTAACTTTCTATCATTCACACATCAAAACGAAACATTGATGCTAAATTCATAACACTTCTTACGAAATTTTGATATAAGCAAGTTGGTATCACAAAATCTAAATTATTTAAATCTAATCAGATATTTTTTGCCGTAACTTTTTTAATTACTTTTTTTTTAACTTTTTTTTGCCGAACTTTTTTAATTTTTTCGAAACATTCTTTAATATAATAATGTATTTTCAATAACATACAATTTTTTATTCCTAGATAATTAGTTGGGATATTTATATTTCTTTGTAATGTTTATGCCTAATAATACATCTTGATTTTGACCCGAAGAAAGAAGAAAGATCCGAAGAAAGATCCCGGATTTGATTCCCGAATGAAAATGATCCTACCTTATTATATTGTTGACACGTTTTAAATTCAAAAGTGTTAGTTAATGACTTAGCATTTTATGCAGCTAAAAACTTAAAACTTTTTTGGGACTTCTGGGTAAGTGCAATCAGTCGGTTGGTAGAAAGTTGCTTCTTGTAATTGTAATTTATCGATTGATTGAACGACTGATAAATGGGTGATAAATCAAAATGGTTACAGTTTACTGGTCTATAGATTTATCAAACCGTTTATCGACCTCTCTTCACATGCTTGAGTAAAACCGTGAAAATAGTTTCTTTGGTGAAGTTATTCTTTGGCATAGGTGATTAAATGTTTTCATTTTTTTTTTAATACTTAGTATCATGTTACCCCCACAGTAGAATTCCATCGTCGTTAAATCGGGCCTCGTTGGTCAGACGATACTGCATGTTATGGAGGGGTTGCATCATGGTGGTAAAATATACCCTCCACATCCTCCTCATTCTGAAGAAAAACAGTTTGCCAAAATTCCTAAGCACTGGCGTGCCAGAAATTTTGTTACGTAATACCATAAATTTTGTTTCGGAAGGACTACAAGGAGTCCGAAGCCGAATATTTTTTCAAAACTTAAAAAGCTTTTTAAATTAAAGCAAATTTCAATCTATTTTATGAGAAAAAATATAAAAACACCTTTGAAGTAAGACCTTTATCTTACTTGTGTTTATTATTTATGGATTTGATTTATAAAAACATTAGCTTCTCAATGAATTATCAAAAGATGCAAATAATCAAGATTGCGCAACAAACACCATTCAGTTTTGCTACAAATTATTTCTGTCAACTAAAAATAATTATAAATTAAAAATAATTAAATGAACGTCATTTCATAATTACGCTTAAAATACATGTTAAAAATAAAGAATATGTTCATTTTCAAACCCCGGAGTTTTTTTCGAACATTCAGTTGTAACAATAACAATAGGTTAATTTTTCCACCAAAATTTTTACATGTGAATAACTTCTATATAATTTATTCTATATTAAACTTACATACATAACTTTACGTTTTTAAGTTAATGCAAGAGATGAGAAATTAATTTGACCAAATATGTTTTCAACCTAGTATAGATCATTTTAGATTCTTCTTCTATCCCCACATATTAAAAAAAGTGTAACAATTTTCTTTGTGTACTGTCTACTGAAAATAAGAGCCATTTCTGTAAATCATCTTTAAACTTTATGGTGTTCCGTATACTTTTGTAAAACTACTCTTATACCGGGTGTTTGGAAAGTCGTAAACTTAAATTATGGAATTGAAATGATTAAACTTTGTTAAGAAATAATACTTTAATGATTATCTTATTACAAATTATTAATATGTTATTATTGAATCGTTTATAAAAGATGTTGGAAATGGGCTTCTTTGGCATCAATACAGAATTGTACTAGTTTCAATTTGTTTTCAAACACTTTACCCAACTCACAAACAATGATTCCTTGAATGAATGCTATTATCGCGGTTTTTAGTTCGTCAATCGTGTACGGTCTGTTGCGATAAATTGTTTGTTTCACCGCCCTCCATGAAAGGCAATTTGGGGTAGTCAGATCAAGCGACCTTGCATGCCACAAATTCTTAGAAATGATTCGTTTACCAAAGACATTATGCAAGAAAGCGACTGAAATGTTAGAAGTGTGCGCTGTGATGTCATCTTGTTTTAATCAACCGTTATTAATTTCTACTTCTGTTAATTGACTAAATATTGGTTCTCAAACTTCGTAGACACGCGACTACCTTACAGATAATTTCCGGTGGTGCCCTTTTTATGAACAAAGTATAAATTGTACATTGTCATCTCGTACGTTACATGGGTGATTCCATTGCCAGAGATGAAGATAAGAAAGTAATACGTTCAGTAAAAGGAAATTATTGCGTATGCCGAGGCACGGTGCCCCCGGGCGCCACGGCACACACTTTGAGAACCAGTGATGAATTACAGTAAAATCTCAGTACAACGATCACTAAGATATACTACATAAACTGTACCGCATCCAGTGACAGCACAGGACAACCAACCTAATGGTGAAAGAATGCACCAATGCAAAGCATCTACTACACAGTAACTTTCCGATCTATTGACCGAACGATTTTCCTAACTAATATTTTCTAACATTCTAGTATTTAAGTAATATTTTCTTAATATTGACCAAACTATTTTCCGAACGATTGACAAACTAAAATCTGCGATAACAGCATACATTCAAGGAATTATTGTTCGTGAGTAAGGTTAAAGTGTTGGAAAACAAATTGAAACGAGTAAAGTGCTGTATTGATGCAAAAGGAGGCCATTTCCAGCATCTGTATAGTATTGTTTTTTGTATTTTGTATGCCCATAACAGGCAGGTTGAGTGTTAAATTATTTGCACTTGATCTGGTTCCAGGGCTACAAAAAACAGTTCTGTTTCCTATCACAGGGTCACCAAATTATACATGACTGAAGCATTTAAAAATAGAAGAGATAGAGGTGTAAAAGACACTATACTCTAACGAACTAAAGACTGCAGATGAGATTTAGCCAACAACAGCCAAGGTCGGATGTGAGGTCGCCCCATCGCTAAATCAGACTCTGTTCTACCGAACTCCAGTTTACTTTTTGTTAGGCAGTCATCCACAGGGGGGCCATATCGTGACAACGCAGAATACTATTAACGAAAGTCAATTGGCTCTGTGCTGTGATCTAAGTCATTATATTCCGTCTTCTTCTGCAGTCTCTAGTTCGTTGAGCTATAGTCAGAGTTGTCTCATCTGAGAATAATGAATTTTATTATACAGCCAGACCCTGTGATGAATGAAGTGAAGGTGTCATTTTCAGGGTGAAAAGCAGGCCTGGCGTGCTGATAAGCATACTTTTCTACTGAGTGAGGAAGGCCCATGAAAACCACATCACTCCTCGTTACACTTAGTAAAGCCTCTAGAGATTCAAACCAGCCTTTCGGCTGAAGACCTAAACAACAGTATATTTTTTAGATTTATTTATCATTGCCTAAAGTTTTCTATAAATAATCTTATCGTATTTTTATTTTCAGATCGTACTACAATGCAAAGGTACGGGAACATGTGTACAACCCACGACATGTACTATACCAAGTTATAATTTACAAACTTATGAAGTTTCTGATACACCACCAGATTGTAATTGTCCATACGGTCCAGAAGGACGTCATATTTACAAAAGGGAAGTATATCCATGTGAATGTGGTTCAACATGTTGTTCACCTTACGATGTCAGTGTAAAACCGTTTTATAATTATTGTTATCCATACTCAACATGTTGTTCATCTTACGATTCCAGTGTAAAACCGAATTATAATTATTGTTATCCGTATTCAACATGTTGTTCATCTTGCGATTCAAGTGTAAAACCAATTTATAATTATTGTTATCCGTATTCAACATGTTCATCTTGCGATTCCAGTGTAAAACCGATTTATAATTATTGTTATCCGTACTCAACATGTTCTTCATCTTGCGATGTAAGTTTAAAACCGGGATATTATTGTTATCCGTACAACAATTACCTTTATTACAATTATCCGTGTTGTAATGAAATATACCCGTCGACATCTTGTAGTTGTAATAATTATTGTCCGAGTACATCCTGTACGCCACCATGTTGTGATTTATCGGATTGTGATTATGATGATTGCTACGATGATTGTTGTCTTTATGATTGCCCTGACGAACCATACTGCTGTATCGAAGAACCTGTTAATCTATGCTTACCAAAAAAAGCAAGATTTAAAGTTATAGAAGCCATCGAATATCCATGCTCCGTAAAAACAAACGCAGAATGTAAAATTTGCGGGGGACCCTGTGAAGAAGCTCAAGACGTTGAAATAATCGAACAAAAGGATTTGAAATGTTATCTCAAAGCAAACAATCTGTTAGGCAGCTCATGTGAAGTTATTCCATGCTGTGTCATTAATAAGAAACCTAATTGTAAATATTACTGCATCAGATTTTGTAAAAATTGTAAACCAAAATTTAAACCGAAAAAAAAGTTAAAAGCTCCTAAAAATCAAATCAAAAAGAAACTTAAAAAACTTAAGAAAAAATGTAAAAAGAAGAGAAAAAATGATTGCCAATTAAACATTATTATTTAAAATTTATTTTTGATATAATATTTTAGACAGTATGATTGAATGATACAAGTAATTGTAAAAAGTAGCCTACTCAAAGATACGATTCAAACACATGAAGAAAAATACAAACAAGTATTTGTTTTATAAAGAATCTAACTTATAGACAAACTATAAAAAATTTTATTTAAAAACAGAGAATATACAATGTAAATATCAAGACATTTATCATCTTATTTACAATAAAAAATGTATGTCGAAAAATTAAAAATTATGTCATTATAAAACTGAAGAAACAAAAATTGAAAATGAGTTACAAAAATTTTCAGTTAAGGAAGTAAAGCAGAAAATTTTTTTCAAAAAAAATCATTAAACGAAGTATAAAAATGGAGCGTATAAAATTAGGAAAAGAGGATTAAAATTTTACGACCATATCCCTAAAACAGAAAATATTTAATTTTCTGTAAAATATTTAATTTTGAAATAGAGTTAAAACATTTATAAAGTGTTTCAGAAGAACTAATCAAATTAAGTGAACATTTTAAGGAAAAATTGATGAGTACATTTAAAAAAAAAAGAAACGATCAATTTCCTTAAAGTAAAAACGAAATAAAGAAACAACAACGTGAAAACTATAAAGGAGTTTTAGAAAAGAAGAAAATCTAAAATATGTAAACGTGATCCCAAACGGCCAAAACGGAAAAATGAGATAAAAGCCTAGTTTTTTACCGGAGAGGACTAAAATATATATATATATATATATATATATATATATAAATCAAGATTTTCTGTAAAAATGGTGAATTTTAGTTATGCCAGAGTGAACTAGGTTTTCTAGCCATCTGAGAGGAAAATTTTCATTCGATTTTAACACATAAAAGATGAATTGTGATGGCTTTCCTTGTGGAAAAATGTTATGCCAGAGTGATCTAAGTAGGGATTTTTATTAAAACTATTAGTAAGAGCTAATATTAATTAGCTTTAAATTGAAAAACCCACCAGGTTGATCTAGTGATAAAGTCGACACCTTGAGTCAACTGTTTAACAGCTGATTTTTGGAGATGAAGGTTCCGTGGTTCAAATCCTCGTAAAGATACTTTTATACGAATTTGAATACTAGACAATGGTTACCGGTGTACTTTGAAGGTTGAAGGTCAATTAACCATACTTTCTTAAGAATCGTCGGCCTGAATCTGTACAAAAGTAAATATTTATACGTCTTACAAATCATGGTCAATTAACCATACTTTCTTAAGAATCGTCGGCCTGAATCTGTACAAAAGTAAATATTTATACGTCTTACAAATCATCCTCATCTTATTGGGTCATGGGGTTGCCTATTGTGCTTAAATTGAACACATTGGGATTACACATTAAGCATTCAAAAAGAAAATTCAAAAAATAGCGAGCATGTGTTTATGAAAGCCGTCAATTTTATTTTTAGACATATACGAAAATTGATACTGATTATTCAAACGAATAAACTTTTAATAGCTGAATCTGAAAATGAAGAATTTTTACATGGTTTACTCTTTAGCGTAAGACCATCCATGAAAATGGAACTTTTTTAATGTAATAATTACATCCTCATCTTAATTATTAAGATATTAAAAATATTAAGTGATTTTTTTTTAAATTAACTAAAATATTTAGCGTTTTCATACGTTCATTTGCATAACTTTCGCTCATAGATCGAATATAAAATTGTTTAACTTGATCATTCACGATAAAATACAATAACTTACTGATAACTTCTAAAAAATTTGACAAAATCAAAAGATTTCATGAATTTTTAAATAAAAAAGTTGTTGACAATGCTTCAATGCTAAATGACGTTTTCTATTAGTATTTAGCACGTATTGATTTTAGAAAACATAACTGTTTGTATTTTTCAAAGAAATTTGAATGGATGTTTGTACAAATAATTTATTATCTAGTGATATATTTTTAGATTAGTCAATGTTTTATTTATTACTAAATGTATTATCTATATTAATTTTTTATTATATTTAATAAATACGTATTTATTGTTTTGCAAAAAAATTTGTTCTTATTTCAAATAGATTTTCCATTGTTCCCCCACTATTCGCTCTTGAAGATGTTTTAGTTGTAAAAATCCATTTCATGAACGATGTGTCTTATGGAAGGTGGCAAGTTTTTCCAAAGAAATTGTAAAAGATCAAACCCACTTATCTTTCTTAAGACAAAAAAAGGCTTACCATTGACGTATGGCAAAACCATTAGTGATTTCTTTATCTACTCTTTCTGAGAAATCCAATGACACTACTTTTGTTTCCAATTCCGACTTTGATTTCTTGACTTCCGGTTTTGAGACACTTTCAGTCAAAACCGGTAAAAAGTATTAGTTATACCTATTTCTACTCTTTAACAGGAATCGAATGTCATTATTTTTGTTTCCAAATTCTGACTTTGATTTCTTGACTTCCGGTTTTTGGTCACGTCCGGTCGAAACCGGATGACCATTTTTCTTTAATTTTAATTCTTTAATTTGTAAAAAGATTTCGAAATCGTTTCTTTAATTTCTTTAGTTTCCGGTTAACGAGGTTTCACCCTATAGTTTGTTAATCACTTCATTCGACCTCTTTTTATGGATTTTGCTTATTGGGTCAAAGTCAGATCCCAGAATAACTTGACCGAATCTTCTCTGTATTTTATTTAGTTTTTCTAAGTCCTTTTTTCCTGTACAGGGTCAGCGTCTCCGTTGCATACAGGGCTTGTGGAAAAACAACCGTATTTAAATGCCTTATTTTTGGGTTTATAGATACGAATTTTTTGTTATAAAACTTCTTCATCTGTATATAAACTATCTCAAACTTTACGATCCTTTTCTGTAAGACCATAGCATCAGAACCATTCTGTTGGCAATCTCTCCCAGATAATTAAAGAGGCTAACTCTATTCAGTTTTCCATACTTCGTATTTAGAGTTTTCGGGCTTGTTTTATCGCTTGTTATATATAATAACAGACTTTTTAAGAAAATGTTAAGGCCTGTGCCGCTGACCAATTCTTTACGAGTATTTATCTGAAAAGTGGCTTGTTCCTTTCTAGTTGCGATTAATGCCAAATCATCGGTAAAGGCCATAACATCGAATTCTATTACATTGCATACATATTATAACTGGAAAATTATTAAGTTATACATAATTTATTTGAGAAAAAATAACAATAAAAAGTATTTTTTTATTAATAGCCTATACTATTAAAATTAAAAATAATTAAAATTCTAATAAAAATAAATCGTATACCCCATTACCGTTAAAATACACGTAAAACATCTTATAAAAAAAACATTAATAAATTTAAAAGTACCGTAATCAAACCTGACTGTAAATATAAATACAGGCCTATAGCTAAATTTTACATTACATTCAATTGTATTAACAAAAATACGTAATTTATAAGCCTGATAATGAAAAAAATAACGGTGACAGAAAATTATTGAAAAACCGCTGACAAAGAAAAAAATTTAAAAGAATTAGCCTTGATCTAGAAAACAAGGAAAACTTAATTTAAATTCGAATGACAATTAATTAATTTTTAAGATTAATAATAATGAAATGTGTTATATAACAATGTTAAATTATATATAGGCCCTTAGTCGTTAGTGTTGTATCTGCAATAGGTTTTTCAGTACACAAGTAATAGCGGTAGGCCTACATTTGATGGTAGTTTTTAAAATTGTCTTTTACCATTTTCTGATGCTTGTCCGTCCGTCCCATCCAGATGTCAGAGAAGTTCCGGGTTTGATCAGCCCAAAACCAGAAGTCCTGAAATCAAAGTCGGAATTTGAAAACAAAAATAATGTCATTCGATTCCTCTTAAAGAGTAGATACAGAAATCACTAGTGGTTTTTGCCGTAGGTCAAAGGTAAGTCTTTTTCATTCTTACGAAAGCAAGTGGGCTTGATCTCTTACAATAAAGTTGTGATACTTATCTCTATGGTCCGTTCCGGGATCTGGGTAAAATAAACAATTAACAAACTATCGCGTAAAATTACCGGTATTTATTGCAAACTATAAAAATTACAATTACTACAATCAAGATACTTATAATAAATAATAAACTAATTATAATAAATTAATGACAATAAATGAACTTAACCAGCAACTAGATTATCTCGCACTTAAACCAGTTGACAAGTAGACGTAGTAGTAAACCAAAGTAAAGTAGTAAACCAAAAGTAGACGGTACAAAGTAAAAAGTTATATACTTGGACAATTCGAATTGGCACAAGCAGCTTAGGTGTTTATCTACTCCATCCACTCTTCGCCCTTTTCCATGTAACGACGGTACAGTCACAAAAGTATACAATCGCTATTGTAATGTGCGACTTACGCATGGTCACTACGCTTTCTTTTCACTGTTCTTATTAATAATAATCTGTCCGACATAATGATGTGGCTAATATTTTGTTTTCATATATGGTTTTCTGTTCATTATAATTTATTCAGACCATTTTGTTTAATTAGTTGCGTGCGTCTGTAGAGTACAGTTTAGTGAGTTTTGCAGTTTAGTTCTTGTAATTTATAATTTAAATTTTTACTGGAACAAATTAAATATATATTTTAAAATTAAATAATATTTTTAAATTATTAACATACAAAGCCTATTTACGACCGATATGGAATTACGGTATTGAAATTTTTGGGACCGCAAAGAAAACTCACATTCAAAAAATTCAAACTCATCAGTCAAAAATACTTCGGATGATAACGAATGCCCCATATTACGTAACAAATTTAACATTGCATTCCGATTTGAAAATCCCTTTTGTAACAGAAACTGCTAAAATAAAATATTCCAAATTTAACAGGAAATTAACAGATCACATCAATCCCCTAATACAGCAAATGTCAAGACGAAACTTACCACACCGACGCCTACGAAGAAAATGGAGTAGAGATCTATTGATCTAATTGTTCTATATTTTTATTAACTTATTTTTTGAAATCCACTATACTTTTGAATTATCCACTGGGATGTATTCTTTAAAAAAATATTTCTGTTTATTTATCAAGTCATTTGTTTTTTTCAAAATTTAGTTAAGCTTTAGGATGGTTATACTGTACTGTATAGTTTCTAAATAAAATTAACGTTAAAAAAAAAAAAAAATATTTTGTATGTTTATACATTGAAATAAGGTTGTAGGCATTTGCGTTCATTAATATTTGTAGACCTTGTTAAAAGAATAGGTTATTGGTATACTTTTATGCGGAACTGTGTGTACACGTAGATCAAGAGTTGTGCCATTTCAAATTGTCCACAGTATACCTTCTCCACACGTAACTGACTGCGCGTTCACAACTCACTCGCCGATGACAAATCAAAAACTATCTGTCCCTAACCAAATCGGCCGTGCTTATATACCTAAGCTAATCGACATTCTAGAATAACAGAGATTTTTCCATATACAGTAAAATCTCTCTTTTGCGGAAATATCTCTTTAGCAACATTATTTGCCGACCCCGACCTTTTCGTATATTACGGTAATGATTTAACTCTCCTTATAGCGGCACAAAAATCTCTCTATAGCGGCTAAACAATATCTTCAGGATATGAATTAAGACGCCTATGTAGGGACAGACAATGACTTAGCCACTTCAGCAGATGTTGGCAATGATGAAATAATCGAAAATTTCTTAGCCCAAAACAATGAGGAAGATAGTGAAGATGACGATGAAATTGAAGCAGAAATAGTGCCCGGTCAGGTGAACAGCCATTAGACGCTATTCGTATTGTTTCCACGCACTGTCATTGCCACAATGTAGATGAAAATTTACAACTAGTTTTAAACGTTGAAAATAAGATTGAAGACATATTTTACGAATGGAAAACCAAACAAACAAAAATTGCAACTTATTTTACGAAACTAAATGTACTTTACAGTCATTGTTTCCCTAATAACAAAAAAAATACATACTGCACTGTGTTTTATGAGTTTTATACATGAGTTTTATACATACTCTCATATGTTTTATGAGATTTTAATTGTAGTATGTCTATAACTGTTCAGTGAAAAACGAGTTTCAATGCTAATTAATTTTAGGGTATCTATTACGGTGTGTACTGTATAAATGATTATTGAAAAAAGTTCAATATGAAAGGTAAAATTCTGTTGTTCAAAATTATTGACACAACGTTTAATAAAACCAGCTGTTTTTATCCAAATTTCTTGTTAACTTAATAACCTACATTTTAAGTAAGTAATTTAAAAATATCTGACTACATTGAAGTAAACTACTGTATTAAACATTCGTCATATAGTAGGCCTAATCTATTCAGTAGTTTTTCAAAGTAAACTTATTGCATGCACCATTCATATAATGTATAGTATATGAGTTTTTAGTACAGAAAAATTTGTACTGCAATTTCCCTTCCATCATTAATTACTGGCTCTCTCTATAACGGAACTCTCTTTATAGCGGCGGAACCTCATGGTCCCTTCAATTCCGCTATAGAGAGATTTTACTGAATAAAAAAAAAACACAAAGTCTTTCTGTCAGTTCTGGATAAATCTGAATAAAAGGTAAAAAACATTATATTTGAATAAAGAACACATGACGCCTATAACGCCATGACAGAAGAGCTAATTATTTAAATAGACACCCTGACTCTTTTCAGTAAGCCGTCACAACACTAGGTCTATACTAACCATTGTACACAAAATTTCTAACCATTTTTTGAAAATAACCTAACTTAACAACTATTATTATTTACATCAATATACTTCTTAAATCTCAGTATTGCTAAAGAATTCTCTGTTCTTTCTCTTGTTAAAGTGATTTTATTTTTTCTAAAGTAATTCTAATTTTTTCTTTCTGCTAAGTAAATTCTCTTGCTAAAGAACAATAACTTTCCCCTTAGATTTTGTCACATTGTGTTCTTAAGAAAAAATTACCACTAGCCATAAGATGCAGTCTCATGAAATAGATTTTTACATTTAATCTATCTATAGCCTTACCTACTTACACTCTGTATTTATAAAAAAAACAATCGAATTGTGAAAAAATCGAACTGTGACAGAAAATGATTGAAAACCGCTGACAAAACTATTTAACTTATTAAATAAAAAAACTTATTACATTTTAATCTTCGTCTTTCGGTTCCGTCTCCTATCGGAGATTGGAAAGCATCATAACGAACTAGGTCCTGTTGACCGCAGCTCTGAACAACTTTGCCGAACTACACTTGTACCACTCCCTCAGATTAGTCTACAATATTAGGTCTGGTTGGCACTCTACTAGAAGTACAGGCGCGGATCCAGGACTTTGACTTGGGGAGGCAAACGATGGGGTTTTGGGGGTACACCCTAAGCAAAGGGGGTCCGGGGGTCCCCCCCGGAAAATTTTTGTATTTTTGAGTTCAAAAAAATGTTTTAGAGCTCTATTTTCCTAAGATTGATTGATAATACTTAAGTCACATTAAAGTTGAAAAGTACCCGTCTTTTGCTACGTGCCGGCAGGTACCAGCCATTTTGGACTATATGTAGCGACTTCAAAATGTGTACTCAGATTCAGATTTTTGAAGAGGAAGAAAAAAGAAAACAAATAAAGGTATCAAGTTGCTTACAATAAGCGTATTACAATTAATGTACAACTAGAGATAATCAAACTTATTTTTTTTTGCGGTCTAGCCTTCTAAGGACTACGCAAATACTAATTAGGAAGGTTTATTTTTATATTCTTCATTTTCCGTTGCTGCCAGTAGGCTTTCATTTGGCTAGAAAATTGTTCTTTTCTTTCTTGGGTCCATTTGGTCCCCGGTTTACTTTAGGTTTTTCGCATTCAAAGACTTCCACTTTTCCAAACTTATTATTTATTATAAAAATAATTTTTTAACCCACAACATTTTTCGTATACCACTTGGTCAGTTGGGAGGGGGGGGGCGATCGCCCCAATCGCCCCCTGGATCCGCGCCTGTAGAAGTATTGTGTCGCCTGAAAATCTGAGTCTGTTAATTGGTCTACCGTTCTCCTTGATGCCTGCTGGTTTATTTGACAGAGCTTCTTAAATGATTTGTTGTGAATATAGGTTAAAAAGCATAGGGGAGAGAAGACACCCTTTCCTCACGCTTCTTTTGATCTCGACTACTGTCTCAGAAACTTCACCATCCAGTCTAGGAATCAAGAAACCTATGAATAAAAAAGATCTGAAGTACATATTAATGAGCATAATAAAAATCAAATAATCTATTATTTTTATATTTTATCAATTTTATCATTACATAATTCATGATTACCTTAGTGAATAAATGATAACGTTCATCATTACATGATAAATACTGAAATAATGTCATTATGTTTATGTTTAAGAATACCTATTATGTTTATTATGTTTAATAATACATAGCATTAGTACTAAACTGTATTGTCACATCTGAATAAATGCTATTTACAACATTGTTATAATTGATAATATAGAAAATTAACAACCTGTAGAGTACTCAGACTGAATTGTTGTACAGCCTTTCCCCTATGGGGGTTGTAGACATCGAGAAGCCAGCTGCTAGCCAGCGCAATGAACCGTCAAACCAGAGAAACCGTTTCGAAGCAAGGTTACCCGCTTAAAACCGTAAAGCACAATGGTATAGGAGGAAAACACAAAGGAAAACAATGTACTTAAGTTAGTAATAGTTGAAATATAACTTACAGACAAAGCGTAGTTAATCCTTCTGATACGCAGGGTGTCGTTATTTTGTGGCGCCACAATATTCGTTGATAACACTAAAACAGCTCGATAATGATAATCACACATGTATAATTTAAGTTATTCGCTAAACACATAAACGTTTGTAACACTGGGTACGCTTACACCCAAGCACATTGATCAGGATAGGTTAAGAACGGAAATTCACAATAAAATGAGTAACGTAGGATAATTACGGTTAATTCGTTAGCAAACATAATCACACGATAAAACTGAATCGATTAGCGCAGTTAAGACACATTTTATGGTGGTACGCTGCATCCCACAAGAGCGAAAAGCCTATACGTTCCTAGGCCCCGACTGCACATTACACAAGCTGGACAAGGACTGTAAGCGTCGTTTTTCCTCTATGGCGGAAAAGGCAGCAGGCGAAATCGGGAAGACGGACAATGCGCAAGCGCTGTTATCAGAAAATCAATAACCATTGGTCGATAATGATCACGCGATTCCCCCAACACATATAGGGCGTTGGAAAGTCAATGAACTGAGAAGGGCAGATTTGTTCTAGAATAATCCGGGCGGGAGAATCCCGGGCGCATAATTCGAACATACGGAACTATACTGAACACAACCAGAAATGAATTTATTTAAAAAACGAATAATTTTCTTTTAAGATTTGTCGTAGGCTAATTCGATTCAATTCGCCAAAGTTTTTTTTTACGTCAGACTATTTTACAATTTCTCCTAATGCAGACGGTGGAGAATGATGATATATGAAAATGAGTGATGAAAAAATCCCAGACCTTACCGGGAATCGAACGTAGAAGGCAGTTGTGCTAACCACTACGCCAATTTTTTTAAATATATTTTTAACTTTCAATAAATGCTACCGTAATAAATAATATTAATACATTTTTAGTTCACGGAATGTATAATTTAATTCCATGTAACTAAAGTTTTTAATTCATTTTGGTTTAATACCATTTTAGACCATAAAAAGTGGCTAGGCATTTTTGGAGGCTCTTTTTAGAGCCCACATTCTCATTATTATTTCATTGTAGACTTTTTCCTTTTTCTCCGTCCATCTGCTATTTTGCTTTTGTTCCTCTTTAAAGCCCTTGAAGTAAGTAATTAGTAGTCTGAAGGTCTGAACTAGTTTCAGCCCATTATTTTTTTGCCAGTTTATTCCAATTTTCTCAAAATTCTACTTTTTTAGATCACTCGTTTGACCCCTTTGGTATACACCATTCTATTCTGTTGTCCGTAGAACTATTGACTTTGTCTTTAAATCGTTTCCTTAATCGCTCGTTTTCTTGCACGTTTTTTTTCCATCGTAACCTTTACTGTACGTCTATTATCTTCGGACCTATGTTTTTGGGAAGTATGGTTTTATCTAGACATTTAATATAATTTGTTAAACTATTCACTAAAATTTCTCAATACATAATTTAAATAATTTTTTCATTAATCATTACTTAAATTAACATTTTAAACGATTATATAAGTGCCGACTTGAACAATAAACATTGGCTACAACTCTACTAAATCATTACGACCTTCATAAGAGCGCGCGTACTCATGTTTGTCCAGTCTGTAATATTGTAACAGTCTGTAATATCGTAACATTATAGCCTACGATATTCTAGAAACGATTGAGGGAATAAAAATGTTCATTGGAAGAAATGTGTGTATTCTATTAAGTGTTGTGCGTTGATCAAGGATAGTGATTTGCGATGAATGAGATGGTTTGAATAGTAGTTCTAGGAAATTAAAACTACTTGAAACGTTTGTTTTTATTTTGATTTCTTCTACAATGTTCCAGAATGGTGGCATAATTGTTAAAAAGATTTACTTTGTTTGGTAAACTATCAGACCGAATGTTTAAAAAACGTTTTCGCCTTTGTAGTCAGTTAGTCAATACTCGAAATGTGAATAGAAAGTGTTATCGAGCCGTTTCAAAATAGTGTCTTACGGGACCGGTGCTGAACTAGGTTAATAGTGTATGTGCGTACGAGTAGTAGTAAGTGGTTGTGGACAGGTAAATCAATCGTTTTGATTTCCTCTGTTGAGGTGTGCGCCTATCCTTAACATCGCCCTTGAGAATAATTCTGAGTTCATACTTATCACCCCTGTAAAAAATATGACCGAGGTAGGAAGTTTACCTTCTTTGATTAAACTCATCAATTCACGGTACACATTGAAGTAATTATAATGAAGTGAAATTGAATTTTTAAGTTTTTTTTTTTGATTACTTTAACTATTAATATAAATATTTTGCAGTCCTATTTTCAAGGCCATTTAGAGTGCTTCGAGTAATTTGTATTTCCTCTAAACGTGCAAACAACGCCTTGTAGGTCAGTTCAATGATAGGGCTGCCATTTCAGGGCGTGTGGGTTTCATTCGGAGATCCACCTCCTAGTTTTTTATGCTCTCTTCTCCGTTTAGAATCTATCCTCCTCCGCCTTGAGACTGTTAACCAGTTTTCACTTATGATTTGTATTCTAGGTTTACTCCCCTAGGCTCTTCCGCCCTTCCGCCGTTCGGAATTTCTTCGTCATCCACCTTCGAGATAGTTGGCCATCTTCGCCTAGTAACCCTAGGTAGTTCTAACATGTGAAGCTACATAATAGAGCGCTACCATCCGCAGCCAGATGGACTATTGTCTTTACAATGCTTTGAGTAATTTGAATTTCCCCTGAACGCGCTACCATTTATTTATATTATAAGAACGTTCTTTACTGATAAAAATATGTTTCATTTATAGTGTAAACAGGAAACCGCTGAATCATTTTAATCTATTAAAAATATAGGATTGATTTCCTCAACAAAATATTAAACTCTGTTGAAGATTTAAACTGGAATAATTCAGTAAGAATACATGTCAAATACCAAAAGTATAACTATTTACTTTTTCTTGAAACCAACTCCCAGAAAAAGTTGATATCTACCTTTCAACTTTTATTTACTATTTCTGCTCCTCCATCCCCATCGTTTGCAAGATGGAGTCCTGGGCATGAAACCGGTGGTATTTAACAACACTGTTGGCAGAATCATGGCATTCTGTGGGAAGACTCCAATAAGATCCAAAATAGCGATTAATTGACACATACAAGTGTACTTGCGAGTGAACCACTATAAATACCGTAAAACTGATGTTTCAGAAGACGACTATGAAGTAAAAAGTAAACTATACAAATTTAATCACATATGTGAGACAATTCATAGGACACTGAGACAAAAGACAAGCCCCAAAACAAGGTTAAAGTTTTATAAGACGGTGGCAGTTCCAGCCTTGACATACGGCAGCGAAGCACGGGTGAGGAGAAGGGAGGAAAGAAACATCCAAACTACGGAATGAAATTCCTAAAATCTGTCAAGGATTGTACAAGACAAAACAGGATCAGAAATGAAGTTATAAGGGAAGAATTTGAAAAATTTTTCCACTTAATGAAAAAATAAAATTATATGGTGCCCATTGGGTCAATCATTTGAAAATAATGCCCGAAAGCCGATTACCTGTAAATCCTTTGTCAAGAAGGTACAAACCAATAAGAAACATTGATGTAGGAAGGCCGAAGAAAATATGAGTGCCGGAACAGGTAGAAATGCCTAACACGTGAGGTGGAGAAGAGGAGAAGGAAGAAAAAGAAAAAAAAAGATAAATATTTTGAAATAATTTGAATAATTTTTCTAAAAATAAAGCATGTTTTGTTAAAAGTCATTTATTTATTAAACTTTTGTAAAGAGAGAACAACGTTAGGTGTGTGGTTAATTAATAAAACAAGAAAACAATAACTTTTTTATTTTATTTTGTATTTCTTTTTTGGAAAATCACACGGTTATTTCTTTTATTTTGAGTATAAGACAATACTATTATTTATTTTTTTTAATATCAAGGATAATCGACCGACCTAAAATAACAGAGATTTATACGAAATTCATTCAATAAATCAGGGGCACCAATATTGTTAACACAAATAATTTGTAATTAATTAAATTTGATAAACGTGGTTGTTATCAAAACAATTAATCTATTCAATAGGTATAAAAGAAAAATCATGATCAATCGTTGTGTCATACACGTAAATTGAAGATAATATATGGTTACTAATATTTGATAACTTTCAGCTATGGTTTACTTTCGATCTGTTTTAATTAAGTTGCTTCTACCAATCTGTGCCTTGCAGGTAATACTCCATTTTTTATTTCTATTATAAGGACGTTCTTTATTGACAAATATTTTTAATTTATAGATTAAACAGGAAATTAATGAATCATGTTAATCTATAAAAGATAATGGATAGATTTCCTCAGCAAAACAATAAACTTAGTAGAAAATTTAAATCGGAATAATCCTGTAAAAATACACGTGGAAAACCAAGAGGGTAGCTATTTTTTTTAAACCAACTCCCAGAAAAGAGTTAAATCTACCTTCCGACTTAAAAAAACTCATGTTCGCTGTTTTTGTATAAACGAAATTGTATAAAGACTCACGTTTAACACACAATATTATCTTTTATCAAAGACAGACCCTCGAAAGTGTAACTTTTGTGACAGTAATCTATCAGTAAGACATCTGCTGATTGAATGCCATACTTCACAAATTTTGAAATCTGAATTTATAATTCCTAATACGCACAAGTGTCTAAATCTGGGATGCACAACCCGCGCCCCCAGTTGTTTTCTTATTGCCCGCAGCCCGCTCTAGAATGTTGCTCTTAAATTTAGTGAAACGAAAACTAAAAGAAGACACGCTAATATTGCTGAACCAAACAATACGATAATGACATTGAGTGTTACCCATACAATTTTGTTTAATACCGTATATGTTCATAGTTTCATTAGCTTTCTGTAAAAATTACCGCGAGAAATAGTTATTGTGTGAAAATATTTTGTAAAACTTTCGTGTTTGTTCGGTTGTACTTTTAGTTGTGATCTTGCTTTTCGTTTACGAAAACGTTCAAATCTAAAGCTCGTACGCGATTAACAATCACTTGGAATCAACTTTGAGAATAGCAACTGCAAACATTGAAATAGACATTCAAATAATATTGTCAAAAGAAAAACAGGGTCAAATTTTCCACTAAAGTATAAATATTTTACTGTTTATTTTGTTTTTAAAACATTTTCTTTAAAATAAAATTAATATATTTTTTCCTATTCTGCAAGGAAATGATATTTCGGTTTTGAGTAACGTAAGTTAAAACAAAATTGTAAATAAAAATTTTCAAGTAAACCATGCATGCAGTTTTTTATATTTCGAATCCTTGTGAAGTATTATTACTGGCTATAAGTATCAACATTGCAACAGTATAACAATGGAAGCTTGCTGGTCTCTGGATAACGTTGCTAGGTACAAATATGTAGGCTATACTAAGTTGGAGTACAATATTATTGTACTAATGTATAGTGCTGTCGTTCACCACACCATCAATAGTTGAATTTTAAAATTTAACCACAAGTAAATAAGACGTATGCTAATAGTTAAAATCTAGCAATTTTATTCCTGCGGTCCGGCTCGAAAAATTAGTAATTAATTGGCCCACATTACAGAAAGGTTGTGCACACCTGTTTTAAATGAACCAACTTCTGTGTCTCAAATTAGTTTGTTTTATTACGGGAGTAGTCTAACCTTGAAAAACAAAATATTTTTAGCAAATTTAATTTTTTGACTAATTATACAGTCTGCCCATAACAGATAGGTGGAATTTTAAATTAATTTGCACTCAATCTGTTATTTCCAGGATACAAAAAAAATTATCTGTTTTTTATCACATGACCAGTCAATTTAATGACTAAAGTATTTAAGAACAGAAAACATAGAGGTATAAAAGACACTAGTCAGAGTTATCTCCTCTGAAATTAATAAATTTCATTATAGGAAGACACTGTGGTCAATGAAGTGAAGGTGTCATTTGCAGGGTAAAATTTATTTGCTTTTCTGCTGGTAAGGACACTTTTCAACTCAGGGAGGAAGGCTATAGTAAACCACCTCACTCCTCGTTTTACTTAGTAAAGCCTCTAGACGTTCAAACCAGCCTTTTGGCTGTTGACCTAAACAATAACTATTTAAACAGTCCTAACTGTTCTGAATAAAATTGTATAATAACTTGGTTTTTACAGAAACCGAAACTTTTTTTAGAAAATTAATAATTTTAATTTGTGACCATGGTAATATAGACGCACCTTAAAACTTTATTCAACGTTTTCCGTATATTACAATTTACGAATCTTGAAAGTCATGAAAAATCATAACTTCAGTTCTACGATATCTAGAGTCACAATTATTTTTTACCCAAGTGTTTGTAATTAAATATACTGTAATATGAGTAGACTATAATTATCAAAAGATTTTTTCATAAAATTTTATACAACTATGTTTATTTCACTTTGAATAAACATTTAGTCATGGAATGTAAATATTTTATTATAAACATTTATGAAAATACTTTTTGAGGGAATATTTAAAAACGGTTTTGAATTATCATAGAGGTTAAATTTAATCTTTAATTTGACACTTAATTAAGTTTGTACGCCTAACGGTTACAGAGTTACGACTTTTTTACGAGAACCCTTATAATTTATTTCAATCTCTATTGTAGCGGCTGTAATCAACTTTAAAATAATTTTTTTATTTATAATAACCAGGGTATGATGCATTCTGTTGTTTAGGTCATCAGCCGAATGGCTGGTTTGAACCTCTAGTAAAACAAGGAGTCAGGTAGTATCCCATTACCTTCCTCATTGAGTGGAAAATTAGGCTTATCAGCATGCGAGGCCCTCTAAAAAGCATCTACTTTCCACCCTGCAAATGATACCTTCACTTCATTCACCACAGGGTTAGCTGTATAATGAAATTCATTACTCTCAAAGGAGATAATATAATATTATAATAGATAATAATAGACGCACTCTATTGACTAGTATACAAACCCTGTAATTATTAAGAGTGAAAACTTTAGAAAAAAGTTAACTCACCCCTTAAAATTGATTATTTTTTATGACCACAGTACTTAAATTTAATTTATTCGAAGCAGCCCTTGACCGGATGTCTCTTTCACATGTTCCTTCCCCTGTAAAAAGTCTTTACCAAATTTAATAAAATAAAATTCCTCAAAAAACAACTTTAAAGCATCATAAAAAGAAATAAACCTTACCTACTAACCCTGCTAGGGTCTTTACGAAAATGGATACATAACCTAAAGCTTTGCGCTAAAATAATGTAAATAAGCCACACCTAACAAAATAAAAACCATTAAAAATAAAACAACAAAGAACATCCACTGATTGTTAATTAATTACATTATTAAATTTTTAATTTAAAGCACTTTTCTGCCAACCCTATACACAATCTGTTGTTGTTTAGATCATCAGCCAAAAAGCTGGTTTAAACCTGCAGAGGTTTTACTAAGTAAAACGAGGAGTGAGGTGGTTTACCATTCACTCATTCCTCACTGAGTGGAAAAGTATGCTTATCAGCATGCCGGGCTCTCTGAAAAGCACATATTTTCCACTCTGCAAATGGCACCTTCACGTCATTCACCACAGGGTCTGGCTGTATAATGAAATTCATTACTTTCAGAGGAGATAACTCTGATTAGATACACAATCTATTAACTCTAAAAGTCCTTTAGTATTAATGAGATTTAAATACAAAAGATAGAAACCAACCTGGGTCACGCCGGTCTGAACTCAAATCATGTAAATTTTTAATGGTTGAACACACCAAGCTTTGTAAAAACTGCCCAACATTCTATGTATGTTATCTGACAGCCTTATTAAACCGTATTAAAATATAAATATAGTTTAAAGTAATAAAGTAAATAGTAAACATACCAGTGTTTTAGAAAGCTTTTGTAAATGCTCTACACATCTTTCTGTATGTCCATATTTTCAAAAAGTCAGATTTAAAACTTCCTTCTTACACCATGGCAGATAAGGAACAGCTGATTTATTATATTTGAAACAGTCTTACAAACATTAATTAGATTAATTAGATTGTTGTCACAGGTTGAATATGACAACAATTTAATTGAGTTGGCAAGACTGTTTCAAATATAATAAATCACTGAATCCTGAATCCTGGTTGAGAGGGCCAAGAATCCCTGTGATGGCGACATCGTGTTAAGGAACACCTGGTCGATCGGGGAACAATATAACAGAATAATTGCAACCTCAAGAAATTTAGGGGGAATTTTGTAGTTTTAAGTAGGAAATAGGATTCTGGTTCGTGGGACATTGGAACTGGGACTTGAAAGGAGGTAATTCATTTTTAGAAGTTATCTGTGGAAAATTTAAAGTAAGGGACAAGCGGGTTTAAGAGCGGCTCTTTTATTTTATTTTATATTTCAGTGGCCTTTTTCAGTTTTGTGGGGGTCCTATTATATTGGGGAGGGGAAGGCATGCATTGTGCTGAACGTGGACTAAAGGTATAATTTAAGGTAGGGGTTAGTTTATGATTTCAGGGGAGACGGAAAAGGTAGAGTTTGGCATAATCACAGGCCTTTTTATTTTCTGAGTGTTTACTAATTTAAAATGGCGGCTCTTTTCACCGTAGTGGAGTGATTATGCATAGGAACATGGGGACAACTACCAACTGGGGGGAGTGTATTACAAGTAGAAGGGGCATGGGCAAATAAGAGGGATACAGGGCGGAATAAAAATGTGGCAACTCTAAATTTTGTTAAATGGGTCATACTGGAATTTAGATAAAGTCGTGGAACGGTAATGGCATAGAGACTTCAGGTGGATGTGGGCGTCGGTACAAGTCCTGAATGATCTGGGGTCCGCCAGTTTTCCCAGCGTCGTGTAGTTGTTTCGAGGTATTGTAAATAAAGTCCTCCATAGAAGGGAAAAGAAGGTGTTCGTGTATGATGCGATTGGATATAAGATAGTGGAACTGTGTGATGCACCGGAGGACTTTGTTCTGGTACGCTGAAGTACGTCTTTTGTTGGACTTGGAGAGAAAGGGCCACCATACCGGTGACCCGTACAAAAGGAAAGGACGTAGGATAGAGGAGTACATCAGAAGTTTCAGTTTTGAGGAGTATGCAGGAGAGAGGAACAAAGGGATGAGTAAAGCGAACAAGGCCCTACCCTTGCTAAGCTTGCTGTCAATGTGCTGTCGAAGTGTCAGTCGTTTATCTAGGTCAACCCCTAGATATCTCACGCTGTTCTGCCATGGGAGGAGTTCCCCTTCCAATCGTAGAGGCGGAGGAACATTGCGTTTTAGTGTAAAGTGGATTGCTTCGCATTTTGTGGGGTTAAGTGATAGTCTCCAGACACGACACCAGCTAGTGATGTCTAGAAGCTGAGTTTGAAGCGCGCGGCAATTGAGGCGGAGGCATCTGCCGTGACGGTACAGAATAGCATCATCGGCAAACAGTCCGAATTGGATTGAATCACGGACAGGAAAATCGAAGGTGTACATAAGATAGAGGATGGGCCCAAGGACCGAGCCCTGAGGTACACCCGCGGACGAAGGGGTGAGTGGGGACATGGCCATGTGGAACTGAGGAATAGTGACAGAGACTTGGAATTGTCTTCCAGTAAGATAGGAATGGAGTAATCGGACAGTTGAGGGGGGAAAAATTGTGCCAGTTTGTAAAGGAGGCCCATATGCCAGACGCGGTCAAATGCAGCCCGAAAATCAAGCAGCACAGCCGTCGTGTCACAGTAAGAATTTCTGGCATCCACAAGTGCCGTGACGATGCGGAGGAGTTGGTTAGTTGTGGAGTGTCCTTGACGAAAACCAAATTGCTCGGGGGGAAGAACAGATTCAACAACAGGACGCAGGCGCGGGAGAAGAAGCCTTTCGAATAATTTGGACAGGATCGGCAAAAGGGAAATTGGTCTATAACTTTCGGGATCAGTCGGACGTTTGTGGGTTTTCAGAATAGTAATGACTTTGGAAACCTTCCACGAAGAGGGGAAATGTTGCAGCGCCAACACTGCATTGAAAATTGCCAAAAGATGAAGCTTTAGATCTGGCGGGGAATTCAGGATGGCGTATCCAGAGACATTATCAGGACCAGGGGCCTTACGCGGATTAATCGAGGAAATTACAGAGGTGACATCATCCTCCGTGAAGGGCTGTAAGTTACAGGGCGTAGGGTCAGAGAGCGTTGAGTTGACTTCATCATGAATGAGTTCATCCTGGTCATGATGAACGGGCGGAGGGGCAACAAAATGTCGTTCAAAATGCGAAGCGAAAGTGTCAGCAATCGCCTGCGGAGAGTATGTCAAACCATTAGGTGTCATCAGAGGATGCGACTTCCTCTGGGTCGACAACAAACGACGTGTAGCCTCCCATGGTCATCCGTCGTCCGCTACTCGATGAAGGTAGTCCTCCCATTTACTACACCGGTGATCATCGAGTAGCAGTTTACACCTAGCAGCGGCACCGTTGAATAGATCCCGATGATGTGGATCTCTGGTGCGCTGCCAGAGCCGTCGAAAGCGACGTCTATCGGCGATTGCTGTTTTGATAGGAGCTGGAAGTGACGACCTAGTGCGAGACGAGCGTGGGTGTGAGTTCTGGGCAATTGAATCGGAAAGTATTGAAGTGAGGGAATCAAGATGGGACTCAAGCTCAGTTACAGTGGTAATAGTGGGGGGTTCAGGTGGGATTTGGGAGGCAACTGAGTCATAGAAGGAACGCCAGCAGACCTTCAGAGAAGGAGGCGGGACAGGGATACGAGCAGTCGAGGACGTGAAAGTAAACAGAACTGGATAGTGATCAGAATTCAATTCAGGTAACACATCGATGGCAGGGACGGAGGCAAGATCGAGAGAAATAGCGTAATCAAGGATATCAGGAAGTTGATAAGTGAACGGGGGCACCCTAGTCGGGGTGTCAGGAACATGGAGCGCTAACGACAAAGGAGACTGCTCGAGGAAGGACAGGAGTTCAGTACCAGCAATGTTCGTTGTTCGGCAGCCGAGATCCGTGTGTTTGCTGTTCCAATCACCAGCTGCAAACACAGGTTGACGTTGGTCGAAGAACATAGCAAGGGCTGCGGGGTGGAAATGGGCAGCAGATGGGGGGCGGTAAACTGAAATCCGTTGAAGTCTCGGAAGCGGTGGGTGCGTCTAGGTTCATGGAGCCCAATCTCCCTAGACGCAAAGAACCGTAACGACGGTGTTTGTCTGTGCCAAGCCCAGGTATTAAACCTTATCGCCCGGGCCGGCACACAACAAAACACGCGTATAACCTCGTAGGTTACACAAATAACAATCACACAAATGAAATAAATAATAAATACACGAAGAATCAATGAACACGTAATTAACACAATAATAATAGAGCACAGTAAATAAATAAAATAATAATGTAAGACACAATTTAATTAAACAAAACGTAAGACGTTAAAAATATCAAACGTAAAAAATAGTCAATAAACAATGGCGGCTGCCATGGCAACCGGCCGTGTTGCTCGTTCGAAGTCTCAAATGCGAATCAATAATAAATCACTATTCCTGACGCTAAGGTCTGGGAGGAAGTTTTTAATGTGACTATTCGAAAGTAATGAAATACTAATACAGCAGATGTGTAAATAAAATTCGCCAATGCTCTCTAGAACATTGGTAAGTGCTTACTTTTTACCATATATTACTCGTGTTTTTAAACTATAATATTTTAACAGAATGAAATCGATTAATGTTTCTTGTTCCTGTGTTTCATGGCTATTTTGCTGATGGATGGCGATTTCTTGCCATCTACCAATTTCCTATGTCCGTCCGTCTGTCACATCCAGATGTCAGAAACTACAAAAGATAGCAAAAAATTTCGGATTCGTAATCTATACAAATAGTCGGTGGCCTGGATTAGGTTTGAAGTTCCGGAATTGGCCCGAACCTGAAGTCAACAAATCAAAAGTCGAAATTTGGAAATAAAAATAGTGTCATTCGATTCCTCTTAAATAGTGTAGTCTATACCATATATAATTGCGTTTGAAGTTCCGGTTTCGACCGGAAGTGGCCCAAACCGGAAGTTAAGAAATCAAAGTCGGAATTGTAAACAAAAATAGTGTCATTCAATTCCTCCTAAAGAGTACCTAGCTTTCTTAGATTTTTTTTCTAAGTTTATGAAAGCTAAGTGGCCCTGATCCTGTTATGAGGAAAGATAAACCCGAGTTAAGTGAACACGCAATGTGACTTCACGAGACGACGCCTTTTCTTTAGAGAAAATTGCCACCAGCCATGAAACGCGTCGTCTCATGAAAGGAATTTTTTGTAATAATTTTTGTATTAACTTATGTACAAAACAAAACTAGTTCAATGTCAATGCCGCCTCCAAAGCGTAATGGTAGCGTGCCCGGAGTTCCCGGGTTCGATTCCCGGCTAGAGTGAAAATTTTCTCGTTAAAACCCACATGGCCTCCGGGCCAGCCCAGTCAGCCCAGTCACTATTATTTGTTAAATAACACTGGTTGGGCAAGCGACTTTGTATGGTGACCAGTTGACAGCCATCCATGAACAAACTCTACTGGGGGTCCCTGTTCAAACTCATGTCTAATCCACGTCATAAAGTTGCAAATAACTGAGCTATTGATGCGACTTGAAACTAAAAAAAGACTAGTTCAACAAATAATAGATCTTTGCTTGTTACAGTAGTAAAGCGCTTTATTATATCAGAATGTAGGCTAATCACGTAAAATTTGTCGAAGATATTTAACAATAGGCCTATATTAATATGGAGTATGTTCCTTCTGCAGTGAGATAGGTACACCTAATACCTGAACGTTAATGATAAGCTGTCTGCTTTCACTAAACATATGAATGAAAAATCACAGAAAATAATTAAACAATAAAAGATCCAAAATGTTTAATTTCATTAGTCACGTACCTACATTTAGAGTTTAATGAGCTTTAATATTTTAGAACCCGCCGGGTTGGTCTAGAGGTAAAGTTGTCACCGCTAGTCAGCTGTTCAACAGCTAATTTTTGGAGATGAAGGTTATTGGTTCAAATCCTAGTAAAGGTTACTTACTTACCTTTCCTTACCTTACATTACTTCACCTTACTTTTATATGGATTTGAATACTAGACAGTGGTTACCGGTGTACTTTGATGGTTGGGGTTCAATTAACCATACTCTCTCAGGAATGGTCAGCCTGAGTATACATAAGACTATGCTTTCATTTACACGTCATTCATATCATCCTCATCTTATTGGGTCATGGGTTGCTTGTAGTTCTAAATTTACCGATTACAACGTATACACATTAGGAATAGACTCAATATAAAAAACATATTAAAGATAATATAACATTTTTTGCTATGATAATTTTACTGCTGAGCTGATTTTAGTGCTCTGAAGTTTTCCATATTAGGGAAAATCTTTTTCAAATGTATGGTCAGGTAATGCTCAGAAAAAAATTATAATATTTTGCAAATTCTTACAGCTACTATTGTAATTTTTTGCATCTCAAATACCAAGCCTTTGTATTTATCCAACCACCCTCCTGATGATCTCTACTGGTAATTTCATCCATTACTCCACTCATTCATTGCTTTGCTGGTGTCCATCTTTTCTTCTCTCCCTTGAAGTTCACTTCCACATTTGTATTTTTTTCATTTCATCAAATACACTGGCCTTTCTACCTATTGCCAGATTGTTTCATTCTTCATGTGATCTAACCTCAAGACCTGATAACTTCTTCTCCAGCATTCCATCGGCTTTGCTACAAGCATCTTCTTACCTCTTTCCGTCAGTTCCCATATTCCTGCATTGTACTTCAAAATGCTTTGCTGTATTGCTCTTCCAATCTAATTACAATTTTTAGGTTATGAGAATTGATAACTTGAAACTGAAGACTCAAAATGTTTTACACTTTTTTACCCAAGAATATTGCCCCAGTTTTCAACCAAAAGAAACTTCAAAGACTGACATTGATGGCAATCAAACAAAGAACTTAATTATTCGGTGAAACGTATAATATACGATAAAATGTTGGTATGTATAGCTTTATCTTTCCATGACCTTAACAGTTGCAGTTAACATAAGTTAGTAATGTTAACCCATGATATTATCTCAAAAAATTGGGGGCACATCATTTTGATGTTAGCTAAATCATAGTGTTTGTAAGTTACATTCCTAATAAAAATGAAGAATACATAACCTCTTGGGAGTAACCACAGTTTTAGTTACAAATGAGTATATTTTAGTATCAAATCCTGCAACCTCCACTTTGACTAATTTTTCAGGAGACCCATGATAAATAGATGCATTTCTTTCAAAGGTGTTATATTCTCATAATAATGTTTTATCTCCGCTAAACGAAAATCATACCTCCGGAAATGAAGTTCATCATTTATCATTGAAATTTAAAGATAAATATTGGAGCTTGATACCATTGGTTGGATATTGCAACTTTTGAAACTAACATACACTGGGAAACGATTATGAAATTGATATTACTATTGATTGAAACACTAGTAATAATATGCATCAACAGTTATATTTTATTAAATTTAATCCTATATAGGATATTATTTTTAAAATGCTGCCCAAACATGCAGTAAATAAGTGAATTAATTAATTGGGATTTTAAACAGGAAATGCACACAAATTATAAAATCAATGTACAAGTAACATTGATAGTGCATTGATAGTAGTATGAACTACTTAGTTTCATTGATAGACATTTTTTATAATAATCTTAACAATTAAATACTCTCATTTTCATTTTATCCTACCTATTCCAAATTAAAATAATTTAACCTAAATGGTGTAACAATTTATGCCAAATAATGATCAAAGACTAATCACATTGTAATACTATTGTACACATTCATAGAAAGTTTGTTTTCTTGGTTTTCACAAAGTTCTTTCTCCTCAGTAGGTAGGCCTACAGTTTATACAACAATACATTGCAATAAATTTGCAAAGTATTCCAGGCTTTCTAGTCTCTCTTGTCTGAAATGAATCAAAAGGAATTTTTTTAACTTAATGTAAATAGTTCTACTAATTTTTCCAATATCAGTTGAATCAACATATCAGAATTAATCTGTGCTACATTTTCACCTGTGGTCATTTTTGTCTTTTTTGCTTTTCTAAATCTGACAGGAACCAAAATTCTTCTTGTAGGCTACAAGAGCTTGACTAGATTTTTTTGATTTTGTAATGATGATCCTCCTAGAAGTTCCAATTTTAAAATGCCATTTCTGAGTTAGTTTTAAGTTTCAGAGCTTCATTCTTCCAGTCACAAATTTGACAAGTACTTACCTAGTTCAATAACTTGACCATGATTTCAGCTATCTTCATAAATTTTAGGATTCTCATTACTTCTTAGCGCTTAATAACCCTTCTTTTGGTTATCCCTCCCTGGAAAACCCAGCTGCAATGATTCGATGTTATAAGGGGTTTAATTAATAATGAATTGGCAACATATTGCTACAGCAAAATTATTTTCTTCTTTTCTTAACCCTAACGTGTGTATGTTGCATTCTGTTCAATTTAGAACGATGAGCAGGATTGCCCATAACCCAATGAGATTAGGATGATAGGTATGACGTGTAAATGAGGGGAAGTTTGGTACAGACTCAGGCTGACCATTCCTTAGAGAGTAAGGTTAATTGAACGCCAACCATATAAGTATACCAATAACCACAGTCTAGTATTCAAACCGACATAAAGTTTACTACCTTTACTAGGATTTTAACCACAGAACCTTCATCTTCATATATCATCTGACAAACAGCTGACTCACTGCAATAACTTTACCAGCAGACCAACCCAGTGGGTTAAAATCTTTGAATAGAACTTCTTCTTCGTCTATCATTTTACGTTGTTAACTTATGGTTAAAAATAGGTTATATGTTTCATTATTTACAATAGCAAGAAAAAGTCATTCGAGTATTTCTCACCAGATATTTTCATTTGATTTGTTTATTTAACATCAAAAATCGTATCATTAATGTACGTAATTAAAACCTTTGAAATTCAGTTTAATATTTATTTGATTTTTCATTGTTTTTAAAATATCCTTTTGCGAATTCTGTTTATTATAAAAGTTTTTTTTTTAAATTTATTCTAAGAATTACCATATAGCAATCGTTTCAAGTTCACTTGCACATTAGACCAACTCGGTGGGTTTCATCATCAAAACAAAATTTATTCAAATTCATGTTAACACATCGTTATTATTTGTTGTTTGTTAGTAACACACATACTAAGTATTGAAATATATGATTTGGTTCTGATACATTTAAATAACAAAATACATAAACAAACAATACAGTTACATAGCTTTTATTATTTTGTATTTTCAGGTACTTCAAGAATGTTCAGCTTTGATCCCACCTTGTGGATCATTGACTGTTTACACACTTTTTCCAGACGGAAGAACTTACTCTTCTGACAATTATGGTAAAATTTTTAAAAGACCAGATGATAATCCAACAGCAACTCCTAAAAGAAAAATTTCAGTAGATCTACCTGTAGGCAATTTTGAGTTTGGAATACTTCCACAACCCAGACTTTTTAAAAGAGAAGTTGTTCGCCCCCAACCATTATCCAAAATTACACCAGCATCACGCTTGAAGAATGTTAAGAAAGAAAAATCATGCAACTGTTCAAGATTAGGAATTTATTAGATATTGTTTTAAATTTAATGTAGGTTATAAATATTATTAATGTTTTTTTTTAATTTTACGTAATAAAAGCTTTATGGTACCTTAAAATAACATGGTAACATGATTTATTTTATAACCTTTTTGAAAAAACTTCTTACCTGCTAATTATCATTACATTTTTACTTACATACTGACAATTTATTACTATTACATATATAAATATATTAGAAGTCAGCTGGGTGTTTTAATGCAATTATTTTAGTGTTTTTTGTATAGAGCCACTTAAAGTGACTTTTGACAATTCTGGAAGCTCTTTTTGCAGCCCAAATTTTCAGCATTCATCCACTATAGGCTTTTCTTCTTTCTTCAGTTCACCCACTATATAATAGTTCACAATAATATAGGGTAATATTGAGGGAGTGAATTGTAGGGAAAGGCAAAGATTAGAATATTTAAAGGTTGCTTTATATATATAAAGCAAATTACAAAAGATGTAGGGTGTTACAGGTATGTATATATGAAACGACTTGCGCAAGATAGAACAGCTTGGAAAACTGCATCAAACCAATCGAAAGACTGATGACAAAAAAGCTGGTTTTGCTCCTTTTGGAAGCCCTTAAAGTCAGTGATCAGTTGTCTGAATTTCATTTGATCCATTATATTTTCTCAATATTCCTTCTGACTTCTTTAATCTACTTAAAGTAATAAAGTAAATAAAGTTGTAAAAAAAAGAAATAAAACTTATCCAACACCTTAAGTCAATTGTTTAGTGTCTTAAAAAATTATTTTGTCATCCAGAATTATACAGTAGTGTTCTTTTCCTAATCATTTCCTTTAATGATTCATTTTTCTTATACAGTTCTTCTCATCCTCATAACCTCTTTTGTCCTCCTAATAACTTCAAACCCATCAATTTAAGGAGAATCTTCCTCTCAAATTTTTCTGCTTCTCTTAAACCAGCCTTGCCGGTTATTCTGACACTCACTTATGTACAGACAAACAGGATTCATCACAGTATTATAATGTCTGAGAGGCTTTCTTTTTATATTTAAGTGGTGACTTTCTTGGTGTGCATCAGCCATTTTTTCCTCATCTACTTTTGTTCACCGGTATTTGGTTGTAGCAGATTTCCATTTTTTTTTGTACTGTGATTTCAAAGGATGCGGAGCTGTTTTGATGTTCAATATGTATTAAGTTTTTCAAAGAAGTTGTTCTGGTTTTTCTGCTTGTTTTTTTTAACACATTGATATGTTCTATTGCTGTTTCCATGTTCTACAATTACACACAGTTGAAACTAGAAACAATTACACACGGTCATCTACAAAACCAAGAAAGTTTATCTTCATGCTGTTCTTTGATCCTCTAATGTGAGTGTGGTTTAAAAACCCTTTTTTGGTAAGTTCATTTCCCAATCCCTAATAACATTCTTCAACACACAGTTAAAGAGAACAGATGACAGTTCATCACCCTGCCTAACCAGTTTAAATTTTAAACTCGTCCAAAAATTCTCGTAAAAATTTTACTTTTTATCATGTCTGTGTTAATGTTTCTTGGATTGCTATTGTTTTAATGTCTGCACCAATTCTTTTAAATTATTCAGAAGCGTTCCTTGGTTGACTGAATCGTAAGCTTTTTGAAAATCAACTCCAGTACAATATTAAATTACTGCCTATAACTTCCCTACACCAATGAAAAAACAATATTTTGTATAACTGTAATTCCATGTATCTGCAATGTTAAGGTTTTGAGTTCTAGAATCTTAGAAACATATTTTTTTTTTCAAATTGCTGTAGAAATTGTAACTGACATTTAATAGAGCAGAATTGATACTGTGCAACTGTTATGCAACCCAATTTTTTTATTTCAGTTTGCATTTAAACTTGCATCAGCAGTTCGATCATTAGCCATTTACTAGTGGAATTTGGTATTGTAATGGTGGGTTTTAATGTGTTAAAATTTTCAGACCCTAGCCCGGAATCAAATCTCCGGACCTTCCGCTTTCTAGGCTAGTCATTACGCCATGGAGACAGTCACAACCCATTTAGAATAAGAAATTAATAAAAGGAGACAGTTTTTTCAATCTCCTGAGAAGTTTATGTTTTGTAGATACGTGGTATCACAGTTTAGCCAAAGATTTGTAAAATGATTACTTTCAAAATACATTAGTAACACCCTTCAATATCTTTTTGTTATCCCTAATGTCTGTAAGTTGTAATCTATTTAATGTAAGAACAATAAACAATCCTACGACCCAGTGAAATGAGAATGATATGTAAATAAGGTATAGTCTTGTACAGACTCAGGCCGACCATTCCTGAGAAAGTATGGTTAATTGAATTCGAACCATCAAAATACCCAATACAATCAAGTGACCAATGTCTAGAATGCAAATCCATAGAAGTAACTTTCTTTACTAGAATTTGAACCATGGAACCTTCATCTCCAAAAATCACCTGTTGAACAACAGGACCAAGGGATGACTTTTCCACTAGATCAAACAGTGCGTTAAATTATAAAAAAATGTGTTCAATTTATTTTAACTCATTGTTATTTGCTGTCATAGCAACCAAACCAAAAATCTCTCAATAATATCACAAAAATAACTCTCAAAATAGTAGAATAATATCACTCAATAAATAACATCTCTCTTAATATCTCCTCTTCAAAGTACCATTTCGTCCCATTTGGAGGTCTTACCTACCATTTGCCCACTTCAAGTCATATAACTTAATACTTTTCCATCCTGTCTCAACAATGGTTTCATGACCTCTTAGAAACACACTTCTTCTAAAATCTGAAATCTACTTCTAAATAAATTTAATTTAATTTTATCTGAATTTTTACTTTGATCCTTTTAATAAATAAAAAAACATAAATAAATTTAATAAATTTAATTTAATTTAATTTTATCTGAATTTTTACTTTGATCCTTTAAGTAAGCTTTCTCTATTGTATACTATACCTTTATTTGGAACTAGATCCAAAAAAATGTTCTGTTCCATTGAAACTTCCTATTTTTTATACAATTATGTACTATCTAAAGTTTTGTTCCTTCCTTTCAACAAAACTACGAGTATATAACTTTCTGTCAACTAACCAATCTTTTTCATTGACCATCAATTCCATATTTATTAATTAATTGTTTTATCATTATTTTTATTGTATTTCTTTAGCTTGAACTAAATTTTTGTTTATTCTTTTTAATTTGGGCACTTAGGATTCAATTTTTTTGCTTGATCAGCTTTGAAGGTAAGTACCCACACAATTAGTATTTAGTAATCCGTGACCACAACCATTCCAATTGCATGGACCTGTAAGCTAGTAAGCCCAACGAAAAGTCTGAGCTCTTCCTTTATTATAAGGTTTCAAAGGTTCAATATTATTATTTTACTAACCAGGTACAGTAGTCCATGTATTGAAAATAGATATAAAGGCAAAGTTTATTTTTAGATTGAAAAAGAATGGTATTGGCTAATATTGCTGTTAAAAGACTTTATTTGAAAATGTGCTTTACCAAAAATAATTTGTGCAAGAAAATTTTCACATAATCACTAAAATCCAGGTGTTGATGATTAAAAAATTTCGTCTAATTTAATTTAAACTTCATTAAAATGTTATGGTTCAATTAGACATACCTAATACAACTAATTAAAAATATTCAGTAATACTTAAGTAACCATGTTGAAATGTCTTAAGTTAATTTACTTGCTCTAAAATGGTCATGAACGAAAAAAACTTTATGCAAGACAACTACAAATGAAGAGAACTAACGTCAGTAAAAATACTCGTCAGTAAAATACGTCAGAAAAAAAAACTTTATGCAAGACAACTACAAATGAAGAGAACTAACGTCAGTAAAAATACACAGGAAAATAAGGTACCTACGTATAATCATACGCATTGTACGTAGGCCCTAATTGTACGTATGATTTGAGTATGCGAAGGTAATTGACCTAAATTTATTGAACTGCTGACAAAAAACAACTGCACTGTGCACTGTACCCAGTTCTCATTACTGAGTAAGATTCCAGCATTCGTGAGACAAAGATAGCGTAGTAGCTATACAGTTTTCAGTTGTCTCCTCAGCGAACAGTTTGAGGTTAGGAAAACTAGCGTAAACAGTTTAATTCCCGACCCTCAAACTTTTTCATAACAAATAATGTATGATTATTTAGTGTATTAAATTTTATAAAAGTTACAGTTCAGTGAAATTTGAAAGAAAATTATTCTAGAGGCTTCAAAAGTGTGTAGGGTAAATATATAATTTTAATAACTAAAAAAAGTAATACTATAATTTTTCAGCGTTTTAGATAAGTTCTTAAATGATATTTTATTTTAGCAATAATTCGATAAGGCATAATATTAGTTCGAGTGTTCCTAAAAAGGGAAAATTTGCTTCGATATAATTACAAAGTGAAGCCTGTGAAGTTGAGACGCGCGATTTCTTGAAAATTTTTAACCGGCAATAGCCTGCTGTTTGTTGATAAAACATTAAAATGTAGTTTGTGTGTTTATTTTTCATGTTGTGTACGAACGTGATATATGAAGTTTTTAAATAGTTAATATTTCAAAATCACGTACGTTCATTCTGTGCCATTTCAAGGTAAGCTTTTTCAATGTTACGATATTTCTAATTTTTGAGCCTACTGGTTTCAGTGATGTCAAAGCTTAATCCATAATTTTTTCAATTAAAGTATTTTTACTGCAGATTCGATTGTTATCTGATTTATTTTTTGGTAAATAATAGACCGAGTGAAACATGAACTTTATTTATTTAGTTCTTTAATATACCTCATTAAATGAGTTATATCTAAGGTAATAATGGTATGATATAGGTATAAATTTCATCTCATACCATTATTACCTTAAGTTAGTAATTTACGAAGTAATCTGTAAATGGCTGTAATTCACAACATATGTCAGAAATACCATCAGTCCTTGGACACATGGAAATACTGCAGTTCCTACATATATTGAAACAGATTTTCAGTTCTTCAAATGGCCACTAGAGGTCACAACTGATAACCACTGCTGTTTTCTCCTAATTCTTAATACGTTTGTGTTCAGTAAAGCAAAAATCTTGATTTTTCCCTCCAGCTTAGTTAGTTACATGGTAGAAAGTATACTTTCATTGTTAAGTAACACTAGTTGGACAAATGGATTGTAAAGTGTTCAGCTGACAGTCATTCATGAAATTTGTTCTCCCAGCTAGTGTTACTTAACAATATAAATTGCAATTGATAGCAACTTTCTACAAGGTGACTAAACTAAACTGAAGGCCAAATTCAAGAATTTGAATTTTTTAGTTAAAAAGGTTATTACTTTTAGTCTGAAGTATTTGACTGGTACCAAGGAAGAGTTTCAGAAACCCCAACTGACTATCATACTTTTTTTTATTTCTAGTATGTGTACGTTGCAATCTGTTCAATTCAGAACAATAAGCAACCACATGGCCCAATGAGATGAGGATGATGTGTATGACGTGTAAATGAGGTGTAGTATTGTTCAGACCCAGGTCTACCACTCCTGAGAGAGTGTGGTTAATTGAACCCCAACCATCAAAGTACACCGGCAACCACTGTCTAGTATTCAAATCCGTTTAAAAGTAATTACCTTTACTAGGATTCGAACCAGGAACTATCATATTTAAATATAAAAATTAAAAGTTTCAATAAGGCATACTTAGTTTAAGTCCAATTTATTATTATCGTTACTGCGGCTGTTCTGTAGCACTAGGCCATTTATGGTAACCCAAAATACCTTTCATTCCTGTTGAATGCATCTTCACTCCTCCGTCTTCTTCATAGCTCTCCTAACACCAACTTTCCTTTCTTGGGCATCCTTGTTTCCTTCATTTAGCTGGAAACCATTACCAAATTTTTAGCACTCTGTTCTCAGTCTACCTACATTCTTACATTCTTCTACCTACATTCTATGTTCTACCTACATTCTTCGTAGAACGATCGCACTGGATGAGTTGTCTTTCTTCAATCCTGTTGTTGTTTAGATCATCAGCCGAAAGATTAATTTGAACCTCTAGAGGTTTTGTAAGTAAAACGAGGAGTGAGTTGGTTTACAATTGCCTTCGTCACTAAGTAAAAAAGTAACCTGTGCTTACCAGCGTGCCAAGCCCTTGAAAAGTATCTACTTTCCACCTTGCAAATGACACCTTCATTTTATTCACCACAGGGTCTCTCTGGCTGGCCCATTGGTATAGTGGTTAGTGCAACTCGCTTCTACACCAAGGCACCGGGTTTGATTCCCGGTCAGGTCTGGCATTTTTTTATCACTCATCTTCATCTATCATCCTTCTCACTGTCTGTGTTAACAGTAATTGCAAAACAGTCGGAGGTTAAACAAAAAAAAAAATCCCACAGGGTCTGGCTGTCTAATGAATTTCGTCACTCTCAGAGGAGATAACTCTGACTAATGTTTTTTTAACACCTCTACCTCTTCTGTTCTTAAAACTTCAGTTAAATAATTAGCTGACGATGTGATAAGATACAGAACTGTTTTTGTAGTCCTGGAACTAGCAGATCATAAACTATAACTACAACTTTTCGTTATCAACCAGCGATAATCTTTTTACTTTCTCTTGTTATTTATGTAATAAATGATTTTAAAATTACTGTTTTAAAAGAAGTGTTTTTGCACTTTTGTTTTCCATAAGCTTGGTCATCTGTAAACAAAAAAGGTAAATAAATTTTCATTCCTGATTCGAACTATCATCCCTAGCAGTCATTTTAGTCCAGTTCTTCAAAATTAAATGCAGAAACATTCAATGGTTTTTGCTGTGTAATTCCCTCAAAAGTACAATTTTAAAAATAACAAAAATCAGACTGGTGAATCAAAGCATTTCAATATCTTCTGAAAAATTTTCTTCAACAGACATAAAGGGTTTCTAAAATCCACTATTGAAGACTATACTTTACAAAGGTGTAATATAACAAATTTACTGGACATCTGGAGTTGTTTATTTTTTGAGTCTATTAAAATAATAACCATCTCCAGCTGATTGAAAAATTAATACTTTAGAATTATTTAATTCACATTGACAAAATTATTTAAAAGAGTTATTTATTTTAGTTACTAGGCAACTAAAGAAGAAGAAGCGATCTTTGTAATATTTTAATGGACGGTTTAACACCAAACTGGAAACATGTTATAATTCCACCGTCCATTCAGTCTTAGCAAATTAGATTGTTTTATTCTTATTTTATGTGCATATTTTACAGAAGGTTGTCTCAGATTTTAAATTGATATTGCGTGAAACGGATTTATAACTTAAACGAGATTGGTGATTGCTGTTTGTGTAAGCAGATTTTTTGTTATTGGGTTCGTTTACCATTTTTATTCAATAAAATATAATGAAATATAAAATAATAAGTAATTAAAGAAAAGTTTTTTATTTTAAATAGGCATTCTCTTGTGTGAGGAATAAGTGATCACACTACAAATTTTTCAATTCCTGTTTGGAATAATTTAATTATGTAATAAATTGTCGATCCCTCGTGGGGAATATCGAGAGGTGATATTTATTTACACTTCAAAGGTTATAAGTGACATTTTTTTGACATCGTGTTTTTTCTTCAGAAACATTCTATGAGCCAATCCCAATATCCGACAATAGTTATATGTGTAAAAATAGTATGGTGAGTAGTTACAAAATGCATTCAAAGATAGCGCCAGTTGTATCTTCACCTACCAGTTTCACTACAAAGATTACAAGTGCAATCTGCGAACATTGAATAATCTCAATAAATTATTTTAATAAGTAATTTTGTATTTTTTTAAATTAGTCGTATAGTGTAGTTTTATATTTTTTTAATATTAGTGTTGTTTATTATAAGTTTCTTTGGTTTTTTAGTAAAATTAGTGCTAATATTAGTGTTCTTTAAATTAGAGTTCAATTTTTTGTATTAAATTATTGTTTATAAACTGTCAGTGTTTTCTGTATTTTTCTTTTTTTGTATTAAATTAATTTAAATAAAATAAGTTGTACGCTACATACAACCATTGTCATAACATGTATGTACTTGCAACCTTTGAAAAAAGGACTCTAGCACTTGTAACCATTGTTCTAAAAAAAACTTTATATTTATTTTTTTATGAAATATATTAGAATTTTTCAATTTTGAAATATTAGGTGATTGTAAAACAACATTCTTATGACTATATAATTTTTGTAAATTTTTTGTTAAGTTACATTCATTTTAAAATAAAACGTTTTTTTCGTCTCATGAAAAATTTTGTTTTTGGCTCTTATAACCTTTGTAAAGTATATTCTTCTATTCAGGTTGTAATAGAAAATTAAGAGCCATTACAGCATTCAAGTACCATAAATTAACTTGTCAGACATATTTCTTAATTTAAAAATATTCAGTTTATAAATAACCATACAGACTGTTCATAAAACAAATAGTTATTTGAGCAACTTAACACGATTTTGTTTTGTTTTATATTTTTGCTGATGATAATAATACAATCACCCTATTGTAAATGTGACCTTGTTTGACAGGAACAGGAAGTAGATGTAAGTGGTGAATAAAGTGAGTGAGTGAGTGGCTCGTAAAACCGTAAAAGAATAGCTTTTTAGCCCCAAGTCATCAGGGTTTTAATAGTCATTCATTATTTCATAATACGCAGATTAGAGGAAATATCAGGTTTCCCAGTGCACACCCTTTCACTTTCTCTGCCATCCTACGCAGTTCATGAATGGAGACAAGCAGGAGCCAATTCCTTCATTTAAAAAGAAAACCAGTTGTAAAAACCGCATACTCAATCTCTTTTTCTGCTCAATGAATTGACTTGAGTGGGGATCTAATATCCTTTTTTCTAATACTTACGGCTTCCCTTTACCCATTATCAATTCCTTCACTTGTTTTTATTTTGATAGCTATTGTGTTGACAAAGCACTGATGGAATCTGTTTTGTAAAGTTGTGGTCATTGTATTCTCACACTTTGGTTTTTGTTTTTAAATTTAATATGCATGCGTAATATTATATTCAAATGATATAAATAGCATAACTATACTTTTAAAATATATTTTCAACAATTTCCTTTACCTAAAGAATTCACTCCTGGGAAGCACTTGATGTTGTTTAGGTCAACAGCCGAAAGGCTCGTTTGAACCTCTAGAGGTTTTACTAAGTAAAATGAGGCGTGAGGTGGTTTACCTTCCTCACTGAGTGCAAAAGTAGCCTGTGCTTATCACCATGCCAGGCCCTCCGAAAAGCATGTACTTTGGATCCTGCAAATGAGACCTTAACTTCATTCACCACAGGGTCTGGCTGTATAATGAAATTCATTACTTTCAGAGGAGATAACTCTGACTAGTGTCTTTTACACCTCTACCTGTTCTGTTCTTAAATAGTTCAGTCATATAATTGACTGACCACATGATAAAAAACAGAACTATTTTTTGTAGCCCTGGAACTAGCAGATCGTTTGCAAATAATTTAACACTCCACCTGCCTGTTATGGGTGCAAGCACTTAATTTTAGCTCACTACTTATATTTGCTATTTACTTATATATATATATATATATATACATAGGCTACACTACTTACCTACTTAATTACTTACATGTACATACTTACTTACTTTCTTGCTTACTTTACTTTTACTTTATTTATTTATTAATTTTTTTACTTATATTTGTCTTAGTATCTTTCATTTTTGGACAACTTGATTTATTTTTGTCGTTGATACAATCTAAAAATTAAAGTAAAAATTTTTAATTTTTTAATATCCTTCTTCGTCTTCCAGAATATTTTCATTTTCTCTTATTGTTTTGTTCTGCCCTTCTGACAATGCTTCATATATTAATGTTGTCTTCTGTGCCTCAAAATTTATTAAAGTCCTCTGTTTTTCTGAAATTTTGTTTTCTTGTGAACATGTTTTTTTAATTATAGTATTTTCCAGGGCTGATGAGCTCTGAACATACGCATTGCCCCCTACCCACTTCATAGCTACCCAATGACTTGCCAGCAACATTGCCAATACTTGCTCTTGTAGCTCTGATATATATTTTGTCAGCCATTTGTTTGGTCTTTCAATAACAATTATAACTTATGAACATATAACCAGCTGATTATATTATAAAGTATTGCATGTTAATGCGCTCTATAATCGATGTGTTCAGTACGAGATGCAAGACCCAAGTGAACTACTGCGACTCTTGTACGCATGCGCACATAATGTTTGACAGGTTGATACATTCATACAATCTGACAATGCTGACAAACGTTCTGATTGGTCTAAATACGTGGAACAGCAGAGCTCATCAACGGTGAAAAGCATTATAATTGTTTTATTTTATGAAACTATTAGGTGTGAATTTAGTGTGGCAAGGGATGCCAGATTTGTGGGTTAGATGGGATTTCTAGTATAATTGTTAAAGAATGTAAACATCTTTTAATTACTCCTCTCCTTCATTTGATTAACTTCTCACTTGAAGCAGGTGTATTTCCAAACAAACTGAAGGAGGCAAAAATATTGCCTATATTTAAGAATGGAGATAGCCAGTTAGTTGAAAATTATAGACCCATAAGTATTTTAAACACAATCAGTAAAATTTTTGAAAAGGTAGTATTTATTAGGTTAATCAGTTTCTTGACTGAAAACCTAATCATCTCAGAGGATCAGCATGGTTTCCAAAAAGGTAGATCAATTAAAACTGCAATTGTTTCACTTGTGGAGCAAGTAGTTGATATATTGGACGCCGGGGAGAAAGCATTGGCAGTGTTTCTGGATCTGAGTAAAGCTTTCGATTGTGTTGATCATGAAATTTTATTGAAAACACTAGAGTCATTAGGCGTTAGGGATGTAGAGTTGAAATGGTTTCAATCTTACCTTATTAATAGATTACAGTGTGTGGAGTTAACTAGGGTTGTTAGAGGGAAACTTACAAAAGTTGTATCTGGAAAGCTTGAAGTCAAAGCAGGCGTTCCACAGGGGTCAGTTTTAGGTCCAATTCTGTTTCTATTGTACATTAATAGGTTACCAGAAGTCATATCTAATGGCAGAGCTTTGTTGTTTGCTGATGATACTTCAGTAATCAGTAACAGTTCACTGGTAGATGCTCTTGAAGTAAATACACATGTTAACATAGAGTCCGTAGTGCAATTCTTGAATCAAATGTTATTAACAGTTAATGGGAAAAAGTGTCAGTACTTGCAGTTTAAAAATAAACATAACGTTAAAGAAAGTAGAGAAGTGGATGTATTTATTCATAATAATAGTTTAGAGCATGTAGAAACAGTGAAGTTCCTGGGCGTATCTCTAGTTAGATCTTTGTCTTGGGACTTCTATATCAATCAAGTTTGTAGTAAAATATCATCTGGGGTATTTGCACTAAAACAAATCGCCAGATTAAATGATAAAAAATTACTAATGGCAGCTTATCATGGCCTCATTCTGTCTCATACCCGGTATGGTATTTCAGTATGGGGTAATTCTAGCATGGGTAATATGAATAGGGTTTTTAAAATTCAAAAGAAAGCTATTAGGTGTATGGTGGGAGCTAACCAGCTAACCTCATGCAGGCCACTATTTAAGGAGCTTAAATTGCTTACAGTTCCCTGTCTCTACATTTTTGAGGTGATTATGTATGTTAGGCAAAATAATTTTATGCAGAATTTCAATGTTCACAATCATAACACGAGAAACAGGAATGATTATTATGTGGCTAATCACTCCACAAAATTGTTTGAACAAAAACCTACTTATGCAGGGAGAAAATTCATAAATAAATTACCCCAATCTTTAAAGTGTTGTGAGGATTTGAATTCCTTTAAAAAAAATTTAAAAAATTACTTGATCGGTGAAACTTTTTATAGCGTACAAGAATTTCTTTCTTGATAGTAGTGATACATAGTGTGTTTCTTATATGTATTTCAGGTGTTACATCTGACGACATGTCCTATACTCCTCCTGGAGTCTCCAGGGCGCAAAAAAAAAAAAAAAAAAAAAAAAGATAACTGAACACCCAAACAAATACTTACAAACCAATGTGGTATTAGATGGCATCTGAAGAGATGTGCAACCCAACTTCTTTAAGAATTTTTAAGAATTTGTAGATTAATAAGTTTGAAGTTGGAATGGACCAGAAGACCTAATGCCGGCCGCATTGGCGAAGTTGGTAACGTGCTCGCCTCTCATCATGCGGTCTTGGGTTCGAATCCCACTCAGGCACGGCATTTTTTCATACGTTACAAAAATCATTTCATCATTCACCGTCTGCATTAGCAGTAATTGCAGAACAGTCGGACGTTAAACCAAAAAAAAAAAAAAAAAAAAAAAAAAGAAGACCTAATTCATGGGGTTTATGATTATTTGTTTCACTACCATCACTGTTCATTTTTTTGAACAATGTCAATGTTCTTTTTCTCTTTAGTTTATTTTAAGTCGCATCAACATCTTGGTTATTAACAACTACCTAAGGTTAACCCTTTATAGGGCAGTTCTACGGCGGAAATCGTATAGGTGTTGTGAAATGTTAAATTTTGCTGTACAGGGATTTGAATAATGTATTTCTAGTGAAATTTAGTATGATATCTCTTTGTTTTGATGTTAAGCCCTGGTAAGTATACTTACCAAGGAACTTTTATTAAAATGGAAGTTACATAATATTTAATGGTAAAAATGCTTATTAAAACAACTTGAAGTACTATACCTATAACAAAATAATGTGTAGAATAACTTATCTTAACTTTATATTAGCATGAATGCTTGCTTTCCTGTAAAAAACTAGAATTTTCTAAGCACTGTACAAAAGTAACAACAAAACAAAGCGTTAGCGTACGCTGTTATAAATCCTTACCACATTCGTACAACTCACGAAGAAAATGTTCACTGCGCACTAATTTTAAAATGTGGACAGCCCACTTACCAGAGAACATCTATATAACTATAAAATGCCATAAGGTTCAACTGCATAGATTATTCTTAAATAAAATCGACCTTATTGCGAGTGGTAAGTATACTTACCTAAGACCTATGAAGGGTTAAGGAACAGTGGGTTTGAACTTGTTATAATCTTCCAGATCCTAGCCAGGAATCAAACCCGGGATCTTCGCTTTGCAGCTCACCACGCTAACCACTGGGCCATGGAGATAACCAGTTTGTTCTGTTGATAGGTAAAGAAGTGTTTTAGGATTTGGTTTTCATTCATTCTTGACAAATACCTGAAGATGTTTAGTAATTTATTTGCAATGCTATTGAGACGCTGCCTATACTTGAATATATTTCTGCAATAGAATCGTTTCTTCATTCTCCAAAATTTGTCCTAAGTATTATTATTATTTTGTTTTGCTTAAGTTTTGTTACATAAAAAAGCGTACTTGAACTTGAAAAAATTAAATATATATAGCATAAAAGTATTTTCCCTAAATAGGCTGTAAACTTGCATAAAAAAGAAAATAAACAAATAAATCTTGTTTTATTTAAAATAAAAAGCATTTAAATAATGTAAAAATAATCAACCAATGTACCTAATATCTAATATAGAAATTTGCAATTTATATCTTTTCTTTTGTAAAGGTCAAATTATACATTTTAAATAACTTTTGTTTTTCTGAGACAAAAAATTATTTATCTGTTTTTCTCATTTTCTAATAATTATTAAAACAACATACAATATAACATTACAGTACTGGAAGTGTTGGAAACAGAAAAGGATCCCTAACAAGTGCTGCTATCTAACTACATAAATCACAAACTATAAAACCACTGAAGTCGAATAAAAAGGAACTTTCAAAAGTTTTTAAGGTCATTTTTGTAAATACGGGTGCCATTTTGTTGACTTTAGGCTAATAAATACAAAGTTAAATCCCAATTATCCAAAACCCGCTTAACCATAACCCGCCTTAACCGAAACGGATCCGAAAAACTTGCTTTTGTTTTTTGTTATTACTCTTTTCAATATTTTGTGTGACCTGCTGTGAATGTAACATATTGAATTCTGTGTACGATAAAAATCTAAATTGTCATCGTGTTTATAAAATTGCATACCTTACTATTTTGCAGCACTTATAATGATGTTTTCTTTTAGTATTTTCTTGTTCATATAAATAGCAATTTTTGACACACAAAACATTTTCTCAGCCAACTGTGAATGAATTTTAATGAAATTTTTGTACAGCCTTTTATACAATAATATCAATGTACTGGTCTATATGACAGTAAAATAATGTTTTTGAATATTTATTTTCCACTTAAATTGGCAAAAAAACAAATTATTTTCAAATGAGGTGATTTCAATTTTTTTGACAGGATAGCTCCAATAGTTTTTGAGAAAATGTTCCTTACATTAAGGGGAGATTGTACTTTGTTACCCCCCCCCATTGTAAAATTTGCTATTTTTAGTTACATTTTTCATAGGATTGGTGAAAGATACGAAAATGAAACTTTACACACTTATAGTTGTAGGGCGGTTTTAGCTACCGATTTTTTTTCAATTAATCTTTTGGACCATAAAAGTTTTAAAAGAATAACGAATAATATGAAAAAAATTTCTACGTTTTGTGCATATTACTAATTTTTTGAGCACCTGAGGAAGTAAAAGCAATGTCGGTGAATGTGCATGTACATGATAATTAACTGATAAAAATTTCAGACCGGTAGTTTAAATGGTTCTGAGAAAAACGTACTTAAGTGTTAAAAATCTAAATTTACGGGAAAGGCACAAATGAAAAACAAAATGTACACAAACAAGTTTAATTTCCCATCAACAGTTGGTTACAAAGCTGCACCAACAGTGGAGAATATTAAAAATAGTGAAGCAGATATTAAAAAAAACTAAATTTCTTTTTGCACTAAAACGAGCAATATAAAAATATGAAAAATATTTGTTCATGGCGACTTGTTAATTTTTTAGGATTAACCTGATAAAAACAAATTTTTTTTCATTAAAATAATTATTTTGTCATAATTTAATATTTTTGTGGTAGAACTAGGCCTAAACTATTGAAAAACATAACAAATCGAAAATCAAAATTTTTATTCAAAACCATCATACAGTCTCCCCCTTAACATTACGGAGATAGGCATTCCGGGTACCCTTAAAAGCTACACTGAATCAAATCCCGTTGTCTACGCTAAGACAAACCTACTGAAGCATTAATGATTAATATTTATTTTTAGAAAAATTGTAAATTAGTAAGCCTATCATGATGAAATATGATATAAATGAAGGGTAGATTTGAGCTCACCAACTTACGTGTATAAAACAATACTTTATAATAAAATTAACCAACTACAAAATATCTAGGAGATGAAAATAAAGTACTGGAATATATTAAAATATCAGATTTAAACGTAGGCCTATAAGTAAGTACGTAATATAATCCTAATGTTAGATGTGTAAGCAAAAGGGTTGCCACAGTAAAAAAAAACAAAACTGAAAAGTATCATGTCGTTAGACGTTATAGGCTATGTTACACGAAGAAATGGGATTTTATGATGAGGATCCATCAGAGCGTGTAAACTTTTGTTTAAAACCAGAATATAACATAATTATAAATTATATTCTTTATAAATTCAGGGTAAAATGTACTAGATATTTTTTTTAAATAGGCTACATTTAAGAGAAATGAATAGGTTTCATTTACTGTTATTTGTATTTTTTGTGTGTACAGGAGATGAACGAGATAATTTGTTCGCTGTGGGTGGGAAATAAGAAATTAATAGTTTGGGCTTGTATTTTTATAGATAATAAGAGATAGGTTGTTCTTAAATTAATTAGTTTAAAAAGTGTTTTTCTACTACTCAAGTAGAAATCAGAGAATCCGTTTTTATTGTTTATCGATCCAGACAGCTGCTGCTGTAGAAAAAGATCTATACGTGGGAGAAGAGGCCCGGTGATATTTGGGTTGGTACAATGATCAGGTGTTCCAGGTCTACCTGCAATAGAAACCAGGGACGGGTGCTACCTGTGGGAGTCGTGGGAAAGAAAAAAAGGTTTGGTTCTTCCTTTATTTTTTTTAAAAAAGGCAGTAGTGGCATCGGAGACACATAATAATAGTTATACTAATACTGTAGAGATTTTTAAAGAACGACGCGTGCCGTCGCGTGGCAGAATGCCATCGGTACAAATGTCAAGAAAAAATATGTTTCTCAGAAATACCATCTTTTTCAAAATTTTTACCGTTTGTAGGACAATTGATGAATACTATAGTGTCACAATGAAAAAGAAAAAATAAATAAATCTTCTCCAATAAGACTTCAAAAATTCAATAACAAAAGGTAACATTGTTGACCATTGTACATCTATGAGGCAGGTACAGCGAACTCCGATTACTATCCAAAAGTTCTGATGAATAATTTTCAGACTGTAATTAATGAACTAACAGATTTTACTGCAGGTTTCACACGAAATTACTAATAATGGCTAAATTTAAAGACGAGGGGAATCTTACGTTTTTTGAAACTTTCTGCTGCTTGATGTAAGCAATGAACATGTTATTCCAGTAAAGGGACCTAATTAGGTGGCCTAATTGTTATTAGTATTATTAAAATTATGAATAAATAATTTCGGTCGCGTTGACTGATATGATTGATATTTTAAGCATATTATTTGACAGATAATATCAAATCTGTCTTCAAGAATAAAACAAATTTATCATCAAAACGTCAAAACGGAAAAAATCTTGACAAACTGTTTACGTAGGTACTTGAATGATTTTTATATACTAAACATATTATTGTGAAATCTAAATTTCCGCAAATATAAACATTTTGGAAATGGTGAAATTACAAAATTACACCTGCACTGTGCGTGGGTCTATTGCTTGCCTTAGAAGGGTAGCGTCCTTAGGACTGTCACTAAATAGATTTGTTTTGGAATTTTTATATTGATAAAATCTTTAGTAAAATATTATCTGCGGTATTTACATTAAAACAAATTGCCAGAGTAAATGATGAAAAATAATTGCTGACAGTAGCTTTTAAATATGGTGTAATTTTATCTGATATCCGGTACAGAAGAACTTCCTCCATCGCGTTTTCAGTTTTATGCGGATTACTGAATTACTACACTTTTTTATCTCACGGTTACACGAATTTTGTACTACAGACCGTTATAATTATCATAATAAATCACAAAATCAAAATTTTATACTCACTGTACTTTACAGTTTTCGAAAAGAAAGAAATTTAAAATTAAACCTCAACAAAATTTTTGGGAGTTTGAAAGAATAGTAAATTAAGCTGGAATGAACATCTTAAAGGACGTGATATAAAATTAGCCCTATACGAAAAATAATAAAAAAGGCAATGGTTACCGGTGTGTTTTGATAGTTGGAGTTCAATTAATCATACCTTTGAAAGAACGGTTGGCCTGTTTGTACAAAACTACCTTATTTAAACGTTATACCACCCTTATTTCATTGAGTCATTGGGATGCTTATCGTTTTAAATTGAACTGATTGCAAAATACACTCATTAGGGATTTACAAAATCACAGGCAGACATAAAATAAGCAATGAAATGCTTACTACTTACTTATAAGAAAGTTATGAATTTATAATGTGTCTTTTCTTCTACTTCAAGCCATAGACCATTTTGCCTGTTCCGGCATCAATTTTGTTTTATTCCTTCTCTTCTTATGGTGCTTACTTGATCCGAACGTTGGCAATCATTCTGGCCATGACAACCTTACTGACAGCTGCTCTGAATAGCTCTGGAGTTGCTTTGGAGAACCACACTCTATGATTCTTGAGCCAGAAATCCGTCTTCTACCTGTTCCATGTCTCCTCCTGATTTAAACTGAAGAATGGATTGAAGAAGCCGGGTTTATTCCAATTTCTCATTACATGTCCTAGATATCCAGGCTTTCTTCTTTTCACTATATTCACAAGCTCCATCTTCTTCCCCATCCGTTCCAGCACCTCTCCGTTTGTTACTCAATCCACCCAAGAGATTCTCAGGATTCTTCTATACAACCACATCTCGAAAGCCTCTAATTTGCCTTGTGTCGCTGCTTTAAGCGTCCACGACCTAACTCCGTAAAATAATATTGAAACGATGTTAACATTGGAGGAGTCTCACTTTTATTGTAAGATGCAGATTATGGCTCTTAAAAAGTCTGCTCATCTTAACAAACACATCTCTTGCCTTCTCTATCCAGCACCTAACTTCAGAGAATTATCCCATTGTTCATTTAGGGTGTTTTTTATTCTTCTTCTTTAGGTTCCTATCCATTCCGGATGTTGGCCACCATACTACAATCTGAACCTCATATACTGCTGCTCGAACAGCTGTATAGTCGTTTTCGAGTACCACATTCTCAGATTTTTCAACAAGTACGTCTTCTTCCCACACTACGGTGTCCGGCTATTCTTCCTTGCAATATAGATTGCACCACTCCATATCTTTTCTCGTTGCCAATTATAATGTGTCCCAAATACTTAAGCTTCCTAATCTTTATCATGTTCATGACTTCTTTTGATTTCTGCATGCGTCTCAATTCCTCTTCATTAGAGACGCCTTCCACCCAGGATACTTTCATCATCCTTCTGTGGAGCCACATCTCAAACGCTTCAAGTCTTTAACTCAAGAAATCATTAAGCGTCCAAGACTACACGCCATAAAACAGAACCGAGAAAACATAGCATTGCAATAGTCGCATTTTTGTTTTAATACTCAGATCGTGTGTTTTGAATACTTTTCTCATTCTATTAAATATCCAACGAGCTGTTTAAATGCGTATTCTAATCTTATTAGAAAGCTATAAATATTGTAAATCACTCTCAACGGTGTAATGGCCTTCCTAAGCTTCTTTTTCTCTCAGGTTTGTATCGCAGAACCCGTTTTAGATACCGATCTCCCCCATCATTCTTTGAAGATGCTCCATCTATTTATTGGGATAATAAGAACATTATTATCCCAATATTATTCGTTAATTAGATAAATTGAGGTATTTTTGTCTACTTTTACTTAAGATAAATAATAGATAAATTTGGTTATTATCAAGAATAATAAAACCCTTAATAATAAAAAATAACAATCAAAGTCACAAATCATTTTTATCTACTCCGTTCCATTTTGATTGATTTATTTTACATATTAAATTCTAAGGTATCATTCTTTTAATCTTTAGTTTTTGCCGGGTTGTGTGATATAACAAAAAAACTGTAATGTATAATCTATGCTAGTTAGATAGTAACTTATAAAATCTTCTAATTAAAATAAACTCGTCTCGTATTATCTAGGTCTGTGAAATACATTTTACCTGTTGATATTCTTTTTAAAAGATATAAGCACCTTTTAAATGATAACATCAGTTAAAGGGGTTTCGTCAGGTAGGTATATTTCATTATTTTTATAATATGTTGTTTTTCACCTTTTATAATTTTCTTCTTTTTGTTTATCGTAAAGATTTAATTCTCAACCTTGTCATCCTAACGTGTTATCTCTTGTTTCACGGTAGCTCTTTTATATTTCTTCTGGTTTTCTCTTGATAAATTTTATTTTTATTAGGATTATTCCAGCAAATCAATCGTTTCCACTTGCTATTAGATGTTCATGTTTATTTTTTTTTGAAAATATTAAGGCTACTTGATGTTTAAAAAAACTCTGGGTCTTTTCTCTTACTTCCCCCCCCCCCACACACACACAGCGTAATTTTTCATATTTTGTGGATATTTCGTATGTAATCTTACAGTATTTTTAACGGTAAAAACGGGAAATATTTTAAAAAATCCCACACCAATATTCTTTAAGTTAAGGTTAAATATACGGAGGGTAAATGCATGCTTTTTCTCAATATTGTTACCGTACGTAATAATGAAATGAAATTCGATTTGTTACATTAATGTTCAGTACACAGTAATGTTGCACATTTGTTACACAGTATTGTTTAATAAAAATGTAAAAAAATATTTGTTACATCGTAATGTTCAAAATAAATTTTAAAAAATTATTTTTTACACAGTAGTGTTCAATAAAAACTTGAAAAAGTTAAGTCAATTTAACTTGAAAATACTGATGTAGGATTTTTTAAAATTATTTTCCCCGTTTTTATCTTAAAAAATACTGTAAGATTACGTATGAAATATCCAAAAAAAATGTAACAAATTATCCTTGGGGGGATAACAGAAAAGACCCAAGTTTCTTTATTAATTTTTAGGTACGCAATTTACCATCAGTTAAACTAATTATAAGTTGAAATAGTAATGGAGTTTACATCCACTGGTGTAAAATCACTATAAAAATCATGACTTTCTTTTTGAAAATTGTCTCTAGAAGATTTAAAAAAGGATGTGCATGTAGCAAAGCACTTAGATATTTCACAAATACAGGGTTTATCAATTAATTCTTGCAGCTCATTGGTAATTCCCAAGTTTGGGTATCGTATTTATAACATTACACGATAACATAAACGACGATGATACATTTTTGAACTCTAGATTCAAAGACATACTTCAAAATCGTAATAATACCTTTTTTGTCATCAGCCTCTCGCTGGTTTGATGCAGTTCTCCAAGCTGTTATATCTTGCGCAAGTCGTTTCATATCTATATACCTGCAACACTCTACATCTTTTGTAATTTTCTTTAAATATTCTAACCTTTCCCTCCCACTACAATTCACTCCCTTAATACCCTCTATTATTGATAAATAATGCCTTAGTACGCAAAATAAATTTTCACGATTTACCAGGAATCCTAAAGAGACGACTGATGGAATAGAAATAGAAGATATGGTACATAAACATTACACTGGTAATTTAAGGGAGTACAGACGTTTGTATTCCACGCATACTTACACACATACTTAAATATAATATATGCCTAATTATTTAGTAATTTTCTGATAACATTTTCTCAATTACTAGCCTATATTTCTGATGAAAACTCAATTTCAAATACTTTCCTTCCCTATACATTCATAAAGGCCTAAGGGAAGTAAAAATTAGAAAACGTGAACGAATTTACATAGTACATGAAAACTGCAACTAATTTAAGTATTCACGGAGAAACTTTTTGATCAGCTTTAAATTATTAAAAACTAGCAATTGCACAGAGTAATGAATTTCATTAAACAGCCAGACTCTGTGGTGAATAAAATGAAGGAGTCATTTGCAGGGTGGAAAGTAGATGCTTTTTAGAGGGTCTGGCATGCTGATTAGCATACTTTTCTACTCTGTAAGGAAGGCAATGGTAATCAACCTCACTCCTCGTTTTCTTAGTAAAGCCTCTAGAGGTTTAAACCACCCTTTCGGTTGATGGCCTAAGCAACAACAAGTCTACCTACTGGTTTTGGAATTTTCGTGATGTATAAATAGATTCATTTTTTATAAAAATATATATTATGTAACTTTATAATGAAAAAACAGAGAAAATTTTCAATTCTGTAACCATGACTCGATTTTTTATATACTACATACTTTCCAATGAATGGGAAATCTGAGTTGAAAAGAACAAATAAAAAAGAATAAAAGAAATAAAAGAAAGGGGCGGTATAGTGAGAATATAAAAAGACCGTAAAGGTGTTTACAAGTACACCGTATAGAAAGTCCTATAGAAGGTCAGAACCGTGAAAACCACGATTCTTCTGGTTCAAGTGGGCAGAAGGAACCTGACTGTAGATTTCGCTATTTTCATTTGTAGATTTATAGTCAGGTACAGGTAAAATATACGAGGGGATAGATTGGCGAGAGTAGAGTCGCCTGAATACATCAGTGCAACAAAATGTAAGCAAAAAGCAGATGTATGGTTCTGTGGGAACGTCGAACATCCAGCTGCTACTGTACAAGCATATACTCTGTGGGTAATTATTATAAAACCGCAAAAATATAATGAATTGGTCCTGAGCACAGTACCTAATCAAAGGGGCCGACGGCGACAGTCGCTTAGTTTAGCGTAAATTAGTGATTTTCCGTATTATTATTTTCCTTATTTCATTTAGCGTCATCCACTTATGATTAAAATTAGGTAATGGTTTTCATTGTTTACATTGGTATGATAAAGCCGTGTGATTGGTTCACACCAAAAATTTTTTGGTGGCAATATTTTAAATTGTCATCTATAATTTTTTATGTCCGTCACATGCAGATGTCAGAAAGTTTAAGAGATAGCAACAAACGGTTTTCGTATTCGTAATCTACACAAAAATTTAGTTGGGCCTGGATTGAGTTTTAAGTTTCGGATTTGACCGGAAGAGGTCCAAAACCCTAAGTACAGAAATAGAAGTAGGAATTTGGGAAAAATAGTGGTATTTGATTCCTCTGAAAGAGTATTACAGAATTACTAGTAATGGTGTTTTCCGGTTTCGACCGGAATTGCCCCAAAACCGAAAGTCAAGAAATCAAAGTCGAAATTTGGAAATGGTGTCATTCGATTCCTATTTAATGTAGATAGTACAAAAATCACTGATGGTATTTGCTATGGGTCAAAGGTAAGCGTCTTTCTTTCACAAAAGCTAAGTGGGCTTGATATCTTACAAATTTCTTTAGAAAAAATTGCCACTAGCTATGAGACGTGTCATCTCATTAAAAGGGATTTTTATATTTATTTTTTGGAAACAAAAATAGTGTCATTCGATTTGAGTTTAGGGAATATGGTTATAATTTTTGCTCGTTGTTTTTGCACAGTTGCAAAATTAAATTAATTGAAAGAAATTTCTTACGTAGCTTGATTTTTACACCAGTTTCGATGGCAATATTTTTTGCCTTACTTGAAATATCTTAACTGAGCTATATTTTTTTAAATTTAATTTTAAACAAATTTACAAAAACCTTGAACACCTTTTGAGAGTTTCCAGTGAATGCAATAATATAATAGATGATGTAGAATATTTTTTTTATGGTACGAGAGATGAAAATATGATACTTCTAACCTTCTTTTTATTATTTTATCTGAAGACTATTCCACAAAAAGTACGAAAGGGAATGTAGAAATATAAATTTTTGATATGGTATAAAACGTTTTTCATTTTCCTAAAAGTTTTTCTTGGAGGATTATATCCTTGGATTTAAACGTAGTATATAAACCTTGAACTTTTTTCATAAATAAGTTAACAAAAGCAGCGTCCCCGTGCCACGCAAGTCGAACGAAATAAAAAGAAACCGTCACCTGCCTTACGCATTATCTCTTTTACGCAACTGAATTCAGCTTTTGAAATTCAAAAAGAAAAAAAAATCACTTTACAGCGTGTGGTAATAAGACAGGTAGAAGGCTGACGGGATTGTATTGTGAATTTTGGTCGGGCAGCCTTCAAGTTACTCGATCACCTAACCAATCCCATGTAATATAAAACACAAAATAGTTCTATTATTCAAAAATTTACTTCGAAATATCTCTCTATACCTCAAGGTCGACTTTGATTGAATTTTTGTTTATTTCAATTATTATTTGAAAGAAATCTTACTCAAAATTACTAACCTTCTCCCTGATCAAATTTCATTTTGTTGAACTATATAAAGAATCCCGTTATGGTTATATAATACGACTTGTTTATTCTTGGGAACAAACTTAGGTTAATAAAAATCTGTGTTTACTGTTTGCCATCTGATAAAAGTACAATAATTTTACTTTTATTTATTTTTATTTTGGGCCTGAAAACGTCTATTTCCGTTGAGAACTGATTTTATTAAATATTGACACGAAAACAATAATTTCCTTCCCTATATTTTAAATTTAGCTAGACAAAGTAAAACTAGGCGTAATGGTTTAGAGAAGGCACCACCCAATGAGAGTGCTCTAGAAAATTATAATTGGATTAAATTAAAATTTTGAACTATATTTTTAATGCCTACAGACGTTTAAAAATTTTAAAAAAATATTTTATTTTCATTTTATTTTATTATTTTCTATAGTTTTCTGATTAATTTGGTATAAATGAAGCTGTAGTGTAATAATTGTGAATCCGTGAAAGTATTAATAAAGGTAAAGATCGTGTTTGCCAACTTTTCAGATTTTTGACTTGCTTGTTGCTTACTTGTTGGTTTGAATTCTATTAGTATTACAGTTCTTTTCCTTACAGATATAATTGTGTGCAAGAATTAGCTGTCATGTGAATGCTTTGTTTATGGGAAAGTAACCAAGAAGTTCGTGCTGTACTGTTCGCATTTACTGTTTAGGTTTTAGTAATGCTAAGTACTTATACGAGTTGCTTTGTATTCTTTTGAAAAACGGTGGTTTTTTGGAAATTTTGTATTTTTTCCACTTCGATACCGTTTACTCAGAGACTAACTCCTTCAATTTTTAGCCAGAGTATCTTCATAACTTTATTTTTTTGGTATACCAAATAATTTGTCATTATATTCTTCATTTTATGAGCTAGAGAGTAATTATTTCAAAATTTGGCCAATTTTAGATAAAGTCGAAGAAATATTGTTTAAAAAAGTCAGAATTAAAAAAAGCAAAGTATTATTGGTAGTATACACTATAAAGCACAATTCAACAAGCAAATTGGCATTTTTTTGAAATCTCTATCTATAGTACGCCTACATTTTCAAGCCCCCTGAACACAAAAAACATATTTTTAACAACTGGTGTGTGTGTGTGTGGGTGTGTGTGTCAGTGTATTTGTGTGAGAACAAAATATCCCAAAAACAAATATCGTATGAAGTTGGAACTTGGAACTTAACTTAGGTACCACTAGCGGACCTGACACAAACATTTTGTTCTACGTCGGACAATCGAAAGTAATTTATTCGTGCGATTTTTCACTTTTTTGCAATTTTCTCAAAAACGGCTGCTATGATTGGTTTTTAAATCACATTATCTGGTACATTTTTTATGCTCTACATGATTGGGTAAGCGCCGTCTACTAAAGTTGTTGGAGAGCCTGTGCTTTCGTAGTAAAAATAATTTTTTGTTTAGATTGCGACCTTTATATGCATTCAAGAGCTACTGTATACATAATCAAAGTTGTAGAACATTAAAATTTTACAACGTTTATTTCAAACATTATTTTCTATAACGTTTAATTTAACGTCAATTAGTGATTTTCATCAAAATCGGTAAAATACGGGTTTTTTTGTAGTTTGCGACCTTAATAAATATGCATTTTAGACCGATAGTTTTACAATTAAAGTTGTAGAATAACAACTTTTATTTCAAATACTTTTTTACAACGCTTAGTTTATTGATTTTCTGTACTTTGTTCGTCAAAATCGGCAAACAAATGGGATTTTTTGAGATTGCGGCTTCAGAATGCATTTTACAACAAAAGTGCATTTAATCAAAGCTATAGGACTTTAAAAATCTACAACTTTTAATTGAAGAATTTTTGTACAGAGCTTAGTCTAACTTAAATTAGTGATTATCCCTATGTTTAATTTCTGCAGAGGTTGATTTTCATTTAGTCATTCGCTCATAATTAAATTAGGTTCTGTTTCTCATTTTACCTACCTTGTTTGCTCTTAGTTACATTATAGGTTATGTTTTTCATTATTTAGATTGGTATGAGAAAGTTGTGTGAGTTTTTCATACTAGATTTTTCTTAAAAGTTAAATATCTGAAGTTAAATTTTTTTTTTTCTAATTGAAAAAAATCACCAAATTTTATTTTTCCATTAGTCTACTTATTCGCCACTTCCGTTTGTTTGTCCCATTAACTATAGGTAAAGACGGCAGTGAACAATATTTGTTCAATACGTCGGTGTGACACTTTCTGAATGAGCATACTGTCTGACCCCCAACCGGAAATTAGAGGTCTGCAAAGGTTTCTCTGTCTAACTTCCTTCCTGTCGTATACTACTTCTACATTTTAAGGACCAGGTGTAAGGTATGGTTCTAAATAACAACAAATACCTCGTTTTATACCAGTTTTATTAAGATAAGTAATTTTTTTAAGATTTAAAAATCTTAAATTCATTCACCTGTTTGCCATCTTCTTTTACCAAATTAATATTTATAAGGTTTTTTTTAAATACACAGACATTAATAAAATAACCACTACTGAAATAAAACCCCTTAATTCTACATTCTGATTATAAATTTTGTTTTCTTTGAATTTGACTACGGTGCTGTAGACTTAGTACAATTTCTAAAGTAGACCATAGACATAGCATAATTTCTAAAGTAGACCATAGCACAATTTCTGTATGTGATACTAAAAGTAATTTAACAGAGGACGGTGAGAAAATTATACTTTTAAGAGAAAAGGTACCTAGAAGTCTTTTCTCCCGTTTTCATACATGACAATATATATGAAGACTCTTACAAATAAAAGTACAGCTGAGCATATTTTTCTGAACGTACGGTATGTTAAAATTTCTATAAAATATATTTAATTTGGAATTTGAGTCATATTTCTTAATAATTTTGATAGTAAACGTTGGATGATAGTAACGTTACATTTACTACTCGCTCCTCAATGAATTAATGAATTTCTACCAAATAGCCAATATATTTGTTTAAAGTTTTGACCAATTTGTTACGTTTCGTTTGTTTGTAAAAGTTTTACACGTATACCTAACGTCCTACCTAACGTGTAGACCTAACGTCATACAAAAACTATCTTAGGTACTTAGCACACTCTGACTGTAATTTATATTTATATTATAATATATATATTTATAATTAATTTATATTTGCACTGAAAGTCACAGGAGATTTCGTTTTTCGCAAGTAGACGTTTTAAATTTGTTACAAGCTATTTTTACAAACTGCTCGTCTAACACTTAGGCCTAACACTCTTTCACTGTAAGATTTTGTTTTTTTGTTTTTACTCTTTTTGAAAGCACTTAAAATCCGTAATAAACAATACGGAATTTGTTCAAGTATCTTCTCCCATGTTATTAATTCCTTTCTAAAGAATGAAAAGAAAAACAAAAAGAAAACAATATCCCGAGGTTATTTTTTAATTGTATTTAATTATTTATTAGTTTGTTGTATTTTTATTTAAATGATCTCATTATTAAATCAAAATAAAATTTTGTCATTATTTTAGTATGTATTATCTTTCAAAACAGTGTGCTTAGTGAGTAACTATTTATTTACTACCTGCTGAACAGTTACGTAAAGAGGGTTGCATATCTACCCATAATCAGGGGTTTTGAACAATATTGCTAACGTTAAATGGAAACAAGTATTTTTCTCGCCTGTTTTATTTCTGAGCGATTTCTTTAATTAATATTCTTAATTTTATATAGTTATTTGTAATAATAAACAAATACTCATGTATTTATAGTGTACGTATTAATCAATGCTTAATATGAAGTAACAGCTTTTCACAAAATTGTTAAAAACTACACATGAATTGTGCTTCAGAGTTTATTATTTAATCTAACATGCTCATAACAGACAGGTGGGGTGTTAAATTCTTTGCACTCTATTTGTAGTTCCAGGGCTACAAAAAATAGTTCTCTTTTTTTATCACATGGTCAGCCAAATATATGACTGAAGCATTTAAGAACAGAAGTAAAGTCGTAAAAGACACTAATCACAGTTATCTCCTTTGAGAGTTATGAATTCCATTATATATCCAACCCTGTCGTGAATGAAGTGAAGGTGTCATTTGCAGGGTGGAAAGTAAATGCTTCTCAGATGGCCTGACATGCTAATAAGCATACTTTTCCACGCAATGAGGAAGGCATGGTAAACCCCCTCACAGCTCGTTTTACTTAGTAAAGCCTTTAGAGATACAAACCAGCCTTTCGACTGATGACCTAAAAAACATAATCTAATAGTTTATGAACAAAAATACCAAAACAGTGACTACAATGGATAAAATAATACTTGATTGGTGACCATTTGGGAACATAGGTACAGAAATCATTAAGTTTTATCTTTAATTTATTAAGACTTCATTCTTGTCGCCAACGGCCATACCACGTTGAAAACACCAGTTCTCGTCTGATCACTGAAGTTAAGCAACGTCGGGTGCGGTTAGTACTTGGATGGGTGACCGCTTGGGAATACCGGATGTTCTTGGCATTTTTAAACTTTTTAAAAATTTTTTTCTCATTCCACGGCTTCACATAGTTCGATTTTTAAGTTCTTTTCGATTCCATTTAACCAGTTCGTTTTTGTTACACGATTTTTATGAAAATTTAATGATTTTATTTATTCTATAAACATATCGGTAATATTTGAACATTTTTTTAAAACAATCTTTACAAATTTCTTAAATAACATTTCTTAACCTCTTTCCGTTGATTTTTTTTAGTCCTTGTTTAGCCACAATGGACCACTTTAGTCAATTTGGAAGCTTTCAGTCTATTTTTGGCATGATATTCTCTCATGTTCTGAGCACGCTTCTGGTTGGATGCTTCTGAAAATTCCCTTTTTTTATACTCTGTTTTCTGTGTCGTAAACCGATGGTTGAGGTCCTTGATGATCTGTTTTGTAGTTGGGTGATTTTTCCGTTAGATCTTCGTGAGTTGGTCCAAGCTCTTGTAAATCCCTTTTTATTTATTTCAGCTACATGTATGCGTTACCAGCGTTCGTTTTTCGTCTCATTGCCTGGTCAATTATTATGCGTAAAAGTCTGGTGTTGGTGTTCTTAGTTTATGTCCTAAGTACGACAACCGTTTCTTACGCATGGCCGCTGTTTTATTGGTTCTATGTCTCTGTAGACTTGATCGTTAGGCAAAAGTTTGTAGTGATTGTCAACCTTGTGGTGCTTGTTTATGCAAGTTCTGAGTATCCTGCGTTCTACTTTTTTGCAGGTTTCCTTGATCCTCCCCCGTCTATCTACGCTAGGGTTTCGCTGCCGTATAAAATTTTGGTTCTTAAAGTCGTTTTATAATTTTTAATTTTTGTGTTTACTGATAGTGATTTTTTTATTTTATTCCGTGTTAACACTCGTCCACTTTTAAGTTTAGCGATCTGGACACATCGCATATCTTTTCATTAAGTCTGTGATGAATGTATTCGCCTAGGTATTTAAATTTTTCAACTACTCCTACACTGTGTCCTCGAATGTCTATTTTTTCATGTATGCAGAGTAGATCTGTGATCATAAACTTGGTTTTCTCATACGAGATGTTCAATCCACTTTTGTTGCTAGGTCTTCCAGAGTACCGATCTGGTATCTGGCTTCTTCTACAGTGTTCGCTAGGAAGACTAGCTCATCAGCGAAGCCTAAGCAGTTTGTCTTGATGTCTGATTCTCGTCCGATCTTTATGCCTCCAGGATTCTGAGTGATCCATTGCCTCATAATAAATTCCAAAGCACAGTTGAACAGTAGCGGTGATAAACCATCACCCTGTCTGAGACCTGTTTTTATCCCATAGGTTCTGGGGATTTCTCCCTTGAATTTTACTTTGAACAACGTTTATGTCAACGTAAGACCAATCAGAGAAGATACCAGTTTTGGGCGGAGCCCAAAGTTCCTAAGTATCTGTAGGAGTGATTCTCTGTGTACACTATCATAGGCTTTATCATGGGGTCTTGAGTTCGAATCCCATTCAGGCACGGCATATTTTCATACGTTACAAAAAATCATTTCATCCTTCGCTGTCTGCATTAGCAGTAATTGCAGAACAGTCGGACGTTAAACAAAAGAAAATAAATAAAAAATATCATAGGGTTTTTGAAGTCTACTAATATATTAGAACAAGTTGTTTGTCCGATTTCTTGTAGTGATGCATAATGAGCTTAAGGTTAGAATTTGGTCTGAGCAACTTCTCCAGGGTCTGAAGCCTCCTTAATACTCGCCAAGTTTACCGCTGTTTATTTACAGTAATATTAAATTATTTATTTATGGGCATTATATACAGGTAGGCCTAAACATGATGCTAACTTGTCTTATTATTTACTATTCCTAGGCAAAAGAAAATTAATTTAAATTTTGATTTTACAAACACTGAAAGTAAGGGAAAAATCAGTATCTTCCAGAAGTTAATAACATTTTCTATTAACAAGATTATTTTTTTTATTGAACAATTAAATTCTTTAATAGAAAAATAAATAAATGAACGTAGAATATTGGTTGTTAAATCTCATTATAGCTGGTTTATACAATACTTTGTTAGGGAAACACATGTAGGTTATTTCTTACAAGCGTTCTTGCCAACGGCCATACCATGTTGAATACACCAGTTCTCGTCTGATCACTGAAGTTAAGCAACATCGGGTGCGGTTAGTACTTGGATGGGTGACCGCTTGGGAATACCGCATGTTGTTGGCACTCTACTTTTTTTTACTTTCCTAGTTTTCTACTCCTTACATTATAAAATTCTTTCAGTCTAATTCTATTTTTAACAATTTTGTTATACATTATTATACACCAGTTCTCGTCTGATCACTGAAGTTAAGCAACATCGGGTGCGGTTAGTACTTGGATGGGTGACCGCTTGGGAATACCGCATGTTGTTGGCACTCTACTTTTTTTTACTTTCCTAGTTTTCTACTCCTTACATTATAAAATTCTTTCAGTCTAATTCTATTTTTAACAATTTTGTTATACATTATTATACACCAGTTCTCGTCTGATCACTGAAGTTAAGCAACATCGGGTGCGGTTAGTACTTGGATGGGTGACCGCTTGGGAATACCGCATGTTGTTGGCACTCTACTTTTTTTTACTTTCCTAGTTTTCTACTCCTTACATTATAAAATTCTTTCAGTCTAATTCTATTTTTAACAATTTTGTTATACATTATTATACATATGAAAAATATTTTTTACCCAATGAATTTTGTAAAATTAAAAACTACTGCAAAATATAAATTTTTATTTTTACAGGGATACATTTGAACTAAATAATATATTATTCTTTAGTTTATTTAAAGTCGCATCAACAATTTCTATTGTTACCGACAATTTAGGCATAAGAAACGGGGGGTTTGAAAGTGTAATAATTTTCCAGACTCCAGCTGGGAATCGAACCGAAGACCTCCGCTTTGCAGAAGTTTATTTTTGTAATGCTACCCAGTGTTTCAGAATGGTAATCTATCAATAATAAATCTTCTTTTACGTTTTCTAACATTATACATGGGTCTAACATAACCCAGTCTTATCGTTGAACCTCCATTGCTCTCTTGATATCGCATCTTTTTCCAGTTCAGTACTATCTAGTACATCTTTTTAGGCAGCCTACCCTCCTCCAATCTACTGAGCTGACCAAACCAATGTAGCTCTCTCCTTGGCTGTCCATTCCCAATTGTTTATATTTACTGTTTTAAAATTGTTTACATTAATTTAGTTTAAATGAAACAAATTTTCATTGAAACAGTCATTGCTTCATCCCACTCATATTTCAAAATATATCTTAATTATAATTACAATATATCATAATTATTTATATTGTAGGCTATATTATTTTACATGACAATAAAATTTATGTATTTGCTAGCTGCCCGTCTCGATTTCACCCGGGTATAATTTTGTTTTATTTCTAAAATGTTTAAATTAGGGTTATAAATAAATCAAAAATAATATTTTCTGATTTGGAAAAGTCTGATATATAATCTATTTTTCGTAAGCTAAGACTTAAGAGTCAACAAACTTGTGTGTGTTAGTGCAAGTAAATACACAACACAGAAACATTATGTCCTCCGTAATTGCTGGGCATGTAACGGGTGAATCAAAACGCATAAGAGTCATTGCAATTCTGTAAATCACGAACCTACGATGCAATTGTAACAATAGATAAACTTGATAGATTTATGACATTTCTGAAATATATTTTGAAAATGATTAAGGGGTAATATTTTTGTAGTTGAACTATAAGTAACTCCACCGAGGTTCAGCCATCTAGCTTGTCCGGAACTTAGTAAACGGAAAAAATCGGTTTAAGAGTTGAACGCTCTTCACAACCCCTTAACGGTGGAATGTCGAAATCGTTTGTGTTTAACTTTTCTATTTACCCTAAACTGTCCATAACAGACAGGTGGAGTGTCAAATTATTTACACTCAATCTGTTCGTTGCAGGGCTAAAATAAATAGTTCTGTTTCTTATCACATGGTCAGTCAATTAAATGACTGAATCATTTAAGAACAGAAGAGGTAGAGAGGTAAAAGACACTAATCAGAGTTATCTTCTCTTAAAGTAATGAATTTCATTGTACAGCCAGACCCTGTGGTGAATGAAGTGAAGTTGTCATTTACAGAGTGGAAAATATGTGCTTTTAAGAGGGCCCGGCATGCTGATAAGCGTACTTTTCCACTCAGTGAGGAAGGCAATGGTAAACCACCTCACTCCTTGTTTTTTCTTAGTAAAACCTCTAGAGGTTCAAACCAGCCTTTCGGCTGTTGACCTAAACAACATTACCCTAAATGGAATATTTCCTCCAACTTTTAGCTTTCTAGCTACTGTGCAAGTAAGCTGAAATTTCTAGCTATTGTGCAAGTTCGGGGTCCCGGGTTCGATTCCCAGTCAGGTCTGGCAGTTTCATCACTCATCTTCATTTATCATTCTTCACACCATCTGCATTAGCAGCAATTGCAAAACAGTGAGACGTAAAACAAAAAAGAAATTGTGCAAGAAGAAAAATGAGTGATGATTGAGTCAGTCAGTCAGTGAGAGATTTCCCATTTTATATAGAGAAAATTCACTGTGTTCTGTTAGGAATTGAATAAATAATTTTCTGTCTATTGCATTGTAAGCTTTTTGTAAGTCGATAAAAATATTAAAATTAATTTCTGTTTTTATCACTTTCTTTTCTATTTTTGTTCTTAAGGCTTCAGGATCAGTTCCATAGTTGATTAATGTTCAAAAGTTTATGTAATTGTAATAAAATTTATTATTATTTATCTGATCCACTGGGTTGGTCTACAGGTGAAGTCGTCGCCGTGAGTCAGCTGTTTGACAGCTGATTTTCGGAATCGAAGGTTCTTCGTTCAAATCCTAGTAAAAATAGTTACTTTTACACGGATTTGAATACAATACTGTGGTTACTGGTGTACTTTGATGGTTGGGGTTCAATTTTAATCATACTTTCTCAGGAATGGTCGGCCTGGATATGTATAAGACCACACCTCATTTACACGTCATACACATCATTCTCATCTCAGGACTTTTCTGTTATCCCTCTCCCCTAGCAAAGTTTGTCACATTTTGTAGATATTTCGTTTGTAATCTTATTGTATTTTTAACGATAAAGTGGGAAAAATATTTTTAAAAATCCTACACCAATATTTTTTAAGTTAAGGTTAAGTGTATAAGTATGATAAATATATGGTTTTTTCTCAATATTTTTACTGTATGTAATAATGAAATATAAACTCATTGAGTACCTACCTCATTTAACTTCATTCGATTTGTTACACTAATAAATCAGTACACAGTAATTTTCAATAAAAATTAAAAAAAAACTTTGTTACACAGGAATCGGAATAGTTATTTTAATTCCAAGTCATTTATAATAATTTTTATTGAATATTACTGTGTGACAAATGTGTAGCATTACTGTGTACTGAACATTAGTGAAACAAATCGAATGAAGATAAATGAGGTAAGTGTTAAATGAGTTTATATTCCATTATTATAAACACTAACATTACGTGATAGGCGCCGGCTTCAAGATCTGCTATTCCTGTACAAGGAATTGTCGGAGCACATGGAGGTTAGTCTCTCTGCAATTGGGTATCGTGTTCTTTACGTCAGAATCAGTAATTACGTATTATTCCAGTATATGAACAGTAGTCTGGCACCTCTGGCTAGGTGTATTGAGAGATTGAATGGTGTATGTAAAAATAATAACACTGATATTTTTAAACTCGGCTTGCGCTCTTATAGGGAAATAGTCTCAAGTATTTTCATGAACAATTTTTAAGTTGTTTTTAAATCTATAAGAAACTATAATCTTAAATTTCGGTCAGCGATGAATAACCTGTGTGACAAGTTGTCGGGTGAATCAAGTAACCCGGCAGTGTTACCAAGTTACATTGAACTCTCGATCACAAAAGATTTCCGTACTCATCTTCGTTTCGGGTCGTTATTATTATTATTATTATATTATATCCGGCCCATGATGGGCAAGTGAAGTGTTAAATTAATTACACTCGATCTGCTGGTCCCAGGGCTACAAAATAGTTCTTTTTCTTATCACATAGTCAGCCAATTATATGACTAAACTATTTAAGAACAGAAGAGGTAGAGGTATAAAAGACACTAGTCAGAGTTATCTCCTCTGAGAGTAATGAATTTCACTATACAACCAGACCCTGTGGTGAATGAAGTGAAGGTGTCATTTGGAGAGTGGAAAGTGGGTGCTTTTCGGAGGGCCTGGCATGCTGATAAGCATACTTTTCCACTCATTTAGGAAGGCAATAGTAAACCACCTCACTCCTTGTTTTTTCTTAGTAAAACCTCTAGAGGTTCAAACCAGCCTTTCGGTTGTTGACCTAAACAAAAATTATTATTATGTTTAATTATTGTTTGTAATTAGTTATCTGTGGTGTCAAATTTTTTTTTATTGTTTGTGTTGTAATATTTATTGACACCACGTGAATTAGGTGCCACACTTGATACTTAAATTTAGTTAATTTAGGTGTTTTTTCTTTTGTGTATATCTTGACTCCTCTTAGTCCACGATAGGTGTGCAGCAAATTAAGGATTTCGATCTGTTCTGCTGCCTTTCTTCCACTAAGTAGGTCGTCCGCTTTCCTGTTTTATTGTATTTTGTTATTGATTCTCGTCGGCTAGGGATGGCTATAAGGGGTGATTTGGAGGCCATCAAATAATAAATAACAATATTGGGAAAAAACAATGTATTTACCCTACATATATATATCAACCTACATATATTTGAAGAATATTGGTGTAGGATTTTTTTAAATATTTTTCCCGTTAAAAATACTATAAGATTACATTAGAAATATCCACAAAATGTGACAAATTATTCTGTGGGGGGGGGGGAGTAACAGAAAAGACACCTTACCACGTTGGGTCATAGGGTTGCTTATTGTTCTGAATTAAACAGATTGCAACATACACTCTTTAGGGATTTTCTTTAGCTTTAACCTTAAGCAAAGATTGTCTGGATTATTTTACCTCTATTAGTACCTACTGGTTTCATATTCATTAATAATAATGTATACCTGATAATCCCGGGTAACTGACTTTATAATAATCGCTATTAAACGCCATCCACCTGTTCACTTGACATTGATAATGACATCAGACAGTTTTTCTTTATGGTTATTGTCACCGCGTGCAAATAACACCAAGTATTAAAATAACAAAACGTTTATTACTGTATTTTTTTTCTTTATTGTAGTCGGGTTATTCTCTTTAATGATCCTTAGTTACGTAAGTAAACTAGACATAAGTCACCCGACTAATAACTGACACTGCTTCCTGTGCCGTTTGAGCCGTTGCCAAACACGCAAACTCCTATAGAGGAATATCTCACGCTTAACTCTTTCTCATGGCCTAGCGTACAAGGGCTTTGCCTTCTATTTTCGATTCGCTCCAGCGAATATCTTTACATAAGTTTTATCTTTGACAGCTAAAGATTGTTTAATTGTATTTTTCATATATGGACATTTTAGGTCATCTAAAATAACTTTAACATTTATGGAAGTTCAATTTGCACCCCTTATTCTCAGCTTAGTAAGCTAAGTTAATCAATTTTATCGGGTGATTCAAAACTATACGGCAATATCTTGGGATCTCATTCTATAGCTAAAAATAAGAAAAAAAGTTCGTATAAACATATGCCTGATTAGCGAGTTACGGCTAGCGAAAAATTTCACCTAGAACTCTGTACCCTCGGTGAAGTAAGGCCGTATAAAAATGTTAAAGGTAGTTACAAAGATGCAAATACGATTGTTTCTTATGTTTTATAATCTGAAAAATTGAAAAAAATTGGTTCCAGAGCTGTAAATGCAATACTTTCAGAGATATCTTACATAAAACACAAGAATTGGTGCAAAGAAATAACACATTTTTGTGTTAAACGTAATATTATTTCCATAAATGGTAAATAAAGGTGTATTTTTTCTTTGATAAATTTGTACAAAATTTAATTCTAAAAAGATTCATGTGAATTACTCAGGAAAAAATGAATAATAGATATATTGAAATTTCGCTTTATTTAAAATCAAAACGACCCACATAAAACGCACATTCTTAACACTGCATGAAATATTAACTAGGTAATATTTAGGTTGGGAGTAACAGTTGATAAACGATGAGATAGAATGAGATGAATGAGATAGAATGAGATCCCAAGAGATTGCCGTATAGTTTTGAATCACCCGGTATATAAATAAATAATTAATGTTATAAGTTTAAAGTTGCCCATAACTTATAGGTGGAGTGTTAAATTATTTGCATTCTATTTGCTAATTCCAGGGCTACAAAAAATAGTTATGTTTTTTATCACAACATGGTCAGCCAATTTTATGACTGAAACATTTGAAGAGATAGAGATGTAAAAGACGCTAGTCACAGTTATCTCCTTTTAGAATAATGAATTTCAATATACAGGTAGACCCTGTGGTGAAAGAAGTGAAGGTGTCATTTTCGAAGTGGAAAGTAGCTGCTTTTCAGAGGGCTTGGCATGCTGATAAGCATACTTTTCCACCCAGAGAGGAAGACAATGGTAAAACACCTCATTTCACGTTAGACTTAGTAAACCCTCTAGAGGTTTACAACACCTTAAATGTGTGATTAAATAAAAAATACGTTTGAAAAAATACATCATTTATTTCTTACTAATTATATAAAAATTGACATTTGATTCCTTTTAATGTCTAAAATGCAGGAAAGCCTTCTACAATAATAATACTATGCAAAAAGTATTATTATTATTAGTACATTATAAAAATTATTATTATAATTATTACATTAATTTATATATTGGAATTTTTTTATATTAGGCACAATTAACACTTAATTCATATGAACATAAATAAGTGGAGTATACGCTAAACAAAAAAAATCACATTTTTTTATGTATTCATGTATCATATCAACTAAAAAAGTATTTTTATAATTAATATTTGATTTAAACAATACAGAAAAATGACCATAGCATGAATGATAATTAAAAAATATTATAATCTACATCTTGATAAAAAATAAAATAAATTTAAAATAGCTTTAAAAGCAAAAAGAAAGATATTTCCTTATTCTTAATGAACAGGTATTTGTTATTATCTACGTACATAAATAACAAAATCCATATTTTTTTACGTAAATAATGAAGTAAAATTAATGTTTATTATAGTAACTTTACTGGTATTAATTCCTAACAGTTTTGTTTTTAATTTATCTGATATCAAATAATTTATCTTTTATTATAACTTTTGAATCGGAGTAAGTTTTGAGTTAGGTTTGATTTTCTCAGTGGATGTGATTGAAGGGCACGCAATTAGTTGCGCAGACGAATACTTTAAGCCAGATCCGATGGTAGTAGAAGGTGTGGAAGTATTACTGAGAACTAAGGAAGTTGACGATGGACAAAAGGAAATTTTAGAGATTAATAGATAAGAAAGAATAGAATAAGAAAAACAAAGTTATGTTTAAAAAAGTATTTTTTTCTAGGCGATTATTTTTACAATTACGCATCTTAACGCTAAAGACATCTTTATGTTTTTAAAGTAGCCTACATAATAACAATTTTTTAATTTTAATATTCTATATTTTTAATTTTCTTATATTCTTATTCTATTCTATAAAAAGAAGACGAAGAATACAGCAAAATTTTGTAAAAAAGTACGAATTTAAGATTAAATAATATGAAGTCTGTGGGATGCCTCCGTTTCAGCTTTCGTCTTATACTACCCGTTTACAATTAAATTGATCGCCAGATAACTGTACTGCGATTCAAACCGTTTTTTAAAACGCAAACTAGAGTTTAAAATTTCTTTGTTAACTGTCAAAATTAACAAATCGTTTGTCAAGTACTAAGGAGCAGTTGTCTGGAGGAGTTTTCATCAAAAACGTTGAATAATTTGACTTTCTGGATGCCGCAAGTTTAGACAATGTATGGGGAAAGCAGATTGACTCAAATATTAGTAATTAATTATTTTACTGGAATCACACAAATTCTAAACAGGAAAAAAATGTTTTTTAATAAATTTCTGTTCAAAAGTCAAATAAAAAGAAGAGATTTTAATTATTAGTACTTCATATCAAATTAATATTCAGATTTGTTAAAATAATCCATCAGAAATAAAAAATTACATTGTTTAAAAAAAATTATTACAGTTAAGTACAAACTAAAATTTTATCAGTAATAAAACTATAAATAAATTTTGCAATTTTTTATTGATTTATTGTGTAGGTAGGTACTTAACTAAGAATGGAAGCTCTTTTTTATTTTATTACTCTATTTTAAGAGGTGTTAAATTTCCAAGTATTTTCTGATGTAATTAACAAGTTAAAATTTCAATATGCAGTCGTTTTATTTGAGTACTTTATGACATTTAACACTTACTTAACTATTTCTTTGTTTAAATAATTCAATCATTTCATTACTGATGTAACAATTGTACTAGAATTTATCACTGAACAGGAAGTTTATTCTGAATTATTCAATTTTATTAATTTATTGAACTGTACTTCATTCAATTAGATATTGCAATACATCACAATATTTAACAAACCTTATCAGCTCGTACATTATACATAACAATAGTAGGCCCCTATAACTTATTTCTGTACAATATTTTTTTATGTAACTAGAAAATTTATAAATTTTACTCAAAACAAATTTTACAATAGAACACCGATTATCTAAATCTCTGTTGGAAATAATTAAAAGTTTTTACATTAAAATTTAATTTGATTAAATTCTAAATTTATTTACGGTTTCCATTTACGACCCTAAGGGTTTTTTTTAAATTAGTTCGGATAATTAGCGTTCTATGTACTTTAAATATTTTTTATCCAATTTAACTTTTTTGATAAAATAATTTAATATGCTTTAATTTCATTAAGTAGAGTAGATATTTTTTACTTAAAATTTCTTTAGTTGATAAAAACTTTTTCATATTTTTGACTTTCCTCGTCACTTTAAATTCTTATTTATTGTTTCGTTTCATTTTTTTTTTGTTTTATATTATTTTTATTCAAGAACACAGGTTACAGATTTCTATCTCGTAATTGTTAATAAGAAATCTGTAGTCCACAATACAGTCAACAACTTAATTTTACAAAACAATTTGGTTACTATGCATAAAATAAATGGTGGATTAAGGCCGCCATATGGCTCAGTGGTTAGAGCGCTGGAATGAGCTGCACACTACAAAGCGAAAGGTCCTGGATTCGATTTCCTGTTAGGGTCTATAATTACAGTACGGTAAAACCAACCAATACAGTCAGTTAAAAACAAAAGCTGGATTTTATTTTATAGATTTATTGTTAGCCGCGTTTCCAGTACTTCGTAAACTGTACTTATAAACTTTTAAATAAAAATTTTATTTTCTTCTAGATATTACATAAAAAATAACTATCTAAAAATGCCACCTTTAACTAAAAATTTAAAACTACGAGATTTCTCTGAATCTCTTTGTATATTTATTTATTCAAATTTTGACAATCTGAAACTGTGACTATTACGTAAACCTTCTTATTTTTTTCCGCATTTGTAGATTAGAAAAAAATTATCAATTTAAAACCGTGTTTTAGTCATTATCAATTTTTTTTACAAATAATTAAAAAATTCGGTCAATGTACTAACGATGAAACATTTACGTAGTTAAAAAGATTAATTATCAGACATTTTGCGTCATTAATTACTGTAAATTTTGTCTTTTCATAAAAAGATAGGTCTAAAGTTTATCCACAAAAGATATTTAACTAAGTTCATTAATAATTTTTTTACATGGATAATTGTAATTTATTCATTAAAAAAATTTTAAATCAATTAAATTTGTAAAAATTAAAATTTATTGGACATTTATCTTTTGTATTTTTTTAAAAATAATAATTCGTTACATTATTACATTTTAAAAAAATGTATATTTTTTTTTTTTTTGTATGTATAATCAGTAAACTGCATGACTAAACGACCTTAAATTTACGAAACGAGGTCAAGTTCATAGACTTTTATCTTTAAATTTTTTTATGTTATTCTTTAATAAGTTTTACTGTTTTGAAAGTATTTAAAAAATTGTGAGGAGTTTGTTTATAATAATACCTAAATAAAACTTATAATATTATTGATTTTAATGTTATGTATTTAAATCAATTTTCAGAATTGATAGAAAATCCTACGATAATCGTGACATTTATTGATTATGTTATAGAAATATTCAAAGAAATTGCACGCCTTCGAGAAGTGGCTATTTCGAAGAATTCTTATAATACCCTGGAAGGCGCGAGTGGCCAATACCGAAGTTCTGCGAAGGATGAGAGAGGACCTGGAGATTTTGGCAGTACCTAGGTTATATGAGTATTATGTGGAACGAAGCCAGATATGCCTTGCTTCAATGTATTTTTTAGAGGAAGATCTTCGGAGAAAGAGACCTCGGAAGAAGAAGGATACTCGTGGTTAAAAATCTTAGGACTGATTCAAGAAAACCTGCTCACAACTCTTTCGTATTGCTGTTGACAAAGTGAGAATTTCTATGATGATCGCTGACATTCGTGGCGGATAACCACTTAAAGACAAAGAAGAATTCAACAATAATTTCTGATTTAATCGGACTAAATAGAATCGGGATTGGCCCGGATAACTGAAAATCCGGATAAAGAAGAAAACATGATTTTAGTAATATCTACACTACAATAATCGTACCAGTCAAACTAAACTAAACTAAAAAAATTGTAGGCACTGAAAAATAACTACAGTAGGTACAAACTGTATTATATAATAGACAATTTATTTTAATAAATAAATTATAAAACAAAAATACAGTAGTCCTCTCACTGTTTAAAGCACCCAACGTAATTTTTATATTTTTATAAACGTACACACAAAATTCATCGACTTTTATAAACATAAACTAGAATTTTGATTTTTAGGGTAATCCAACTATTCTGACATAATTTTCCGTCAGCTTATCACAAAGAAATTATTTTTATTCTTTTTTATGCAAAGTTTCTTTGAGATTATATTTCTGCATAAAACAATTAATTAATTAATAAAGTAATTATTTATAGTATGGATAAACGAGGTTTGATTAAAAGGTAAAGCACTGTAAAAGTAATTCTAAGAGTAATATTTTCCGGGCAAATAATCCAGGACCTTTTGAATACATTAATTATGTGCAGATGTGGTATGCATCTAAACAGATTGTACAAAACAAGTTTTTTTCTCAAATCGCATGAGTATCGCGGTGTTAATTCGAAACTTGATTTTCTATCTCGTATGACTGTAAATTAAAATTTTTACAAAATGATCTAGACATAAATCTCAAAGTCTGAACATTTTGTTTTTTTGCAACCTAGCACACTTTCAAATCAATTTTTGCAAATAATACATTTTTTTCAGGTGTAAAACTTAAATTTAAAACCGATCTAATAATGTTTTAAAAGAAATAAGTTCCCGATACAAAATTTCTCTTTATAAACATGCTTATTATACAATATATCACAAAATATTATCACAATATTCTTAAGCCGATGGCTTAATATATTAGTCAAGATAATAAATTAATTTATACAAGCAATTAATTAATCAATTAAGCTAATTCGCTTAAATAATAAATTATCTTAGGCAAAGCTGCACCAATATGAACATGTCAAAAATAAATTTCTGACAATATTAACATAAATAGTTGTTATAAGCTGCTTTTATTTTTAGAACTGATAAAAAGTTCATTCTTCTAATGGTCTTACCAAATTACTTCGCTCGTTACGATCGAATGATCTACCGTACAAAATTTATCCCTAATTTGATAACGCCTGTATCATATATTAAGGCAACGCAATTTTTTCGGCGGAACTCTACTGATAAACTGGAATGAATTATGCCGGATTTCTGGTGCCGGTTCCACTTCAGGTAAATCTATTATTTCTGGTGGTGGATCCGGGGTTTGGGTTTCACCCATTAAATGTTTCATGCTTAAATTTTGCTCTTTTATTCTTGTAATCACCAGAAATTCTAATGTAAATAAATGTGTGTCTTCCGCTTCTGGTATATCTTCACGCATGAATTTTGCCAGTCTGTAACATATCGAGAAACAACCCTTTAGATATATAAATATAACATACATAAATGCAATTCAATAATTATAAAAATTGTACCTAGAATCATAAGCATAGTCAGGATTTTCTAAAAGGGGGGAGAGAGAAAAGTTTTGATTATAAAATGTTTTTATTTGAAAAACGCTAAAAGTAATTAGTTGCATTTCTATTCGAACCGATTTAAATCTGCTTTTATCACTAGCCTACGGGAGTTCTGGCTAAATCTTGACAAAATTTCTTTCTCAAATTTATCTTTAGCTCCCAGAACGCCTCATTTTATGCACACTCATCATACAAAAACCGTCAAGCCGATATTCTACCATTATTGACCGTAATCAAGTTTTTACATTGCATTCCTCACTGAGTGGAAAAGTATGCTTATCAGCATCCCAAACCCTCTGAAAAGTATCAACTTTCCACCCTGCAAATGACACCTTCACTTCATTTACCTCAAGGTCTGGCTGTATAATGAAATTCATTACTCTCAGAGGAGATAACTCTGACTAGTGTCTTTTGCACATCTACCTCTTCAGTTCTTTAATGTTTCAGTCATATAATTGGCTGACCATGTGATAAGAAACATAACTATTTTTGTAGCCCTGGAACTAGCAGATCAAGTGCAAATAATTTAACATTCCACCTGCCTGTAATGGACATGAGAACGTATTAACGAATAAAAAATCTGAATGTCAAAATTTCACTCACCTTAGTAAATATTCCACGTTATGTCCAGTTGCTCCTTTACTGATAATTATTTGATTAGCTATTTCAGGTAAAGGTGCATCTCCTAACCATAATTTATTATCTGGCCTGGCAACGTATATAAGTACAGGAAATGATTTTTTAATTTTGTTATTATCTCGTACATAAAATGTGGCGAATTGCGTTTTGTAACCACCTAAAATGCACTCTCTCTTGTCTAAATATGGAAGAGCAGCTTCTCCTGTTAAACGAAACGCCTTACCCCATACTGTTCCCTGAAACAATAACAAAATACGAATTAACATAACAAAATTAAATGAAATTAAAACAATAAAAATCTCTAGTGAAACACTCAATCACTCAAACACTCAATCTTTTAGCCAATGTAAATAAAGAACAATATAATCTATGTTTAATCATGAGTGAATGAGGGTGAATGAAAATCAACCTTAAAAGTACGGAAAGTCACTACTTGACGCTAAACTAAGCACAGTAGAAAAAATAATTGAAATAAATTTGTCGGTTTTTATTTTTCAATAATTGAAATTGTACAGTTACATTTTGTTGTAAATTCTATACTAAGGGCGAAATCTTAAAAAAAAACATTTTTACCGATTTCATATCGGTACGATAACCTTTTACAACCAATTTACAGTTACCGATTCCACAACAGCAATAAGACACTCTCAAAACAAGGCAGAATCACATATTATTATCACAGGCGATAACATCTGGCTGTCTGGACGCGAGTGACGCCTTAGAATGTCTGGTATAAAAGAAACGCATAAATTTTATAGAAAAATTTCAAGCGAGAAAATAGTGAAAGATAATGAAAGGACAATACAGGTTACGAGGAAGAGAAGATTTGTACAAACAAATAAATGAACGAATAATAAAGACGATCAAAAAACGAAGTCAAAAATTCTACAGAAACTTCTATAGAACTAGTGACAGCAGCAACTTTTCAGGGTATTTAACAACAAACTTGCCCATAACAGGCAAGTGGGACGTTAAATTTTCACTCGATCTGCTAGTTCCAGGGCTACAAAAAAAGTTCTGTTTTTTATCACATGGTCAGGCAATTATATGACTGAATAATTTAAGAACAGAAGAAGCAGACGTGAAAAAGACATTAGTCGGAATCATCTCCTCTAAGAATAATGAATTTCATTATACAGCCAGACCCTTTGGTGAATGAAGTTAAGGAGTCAATTGCAGGGTGGAAAGTAGATTTTTTTCAGAGAGCCTGGCATGGTGATAAGCATACTTTCTGACTCAATGAGGACGGCATAAAACACCTCACTCCTTGTTTAACTTAGTAAAGGCTCTAGCGATTTAAACCAGTCTTTCGGCTGGACTTGAACAACAATAAACAAAAACCTAAGATGCCAAGATATGTGATTTAAAGAAGTCAGAAAGAATTTTGAAAGCAAACCAAAAATCTTAGACTGAACCAAGCAAATATTAAAGTTCCTGATTTCAAGGGTTTCCTTGAATAGTTAATAGAATAACATCATATGGATATAAGAAAGGAGAAAATAATCCAATGAAAGAAAACTACGAATTTTGGCTGTAAAAAGTGCTTACAGAATGTTTAAAGCTACTTAACATGGACTAAAATGACTGAAGACAAAAAAAATCACCATCATATATTATAAAATAATTTTAAAAATATTGTGGCTCTAATTTTTACTTTAAAAATATAATGGTTTTCAATTATAATGTAAATAAATATACATTAGTGGTAGAGGGTATGGTTTCCGCTTTTACATAAAAACACAAGTTTATGATTTAACTGTCTATTTTTAACCAAATTTAATTATCTTGAAACTGGCCTATTTGTTTAGATATAGATAAAATTATCTATTTCATAACATTGTATTCTTAATTTATTTTACATGTATTTAAAGGATTTTTTGCTGCAATAAAACTTAAACCTAATCAACGTGTTTACTTGTTATACAGGGAGATATTTGAAAAATGATTTGTTTTTTATAGGCTGTAGTTGTTTATGAAGTACTTTATGCGTAGTATCAAAATACCGAGTTTTATTGGTTTTACTAATACTTCATCAGTTAAAAAGAATTTTCCATAAATTGTAAGACGCTCAGAGTTTTAATGACGTCAAATCGATTTAAATTAAATCGATTTAATTATTACTCACCTAATGCGTGGGGTCATGCAGTGGGGAAACTCTACAGAACACCTTACGATTTTTCGCATAAAAATGACGCAATGAGAATTATCGCAAACATTCCAAGGCCTTATCCTTGCAAAAGATTGTTTGTTGAAGACAATACTCTCCCCGTACTGTCTCTTTATTTAATATTAAAATTTTAAATTCTCGAAATGGAACACAGTGCTATTTACAAAAAATAAGAAGATCTACAACCATATATATGAAACACGTCGCAATATGACTACAGAACTGAAAAATATAGAACTTTAAAGTTCTCGAAATAAATTCACCACAATTCCGTTCAGTTTTTTCAACAAATTATCATCTAAAATGAGACTCCTTAATTTAATAAAACTTTGTTCGGGAAGTTAAAGGTCTTTTAAAAAAACATGAATTTTATTCTGATCACGAGTTTTTAAATTATATAACAAAGAATGCTCTTTAAATGTAATCTGTGTAGAATTTAAACGTATATAACATTTTATAGTGTAAATGATAAACCTGAAATGCCAATGTACAATTTTAGTCAAATTTAAGTAGTAATTGAATGTACAGTTGCTTTTTTAGAGAATATGTTAGATTGTAAATAAAAATGTATTTCGTAAAATAATTTTAATGTAGTATAGGCCTATATGAGTATTAGCCTACTTATATTAGAGGATGTCTATTCCTTTTTTGGTCGCTGACAAATAAAAATTTATTTAATTATTGATAGTGCAAATCGTAGGAGTTACATCCGGTTGTGGCACACCATAAACCCATGGGTGAAAATTTTGTTTATCTTAATGGAGAATAAAACCCGGGATCTCACATTTTTACTACACGTTAAGTTATTCCAAATTTTTTTCTTTGTTTAGTATGCAAAAATTTATACAAAAGTCATGAGATTCCTTAATCGGTTACCTCCCTAATTATAATAATGAGCAAACATATTATTTTTGGTGCATTATGCAAAATAGGTTTCTAATTTTAAACATTTTTTGTTAGCTATTTTTATAATACATGGACGTTTTATGACGATGAGTAAACGACATAAGTAAATAAACAAAAATAAATTTCCAAGTAACCTCATGACTTATTTAAAATTTATAAATTTTGCGTTTGAAAATGAAGCCTAATGAACATAATTAAGAATTTAAAAAGTCTTTTGTTTTGGAAAAAAACAGAAAAATTTAAAGAGAATTATGCCGGCAATACAAAGTGAAACCGGGTTACTTACCTCAGTTTTATAATTGTTATGACTTTAAGAACGTAGTATATAATTATGATAATTTATTGTAAATAAATTAAGCTACACGAATTCATTGTAATTTTTAAAAAGAGAATAGATATTTGTCGAATTTTCTGTCAATTAACATTAAATTGAGCAGTAATTGTCTACAAATTAAAATAATTTTGAAAAATAGACAAAATATAAAAAATCAATAAATTCTAGAATTCAAGTGAAAAGAAAATAGTAAATAGATTATTACATTTAAACAAGAAAAATATAAAAATAGTTTGTAAAATGTTTTTTTTATGAATAAATAACATGAATGTATTTTTAGTAAGTTGCTTCCAAACTATTTGACTCATTAACAAAAATTAACAACTTAGAATTTATAATTTTAAAGATAGGAAACACGGAGAAGCAAATAAAGAACAAATTGAGGAAATCTAGAACATTTACGACAAAACTTAACCCAGTATTATGAGATAAACAAATCACAAAACAATTAAAAATAATTACTATAGTTGAAAATAGAAACAAACTACTTTTTGTGTTTTGGTTAAAAATCCTTTCTTTGATCATTAACATCTTGGTTATTGTGTTAAATAAGGATATTCAACGCAATAGTACGTACCATAATGACTCATGGGGCGAGAGCTGGGTGGTGAATAAAAAACGTTACTGTTGAAATTAATACGACCGTGATGGAGTTCACGAGAGGAAACTGTAAGCTGAAAAAAATTAACTGAGGTACCAATGAGGAAATACGAAGAAGAATGAGGATAAATATCGATGTTTTGAGCTACACTGAGGAAAAGAGGCTAATATGGTACAGGTGTGTGACTATGGTAGTGCAAGTATAGATACTAAAGTCACAAGATTGCCTTTTACGTATGGATGGGCTGTGAGGAAGGGAAGTGAAAATTTGACAGTGCTACTAACCTCAACAGTGAGACACTACTTGTACATTTCACAACCGCGCAGTTTCTACACACATTTTGTAAGCTGTGGTTTATTCCGAGAAAACGTTTTCTTCATAAACCTTATAAGAAATAAATGTGACCAGTAATATTGCCTAAAGCTTAATTACATGACTAGAAATGTTTGATTTACATTAATTACCAACTACTTTATTCCATTGGAACAAAATTTACTACGAATGAATCGCCTTATTTATTATCGCTGTCGCCGGCGTCTTCACTATCAGTCTCACTAGTATCTACCTAACCGTTTCCTTTTTTTACCAAGTTTCAACAAAACTGTTGAAGCTTCTTCACGTCTTTCATTTACTTCTTTATTTTTCGAATTGTGGAAAGAGAAACATCACAGTAGTTAGCTACTCGCTCATGGCTTTTGTTAAGAAGCAGGGAAAGGCATTTTTGTTTAGCTTTAACTTCACAGCATTTTATTACACTGAATATTAGATTTCGTTCAGCACTGTGAATAGTCTGTCCAAGTTTTCGAGAAACTAACATTTCTGTTTACTGTAACAAACAGTTATATTCGTACAGTTAACCTACAAAAGGTTCCGTAATATACTGTATATACTCTGGGTATAGTATACGTTGTTGTGTTTGTTGTAATGAAATAAAAGCAGTCGCGCATGCGCACTGATGCTTTCCCCCTTTACCCCTCGTTGCAAACAAAGGCAAACTCGTGACTCAAGCAACTAAAACGAACGAATAGAGTTCAGTTGGAAGGTGTAACAGAGGCGGATCCTGAAGGTCCTTAATAGATACGATGTAAAAGGCCACGACAGGAAGAATTGTACGGATTGGACTGAATGAAAGCAAAGGTTACTGATACAAAATGTATTTAAGGATATAAACATATATTGAATACGTTTTCCTCACTGTAGAACAAAAACAATTTGATAAAAATACAATGTACAAAATTTGATAAGACACTAGCTTCTAATTGAACAATTTTATCAAGTATTTAAGTCTTCGTTTATTTAAGTCCCATATAACTTCGTTTTGGAGGAATATAAAATAATATTATACTACAAATACAGTACATAAAGGAAGAATAAAGGGAAACTATGGTCTAATGCCGATGAAATATAATATAAGTTGTTTTCTTTGAAAGGATGACGTCACAGTTGTTGTGTCATATGATCTCTGATCTAGTGTATCTAGTGTTTATATTAGAGGTATATGTGTTATTGTGTGTGTTTCTAACTCAAAGTCATAATGCATGATGCGTGTGGAGCTGTAATTTCAGGATTGAGTAAGCACTGTTACGTAGTTCCCGTGGGACAATACTTGCGGTTTCAGTCAGTTTTAAACTTAAACAGCTCGTTCCATTTTAAATATCTATAATATGGTAAGAATAAAAAAAAAGTAAACCCGCCTACTTTTGTCTTTTATTGTTCCTAGAATACTGTCATTAAGATATTATTAAGTATTAAAGAAATGGACTAGGGTCAAATGTCTTTACTCAGTAATTTCTTTAGTTGGACATCCGTTTTAAAAACTAAAAATCTTGCATAGTCATTTTTTCTTTTCTTATCCAGTAATTTTCGGTTGTTTATCATTTGATTTTTTTAATAACTACGATTATTTTTCCTAGGGTTTTCATTTTTATTTACAAATTTTTTTGAAACGTTACAATACAGGTTACATTACAATACCGGGTGATCAATTCAAGAAGGCCGCCATTGGGTTCTCGGAAACCATCAGTTTCTCGAAAAACTTTAAAAAAGGAACCTTCCCTGGATTTAAACGTACATTAAAATTACGGTGCTGCCGTTGTTCTAATCTTCGCCATTTTTCCAATACGGCCGCCATCTTTGATATTTTATATTTATTCAAACTGCACATTTTATTGCATTTTTAGGAAGAAAATATTATTTTATGATACTTTTATTTGTTGGTATTTTTCTCTAATTGATAAAGTATAGCAATTTTGTTCCTGCGGCCCGGATCGAAAAATCAGTAATTATTTGGCCCACCGTTACAAAAAGGTTGTGCCACCTGATTAAGATCCCGGATGAACACAAAATAAACGTCACCATACTATTGACCTCCAGGAAGGGCCTATTGATATAATTTTGATTGATTTTAATGTACGAGGTGTGGCTACTAAATAACGAGACTGACGTTGTAAAAAATTTAATTTTAATTTTATACATAATCACTTAATGTCACCTTCAATATACACTCCTTCTCTATCTCTACAACGCTCCATGCGAATTTTCCATTGTTGGAAACAGTGCTGGAAGTCATATTCTGTCAGCTCCTTCAGGACACGTGCCGCTTTCTCTTTTACAGGTTCCACAGACTCAAATCTTGTCCCTTTTAATGCAGATTTCACCTTAGAGAACAGGTAAAAGTTACATGGTGCAAGATCTGGTGAATATGTTGGATGTTCTAACACTGAGATGCTGTACTTGGCTAAGAACGTCTTGACAGATAACGCGGAATGAGCTGGCGCATTGTCTCGGTGGAGAACCCATGATTTGTCCTTCCATATTTCGGGGCGTTTTTCCTTACTCTTTGACGTAGTTTAGAAAGTACCTCAAGGCAGTAATATTGATTAATTGTTTGACCTTCAGGAATCCAGTGAAGGTATACAACCCCATGGTTATAAAAAAAACAATCATCATTGCTTAAAATTTTGACTTGCTCATTCGAGCTTTTTTGGGTCTCAGTGAAGTTCGGCTCTTCCACTGCATGGATTGGCGCTTCGTTTCCGGATCATAAGTAAAAAAACTACGTTTCATCGCATGTTATTATCTTCTACCTGTTCCCTACAGTGAAATCTGCATTAAGATGGACAAGATTTGAGTCTGTGGAAGCTGTAAAAGAGAAAGCGGCACGTGTCCTGAAGGAGCTGACAGAAGATGACTTCCAGCACTGTTTCCAACAATGGAAAATTCGCATGGAGCGTTGTAGGGATAGAAAAGAAGTGTACATTGAAGGTGACAATAAGCGATTATGTATAAAACTAAAATTAAATTTTTCACAACGTCAGTCTCGTTATTTAATAGCCGCACCTCGTAAATAGATTTCAAAGAACAACGTTCAAACACTTTTTTTAATTACCTGGTCGCCTCCATGGAAAACTGATACCATGCGAAGCTCCAAAGCGGAACGTCCCAGTTTATTACTCCTGGTTAGAACCCAGAAAGTTTTCTTATCAAAATTTATCTAAAGAATTTATCATTTCTTACAAAACAATAAAACGATTTGTAAAATAAGAAATGGCATGAAGAAGTAACTTCCAGTGGAGATAGGTCTACATTCAATCAAACAATCCGATTTACATAAACGATACCGTTAGACACTTAGTATTAAAAATAAAATCTGGTGTTAAACACTCACAAGACTTTCTTTTGCTAATGTAAATAATGAAAAATATAACCCATCGAAAGACGGCTATTATAGCTGTAATTACTACAAAACCTATACACGGTAAAGCAAGAAAAAACAAATTATTGGCAACTTAAAAGTAAATGGACTGATAACATATTAACCTATATCAATGAACAACTGAAAAAATGTGTATGTATACAATTATTGCATAACACATGAAAAAATGCAAAATTTATTATAAAATGGTTATCAATACAAAAACTTTGACATACAGTTAATGAATGATAAACTAAATCACGCGTTCACGTGAATTTATATTCATTTATTTATTTATTGTAATTAATACATGATAATAAAATGTAAAATATTTATGTAAACTTTATTATCTTTTTATATAAATTAACACAAAATTACAAATAAAAACATGAAACATTTCAAAAAATCATTTATCAATTATTTTTTAATTAATCTCACGTGATAATAATTTATTTATTTATTGGTAGTAATTATCTTATTATAAATTAATTGTAAATTTTTACTTCATTAAGTTATGAAATATAAATTTTAAAATTATACACTAATTTCAAGTTTAACGACTTCCATGAATTTTGTGGAATAAAATTGAATGAGGTTTTGTTTTTTTTAATTCATATAACCTTGTCATGTTTTAGAGTTTGCGTGTCTGGTGAAACAAACGTACCATCTTCGTCGTTATTTATGGTGGTTATTCATTTTTCCCATATTTTTATGAATTATTATTGCTAATTCTTTTTCTTGAAGTAGTGTATACGTATATAAATTATTTTGGCCAACAACGTAAATTTTTGTGTGCGTGTATCATACAAAAAACTGGCGATAGTTTTATAATCAAGTAGCAATTACGCGTAGATTGGTTATTTTTTCCGGTTTTATTCTATAATTTTCAATATAACAGCACTTTCTCTATGTAATACTTTACGAATAGTAGTAGTAATCAATACAGGATGAAGCCCTTAGGACGGTGGTAACCGGCCGAGATAGGGATCAAAAAGGCCGGAGTAGCTGGAATCGCTCCTCCTCAACCTACCCGAGGATCTACATTGGGCCTCACGAACTACGAACCACATGTACACAAACAAATAAAACTTGTTTTGGTCGTTCAGGACTCTGCTATGACACACCGCATGGGTCTAGAATCTCGGGGCGACCTACTGACCGTGTGCATGCGTCTGTGAGAACAAAATACCTCAGGAACGGAATAGCGTACGAAGTTGGAACTTAAGTTAAGTACCACTGGCGGACCAGACACAAACATTTTTTCATCCAAATAGGTGAACCGGAAGTAGTTTATTCGTGCGATTTTCTCAAAAAGGCTCTTACTTTTTATTAAATCGCCTCATTTACTACATTCTTTACGCTCTACAAGAAAGGGTAATCGCCATGTTTACTGAAATTCTTGCAAAGCCTATGATCTCGAGTAAACATGAGTTTTTAAAGATTGCAGCCTTAATATGAATTTTAGCGCCAAAGTGTTTATAATTAAAGTTGTAGAAAACTAAAATCCTACAAATTTTATTTTAAGTATTATTTTTTTCTAAAGCGGCTAGTTTAGCGTCTATTAGTGATTTCCTGTATTTTGAAGTACTACAGAGGTTGACATTTCAATTTTCATTTGAATTCATGATTAAACATTGTTAATTATTTACAATGAAAAGAGAAAGTCGTGTGAGTGTTTCACTGCACATTCTTCTACAAAATGTGCGTTTACTATTATTCACACAAAAGTTAATGAACTTACATCTGGAAATATTCTATACTTTCAGGAGTTCAGTTGTTTAATTTTATAAATTTTTACTTTCTCTTGCCTATATGAATATATAGGAAGGAAAGTATTGTTTTCATGTCGATTTTTCGAAATCGAGTTTTCACCGGATCTATACGTTTTCAGACCCCCTGAACCCAAAAAACTTGTTTTTAGCGATTGATCTGTGTGTGTGTCTGTGTGTGTGTGTGTGTGTGTGTGTGTGCGTGTGTGTGTGTGTATGTGTGTGTGTGTGTGTGTGTGTGTGTGTGTGTGTGTGTGTGTGTGTGTGTGTGTGTGTGTGTGTGTGTGTGTGTGTGTGTATGTGAACAGAATATCTCAAGAACGGAACATCGTACGAACTTGAAACTTGAAACTTAAGTTACATATCACTACCGGACCCGACACGAACATTTTCATCAAAATCGGTCAACCGGAAGTAGTAGTTTATTCGTATCATTTTTCACTTTTTTGCGATTTTCTCAAAAACTAGTTTTACGATTTTTTTAAAAATCAACTGGTTTACTACATTTTTTATGCTCTACAATATAGGGTAGGCGCCATGTTTGCTGAAATTCTGCTTGAGGCTAGAATTTTACGTAAAAACATTTTCTTTTTAAGATTGCGGCTTTAATATGCATTTTAGCGCAAAATGTTATATAATAAAAGTTGTAGAGAATATAAAATTCTACAACTTTTATTTCAAACATTTTTTTGTATAACGCTTAGTTTAGCGGTAATTTGCGATTTTCTGTTTTTTTTTCTCACGAAAACGTGAGAAAATCGATTTTTTTAACATTTCGGTCTTAGTATGCATTTTACGACAAAAGTGTATATAATTAAATTTATAGAAAATTAAAAGATCTACAACTTTTGTTTAAAGCATTTGTCTCTACAGAGCCTAGTTTAGCGTGAAAGCGTGATTTTCCGTATTTTTAAGCCAAACTGAGTTCGATTGTCATTTTGCGTCATTCACTCATGATTAAAATAAGGTTATGTTTTTGAGGTTAGTTTTTGTTTATTTCTAATATTTTATTAATAATGTTAGGTTTATTATTAATTATTTGCATTGGCAAGAGAAAGTTGTGTGAGTGTTTCACACCAGATTTTTAAGATTATTACTAACGTTTGAATAAAAGCGCTATAAAATTATAGTTACTTTTGGATCTTAAACGGGAATGTATCCGGGAACTTCTTCCTATTGGGAGCAACCGAGCAGATGTCAGGAGTTTGTAATATTATTACACTATTGATTATTTTATAATCTTTCTAATTTAACAGATTGATGAAAGAAGATAAAAGTATGGATGCACTAATTATAATGTTGTTATAGGCCTAACTAAATAAGACAAAAAAGACAAATTCGTATGTTAAGTGATTCATTCAAACCGACTTACTCTTTTTTTCTTAATTTTTGGCTTGTTGACAAAAAATTAAGCGTACTTAAAGAGATTACGGTTTTTAAAGTCAATATTACATAAGAAGTAGGAAAATTAAACTTATATTTAACATGTTAATGCCCCGACCTTCTTGGCAAAAACGCATTTCTTATTTCTTTGCCAACATGAAAAGAAATATCTGTAGCGTAGGGTAAACACTCGACAATTTTCTTCCGGGAAATTATTAATATTTTCATTCTAGAAATGTATTTTTAGCTTTACATAAATACATAATTAATAAACAACATTTATTTTTGTAAAATATTTCTATATAAATAACTGTTTCGTAATGTCAATTCATTATTTCGGATATTTTTACTTTATCTTACCCTACATGATAATGTAAGGAAGGAAGTATTGTTTTCATGTTGATTTTCCGAAATCAAGTTTTCACCAGAAACACACGTTTTCAGGCCCCCTGAACCGAAAAATATGCTTTTAGAGATAGGTCTGTGGGTGTGAGAACAAAATATTTCAAGAACGGAATGGCGTACAAAGTTGAAACTTGGCACTAAAGTCAGGTATCACTAGAAACCCCAAAGGAATATTTTCATCAAAATCTGTGAAACGGAAGTAGTAATTTATTCGTGCGATTTTTCACTTCATTTAATTTATTTAATTTAAAAATCGCCTCATTTACTACATTTTTACTTTTGTTTATATACTGTTTTATGGAATTCTATGAATGTTTATGAAATCGAGTAATTTTGAAGTGTGTTTTTGAGTTTCTCGATTTTACCTTAATAAATAGAAAAATAATATCGGTCTCTCCAGATTGAAAACGAAATTTAGGTGCAGTCTGTACCAAAATTTCGTTTTCTGCTGATTTTGAATTTGTCCATGTTTTATAAACATGCAGACAATAGGGACAGCCAATAATATTTATTTTAATTTACTCTTTAAAAAAACCTTAAAATTGATAATTGAATGATGTATTTACCTCATTGTCCTCTACTATTGTTGCCACTCGACCAGGCTGAAACAATAAAAAACAAGCGGTTGAAAATATAAAAATAAATACGACTTTTATATTTATATTAAATCTTTATTATGAGACATGCGGTTTTTGTAAAAATAAAACCTTATATGAACAATGAGCACATAAACAACTAAACACCACCCTCTAATATGACAGTACATACCTACGTGCACTCAAATTTCAAGGGTGAAAGAGTTCGGGGTAAATGACCTACACCTCCCAGTAAAAACCTGTTTTTATTTGTTTATTTTTGTTTAATTGCTTACAAGGAGTAAAGGGAAACTTGACTGTTAAAGATAACCCCGTATCAGTTAACACTGTGTGCTTGTTTGAACACTATTCTGTTTCTAAAGAGATTTATCTACCTTAATAATTTTATCATAATACGTAGTAGGCCTAGTAATTTAAATTTTCACGCCAAATTATCATTCATGAGTTTATTTCACCGTTTTCTATGACGATTTTGGTGGCAATTTTTAAAATTGTCATATGCCATTTTGTTTTGTCCGTCTGTCAAAACCAGATGTCAAAAACTACAAAAGATAGCAACAAACGGTTTTCGGATTCGTAATCTACACAAAAAGTTAGAGAGCCTATATTGGGTTTAAAGTTCTGATTTCGACCAGAAGTGGCCCAAAACCGGAAATCAAAAAATCAGTCAGAAACTACAAAATATAGCAAATAACAGTTTGCGGATTCGTAATTTACACAAATAGTTAGTGGACCTGGATTAGGTTTGAAGTTTCGGTTTTGACCGGAAGTGGCCCAAAACCGGAAGTGAAGAAATTAAAGTCGGAATTTAAAAATAAAATTAGTGTCATTCAATTCCTGTTAAAAGAGTAGATACAGAAATCATTAATGGTTTTTGCCATAAGTCCAAAGGTAAGCCTTTTTAAAAATTGCTAACAGCCATGAGACGCGTAATCTCATGAAAGGGATTTTTTTCATTTATAAAATAGTGAAAAAATAAATATTTTCAATAATAAATAAGCATAACTATTTAAAAGAGAATCTCATGCATTTCAAATCAGCCGTTAAGTACTTGAAAAAATAATCAATACAGTATTTAACTAAATAAAGAAAAAGTTGAATAAAATTTTTCGACATAAATTTTCCTTAAGTCTTACATTTTAATTCAATTTCGTCATAAATTTTCCTTAAGATTAGTCTTACATTTTAATTCAACTTTCAGTTAAGCATTTAATTAATTTTTATTTGAAACATTTAATATATTTGCTTCAAAAATTATGCTGTCGTGATGAATTGAGTATAAAATTATGATACGTTTATTTGTTTTTTTTATGAATTTCATTGTAATGTAAATACCGGAATTAAAGTACGAGTATGTATAATTTTGATGAATAAATAATTCTATGCCATTTAATGACTAGTAAGTTTTATAAAAACTATAAATTATTTATTGTTTAACGGACGTGAGTTTTCTGAAGTTTTTTACCAGGGAATAGAGTTAATAATAATCCCAACTCAGCAATAAACAGTACAATTATTTTCACACATAACCAATTTTCTATATAAAATTTTTATATTACCTGGTGAGCCAAAAGTCTGAAAACCTATTCATAATTAACAAGCTGTTTTTGATAGCGATGGGAAAATTTTGAGACGTGTTATTGGTCGATATATTTAACTTTTAGTGATAGTAATGCAAATCCACCACTTTTGCAGGGGTGGCTGGGGGTAGCAACTCAAAAAATTTAAATGGCAACCCCGATCATGAAACACATCGTTTATAAACTCTCAGTAAGACGAGAAAAATTACGTAAAATTAATTCCTCTACGATGTTCCAATCCAAAATGGCGGATGGTACGGTAAAACTTTCATTAACTTTATAATTTTATAATACAAAATTATAGACAAATAAACAATCTAAAACTTTATTTCAAGTATTGTTTTGAAGAGCCTAGTTTGGCTTTAATTAGTGATTTTCGTATGTTTACGTTTTACAGAGGTTGATTTTCATTTTACGATATTCATTCATGATTAAAATTATGTTACGGTTTTAAATTTACATTTTTTACTAATGATTCAACGTAGGTTATTTTTATATTACTTACAATGACCAGAGAAAGTCGTGTGTTTCACACTAGATTTTATAATGTTAAATGAATCATTAATTTATGCAGTACCACTCTTTTATAGCAATTTCATATGGTAGGCCTATAACTAATTTTTGAGCAATCAACTGACAAATTATGCTGAAACTTTTGAAAATTATGACACGCAATTCTTACATGCACGCATAACATTTTTATCATTATACCTTGAAAATTTTCATTTTCTAGAGGGATTTTATTTTTATTCTAGCATTTCATTTTATTAAATTAGATAAACTTCTTTTAATAGTCTGTCACATTGACAATGAGCGTGAATCCTTTCTCTTAATAGAATAAAATCCTTTTAAGTTAGAACACATGACTTTGTCCCACATGTCTTATTCGCGGATTTTTTCACCAAGCTTAAACTTCACCAACATGATAATGAAAAAATATTTGCAAAGAAATTAGCAAATACTATCTTTAAAAATTCATGATAAGTAGTTAATTAAATTCATACCTAAAAAGTGTAAATTTGTAAAAACATTTACTCAACAAAATTCTAATTATATTATAGGTCTAAAAATCATGGTACCGGATTTGGTAGAAAATAACTAAAGGAAACGTTATTTTACTGCTGAGGTCAACATCTAAAAGAGTGATTGGAATGCCGAGAGGTTTCTCTTATCAAAATGAAGAGTGAATCACTTTAAAAATTACTTTTTTCAATAGTGAAAAATACATCCTTTTAGTAGGCTTATTGTTGATTAGGTCACCGGAAAGGCTAATTTGAATATCTAAAAGCCTTACTAAGTATAAAAAAGGAGCATCTATTTTCCACCTTGCAAATGACACCTTCACTTCATTCACCACAGGGTCTGGCTGTATAATGATGAAACATTACTCTCAGAGTAGATAAGTGTGACTAGTGTCTTTTACACCTCTACCTCTTCTGTTCAAAAATGCTTTAGTCATAATTGGCTGACTATATGATAAGAAACAGAAATATTTTTTGTAGCCCTGGAACTAGCAGATCGAGTGTAAAAATTTAACACTCCACTTGCATGTTTTGGGAAATTAGTAAGCTTATGAAAGATCTTTTGAAAAGATTTTACTTTTACGCCCTGTAATTTTTATTCCTTAAATTGTTCAACTTAAAAGTTTTTTGTCCTCGGAGTGCAGTTTATAAATATAATTTTCTAATACATTTACATACACTTACTCGAAAACTGCTAGGTTAATTTCCTGATATGTTTACAGAATGTTTAATTCATATGAACACAATTGCTGGGTTTTTACCATGATGAAATAGATCAGTAGCCTACTAATACATAAAGAAATAACATTCAGTTTGTACGAAGGAATCTCAGAAACTACCCAACCGATTTTAAAAATTCTTCCACTGTTGGAAATCTTAGAGCTCCTGTTTAATATTTATAAGCTGTTATGACATTACATCATTTTTAAATTATTTTTTTATCATATTCGTAACTTTTAAAAAATGGGTCAGGTCTAATTAAATTTTGTCCGGAAAATTTTATACAGCTGTTACATTATTTTATGAATTTCCATCTTAGTTATCCTCGGAAAACTAAAACTTAATATTTAAGTATGTGAATTTATTTACACAGGCCTTCTAGTGGTTTTATAAACATTTCAGGTGAAATATTTGTACCTTGGAACCACCAAATAAATTTTTTCTAAGGTCCTGAAAAACTATCCCAAAAAACTCTTTTTATGAAGTATAAAACCTCAATAGAACTGTAGTAAAAATCTGAAAGAGTTTGGTCCAGTAGTTTTTTTTTGAGAAAATGTTCCTAATGATAACTTTGTGTAAGGTAGAGATTTCGTGTTACCGTACCGTATTGATTGAGTTAAAATCAATATTAGTTAAAACAATACGTTTTTTTCTTTTGGGAACATCTCTAGTTATAGTGTGTCTATTAATAGAAGATGTTTTGGCGTCGTTAAGACGAGACGCGGCGTTTTCGCACAGTAGGGAGGAACAGTGTTTGACCACGTGGTTAACGAATAAAGAAATACAAAAATCAACCTTGTGCCAAATATTTTTGTTTTTGATCATGTGCTCAGATTCTCTACTGTATTAACAGTCTCTATCCTAACTACGTATCACATACATTGGTTCTCTTCAATTGAAGTTTAACTAACTAGTACTTAAGTAGTTACTGTAATACCGACACAAAGACATACTTGCATCTTAATGCATGTTCCACTTAACCTATGTTTGTTTATGTCTACAAATAACATTTTTCTTACTAACCGACTTCTCTATTGTATTTACGTTTTGTACAAACCTATATGACAACTTTTATTATTTATTATATAAAATTTCAGTATTAAAGGTGTTTAAAAATATAAAATTTATTCTTGATAATCCAGTCTGTAAGTCCGGATTAACAAAGTTAATGAGATGGTTGCCACACAGCTAGTTTGAACTCATAAATGTTTTACTAAATATAAATGAAATTTCTTTACACGGGTTAGCAGTTCCTTTCTTATTAGGTAGAATATGATTGATTTTCGGTATTTTTTTATAATGGATCCCACGCTTTTGAAAGCTTTCAATTTGCTTCCCTAGAAACGAAACTTTCGTCTCATTCACCACAGAATGTGGCAGTGAAACTGAACAAAGCATAAAACGTAAAATGGTCCTATTTCTGTGTACAGTAGACCCTCGCTAACACGAACCTCAATATCATGAATTCCTCGATAACACGCATTTTTCTAATCCCCTTGAAATTGTCATAACACTTATGTTAAAGGCACATCTATAGCAAGACTACTATTATTGTAAAACCTCAATAGCACCGATTTTTTCCCCAATTCAGGTAATTCAGATCAAAACTTTAACCCTTTATAGCACATCTTTTTGCGGAAACGAACCTTCATAGCGCGAGTTCAACCTCAATAGTACGTCGTTTTACGTAATGTAACCTTTGTAGCACGAGTTCAACCTTTCCAGACCTTGAAAGAACGACTTTTAGTCTATGCAACCTTGATAGCACGAACCCCAATAAGAAGAGTCTCTCGATAACAAGATTGTTTCCCAAAGCCCCTTCAGACTCTTGATATCGTGAATCTACTGCATTTAAATAAAACAATCAGTATGCCCTCGATTTACCGGTCTCGCATTTAAGAAAAAAGTGATTTCGCCCCCTCTTACACCACTTTCTTTCTTGTGAGTTTTGATTGGATAAATTATACATCTAAGTTAATTCATAAATACGGCAACATTTTGTTCTTACATAATTATTTACTTCGGTAATACTTTTGGTCAAGTGGTATTATACTCCTGAGACTACGGATAAAAAAGTATAAGAAATAAACGTAAACGGACTAATGTCGAAGATAAAAGTACTATTTGTAGTCAATTATTTTGTTTAATGCTAGCAGTACACTATCGCCGAATATAGGCGAAGTCAGGCGAATACGATAGTGTACTCGGTGTATTTGTGGTTATTCGTTCCACTTCGCCTCGCCATGGTTCGTATTGGCCTTAGTTCGGTCTGAAGTCGGTACTTTGCACGAATCAAAGGGGACGAATACAGACGAATAACGAGAGCGAAGTGGGCCAAACTGCTAGCAGTACACACTCGCCTTCATTCGGGCTACATTATTCCGTGCCTCTACACCATACTTTTTATTTACTTTTTATTTATTACCTACTTACTTATTTACTATTTTATTCATTACTTACTTATTTATTTACTGTTTACTTTTTTTTTTATAACTGTTTAACTGCGTATTTTGCTATGGAATGGTCAAATGAAAATACTTTAGTTTTTTTGGAAGCTTACCATAGTGAGGGAGTGTTATGGGATCCTTGCCATAAAAACACAAGGATAAGAAGCACATAAACGACGCGTGGGTTCGTTTAAGCGAACAATTAAACCGTTCCACGGTAGAATTAAAAAAGAAGAAGGAATCTCTAATGGCATAACTGTACATATAAAGAGCGGCTGCAACCCCTACATCAAAATCCATTTACTGATCTACGTTGAATTATGTGATGACACGATCGAACTGAGGTTTCGCGAATATAGACGAGTATGTACTGGGTTAGTTCGTGTAGAACATTCGCTGAGATTCGTTGTCGCCACTTGGCCCGAATATTCGGCGAATCATTCGGCAATAGTGTACTGCTAGCACAGTTTAGTTTGGACATGTTATTCGACGTGACGATTATAAACTAATCCAGCTTGTATTGAAAGGAAAACTAAAGGTCATCGTGATATTGGTAGGTGACAAGCGTACTGATTAAGGGACATAAGGGATTGGACTGGGTTTTCCAGAGTTGCGGAATTGTTCCTTTCGGAAGAAATAGGGGAGAGAACGCAATGGCGATAGGCAAAGTTAGGGGGACCTGACATGGCACATGGAGAGAGAATGTGTAAGTATACATTAGGTCCTCGATTTACCTTGCCAAAGTCTGGTCGGCTACCGACGTTAAACCCGAACCTTCAAAAAAGAGGTGTGGGAATTAGTGTATTTGTACATGTAGGCCTACAGTAATCTTATTTACTTCATTTCGACTAAGAATAAGACAATCATAATATAGACATGTTGCTGAATGAAGATGAATACATTATCAATAACTCATTACCTAATGTTTAATGATTGTTATTCCTATGATATCTTTAATGGTGAAATAAGGGTGAAACGGAATTTTATCAATGTGGTTTTTTATCCCTAAAGGGTTTGAACTCATGTTTTGTAGAATTACCTGGCAATTTTATTCATTCACAAACCTTGTGCGCTTAACAATGTTATATTCCCTCTCTTCACGAGCATTCTGCAACACCAATTCATTTTGTACTTAGTATTGTCCTTGGTAAAAGAAACATTCCTCTGTGAAACCACAACTCATGTGATTCAATAGGTTGACATTTGCAGCTTTCAGTGTCAAAATCTCTGCCCCATACAAAAAACCGACCAAATGTAACATATTTTTATCATTCTCTCCTTTAACTTCAAGTTCAATTTGTCACTATAAAACAATGACATAAAAACTACAAATATCTAAATAGGTACCTAAAAAAACAATTAATATTTTATAAAAAATTCCTTATTAGAAAACTAGTCAGGCTAAAAAAAATTCGAACCGAACAGCCGCATCAAAGCGATAAAAGGAACGTGGTTGTTAAATAATAAACCCCACATATTTTAAAATAAATTAGTTCATAAATTATAAAAATTATCTTAATAAAAAAAAAACTAATTAATGGTACTATCCGATAAAAAGAACCGGAAACTTTGAACAAGATGTAGGAAATCCTGTTTGAAAATAATCGCCCTTCAATTATGTTTTTTGTTTTCTAAAAATATTTAACTGGTTTAATTTTTAATAAATTTCTTTAAATGATTGTACAAATAATATTTTGGTGATCTCTCTAGTTTATTAGACGTTCAAGACACTTTGATCGTAGGAGGTAAAAAATCATTGTTTTACCCTACAGACTTACAAGTATTTATCAACTAAAATGAAATGAATCAAAATACTTTATTTAAATAATATAGTTTTACTGTAACTTATGCTGGACTGAATTTTGAGTAAAAATGAATGAATATTATAGCAGACTTAATTTAAATTATCTATATAATCTGCTGAAATCAATAATGTTAAAGAATTATTTAAAAATAACAAAAAAAATACTCATGACTGAATTAAGCTCACTGGTGTAATTCACATAGAAAAAGTATTGATGTTGTTTAGGTCATCAGCCGAAAGGCTGGTTTGAACTTCTAGAGACTTACTAAGTAAAATAAGAAGTGAGGTGGTTTACTATTGCCTTCCTTACTGAGAGGAGAAGAAGGTATGCTTATTAGCATGCCAGGCTTTACAAAAGGCATCTATTTTCCACCTTGCAAACAGCGCCTTTATTTCATTCACCACAGGATCTGGCTGTATTTTGATGAAATTCATTACTCTCAGAGGAGATAACTCTGACTAGTGTCTTTTACACCTCTACTTCTTTTCTTCTTACAAGCTTCAGTCATTTAATTGGCTGACCCGTGATGAAAAACAGAAATATTTTTTGTAACTCTAGAACTAACAGAAATAATTTAATAATTTTAAAGTGTAAATAACTTAATTTAACACTACATCTGTCTGCTATGGACAGAGGTATGATTAGGCCCAAGCTTGACCAAAACACAAACTTTCTTCAAAGTGAAAAAAACTACTGCGATGTTTATCGATGTTGTGAATTTTAAAATCTACAAAAATTCTGAAAATGTTAATGTATAATATCATCTCCCTTGCCACCAAGTGGAACAAAATCTTTAAAAAACAGGATTTAACTGATAGATAGAATAACCCGTGTGGTGTTGTTTAGATCAGCCAAAAGGCTGGTTTGAACCTCTTGAGGCTTTACTTAGTAAACCGAGGAGTGAGATAGTTTACCATTGCCATCCTCAACTGAGTGGAAAAGTAGGCGTAGCAGCATACCAGGCCCTGTGAAAAGCATCTACTTTCTACCCTGAAAATGACACCTTCACTTCATTCACCACAGCATCTGGCTGTATAATGAAATTCATTACTCTCAGAGGAGATAACTCTGATTAGTGTCTTTTCCACCTCTACCTCTTCTGTTTTTAAATGCTTCAGTCATAAAATTGGCTGACTATGTAGTAAGAAACAAAACAATTTTTTTATAGCCCTGGAACTGGCAGATCGAGTGCAAATAATTGAACACTCCACCTGCCTGTTATGAGCAAAGAATAACCCGTAAGATTAAAGATTGTTACATAACCCATAAGAATGAATTATATGTTAAATATAATTTGTTCAACCCATAAGAATTTATGGGTTGAATAACCCATAAGATTAATGTTAAATACTGTACCTATAAATACACTCAAATTAGAAAATTACAGGATTACATTTCCATGAATTCTGAGTAATACAGTACCGAAATGACGTCACGTTCTACCCAGTCGGAAGGAACAAAACCCAGTTAGACATGTTTTATTCAAAGTCTAATGTCGTCGCTTGTTAATTATTATGCTAACAAAGAGGTCAACTTCTCTAGTACTTTTTATTATATAAAAAAAATGTATATTATTTCTTTTATATTTAGTATTCTAGCAATGTCAACAAGTGTAGTATTTTAATAAACGACTATTATTATTTAAAGACACAAGAACCGTTTCATTAAATTTCTTATTAAAAATCACATTCTATTGTACATTAATTAGTTGCTTTTCTATTGTTTTTTTATGTACGTTTAGGTATTCTGAATTATTTCGTTTACGGTAACTGTAATATAACCTGTTTGATTTTAATATTAGTTTTTCTTCAATTGTCAATCACGTGTTCTAAGGATTTTAAATAAAATTAGAAATATTTTAGCTAAATTTTTATTGGGTTTCTGTTCAGAAGAGTATTGTTTCAGAATTGTCTTTTGTAATTAACCGATACCCGTTAAAAGCGACAACGCGAATTAAATACGTTTTATTCTTAAATGTATTTAAATGTACAGATTGATGCCTAATATTGGGGTCCCAAGGCAAGCAAAGAGATTGATGTTGGCAGCAGTGAAAAGATCAGTGGTATTGTATGGTGTACCTGCGTGGAGCAGAGCCCTAAGATTTAAAAGTTACAGCGGTAGGCTTCTAAGGACGCTGCGGAAACTGGCTCTGAAAGTATTTAGTGCTTACAGAACTGTATCTACGGAGGCAGCCCTGGTAATTTCGGGGATGCCTCCATGGGATCTAGTGGCGCGGGGGGGGGGGAAGAGCAGCGATCTGGTGCTGAAAGAGGAATGTTGGAGTCGATTACTCAACACGTAGCAGAGGAGTTGGAGCGAAGCTAGGGTCGGGAAGTGGACAAGGAAGTTCATTCCAAATACCGAGATGTGGATAAGGAGGACATTTTTGGTGATACCACCCACAAGCTGACACAGTTGCTAACAGGGCACGGTTACTTTGGGGTATATTTGACAAGGTTCAAACTTCATGAAGTACCGAAATGTCGACTGTGCGACAGTGTAGAGGAGGAGTCCATTGCGCATATTTTTCAAAGATGTCCAAATTTTGGACTCGACAGAATGGAGACGTCTGAGAAGATAGGCGTTGCACAGTGGATCGCAGAGAGAGTAGGGGCAGCGATACTTCCCCCATCATTAGGGAGTGAACATGAATTTTTCTCGCCGCCTCGGATAAAAAGAAAAAGGTCTAGTTAGTAGTAGCAGCTAGTAAACAAGCATCGCGGGAATAGGGTATAACCAAAGCGATAGAGTACGCTATAAGTTACTAATTATATTATTCGTTAAGCTTCTATCATTATACATAGAAACGTAGGAAAAGCTTTAAAAACTAGTAGGTATTCAGTAATAAAAATATTTATAGTATATGTAAAAAAAAATCATTTAACGAAAGTAAAGAAAAAGTATTTTTCCGATAAATTTATTTTATTTTTATTTGTATATTTCGTAAAGTTCAGTACAGTATTACGTGGATGATTGACGTACGAAACTATACAAATTTTATATCTTTATTGTTTACATAAAACAAGAAAACGACAATGTACACGCTGTATAGCTAATAAAATATTAAGAATACCTCTTTTTATTTCTATTGCATCAGAAAATAAATAATTCTATAACAATAAACCTCTTATTACATCAGTTTTGTACATTATTATTTCAATGAATGGCGGCATATTTTAATTTATTAGTAGGTAGTAATTCATGGATCTGAATGTCATAAAATTGTTAATACAATAAGATTCCTCATATCAGAATGAATTATGGAAGATTTAAATAAAACGAGAAAACATCCTGGAAATAATTAAACATTCTTGACTTTTTAAGGGCTTCAATTAAGATCCCGAAACGGACCTTAGCAATGTCACAAAATTTTTTTACACATCTCTTTGTTTACAGTTCAAGCGACTGTAAATTCTAAAAAAAATAACAATGATTTTATTCGTCTATGATTTTATATCTCGTATGCCGCTGGAGGCGTCAGTAAATTTTAGAACAATTTAAATTCTAAGTGAAAATTGACATATCCTTAATTAACATTTACGTTATGTAAGAATAATAAATAACATTTTATAAATATATAAATAAAGTCCATTCAATAAAATTTATTTTAATCACAAGACCTAAACAAGTGGAAATTTTTTTATAGTAACACAAGTTAAGGTTATAACACTTCATAATTTAATGACCAGTTAAATTTAAACGGACAGGATAAAATTTTTATAGAATATTAAATTTTTTTAATAATAATAATAATAATAGTTTTTCATATTTACATAATTTAATTTGAAGTTAATTTAGTAGAAAATTTTTGAAATTATTTTTCATTTTATAATAGCCTATTATTAACTTTCAACAAATTATAAATAATTTGATAAGATTTATTTAAACTTTATGAATTTTAAAAAATCACGTTCAAATTTTATAAATCATTTCCATAAGAATTAATTTGTATTTACTAATGGATTCAATAGTTTTATTTTTAGTTTAGGCCTTCAGTTGGCTCCACCGTAGAGTTTATTGGCGACTAATTAGTGTTTACTATATTTTACCTACGTAATAAAGAATCGCTTTCAAAAACACCTTACATTAAGGTTAAGTTAGATTTTTTTTAGAAGTCACACACGTTTTCAGTATATATAATACTGAAAATGCATCCATCCCATATAGGGATGGATGCATGGATTAAAAATAACACCACAACAGTTAGTTTTTGAGGACACTACAAAAAAATTGAAATCGTTCAAAATATGATCGTATCAAAGGATTTTGTGGTTCAGCTGGGTGGATTGTGTCATAAAGAATGTTATCAGATTGATAAAAAAGGAGAAATAAGCTATAAGAACCATAAAAATATCCAATTTCAATATTTGCTTTTAGAACTATATTTGCCAGTAGTAATTTAACTATTTGCCCGTAACAGACAGGTGGAGTGTCAAATTATTTACACTCAATCTGTTAGTTGCAGGGCTAAAATAAATACTAATAAAATAAATAATTTTAAAAACCGTAAAACAATAGACAAAAATATTGTGTGAAATAATCTTGTAAATGTTTTTATATACCAAGGTCAAAAATAAATGACGATAATCTCGAAGAATTGCTTTTGTTAGGCTGTAAGAGGTGGGGGAGGGAATAGTGTAGTTCGGCCTTGATCTACGTTAAGACGAATGATGAAATCTTGGATGAACCTTAATAATAATAACACCTATCGCTTTTTAAAAGCAATAATTAAGGTACCAGCCAAATCTTTAATTAATTGTTAAAGATTACAATTTTATCAAATAAAAAGAAATACTATTTATTACATCAATAAAATTTTACAAAGAGAATAAAATTTATAAACCAAGTTTAATTTTAAAGTAATTACTATAACAAATTAGTTTGTATGCAATTGATAAATAAATAAAAATACAATTGCAACCACAAATAGGAAGTATTGGAGTAATTATTTTCTATATTGAGAGGATGAACAAAAGCTTAAAATAGAACGGAATGACATTGAAATATCTTCGTATATTTTAATCGTTTAAAATTAGGACGCTAGAAGTTAGTTGTAAAATGTATTTTAACGAATATGAGGAACTTCTGTAAACTGTAATAAATATTCAAAAAAATATAATGATTAAATTTTGGGTGCTTTTTATTCAAATCATAAATTTTTATTGTAATTTTTTTTTATTACCATGATTATCTTTTATGAATTAATTGGATTTAATTTATATATTTAATTGTTTATTTAATACATTGTTATCTAGGTTTTATTAAGGTTAAAGTTATTAATATTCAATGGTAATAAGGTAACCGTTAGATACTTTTTATTGGTTATTAATTCACGATGTATAACTGTTATGGATATTATATTTTAACAAATTAACTACGACAGAATGATGAAATGTATTTTATATTTTCATATTTTCAATGAATTTAACAATCAACACATGTCAATAATTAAAATCGTTAATATTAAATACGAATAAACAATTTAAAAATTTAATTTTAAAAAACAAAATATAGAGACAACCTAAAAACAGATGTCCCTGAAGGTCGGGTACAAGTGTCTGAAAGATTGAACAGAAAATTTTGTTCTGTTCATCTCCAGTATCGCCAAAAACTAAAAAAATAAATCTTTTGATTTGATGATATATACCAACTTTTAAAAATCTGGTGTGAAACAGTCACACGACTTTCTCTTGCTAATGTAAATAATGAAGAATATAACCTACGAGTAAACCTAATAATGAGTAAACAACGTAAAATGAAAACATAACCTAATTTTAATCATGAGTGGATGACGCTAAATGAAAATCTACCACTGTGGGACCTAAAAATACGGAAAATGGCTGACGCTACACTCAGCTCTGTAGAAAAATTTTTGCAATAAAAGTTGTAGGTTTATTAATTTTCTGTAACTTTTATTATGCACTTTTTTGTCGTAAAATGCATACTAAGGCCGTAATCTTTAAAAATTCTATTTTTTAACGATTTTAAGGAGTAAAGTACAAAATATCTCTGACGCTAAACTTAGCGTTGTAGTAAAAATGTTTGCAAACCCCTAGGTAAGGGGTTTTGCCCTAAAATTCATATTAAGACTGCAATCTAAAAAACAAATTTACCACAGCACAAGCTGCTCCAAGAATATAGCAGACGTGACACTTACCCATCTTGTAGAGCATACACATTATACAAAAAGAAGCGTATTTAAAGAAATTAGAGGGGGTTGTTTTTGAGAAAATCCTAATAAAATGAAAAATCAGGTTCAGGGGGTCTGAAAACGTGTATACCTGGTGAAAACTTGATTTCTAAAAATTGATATGAAAACAATAGGTAGGCCTACACTATCCTTCCCTGTATATTCACAACCGGCAAGAGAAAGTAAAAAAATAAAATTCTGTTCAAAAGATAAAATTGTAATATTAGGTTGATACAATAAATTTGTACAGGTATTTTTTTCTATAGTTTCAGGTGACGCTCCAATGCTGGATCCACTACAGAGATAACTTTAATTGCTAAGCCATTAGCTTAAGCAACTGAAAGTATAAAATGCCATGTACAATTCGAAAACAAAGAAAGAAATATTCTGCAAAAGATAATAGGACCCTAGAAGGGCGGACAATCTGTGACGGATAACAAACTTAGACCGAATGAACAACCTAATCCTAAAATAGAAAAAATTATTTAGATAGAAAAGACTGAGTTTCTTACGATACGAAACCAGATAGATAAACTAGAAAGATCCTAAAATTTAATGAAAACTGGTACTGCAGACTCAAACCAGTTCCACGAGGTAGGTACAACATAACCACTGAAATGTTACTACTAAATACTATAATTTATCCCACAGAACCGTGCAGCAGATATAAACAGACTACGAGTTGAAAGTCAGAAAAAAGGATGCTTAATCATGTTTCCCTCTAGCAACACCTTTAGTCAAAGCAACTGACGACAGACCAGTTTTATAATAGATGTTTTATAATATGCCTACTGGATGGATTCTTTCAACTGGTACTGCCATATTTTGTATTTAGGATATGTTTCAATTAGTATATAGCAAGTTTCATCTGATAAGCAAAGAACATTTTTTGTAACTCGAATGGATCGCGCTTAGTTCAATCACAATTTTAATACGTTTATGTTTTGACGAGCTGCACGGTTTCATGGGATAGAGTATAGATCCAAATTGAGGAAAACAATTTTGGTGAACTTAAGGAATTCCAAGAAAATACACGGGATCAACTTAGTAACAATGAACGTAAAACAACAGTGCACTTAGCAGATAATAATAAAAAAAACTATTGGGAAAGTAAAAATAACAAGAATTCATTGATTTACAAAAAAGGTCATAAACAGGCCGATAGACAACCTTTTATTGTTTTGCACATTGCTAATGCAGACAATGAATGGTGTACAGATGAAAATGAGTGATAAATAAATTCCTTGTCAGATCTGACAGGGAATTGAATTCGAGACCTCTATAACAGAAGCCAGTTGCGCTGACCACTACGCCAACGGGCCAGCCATAGATGATCTGTTGTATTTTAAAAATCATATAAAGAATAAAATTGATATTAGTCATTACATTTACCCGTGAATAAAAGTGAAGTATGTAGTAAGTATACACTAATAGGTAACTAGCTGATTTAAGGGGAGCACTATACCTCGAAAATCGAAAAAATCGATTTTTCTAATTTTGACCCATTGCCTTCTGTATCTTCTTTTGTGTAATTACATATAAAAATCATAACTGTACGATTGAAATTACGGAAGCTATGCAGATTTTTGTTAAGTAATGTTTTGACCACAATTTCTTTTAATTGAGTTAATCTGTGGAAACAATTTTATGAGTTGCGATATTTAAAGAATACAGAAACCTGAGAAGTCCATGGTGACATCAAAGTGTGTCAAAAGAAGCAAGACAAGAGAAAAACACAGGAAATTATTTGAGGATAAAGAACAGTCTGGTGAGGATCAATATTATGGTGCAGCCCGATATTAGGATAAGTAAAACTTTACAGCTAATTTCCCGCAAATTTACTTTTTTCCATGAAGGTACAGTTTTCTCAAAAACTATTTGACTTTGAAGGTTGAAATTTTTTGAGCATGTTTCCCAGTATAATTGTGGCATATGGTACTAGAATCATTGCAGTATTATTACTAAGTTCTAAATAAAATACAAAATCATACAAAAAAATAATTAAATTATTTTTGCATTTTTCAGAAAATATTCTCGAAATGGTATCGCTAGCTCTATATTAATAATTCTAGTACCAGAGCTTAAAAAGATGTCATAGAAAAGGCACAAGAAAATTAAAGCCCTAATTCTTAACGGTTTCTTAGAAACGTGTACCTAAAATGAGGTCAATTTAACACGGGTTAGATAGGAGGTATGGTGCTCCCCTTAATCTCATTATAATAGAATCAAAATGAACGGGGTTTCCGCATGGAAAACACGCACGTGACACATGTTATAATGTTATACTTATCACATGTTACTATCATATGAAACAATTAAAATTTAATTTAATTATATGTGTCCTGGTTTGCTCATAACGGGGAGGTAGAGTGTTAAATTGCACTTGATCTGTTAGTTCCAGGGCTACAAAAAATAGTTGATTCGTACCAAATAGTCAGCCAATTATATGACCGAACTATTTAAGAACAGAAGAGGTAGAGGTGTGAAAGACACTAGTCACAGTTATCTCCTCTGAGAGCAATGAATTTCACTATACAGCCAGACCCTGGGATGAATGAAGTGAAATTGTCATTTTCAGGGTGGAAAGTGGGTACTTTTCGGAGGACCTGGCATGCTGATAAGCATAATATTTCAACTCAGTGAGGAAGACAATAGTAGACCACTTCACTCCTCGTTTTTACTTAGTAAAACCTCTAAAGGTTCAAACCAGCCTTTCGGCTGTTGACCTAAACAGCAGTGATTACCTGGTAAAAATGTAGTACCTACAATCTCATCCAAATCACTTACGTGACAAATTTTTAAGAAATAAATCAATCATGCAAAAATTTAACCCTCAATTTGGGATCCACGATTACCTGTATTTTAATATTTTTACGAGAATTTATTTAAATGCAGTGATAAAGAAACTGTAAAAAGTATTCGAAATATAGAATTATACATTTTATAAGTCGAATTATTTAATAGAAAAATTAATAAACGGAATTAATAATAACATAATTAAGTTAATAAGAAAATATTTTATGCAGTACTTTAATTTTAAACAAAATATTTTACGGGATAATAATATTTAAATTAAAATTACGTATAAATGAATAATTGTGATGTTTAAATTGAAAACTTTAAAATTTAAATACCAAACACATGTTATTTTAAACTTAAGAAATTAATAATTAATTACAGTACAACTGGTTAAAAAACTCACCTGTCCTTCAACACCTCTGTGTGTTATATTTCCTTGCCAAAACTTCCGTGAAAATCCTTTAACAAATCCTGTATGAGCCTGGTCGAATTCAAAACCGGGATTCCAACAAAGAGACCCGTAACCGAAAACCCAAAGTGCCGAATCCATTTCGATTTGTTTATTTAATAATAATTTCAATAGAAAAAATTTAAAAAACGTTAAAGGATAAAATTTAGCACGAAACGGAGGAAGTTCTAGCCGGTTAACAACTGTCAAATGATTACGTGTGCTAGGTTCTGTTGTTAACTGAATTGTGGATCGTTACAATCTGCGTGCGTGGCGCGCCCTGCCAATCATAGATAACGGCGGGAACATTTACGTCGCTCCATTGGCTCAACTGTTTGAACGGAATCTAGCTGATGCAATACTCGACTCTGGTTTCTACTATCGCATGCTCTCTGTTATTTTCCTTCACTACGGTCGTGTTATTTCTTTCATTCATTCCGTCTCGTTTCAACTGTCCTTCTTTATCATTGTTTCATTTTCTTTCTCTCTCATTGCGAACTGCACTATATTTGTTCTTTCTCTTTCATCCTCATAAAACGTTCCTCTTTTATTGCCATGGCAATATTAAATGAAAAGGATGCACACTACCTGCAATTTATTATACTTCAAGGTCAGTCCAACTGACCTGTTTTTAATTAACAGGGCGTTGATTATCCGAATATCAGTCATCCGAACCAACCTGGAGAAAATACATATTTACTCACACAGAGGCCTTTTCTGCCCTATAAACTGCAGTTCTCTGGTGCGAAGACACAGCCTGATGAATTTAGGGCTGCTGAAGCTTTGTTACTAAAAAGAATTACTACGTACTGGAATTATTGTTTATCTTTTCAATTTTACAAAATGGCAATATTGAAAATTTAAAATGATAAAATGTAAATAAAATACGGCTGCTAACAACATGCGGTATTCCCAAGTGGTCACCCATCTAAGTACTAACAGCATCCGACGTTGCTTAACTTCAGTGATCAAACGAGAACTGGTGTATTCAACGTGGTATGGCCGTTGGCTAGAATAATGATTTTGCAGTTAACAGACACTAAAATCCATTTTTTAGGACGTCTTACAGGCGTTACTGAGCCCTGAAATGTGCAAAAATAATTTTAAATACCCCCCTTACTTTACATTACGTACTAGTTTTTTCTAATTTAAGTGTAGTTGTCCAATATTTGGAAACTAAAAGCAGGTTTTAAATTAATAATATGTGGAATTGCTAATTTTTAGAAAAAATGATAATGATAGCAGAAAAAAACCTCTAATAGAGTGCCACCGTGTCCCGCAGCGGTTAGCGTGCTACGCTGAAAAGCAGAGGTTTCCGGGTTGGATTCCCGGCTAGATCTGGAAATTTATTGTACGTTCAAAACCTAAATAGTCGCTAATAACAAAGATGTTACGACTTAAATGAGATTCGCCAGCCGTTGAATTTTATTGACAACACTCGGTCACATCACACGAATTAGTTAGTAACAGTTAAAAAATGTCTCTTAGGCCGCCTCCGTAGCGTATTGGTTAGTGCATTGGTCCCGGGTTCAATACCCGGGAGAGGTCTGGACATTTTCATGTGTCAAATTCCACAGCAAATGTTACATAATCCACCGTTGTCGCTATAACCAAACAGTTGATGCGACTTTTAAAAAAAACTAATTTAAAAAAATTTCTCCACAAATAATTTTAAATTCAGAAAAATAAAATTTTTATTTAAAATGCCGGCCGCATTGGCGCAGTTGGTAACGTGCTCGCTTCTTATCATGCGGTTCTGGGTTCGAATTCCACTCAGGCACGGCATAATTTCATACGATACAAAAAATCATTTCATCCTCCATTGAACAATAGTTACACCCCAACGTCGTCGCTAATGACCGTTGTAGTTGATGCGACGTTAAATAAATTAAAAAAAAATTAAAAATAAATAATAATAATATTTTTAAACATAAAACTAAAGCGATAAAAAAAAGATGCCAACAACATGCGGTATTCCCAAGCGGTCACCCATCCAAGTACTAACCGCACCCGATGTTGCTTAACTTCGGTGATCGGACGAGAACCGGTGTATTCAACATGGTATGGCCGTTGGCGACCATCATTGATGCGAAGTACCTACACAACTTCACAACAAACTTCGTACAAATGTTCAACCGTGTTTATCTATGTTGTAGGCTAAAAGTTACAAATGAATTTATAATACTGTACTGTAATTTAATTTTTATTATTACTGTAAATTTGCTGAAACAATAGAGGTACTGCACATATTTTAATTTTTTTTTTAGTCTAAAATATTATTAAAAAAATACGTTCCTGTATCCAGCATTTAGCCTATGTTACTACAGTTTAATTTCCATGTATTTACTTATAGTAAATAAAAGTATTAACAAAAGAAATAATACGTATATAAACTCGCATAAAACAGCTCGATTAGTGGCAATTACCAGTGAGTTTTGGATGAATTTTAATTTTTCTAGATGTAGCTGGGAATCAATCACGGGATCGTACGCTTTCTAGCCTAACGGTTGGTCGTCTTTAATTAACTAACTACTGAAAATTACAATAAATATAAACTAACTGAAATTAATTTTATTACAATTATTTATATGGTTATTACAAAAAAACTGAATTAAATGGGTGAAAAAATTGTGGATGCCAACAAAATGAAGTCACCAACAACGATCGTATCTAAATAATTCGTATAATACCTATCTAAATAATACGTTAATAATACGTATTAAAATAATTCAGTACTCCACGTTACCTAACTTTATTTATTTTTCGCCGTCAAACGTATGGTCCACACAACTATCAAGCGTTTTATTTGGTATCTTCTTTTTTCAGGAGTTTAATCTCTTAAACTGTTAGCTCTTCTCTTCATGGGCGGATTTACGGGGGTACTAGGGGGTGCGCTGCACCCCAAGATTTTTGGGATGATAATAAATTTAGTATTTAGTATCCAAATACTTCTTACCTTCGTGTGAGCTCGCACCCCCAGATATCAAGATCTAAATCCGCCCATGCTTCTCTTGTCAGTACATTTTCGGTATATATCTGTAATTATGTACCTACTTAAAACTTTTATAAATGTAAGGGACTGGCCGGGTGAAATAACTACACAGGTTATCAACTAATATTATGTTTAATTAAACAACTAATTACATTGCTAATACTTAATTGTTTACCTACTGATCTTATTACTAGCCTATAACTACCCCTTAAACCTACGTTGGTTGGCCGGTCCCCGCCTATACCAGCCCAAACTGCCTTCGCCCTCAGTTCGGGGCTTTCCCGAACTTTTGCAAGTCGGGTAGCGCTTCACGAACGGGCTCGGTATCTGTTGGAGCTGGCAGACCACGGAGAGGATCGTACAACCAACCACTAAATCTAATTTATACACTACTTTTAGCCTACGTGGTTTCTGTCCATTACCAAATTTGAACACTAAGTTATAATATATAATTGTATAGAATATAGTACCTCGATATGGTCCTGTCCACCGGTCTTTAATTACGCACTACACACTTAATCTAAACCTTAACACTAAAAAGTCACACACCCGTACACACGATTGTTCTAAACACTACTCGACTAACTAACTGTTCACCCACTTTACCGCCCAACGCTTGTCCACACCCGTACTATGCAACTGTCCGTTCCTCACTGCCCTCTCCGTAGGCCTACTACACACCTGCAAGGGTTGAATAGCAGACCCGTTATATCATTGTTCTCTTTTTGCCTGCTATCAACCCTCACACTCACATTCCACAGAGTTCACTTACCCGCCCACTCCTCACTTCGCTTATATCCTAAAAGTAAACCTATTTTAACTATAACTAACCTAATGTACCGTATTAATCGGTACCTTACATAAATTTTTTTTTACGGTTTTAGACATGTTGTGTAAGGAAAAATATTTTGATGGCGCGGAGAACCCGGATACATTATGTTTTACATAAAAACCTAATACATATTGGAGTATCATTTGAAGCAATTTTAGGATAATGAAGAAAATATATTAGTAAAAACAATAGTGGCATAATTACAGATTTACTAGTTTTTCTTTTCACCTATTCAAAAATTATTTACTTTTACACTGTTTTCGGTACAGCTTTCTCTGTAATATTGAACTTAAAGCACTAATTCATTTTCTTTGATGAAACTGTCTTGAACCTTTTTCAGCTCGAGAGTTGTGAAAGAATCTGCTTCATCTAAATTTATCTAAACATGTATTTAAATTTGTTAAGGAAACCTTGATTGAATTGCACATTACCGTATCTAAATAATATTTTTCAGCAGGAATAATAAATTACGCTGTTCAATTCCATATACAGTACCTATAGAAAAAATCATATGGTCTTGGGTTCGAATCCTATTTAGGCACGCCATAATTTCATACGTTACAAAATATAATTTCATCCTTCATCGTCTGCATTAGCAGTAATTGCAGAACAGTCAGACGTTAAACCAAAGATAAAAATACAAAAAAATATTATGTCAAATATTAATAAAAAAGCCAACAACATCACGCAGCATTCCCAAGCGGTCACCCATCCAAGTACTATCCGCACCCAAGGTTACCTTAACTTCGGTGATCAGCCGAGAACCGGTGTATTCATTCGTGTGGCCGTTGGCGAAAGCTGGTGTTTTCAATAACGTACCCCATATCCCATATCTCATATCCCGTTTCCCATATCTCATTGTTTTTTGTTTTGCATATAAAAAGTCTGATTCATTTAAATATTGCCGAAAATCTGTTATTTGACAACATCAGTTACGCAAAAGTTACGACAGAAATGAGACTGAACTGACCGTGTAAAAGGGGGCTTACACGTTCAGTTCAGTTTTCGTATCGGTTTCCGTTTCAGATTCTATGTCAATTAAAACATGATGCGTGTAAATGAAAACTGAAGGTTTTAACTGAAATAAGAGCTGGTTTTCGATCCATCAAGCCACTTGTCAGTTGCCAGTATCAGTTCAGTTTGTTGATCAAACAGCCGTCTGTAAAGAAGCTTCAATTTATTACTCATTTTTGTCGTAACATTGTCAGTATTTGATGTCAAAATAACGACGTAAGTATTTGTGACTGATTCCATTAAATTATATCGTAGTTTGCCGTCTGTAGAATAAGAAGAACTGAAGTTACATAATACATTCAAACGAGAAGATGCATATAATAAGTTGGTAATCAGGTATAAAGAATTTATGACCATCAGCTACGAAAAAATGATGCTAGCAACGAGGATTGGGTTTTTTATACCATCTTTACTTCTATTTGATTTATTGGTTTGTTAATGCTGACAGCCCAATTGCAATAAGCAGATTATCATCCATTCCTGAACTGAAAAGAGTATAATAGAAGCGTTTTGTTAATTGAACTGAAACAGTAACTGATATGAGAACTGAACTGACCGTGTAAAAAAGAGCTTAAAAAGCTTAAAGGGTTTTGTTATGACGGGAGTTCATTACACATTATACATCTATGGTTGCAGAAGTAGGCTTGCCGCAAGGTTTTTATAGAGAAAAACCTGCCGTACAACACTGCTTGTGGACACATGACAGATAAGATCCGACAATTTTACCAACCAGGAGGCAGCCTATTCGTGGTTGGTTACATCAACCACGTGACTTTTCATGCGTGATTCGAGCACGTGGCAGTGCTATGGCGGTTGTGCTGTTCAGAGTTCTTCGTTACCTGCAACTTCGTCGCATGTTAAGAAATAATACGATACTGGCGTATCTGGGTAGTTACTGTTAGTGGAATGCTATGAGAAACTGTCTTCGGCGGATTTGTTGTGGTAATTTGATCTTTGATAGGTAGTATGACTGACTTCTATTGTTACTGTATTGTTTTCTATGCTAGTTTTAATGCTGTAAGCGTTTCTGTGCTTGGGATGTCATGACAAGATCTTGGAAGAGTTAGTTTTGTGCTAATGTATTCATGAAAACTTGTATAGTTTACGATCGTTTCAAAGAAGATTACCAATTTTTAAAAACAATACATTTTGTATGGAATATTTTCGTTAATGAGAAGCGGCGCGTGAGATAGTGCATTATAATATTACTTACATTGTAAATCAGCAACAGGCTGTATAATGGGTGTTTTTCCTATTGAATTATTATTCAAATCTATTTACTTTAATAGACAAGGAGTTGCTTTAGAATCTAATGACATGTCTAGCTACTGATATGTCCTATACTCCTCCTGGAGTCTCCTAGACGCAAAAAAATCCTCCCTCGTTCTATCTGCCCATGTTTCTATTGCTTAAGTCAGTATTAGCAGAAAGTATGTTTGTATGATGTTTTTGACAAAGCATAAGAACTTATTGATCCTAAACTAAGTTTCTTGCACCAAAAAATTTTGGAAACCAAAATTGATTTCTACACTTTTATTTAACTCTTTTTTCCAATTTTCCATCTGATAACAAAACGGTTCCTAGGCGTGTGAATTCTTTAACCTTCTCCAGCACCTTACCACTTGACATTATTATTAGTGTAAATCATTAATTAGTATTAGAATTTCACGATAAACCAAATCCGAAGATAGTCTTTGCAGTGTCTATCTCACTCAAACATGACCATCCTCTCTCCTGCTAGCATCCTAACTATCTCAGGTTTTCTTGCATATTTAATCCCTGGGGTCAATTGGCCAATACATGAGTTTAGTATGGCGATATACGGCACTAGGAAGAAATTCCTGAAATGCTAAGCAATATGCAATTGAACAATAACCTTTTAGAAACTAGTTAAAATCTACTTAACGTATTAAATATATTTAGTTGATCTTTCACAATCTAACTCATTTTAAACAATTTTAGTCATCTGTCCTTAAAGAAATGTCATGGGATGTCATGACATCCCATGACATGTTTGCTTGCTTTAGTTTGATTTCCCAGTTTTTATAATGGAATTAGAATATTTCATACTGTAACCAATGCTTCGCAGTATCTATCAGAAGTGTATAGCCAAAGTTCTATTTTTATCCTGTATATACTTTTGTGAAATAGTGTTACAGAATGTTGAATATTGTTCCGAACCGTTGTGCTTCGTGGTCCAATTCAGCTTTCAGCTTCTTTAATTATGGATGGCATAACTTTTATCTTTTTTCACGATATTAAGGAATGTTTTCCAATGTTCTTCTCATGATGTTAAACCAGAAAACCTAACCATTTTGTTCTGTTGATAATGCGTTGTGTAGTATCTGTCACAAGGTTGTTCCCAAAGTCTTCTTCTGATTTCCTCGCGTGTGAGTTACTAGATAAGCATTTAGTTGTAAATCATCTTGTGTAGTAAGCTTCTGTGGAATAGTTTTTCTGATAGAATGTTGAATATTGTTTGCTAACTGTTGTGCTTTGTGGTCCAATCCGGTTTTCAGATTTTTAGTTTTGGATGGCATAACCTTTATCTTTATTCATGATCTAAGGAATGTTCTCCAATGTTCTTCTCATAATGTTAAGCCAAACAACCTAACCACTCTGATCTGTTGATGTAGTAATGCTTTGTGTAGTATCTACCACAAGGTTGTTCCCAAAGTCTTCTTCTGATTTCCTCGAGTGCGAGTTACTAGATTAGCATTTACTCGTAAATCTTCTTGTGTGGAATAGGCTTCTGTGGAATAGTTTTTCCTCTAGAATGTTGATTTTTTTTTAACGTTCGAGTCTTCTGCAATTACTGCTAATGCAGACGGTGAAGGATGAAATGAGTTTTTTGTAACGTATGAAAATAAGCCATGCCTGAATGGAATTCAAACCCAAGACTGCATGATGAGAGGCGAGCACGTTACCAACTACACCAATGCAGCTGGCATAGAATGTTGAATAATGTTTACTGACCTTTGTGCGTCGTGCTCCAATCCAGCTTTTAGCTTTGTTAGTTATGGATGGAATAACTTTTATCTTTATTCATGATCTTAAGTAATGTTCTCCAATGTTCTTCTCATGAGTTAAAGCCAAAAAACCTAACCATTCTGATCCGTTGATTTAGTAATGCTTTATGTAGTATCTATCACGAGGTTGTTCCCAAAGTCTTCTGATTTTCTCGTGTGTGAGTGACTAGATTAGCATTTACTTGTAAATCTTCTCGTGTGGTAGGTTTCTGTGCAATAGTTTTTCCTATAGAATGTTGAATAATGTTAGTCAATCTTTTTGCATTGTCCCATTCTGTGGGGTTAGGTAATGATGGCATTATTTGTGTTCTGTTTTTCATTATTATATTACTGGAGTGCTAACAGGATTTTGTTCTGAATATTGATGATTTAACATGTATACATCTGAGACTCTATTTACAAGTTTGTTTATTCCAATGTTAATATTTGTTGGTGTTATTACATTAGTGTTAGCCATTAAAAGTAGTAGACATACAAATGTCTTCTTTTTCACGTTTTTTATTGTGTAAGTGTGGAGGGCATATCCCTACTTACCCAGTTTTTTTTTTTAAATCTCAGGTCCTCAGCTGTTGTAGTGAATACTTCAGTGAAGTTATCATGGTACTTCACAAAGCACTTATTTATTGTAACAGTCATGATCCTTTTTCACAAATGAAACATGGTCTGAAATTCCACCATGCATTACTAATGGCGGTGGTTTCTTATATTTCTCAGACTGCTCTTTGGAATGACCAGCTACACTGATATTGTCATCAACCACTTCAGAATCTGATATTTCTTCTTTATCATTAATTAATGGAGCATAACAGTTCTGCGTTGTGCAGAACTCTAATAGTATCGGTTTCTAATCTACATTTTCATTTTCCATTTGTACGATGGAAAAAACTAATCGTTCATTTTACAGTAATGGTTCTCATTTTGGGAACATTGGTTTAGGTTAGGATCCTCAGAAATACATTTCAAATAAAGTCAGTTAAATAATAAACACACCCAGCCATATAGTAGAACTCTTATTCACCACCACTTAATAAGCATTTATGTCTACTGGAAAACTCATTTCTTGGATTATTATATACAGAAATTATCTTAATGTTATTAACTAACCTAACACACAAACATATTCTAGAGATAAAACTTTATACACCTTAATTTATTTACATGATGCACTGTCATTGAAGAATATAGCAACACTGCCTGCATTGTCATCTCTATCTCAAGCGTAACTCTTTCAGCATATAGTTTACCATCGTGATGTCAGTCGTACATTTGTACAAACTCAATAACTTTACTTGTTCTGATTTTTTAAGTATTTGCATTCCAACTAGCAATGCTTTTGTATTCCATGTCAAATTTTTCTGCCATTTGGAATAACACTTTTCCATTACTTGGAGACCATTTTCATATTCTTCTAGTTGTATTGTAAGCTCTTTCATTACTTGTAGGAAATTATAAATATTAGGTACGTATTTTTTAAATTTTATTAATATCTTTCATTAACTCTACTATATTTATTAAATCACTTTCATTAGTTTTACATGTTTCTTCGTTGAATACTTGTTTGTTGGGAATTTACCTGATTAGTCGAATGTTTGCCGTGCTGTTGTAATGGAGGGTCTGTTGTGTCTAGTTACCTCTTTTATCGTTGGGAATGATTGTTTGTCTTGTAATTGTAGACGGGTTTTTCTTCTAGTTTCTTCAACTTGTTTTAACTTGGCAGTTTCTTTCTGGTGTCGTGTTAGGTGTGTCAGTGTTTTTATGTACTCCTTGCATTTTGTCACATTGGCAGGATGTCCACCACCACAATTCACAAATTTTGCAGAATTTTACTTACCTTTGTTGCAATTTTGTATCAAGTGTTTCTCAGCACACTTGACAATTTGGTTCTGCAAAGCAATTTGCTGTCGCATGACCCCATTCTTGACACTGATGACATTGGTTTATAATGCTCCCAGACTATTTTGGTGTAATCCAAAAATTTGAGTTGGTGTCTTGGGTTATTAATCTGAATATTGCTGGTAAATGTGATCATGTAAACTGACATTTTGGTTTTCCTCATTTTAGTTATGCTTACTGGATGGTACCCAACACACTTGACAATTTGGTTCTGCAAAGCAATTTGCTGTCGCATGACCCCATTCTTGACACCGATGACATTGGTTTATAATGCTCCCAGACTATTTTGGTGTAATCCAAAAATTTGAGTTGGTGTCTTAGGTTATTAATCTGAATATTGCTGGTAAATGTGATCATGTAAACTGACCTTTTGGTTTTTCTCATTTTAGTTATGCTTAATGGATGGTACCCAAGTTCCGTTAATTCTTGTAAAATGTCTTCACTGTATTCATGTTGTCATGCAAACCTCTTACCACGAATGTTCTTCATTTTGCGCCCTTCAAGGTATATGTATGAAACGGAATGTTGATCGATTTCCATTTTTGTTTTAATAGCTTAAATTCCTCGTGGTTAGAGGCAAACACCTAAATGAAAGTGGTATGATATTTCACATAGGACTTTTCCTGTGTTAGTATTTTTATGTTCTCCATGATTGACTTGTGGTTACTTATGTTGCTGTGCATTACTAGAGACAGCGGTTTTATATATTAGGCCTACCACTATACTTGGAGGATATGTGGCATCGCCATCTTGACCTCCAGATTCATCGAACATATTTGCATCAGCTTCAGTAAGTGGGCACTGTAGCATTCGTTGTCTTAAGTGATACAGTGGCCTTCTGGTATTCCTGGTCTTGAAACTGCCTTTTCTTGAAAAGGCCTTTAAGCATTTCTCTTTAAAGTAATACAACGATGTTGTCTATTAAGCCCTATTGTTATGCTTATTTGTGTGATCCGTAGCATCGCTATCATGACTTGCTGATTTGATTCATTTTGGTGAATTTCCAGTTCTCCTTTAACACCTTCAATCTTGCCTGGGTAGAAACAATACCTCAGTAAAAGTACTATAATTTTTCCATAACTTTTTTCATTGAAATCACTTAAATTTTGTCTATGAAGGATTTGTGATACTGCAGTAAATCTCAGGGAGATGTGGTTTTTAATATTAATTTTATGGATAGTCGAGGATAACTAGTCGATTGAAAACAGTAGGATTTATAGTAATACAGTGGCGTTATAGTATTCTTCGTCTTAGTACTACAATTGCCTTTTAGCAGTTCTCTTCAAAGTAATACAGTAGTACTCTAGCATTCCTTATTGGTGGTTTTAAAGAATATATATTTCAATTTTCAATTAATTTTTAGCATTCTTGGTCTAAGCAAATTGGCCTTCTAGTATTCTTTATCATGCTAATAAAACGCTGGTAGATCATGGAGAGGATTATCCAAACACTAAAACCAGGTTGTAATTTATATAGCCATTATGTTTTTTTTTACCCATTGTGTGTTATTTACACTTTTCCTCTGGTCCTGATCACCAGTTGTAATTATGTAAGTGATAATATACAAAACACCGCTTGTCACTGATATCACTGATAAAGTAATTTCTTAATCCCTAATTTTTATTTAGTAGTACTAAGTTATCTTCAACTATTGTACAGAGGCATTATACACAAAGTGTGTGAGAAATCACCTGATTATGTTTTGCAAAGAATTTTAATGTGAGCTTAATAAGTGTGCTAAATGTGAAGAAGGGCATGCTGAAAACCCACTGAACTATACATCTATACACCTATCTGTACAGAGAGAGACAAAACACCAGTAAAAGTGATATTGAAACCATCTCAACAAAATTAGCAAGGCCATTACTTATTTTGTCAACAGGAGAAAGAACTCCTTAGTCTGCTATGAGTACATGCAATTTAGCAGCAGTGAATATTAATTGGTAATCAAAAATGAAGAACTGCGATTACTAACATAACCTTAAACATTGGTTCTATCTACAGTAGTGATCAGTGAAGTTAGGCTTTCTAAATTGATAAAAAGAAATAAAAACCTGACATAATATTTGTATATAACAACATGCATCACTAAGTTGCGATACATTTAATTGTTAAATGGCTTAATAGTCTATTTTTTTAGTTGGAACACAATTGGAAGAAATGTACAATTTTGTAATGTTACAAAAATATGATGATCCGCTAAATGAAACTTGATTCAGAACAAAAATGTAATGTAAGAAACTGGAGGAAATTCTGTTGGGTTAGCTGTGTCATTGATGAAAGTAATGTACAATTTTTCAGTAAACTACAATATTACAATATTTTGATAGTCTGTGTAATGTTGAAAAGCGGAAAATGAGGAAGGCAAGTAAACTACTTCACTCCTCGTTTTACTTAGTAAAGCCTCTAGAGATTCAAACTAGCCTTTCAACTGATAGACCTAAACAACCACAGCCATGTTTTACACTTTGTCTTCTAAGTTTATTCATAGTTCTATTAACAGCTTGGGTCATTTACATCTACCATGAGTTATTTATTTATCAATGGGTTTTAACAAGTAATAATTTCCAGATCGTAGCAAAAAATTGAACTCAGAACATTCTGCTTTGCCCTTTAAGGCACTCTAATCACTGTGCCATGGCAACCTTTACACAAATTTATTTATTAAAAATGATAAAAGATTAAACAACTAGTATTGACAAGCCAGTCATCCATCTGAGTCCTAATTGTGCTACAAATTATCAACTTCTGAGACCAAACATGAACTTTTTTTGTAACGAGATTCAATAATATGAGTTGCAAAATTACATAAAACATGAATAAATATGTTGTGCTTATAATAAAAAAAAAATAGGGTAGATGTACCAGTGATGACCACTTTAAAGTATTTTGTAAACTCAAGCTATAGTCTTCGGTTTATTCAATGCTTAGATAGTTGTGTAATTATTATTGAGTTAAATTCTTTGATACCAAATTTGCAAAACACATAGAAGGAAGTGGTAGGACGTATTATTGTGCTATAAAATAACTTGAAAATTTTTTCTATCAGTTATTCTTTATTTGAAACTATGTTGTTGTTAAGTCATAAGCCGAAAGGCTCGTTTAAACCTCTAGAGGCTTAAGTACATAAAACAAGGGTGATTTACAATTGTCTTTCTGACTGAGTGGAAAAGTATGCTTATCTGCATGCCAGACCTGAAAAGCCTCTTCTTTCCACCCTGCAAATAACACGTTCACTTTTTTCACCACAGGGTTTGGCTGTATAATGAATGAAATTTGTGACTCTCAGAGGAGATAACTCTAACTCGGGTTTTTACACTAGTGTTTTGAACACCTCTTCTGTTCTTAAATGCTTCAGTCAAATAATTGGCTAACCATGTGATAAGAGAAACAAAACTATATTTTAACCCTGGAACTAGCAGATTGAGTGCAAATAATTTAACACTCTACTTGTCTGTAATGTCCATATTAGTATTTAAGAAAAATGAAAATAGAATTTAAAAATGTGATGATGACAGTGATTGTGTTGATGGAGATGACTGATTATTGTAAACAAAAATTAGAAATTATCAGTTCAGTAGATCTCTGCTCCAAGAATGAGAGCTTTTTGTAACCGGGAATCGTTGTACTGACAGTCTTTGAACTAAAATATACAGTTCAAATTACTAAAGGTTTTTAAAACTTATGATGCAGTGATTTAACACTGGTTTTCGATGTATTAGTACTTTCACTGTACTATAAAACAACACTGTAGATTGACCTGGACTTAAACATTTTTACACTGTACTTCTTTATTTTTATCATAGTAAAATGTTGCACCTTGGTTTTGTTGTTGTAATGGTAAGTATTAGTGTATTACACTAGGATTAAAGTGGTTTACCGTTATTTACCTTACAGAATACAACTAATTAAAAACACACTATGCCTCCTAAAATGCATGTACTCACAAAAATTATCCAAGATGACATGATTTTTACTCTTCTTTTTATTTTTATGTTGTTGACATAATCAGCCAAAAGGCTGGTTTGAATTGCTTTAGGTAGTTTACTATTGCCTTCTCATTGACTGGAAAAAAGTATGCTTATCAGCATGTCGGCCCTCTAAAAACATCTATTTTCCACACTGCAGACTAAGGAAACTAACTGGGGATGGATGAATAAAAAAGAAATGTTTGTTGTTTAAGTCATCAGCTGAAAGGCTGGTTTGAACCTTCAGAGTCTTTACTAAGTAAAACGAGGAGTGCGTTGATTTACAATTTAATCATTCATTTCAGAAAGCCCATAAGTCAAAATTTTACATTTTTTTCTGTAGTGTTTTTAGGATTAACTGAATGTAAACACACTATCCCTACAAAAATCACATAAGTCTGGCTTTCCTTTAGTAGTAATATAATACTTAGAAAAGGCTAAGTGATATAAAGTGCTTCCTTCTAATTAAAAAATGGAAGTGGATGATTTTTGAAGCTTAAGTTCATCTCATTGGGTCATGGGGTTGCTTAGTGTTTTGAATTGACAGATTGCAACGAACATCAGGGATAAAAAAATCTAATCAAAACACTATTCTGAGATTATGGAATATTTTAGTGCAGAAAATATTTGTTATGTAATGAAGGCCAACTAATTATAACTGTTGGGCCAAAGTAAGGATATTATCATTAGGATATGCACTCTTCAATGAAATAATTTTCATAAAATTGAAAGGCCACACCGATTTCATGCAAAAATTAAGGTCGCACCTATTATATTACATGCGGATCGTTTATGTACATGTGGGATAGGATTTATGTAGGCGATACTATGCAATGTATACTACAGTATTTAATCCCACACTTAACTATTCAAATACAGTACCACTAAATATTCTATTTTTATTTAAATAGCCGTTGTAAATAAATAAATACAATATAAGTGAGGTAATTTGAATAAAATTGTATTATTTAAATAAATGTTACATACATCTGAAAGTTTTACGAAGATATCTTTCAACACATTCTTTGGAATGCCTCTAGCATATTGTAAATTTTATTTATTGCATGGTGTAAATATGTGTATACTTTGTACAAACTAAATTGGCACATGTCTGCAAGGATACACAGTTTGATGCAATATGACCAATAAAAAAACAAATTATTTATTAACTGTAATAGAAATCCTTAGGTCATTCCTTAAAATCTCGCCAAAAGCGGGTTCTTATTACTATCATGTACAGTATGTGGGATTTTTATCATGATAGTTTCTGAACCACAGCTGCATTGGTCTAGTAGTAAAGTCGTCGCCGCGAATCAGCTATTTAACAGCTGATTTTCAAAGAAGGTCCATGGTTTGAAACCTATAATAGAAATGCTGGTAGTTATAAGGTATGTGCATTCGTGCACTTTCATTTTCAACATCTGTCAACGCCTTATTGGATGCAATAAGACGCATGGCATTCACCTGTCCACACCATGTCTCACTTCTGTTGTGTTTTCAAGATGATTGAAGATGATTATATTCTGTTTGGAAAAATCAGTGCGGCATATTTAGTGATTAAACAAGTAAATAAACGTATGAAATCGAGGTTTACCTTTTTTTGGTTTAACGTCCGACTGTTCTGCAATTACGGTACTGCTAATGCTGAAGGTGACGGATGAAATGATTTTTTTGTTAAGTATGAAATTATGCCATGCCTGAATGGGATTCGAACCCACGATCGCATGATGAGAGGCGAGCACGTTACTAACTACGCCAATAAGGCCGGCAACCAAGGTTTACCTACTGTTGTAAAAATGCTTGGTTCAGTTCAAGAATAATTTTCCTATCTTTACGTGGAATTAAAATGGTTACTGTTTTTAAAAAATGGCCGGCTCATTAAAACGGAACATCAGACTTCACTTTTAAAATATTCATATAGAAAAAGTATTCTGATCTTCATCATACTTAAACGCCGATTTTTTATATTAAGCCTGGACGGAATAACAGACGTTTAAAAAGTACATTAACAGAATACCGGCTGAAAACCGAGTACTTTTTATGCGTAAATTGCTGTATCTGCGACTAATTTCCAAATGAAATAATCTAAAGTCAAACCAATGAACGCAGAAAACAGGCTTTAATTTGTTGTAGCATTCAAAATTTTCCGTTTGGTTGTTTTTGAGAAAGAGTTCGTCAAACACGACAGACTTCTTTCATGGCGCGCACTGTAAAACCCAAATTGAACGTTTAAACGTACAAAAATCCAGTGGACTTCTTGCGGTGCGCTATGAAAATCTGCTACTCTGACTGATCTCGGGCATACTTGACGCATGTGTCACTTGCGTTTAGGCATGCGCTTAGCGCAACTGAACCGCACGTATGTGGTCATAGCAATACTTTTATACGGATTTGAATAATATTAGACAGTGGTTACCAGTACTTTGATGGTTGAGGTATAATAAACGATACCTGGCAGGAAATAATATGTAATATACCTATATGTATATAGGCTATAAGAGTCTGCATGTGTTTAAGTCATCAGCGGAGAAAGGCTGGTTTGAACCTCTAGAGGCTTTACTAAGTAAAATAAAGCGTGAAGTGGTTTACCTTTGCCTTCCTCAGTGAGTGGTGAAGTATGATTATCATCATTCCGAGCCCTCTGAAAAGCATCTACTTTCCACCCTGAAAATGGCACCTTCACTTCTTTTACCACAGGGTCTGGCTGAATAATAATGAAATTCATTACTCTCAGAGGAAATAACTCTGACTAGTTTTTTTTATACTTCTACCTCTTCTGTTCTTAATTGCTTCATTCAAATAATTGGCTGAACATGTGATGAGAAACAGAACTATTTTTTAGCCCTGGAACACGCAGATCGAGTGCAATTAATTAAACACTCCACCTGCCTGTTATACTGAATAGTTTCATCATACGATGGAAAATCCATAGAGACTTAAATTCATTTTTATTGTTCGTATTAATCAATATTTTTTTAGTTTAAATTTCCCCATGTATACTCTTAAATGGCTTATGCAATACTTTAAAAGTCCATCGAAATTTTGCGTCCTCATTTCTTACTTACAGTACACAGATAAACTTAGTCGTTTTTTAAGAATGTAATCTAAGAAAATTAAGACAAAAGATGATGTTTTCTAAAGTAGTTTGTGTTATAAATTGCATCATAGTTGATGTAATTTGACGGATAATTAAAACTAGTATGACAGTCAAGATATTTCATAAAAATTTCTCTTGTACAGAATTTTATTAATGATTATGAATGTACTGTATTAAAATCCGTACTTTGACCTTTAATAATAATAGTACTTGTATTTTTCGTACTATCATACTATAACAAATTGTTCATTGATAAAAGTTCACTATTTAAGGCTTATACTATATTGTAAATGTGTTACGGTATAGTATTTTAATTCAAGGTCATATAACGTTACGTAGTTCTTATTAGGCGTACTAACGATTACTTAAGTTATACAGTTATGCAATGATATTTTAATATAGTCTTGGGTCGGAACATGTTTTTCTGTTCTTGGTACAACTCATGACGAGTACTGAACAATACCTGTTACAAATTACTTGATACTTCTTGTGTCTAGTACAGAGAGATAAGTACAGTTCTTGGTTTTAATGGTAGCACTGACCTTGAGTACACCACGATTGAGTGGGTGGCAGTGCGGGGTCATTATCGTACATTTCTAAAAACATTGTACTCATTATATTTATTTAATAGACGTGTAAGTTATCTATTTCGCTAAAAAACTTTAAAAACTTAAAATTTAAATGGTAGTTGTACATAATCCTATATATATCTTTCACGAAATGTTATTTTCAATTCCGAATTTCCGTAGTGAGTATATTACCAACGCGGATGATGATTTTAGTTAGATTGTAGTAAAAGCTAGGCTCGGCCGTGCGAGAGACACCGTTTACTTCACGAATTGTACAAGATTATTACTCACTTTACTCGGTTCAATCAGTGCTCTTGAATAGGCCAGTCGTAAAAGAGCAGTAATTTGGATATGGTGCGAATGACTATAACTGCTTCGCACGATAATGAGCTTCAACGTCACTTAATATTAACAGCTCCTCCTCATCCCTCGTCAATTAGATTGTTATCTACAAGTGTTGTCATATTGTCGTGCGACAGATGAAATAATACCGAGCGTCTGTCTTGTTATGCAGTGCGCGTGGGTGTAGTATGGGATGCGGCAATACTGCAGCTGGCTACAGAGACTTTGAAGCTGATTGTCGTGTGACTCAGGTTATAGTAGGAGCACTAATCCTACTCCTAATACATGAAAAATCAGGGACGGATTGGCCCGCCGACCAACTGGCCGGTGTGCCCTCCTGTCGAACACACAATTGTGCCTCCACAGACTTAAACGGGAGAAAATAAACTTTTTCTAAACTAAAGATAATCAAGATAAGACTGTATAACCATGTCCAGTGTAAACTGAGAGTCCTTCCTGATCATGCAGTCAGAGAAAATCGTTACCGCCGCGAGTCAGCTGTATTACAGCTGATTTTAGGAGACGAAGATACTTGGTTAAAATACTAGTAAAAGTAGTTACTTTTTATACTGATTTAAAAACTTGACTAGACATGTACAATGAAAACTTGGAGTCCTTCCTGATCATGCAGTCAGAGAAAAAAATTACTGACTGCTCTGGACAATCAATTCAGTAATTAATGACCCACCGGGTTGATCTAGTGGTGAAGTCGTCGCCCCCGCGAGTCAGCTGTTTGACAGCTGATTTTAGAAGATGAAGGTACTTGATTAAAATACTACTATAGTAGTAAGTAGTAGTAGTAAAGGAAGTTGCTGCTATAGGCGAAGTATTTGAATTATGGAGCTTTCGACCGCGTACAAGCCGGTTATAATATATAACAAATTCGGTCTTCTAATCGCTTCTGAATCATACATGTTTTCTTTGCCTGTTGGTTAAACATACCTACTTTTTGACTTCTAATGACATTTTTAAATAGAGTAAATGTTTCTAGTTAGTTTTTATTAAGTTTATTAAATGACTCCATGTAAGGAAGTTGTTCATTGGACCGGCCCATGATGTAGTGGTCAGCATAACCTGGCTTCTATACCTGAGTACCGGGTTCAATTCCTGGTCGGGTCTGACATTTTTCATCACTCATTTTCATTTAGACTATCATCTTTCTTATCGTCTGTATTAGCAGTAGGCTAACTGTAAAACTGTCGGACTTAAAATAAAAAACAAAATACTCATGTACCACATCTCCTGTCTACTCACATCTCTCCTGTATTTCTGTATAAGACATAAATGTTAGACTAATATTATTATTAATAAAAGTCCGTTGGGTTTCCAGTTAAAAAAATCAAGTCTCTCAGAACCAAAATATTAGCTTATGAGTTCACAAAATTAGATTCTGTGTTTCGCCTACAGATGTTAAAGGGTGATTTTTGTACTTCCGCTTTAAACTTTATGATTTCTCCGTACACTTTTACAATAATAGAAAAAAATAGATAAAGAGGTATCACTGTTCTTGAAACTTTTAAAAAAGAAATTCATTACTAACTTCTTTTTACTTCAAAGAAAACTGCAAAAAAGTTGTTAAATGTAGTTTGTTCAACACTTTCAAAGTTATGAAATTCATAGTTCCTGTACAAAAAAAAGTTGAAGAGTTTAAAGAACACTGTAGATAGTACTGGAACATGATATATTACCAGTAACGGCTTCAAAGGGGGGGGGGTCATCAATACGAAAAGGAAACCGTGCCAGGCGCCACATTGATTATATTCAATCCCTCCTCCTACAAACAACGCTTCCTCTTTCGTATAGTATACCCGTTTACCCAATAAAAGATCTGGTGTGAAACACTCACACAACTTTCTCTTGCCAATGCAAATAATTAATAATAACCTAACATTATTAATAAAATATTAGAAATAAACAAAAACTAACCTCAAAAACATAACCTTATTTTAATCATGAGTGAATGACGCAAAATGAAAATCGAACAATTTGGCTTAAAAAAAAACGGAAAATCACACTTTCACGCTAAACTAGGCTCTGTAGAGAAAAATTCTCTAAATAAAAGTTGTAGATCTCTTAATTTTCTATAAATTATATACACTTTTGTCGTTAAGTGCATACTAAGGCCGAAATCTTAAAAAAATCGATTTTTCACACGTTTTCGTGAGAAAAAACAGAAAATCGCTAATTACCGCTAAACTAAGCGTTATACAAAAAAATGCTTGAAATAAAAGTTGTAGATTTTTAAATTCTCTACAACTTTTATTATATACATTTTTTCTCTAAAATTAATATTAAAGCCGCAATCTTAAAAAAACACTTTTTTTACGTAAAAACACCCTCACCAAGAATTTCAGCAAACATGGCGCCTACACTATCTTTTAGAGAATAAAAAATTGAGTAAATAAGGCGATTTTAAAAAATATCGTAGGACCAGTTTTTGAGAAAATCGCAAGAAAGTGAAAAATTATACGAATAAACTACCACTTCCGGGTGACCGATTTTGATGAAAATGTTCGTGTCGGGTCCGGTAGTGGTATGTAACTTAAGTTTCAAGTTTGTACGATGTTCCGTTCTTGAGATATTCTGTTCACACACACACAGACCAATCGCTAAAAACATGTTTTTTTGGGTTCAGGGGGTCTGAAAACGTATAGACCCGGTAAAAACTCGATTTCGAAAAATCGACATGAAAACAATACTTTCCTTCCTATATATTCATATAGGCAAGAGAAAGTAATAATCTGCATTATCTGAGTCCATTCCTCTCCATTTCATTGCATCCATTGGTATGCTAATTTCACAATGTAATGGAATGCTAAACAAACAGTGGCTTGGCTACATTAATTAATAATGTTATTATTTATAAATGAATTACCTACTTAATTAATTTTCATTTTCTGTCAGTAATAATTGTAAATATCTTTTAAAATATTTACGGTAATTGTTAATTGTTACGTTACTTAACATACTTTCCCAACCTATTGTTTCTAACTTTTTATGTGTTCTTTATAATTGAAGTTATTCAATCAATTGTTTTAATATTCGTATTTTACGCTGGTATTTATTTCAAGTTACATAAATTTATATTTGTTTCCTTTCTCTGCTAATATTTAATGTTTACGATTTAAAATGAAATTATAGTCTTATCTGTATATTTAACTCACCGGGTTGGACTAGTGGTAAAGCCATTGCCGGAAATTAGCTGTTCAGCGGCTGATTTTTGGAGAAAAGGTTCCTTGTTCAAATCATAGTAAAGGTTTAGGGTATTATCTGTTAGACGTCCCGCACTCCGTTAGCGCGCCTACAAAAACTCCAAATGCAACATGCAACGCAACATACCATTACGAATATTGAATATTGAACTGGAATATTGTTTATTCCGATACTATGGTGGTACCAGGTTCAATGCACTGCCGTACGACGTCCATCAGGGTATCATCTGAGCGATTGGGAACAGCGTATATAAAACATTCTGTGTCCTCGCGACAGAGACCACCAAATACCCACTGCTGTGGACACAAGTGACTGACATTGTTTTATCGACGGCTACAACACGATTCGTTGATTTCAACCGTCTTTCCTTTGCTCCCATTACGCTTTTGGCTCATCTGAAGTGGAATTCATTGGTTAAGTATTTGCATTAGTGGGTGTGTGTTTGTATGTCTGTATTGTAATTACGTGTTACAATACACTCTTCTCAACCGAGTCTTTTATCTGATAATTTTTCAGACATGTTGCATTTTCAGTTTTTATAGGTGCGGTAACAGAGGACGGAGTGTCTAGCAGATAAGACCTAAGGTTTATACGGACTTGAATACCTGACAGTGGTTGCCGGTATACTTTGATGGTTGGGGTTCAATTAACCATACTATCTCAGGAATGGTCGGCTTGAGTCTGTACAAGACTACACCACATTTTTCAATGCACTCATACATATCATCTTCATCTCATTGGGTCATTGGTTTGCTTATTGTTCTTAAATTAAACAGTTGCAACGGACCTACTCAGTCATATAATTGGCTGAGCATGTGATAAGAAACAGAACAACTTTTTTTGTAGACCTGGAACCAGCAAATCGAGTGCAAATAATTTAACACTCCACTAGGGTAGGTTTATAACTAAAGTTATAAGGTTTGTTTATAACTGAAATAATAAAGAAACTGAAAATATGAAAAAAATTAAGTTGAAGGTTTCAGTGAATATATTTGTTCCATTTATTTGAGATGCGAACTTTCGATTTAAAAATTTTGTGAACTTAACTCTCCACTTCCATACTCTATATCGTCTTTGGCAAAACTAATTAACAGAACACATAAAACTAATACTTAACTATTATTTTAAAATTTAAAAAGAAATTTGGATAACGTGGCTTTGCTTGTACTGTTTTCGCCTCTCCCACTCCCGTGCATCGATACTATTCTCCTACTATCGATCCAGCTGTTAATCATCGCTGACGCTGCTCCAACTATCACAAAGAGAGAGTTAGAGGAAGAATTCTTCCCCAGTCTTCAGTTGGCGCATGTGCATACTAAATATTTTACTATATTGTTGTGTTAGAGTGTACTGTAAAGTAATTTAGATAAGAAAATGGAGAACTGACTTCGCTAATATCTGAAACCAGAGTGAACTTTTCATTCCTACAAATAGGCTGACTCAGATTAGCAATAGGTATGATTCGGCCTTATCGTCCAGTCATGATTAAACAATTTTCGCGTGTGATTGTTTCACACCAGATTGCTTCTCATATTGAAAATTTGTCATTTTAAAATTGTTTACATATGTGTTGTTTAGGTCAACAGCCGAAAGGCTGGTTTTAATAAGTGAAAACTAGGAGCGAGATGTTTTACTATTGCCTTCCTCACTGAGTTGAAAGAGTATGCTTATCAGCATGTCAGGCCCTCCGAAAAGCACCCACTTTTAACCCTGAAAATAACACCTTCACTTCATTCACCAAAGGGTCTGGTTGTATAATGAAATTTATTACTCTCAGAGGAGATAACTGTGAGTAGTGTCTTTTACACTTCTACCTCTTCTGCTCTTAAATAGTTCAGTCATATAATTGGGTGTCTGTGTGATAAGAAACAGAACCATTTTTTGTAGCCCTGAAACAAACAGATCGAGTGTAATTCATTTAATACTCCACCTGCTCGATATGGTTATTTAAAACGTCTTTTAAGCAAACACACTATTTGATTGTTTATTATTTATTTATTTATTTTTATTTATAATAAACAAAAAACAATCGTCCACTTTCCTCTAAATGTAAAAGATGTTTACATTATTGACGGTCATTGAACCCTAAGATAAGACTGGAAGATATCTAGACTGCATACACTTTTTTAATATTTGGCTGTGTTCCATATAAAAAAGGAGTAATAACGTTAAAATTTGGAAGTGTATGTTATAAATAAGGAAATAAATTCGACGGTCAAATGTCTCGCTAACTGCCATTCGTGTGTGATTTTTAAAGTAGTTTCTAGGTATTATTACTGTAAACATACACACAAACAAACGTGTGTGTTTTTTTCTAAAAGTCCAAAAGAATTGATTTATTTAAACCCTATTGGCTTAACCATATGCTCAATTATTTTTAAATTATTCTTTTTTTAATTTTAAGTATTTTTTTTCTACAGCTTGATGACAAATTTAGAATTTTTTATTTTTCAAAGTTAATTTCTTTGCCAAATTTGTTCTTTGTTTATTTATTTTCTTTGAAGTTTAAACGAAATCTTGTAGTTATAACGGAAGGAAGTATGTCTTTAAAGTTTAATTTTCCGTTCAGATGTAGTCCTATGTATCTTTCTGAAATCTTTTAGAAATTTAATTTAATCTCTGATATTTTTGTCGTAATCATTGCTCTGTATTATTGTGTATTTTCTTGGAAAATCAGTTTCAATGGAAGCCTAAGTAGTGGTAAATTGTGTGTGTACTGTCTTACAGTTATTGGATTCCTGCGGGTTTTCCCGTAGAATTTCCATTTCAGCCTACGATATACGTACCGTAATAATATTTATGTTCATAACAAGCAAGTGAAGTGTTAAAATATTTTCACTCGATCTGCTAGGTCCAGGGCTACAAAAAAATATTTCTGTTTTTATCACATGTTCAGCCAATTAAATGACTAAAGCATTTAAGAACAAAAGAAGTAGAGGTGTAAAATACTATATAATATTATAAGTATCTTTCTGAATTCTTTTACCCAGTGACCGCGCTATGGTCCCACATGTATACCGAAAACGATTCAGTTTATCGATCATGTCTGTATTTCTGGCATGTTAAACCACATCCCAGGTATTCTAAATGATGTATCTGCTCTATCAGGGGCCCGTTGATAACTATTTTTGGTAGTACTGGTTTTCCCCCCCTGATGACATCGATTTTGTCTTTGCAGCGGATATATCAAAAGTTATATTCTTGAAATATTGTACTCAGATTAAAAACCCCTTTCTGCAAACAATCTTCATATTTTATTATTAGAACCTGATCGTTTGCGAATAGTAGCGTATTTAAGTAGTAGTTCCCTTTCAATAGGGCCTTAGTAATGCCTTCAGAAATAACTGTTTGCCATACCCGAAGAGTATGATCCCTCAAACTACACCCCTGAACTCTTCTCAGAACCCCATTTCCACCGCCTGGGCCTGACATTCATCCTTCTTCCCAAGTACCCAGGTAGAGGTGTAAAAGACACTAACCATGAGTTATTTCACCTGAGAGTCATGAATTTTATTATACAGCCAGACCCTGTGGTGAATGAAGTGTAGGTGTCATTTACAGGATGAAAAGAAGGTGCTTTCCAGAGAGCCTGGTATTCTGATAAGTGTAATTTTCCACTCAGTGAGGAAGACACTGGTAAATCACCTCACTCCTCGTTTTACTTAGTAAAGCCTGTAGAGGTTCAAACCAGCCTTTCAGTTGATAACCTAAACAACAATAGCTCTACGATACCCAAAAAAGTAAAAAAAAAATGAATAAGTTAATGAAAAACCTAAGAATCGACGAAAACCAAAATGGAATTTCTAATAAATTATAACACAAATAATATTATTATTAGAGACAAAATAATAGACTAGTTTATCTTAAAAGGATGCACCTATTTTACTTCCGATACACGTATACAAATAAGTTAACATCGTAAGGAAACAGTACAAAATTTAATACTACAACATTGAGGGTCAAAGGTTGGTCATACACGTTTTTAATAGAAAGTGTCTTCAAGTATAGCATAATAAATAGTGTACTAGGTACTGTTAAATACAGATTTTAATAATATGTTTTACTTACTGTGTATATCCGAGACATTGTGAAGGGAAGGCAAGTAACATCGTGCGAATTATCTTCTTCCAACATCAATAAAATAAATTCCTTTTTACTTTCACACTGAATATCAATGTTAAATCCTACCTTTAGTTAGACTACTTACATGCAACAAGAAATTGAAAAGTATTGTGCTTTAGTCAACGGTAGTGCTAGTTTACTGGTAAAAATTATCAAATTATATTACATGCATACGTGCCCGATCTTAATTTTCTAATGAGAACAAAATAATATAAAATTTTTTTTGTCAATATTGTTCATGCTGGAAATTAAAAGTAACACTAGTCATATTTTTTGGGCACCTTCTATCGGAGGTTGATAATTTTAAAAACATTTCTTCCTTTGTCACAACGGCCCTAAATACTTCCGCCGAAGGGCAATGATACTGTAACATGGTACAGCGATATTCTATAATTAGTTAAGGGAATAAACTGTGTATTGTATGAAATAGGTTATTTTATTTTGATTTTTATTCTGGTCAAGCGGCAAAATTGTTAGAATGGTCTCCATCGTTCGTTAAACTATCAGACCGCTAGCGCCATTGTAGTGAGTTATAGTGCCCGCCACGAAAGAAGCCGTTGTGTTTAAAGAGCTCTCTTTCAAAAACGGCAGAACGGAAACATTTTAACGCTACAGCAAATTAAAACCTGTTATTTCCTGCGTTTATTCGTTTAACTTAATTTTGTTTTATTTAAAAATTTGTCGGAGATACAGCAATTTGTGCATAAAAAATACCCAGTTCTTGCCGGTTTTCTGCTAGTGTGCTTTTTAAACGTCTGTTACTTTATCCAGGCTTAGCGTTAAAATTTGGAGGTTAAGTACGTTAAAAATAAATTTTTTTTGCAGTGTGAATATTTAGAAGTAAAATCCTATTTTCTGTTTTTATACAACAGGCACATTAAGAAAGTGCTATTTTGGCTCTACATGAAGATTGGGATATGATTTTTCGACTGAACCATCCATTTTTGCAATAGTATGGTGCCAAGATTAGTAGATTCTTACATTCATAATTACAGAAAAAACAGAAATGAACTTCTGATGTAAAAAGAAAATTTCATTAAATTGGTTGAGGGGAAACTGGTCTTCACAGCGGACTTCTCGTGACGTGCACTGTAGAAATAGAATTGTGAATGAAAAGTGTTGTCGGGCCAGTCAAAATAGTGTCGTTACGGGACCGGTTCTGAAGTACGTTAATTGTATACATAATATAACGCGTAGCATAATTTTTTATAATTTTGCAATTTTTGATAACCTTAAATCTAGATAAAAATTAAATAGCCTATTAGTAAAATAAATATTAAAACAAAACTAACAGAGATGAAAATAAAAGGCGTAGAAGAAGACGATGATAATATAGGGTGATTCAAAAAGAGCGCCGGTTTTGATATATCAAATTAAGAGATTTATTTTATTGAAAAACTGAAAATAAATACATCAACAAGTTCATCTTACCTTCCGATTTCATGTATGAAAAATGATGTCATGCATGTATCCTCCTCTACTGCGCTGGCACGCATCAACTCTGTCCATGAAATTGGATATTACTGCACGACAAGTTTCGACTTCCATTTGCCCGATAACCCGTCGAATTTCCTCCTTCAAGTCATTGATGTTTCGGGGTTTATTGGCATACACCAATGACTTCAGATGACCCCAAAGATGAAAGTCACAAGGCGCCAAGTCACACGACCTTGGTGGCCATTGATGGTCGGAATTACGAGAAATGATGCGATCCTGGAACCGTTCACGGAGCAACAACATAGTTTCTCGTTCAGCAACTGAATTTTATACGGGTGATATTGGAGATCGTACCGAAGAATTCTCCGTACAGAAGAACATCGTAAACCCAATTGTTGAGAACGGCGACGTATTGATTTTGCTGGGCTAACAGTCACACTGTCACGAACCAACACAACGTTCTGCTCAGTTCGGCCAGAACGACGACGTCCAGAACTTTTAAGGTCGACTGTTGAACCCGTCTCAAAAAACTTTTTCATGAGCCTGCGAACTGTTGATTCATTCGGTGCTTCATTACGTCCTAGAGTACCGCGAAGTCGCCTGACAGTAGCCGCATAACTCTCTCCACCCTGGTAAAATGTTTTGACGATTAACACTCGTTGTGCAATAGTAAACTTCTCCATGGTTAGACACAGACTGCGAGAGTACTACACTGCGAACAAGAGAAACTACAACTGAATCGTCAATCGGAATGTTCTCCGAAATAGAAATGAGGTCTAACAATGTTGCCAACCGATAAAAAAAAATTTACCAGCCGTTTAAAAACCGGCGCTCTTTTTGAATCACCCGTTAGTTTATAATGAACTTAACCCTTTCAGTGCCGAAATAATATTTAAAAGTTTGATCTAAAGATGTTTAATTTTGAAATAATGGTATACAAAAAGTGCCAGCTCTTATTTCTAAAACTTGCAGGCGTAAGCCTACCATTGTGAACCAAAATTTCAACTTTACAGAAAAATAAACTTTCCTGTTAAAATTTTTTTTTATTTTCATAAAAAAATGAAATCGTTCAAACACTAAAAATATTCAAAATATTTTTTCTTAGTTTATTTAAAGTCGCATCGTCAGCTTGGTCATTAGCAGCTATTGTGGGTTTTGGTACGTTAACGGTGATTTTAACATGTTAAAATTTCCAGACCCTAGCCGGGAATCGAACCCGGGACCTTTCGCTATGCAGGCTAGCGCATTAGTCACTACGCCACGGAGGCGGTTTCAAAATACATTATTCCATTAACTGTTGTTTAAAAGTTTTTTTTTTTTGTAAAAGTTCGGTTATCCGGGCGTTGCCACTTTATGCATAACGTACGGACGTCCGTTAAACCGGTTGTTGTCACTACGTAAAATATATCGACGTCCTTTTTTCCGGACGTTGGTAATGAAAGGGTTAAATTAACAATGAGGTTATTCGGTAAATCTGAACGGAAAGTCAAGTAATTGTATTCCTTTTTCTCTTGTTAAAGCCTTCGCTGTTATTAAGTAAATTAAGCGCTAAAGAATTTGGGTGATTCTTCAATTCGACTTGATATTTTGAACTAGCTGCATTATTACTACACTGTATAAATTAATTAGGCCAAAGAAAAAAACACTTTTTTCAAAAAACTATGTTTTTATTCATTCTACGCCTGTACAGATAAATACCTGTACTACTACGAAGTATTGACTCCTTTAGCAGAATTTACCTCTTGAAGCCGTTTTGGTATTAACCAACTAGATTAGTAGACATTTTCTTGAATTAATTTTTGTGGAACCATATTTTTTATAGAAGTAGTTATAATGCGTTCTTTTGTTGCACAATCCATCGTACCTAAACGTGTCTACAAATTATAGCACAAGATCTGAATAGGGATTAAGTCTGGTTAATTAATTTCCAGGCCTATCAAACACAACAATTTGATTTCCCAGCATGAAAGGCTTGACCAATTTTGAATATTGTGACAAGGAACTAATCCAAGTTGAAATGGCCCTTTAAAAGTTTGCATGAATGGAACAATTTTACGTTGTAATAAATATCTACACGTACTTTATTGAATTTATCATACCTTGAACAGGAACTAAACTGCCAGTGCCATTTATCATGAAAAACACTTCAAAACATCTGTTCTAGAGGATGTTTTACAGTTTACATAATTTACTGTAGAAAAAATAGCATATTGCACAATGCACTGTGTAGAACTTCCTTCACAGTATTGACACATAAGTCCTTATGCAGTGAATCAATTATCACGTACAATGGAGCTTTGGGAATCAGCTACAAAACTGAAAAACTGAAATAATAACAAATTTGAGAAACAGAGACTAATTTATTTGATAAATATACGAAACAAATGATTTGCTCTTTCTCTGAACAACTAAATATGGTATTACTATAATATAAATCTACCATTACAGTATTTCTTATTACGTATTTAAGCAAATAATGCCCTTTTATATACTATAGATCTTGAAAAAGATATCGTCAACAAAAAGCCCAGCTAATTTCTTTGGTAATTTACTTTACATAAAACAAAATCTATGAAAAATTTTTGTTTTTTTATAGTAGGCCTACTATAAACCAATGTATGTTCATGTATGTTCTATCGTAAACTTAGATAGATATTTTCAATATTATGTAATACAACGAATACATGATAATACAATTTAAATTCAATAAAGTAATAACTTATTATTATGTATATATGTATTTATTTAAATACCATAGGCCTGAAAATGTATTACTGTACTAAAATGTCGCATCTGATGATATCCAAGATTAAACTTTCCCACAAGAAATTCAATGAAACTTCAGGGCCTAAATTGTACTAACATATTCAAATAACATTGGAGATTTGTCGATAGGCTAAAATAAACAATTTGCGATCACATTTGCTACTTGAAAAGGGAAAATTTATCAGTAGTACATAAGTTTATTATTCTTAAATATAATAGAAAGGTTCAGCTATTCTTAAAAAGGAAAAATTGAAAGTTAATTTTATTTTACATAACTGAATTTAGAAATTTCCATTTAATTAATCTAAAAAATCTTTGTTCGGTCTTTTGATGTATTTTGTAACCTAGGTTAATATAAATATATTATAATGGGAAAAGGGTTATTTATTTATAATTGCACATAATAATAGTCATACGCCCAATAATATTAATTCGGATTTGGCCCCCTGGCCACTACCTGCGTCAAACTTAGTGGTTTGCTGTTTCATGAAAAAGTTGGGCTGTCCATTTCTTCCGAGGTCATCCAATACCAAGTTGATTAGTAAGTAAACACCTCTTCGATCATCTGGCATCCTCAACAAATGCCTATACCAATCTTACCTGTATTTTCGAATAGTGTGTATAGTTACTTGAGTCACGAGTTTTCCATTGGTTTTATCGAAGGGAAAAGGGGGAAAGCATCAGTACTCATGCGCGACTGGTTTTTCAACGCCTTAACGGTGGAATGTCAAAATTAGTAGTGTTTAAAGTTTCTGTTTACCATAAAACCGTGAGACTCATGAAGTGTTATGTGTTCTCAGTCCTATTGTACGGATTTGAGGCCTGGACTCTGACAGAGACAATAATCAGCAAATTGAAAGTGTACGAATTTTGGCTGTATAGGGAAATGCTGCAAATATCCTGGACGCAGAAAATTATTAATGCGGAAGTGTTACATAGAATGAACAAGGCAGTGAAATTGATCAGCATATTGAAGGCGCGAAAGCTGCAATATCTCGGTCATATCTACTGGATGAGCGCAGGTATGAATTCCTCCAACGCATTCGCAAGGAAAAATCCACAGTAGAAGGGGACCAGGACGCAGAAGAATTTCATCGATGGCCAACCTGAGAATGTTAACAAAAGCTCTGAAGAACTGTTTCGGATAGTTACCAATGAAGCATCGTCATGATAGTCGCCAACCTTCGGAACGGAGAGGCACTCTGAGAAGAGAAGATTTACAGTAAAGGGAATGTTCTCTCCAAATTTTAGCTTTCTAGCTATTGTGCAAGTATGAGAGTCAGTGAGGGCTTTCCCATCTCTATCTACAGATTATCCATTATGTGAATTCACTCTCCACCACTGATGGACATCAGTCAGGGGTAGCCTATCTCAGGGAATCCGTGCGAAAAATGATGAGAGTTTATTAATTAAAATTTTTAAGTTATTTGCACTATGTGTTAAATTTAGGGTTTAAATTAACAATATTTTGTAGGGGTACAATGTTGATAGTACTTAAAAAAATGCTGGGGAAGATTCAGGTTACAGAAGTAAAATGATGAGAGTACACTTATTTTTGATTTTCTGGAATTACCTGGAGCGGACCTTCATCATTTTTTCTCTGAATTCTTCGACAATTAGGCAATATGATCCTCTAGTTTCATGTCTCAAGGTTAACTTAAATATTGTATTAAAAAACAACATTCTGGTGTGGAAGACTTACCCGACTTTTTCTTGCCAATGTACATACTGAAACATATTGCCTATGTTTGATCATTAGTAAACAATGTAAAATTAAAAACAACCAAATTTTAATCATGCGTTTATGACGCAAAAAGAAAATGAAGCTCTGCAGAAAGTACGGAAAATCACTAATTGACGTTACATTGAGCTCTGAAGAAAAAACTGTTTAAAACAAAGGTTGAAGATTTTTTATTTCCTATAACTTTGATTTATAAACTTTTTCGTAAAATGCATATAAAGGCTGCAATCTTAAAATCCAGTTTTTTACCAATTTTAATCAGAAAAATATAGAAAATCACTAATTGACGCTAAAATAAGAGTCATAGAAAAAATATTTGAAATAAAGGTTTTGTAATTTTCTACAAATTTGACTACATACGCTTTGCCCTAAAATCCATGAAAGCCTCCATAAAAAAACTACCATTAGAGCACAACTTTCACGAATTTCAGTAGACATTCCGCTTACTCTATATTGTAATAAACAAAAATAAAAAAAAATCTTGGGCCTATGAGCCGTTTTTCAGAAATTCGCAAAAATTTAAAAATCGCATGAATAACTACTACTACTTTCGGTTGATCAAATTTGATGAAAACGTTTGTGTCAGGTCTCTTTGTGGTACTAAACTTAAGTTCCAAATTTCAATTTCGTACGATATTCCGTTCTTGAGAAATTTTGTTCAGCACACAACCATTCGCTGAAATTATGATTTTTTCGAGTTCAGGGGGCCTGAAAACGTGTATTTCTAGTGAAAACTTGACATGAGAACAATACTTTCCTTTCATATGTATTCATAAAAGGCAAGAGAATGCAAATATTAAAGTTAAGAGAATAGCGTTAACGTATTTTGAATCTTCCGGTCCAGTATATGTGCACTTTCTTGTTCAATTGGATTCCCGTACGTTACTGCCATCTACCGGTAAATTTATTTACTGCGATGCAGCCAACAGTCTATGAACGTACACCGTACTGTACCACCAGTACTGTTGGCTGTAGACGATTTATGTAATAGTAGTGGTGAGGATTCACCGGCAATTGAATTGCGGCATCCGATCCGACCGAGTCGCCACAACACTGAATTCGTTCATTTCATTTACTAATTCATGATTCTGATTCATGCATCATGGGAACTTTCATGTATTTGACCTGACAACGGTTCGTATAATACTTACTGTTTCTCACAAATTTCTCACGCGGTACGTGCCAACTACTTGAACATTTTTATTTAAACAAGAGTAGCCCACCTTCCCCTCCCACCCGCTTTACTTTATGCGGTAATATAAAATATATCTGAATTAATTAAATATTCGCACGTTTTTTTTTGTTTCCATTTCTTTATCGTATAACTATTATAATTTGAATGAACTTGTTAATTTAAAAAAAAATGTTTGTCATTGTATTCCTTTATAAGTTTTTTTTATTTCTAATTTATAGTTCATTTAATTCTCCATTTTCTTTCCACTTTTCCATTTTGTTATCTGAAATTCCAGTCCATATGCGAGGCGAGTTTGAGGACTTTTTCTTGGAGTGTTCTTTTTTCTAGGTGAATGAATTGATGGGTTACTGGTTTATGGTAAAGCCCTTAACATGGAGGACCTGCGAATTTGCGTGTAGTTCCCATCTCTGTAGACTTCTCTTCGGCCGTAAGTGCCATCATCCATCGTTGATTATGATTCGTTGTCCATCGTTGATTATATTTCAGGGTTTACTTACCTAGATTCTTCTTCTTAAGCGTGCCTATCCGCTTTGGATGTTGGCGATCATGGTTAATCTTACCTTGTTGGTTACTACCCGGAACAACTCAGCAAAACTCTTACCAAACCAAACTCTCAAATTGGCGAGCCAGGGAATTCTTCTTTGGCTAGGAGTTATTTTTCCTTCTATCCTTCCTTGCAAGATTAGTTGCAGCATTTCTTATCTTTCTTAATTTATCATGATGTGCCTGACGTACTGAAGCTTATGACATTTGACCATGTTAATTACCTCTGGACTTCCATACTGGTGACCAGCTGCGTCCATGGCATTCTCAACGTCCTTGTACCCAACCAGAGTTCAAAGGCTACGAATTTGTTTGTAGTCACCCTGTTCAAGGTCCAAGTGTCTACTGCATATAAAAGTATTGAAAACATACTAGGTTACAATGTTGTAAAAATTGATTTGTAGATTTTCTAAGTGATACCTAGAAGAAAATAAGCATTTTGATTAAGACCACTTGCACCTAATTGGTTTTAATTGACGTTAATTAACTTAACTTTCACTTAAATTAACTTAAGTGATCTCGCACCTAAGTACTAAGGGGTAAAAAATTAGGTACTTGCCGTACCTACAGATAAAACAATATTTTTATACCTTCATAAAGATGGACTTTTAAAACTCATAATTGAAGGGGTCGGGAGAAGACAGTGCTAACCCACATCAACATAATTTTATGCAACGTCATTTTAAAAGTTAACTGAAATCTTCAAATCATGTTTTTAAGTTTTTGTTAAACATTTTTTAATTTCTGTTAATCTTGGTTCTTAAGATCGTAAATATAGTTTTCCGTTTAAAACGTGCTGAATATTTTATTTTTACAGAATATTTAAGAAAAATCATGCTTGAAATTTTGTGGGTTAGCACTTTCTTCCGCCGACCCCTTCAATTCATAGAGTGACATCTCCCAGGTTCTTTTCAGAGTCTGATTATTTATAAATAGTGAAAAGTCCTGATAAACTTATAATAAATATTTACTTACAAATAAATTACATCAATTATTACGGTTACAATAACTAGAACATTAAATTAAATACTTAACTTAATACCGGACTAAATTTATTACGTAAAACTATTATGAAAAAATAAAAATTAAAAAAATATGGGGGTTAACAATACAATAATTAATCCATTCTTACAAACAATCAAAAATTGTTCGTTAACCGCTCGTTACGAATAAAACCGCTTCAATTCGTAATGTGTCATGTACAAACTGGTTCTAACTCACTTCATTTAACACTAACTTCACACCGTTTTAAGAAAGACTGACCCACAAAAGGGTAGCGGCCTTATATAATTATGTATAACTGCAACCATAATTCCTTCTAGACGAACAAAAAATATAAAGAGAATCCCAGATAGATAAATAACAATAGACTCAGTAGAACCCGACCAAAAACAATAGAATATCCTACCCTGTGCTGTCGTTGTTGATGTTTAGAGCAACAGCCGAAAGACTGGTATGAATCTCTAGAGGTTTTACTGAGTAAAACGAGAATTGAGGTCGTTTAAAATTGGCTTCTTCACTGAATGGAAAAGTTTGCTTATCAGTATGCCGGGCCCTCTAAAAAGTATCTACTTTCTACCCTGGAAATGACAACTTCTCTTTATTCACCACAGGTTCTGGCTGTATAATGAAATGCATTATTTTCAGAGAAGATAACTCTGATTAGTGTCTTTTACACTTCTACCTTTTCTGTTTTTAAATGATTTGGTCATATAATTGGCTGACCATGTGATAACAAACAAAACTACAACACCGGGATGTTACATTTTTGCACTCGATCTGTTAGTTCCAGAGCTATAACAAATCGTTCTGTGTCTGATCACATGGTCAGCCATTTATATGTATAAAAAATTTAAGAACAAAAGAGGTTGAGATGTTAACGACAAGTCACAGTTATCTCCTCTGATGGTAATGAATTTCATTATACACTTGGACCCTGTGGTGAATAAAGTAAAGTTGTTATTTTCAGGATAGAAAAAAATGGTTTTCAGAGGATCTGGCATGCTGATATGCATACTTTCCCACTCAGTAAGAAAGGCAATGGTAAATAAACCTCCTCACTCTGTTTTTTACTTAGTAAAACCTCAACAGGTCCAAACCAGCCTTTCGGCTGATGACAAGAACAACATCAGAATAATTTATGTTACGGGAAATTTAAAATCATATTATTTTTTCGTAATAAAAACAGAAATATTTTATAAAATTATTTAAGATTCATGATGTAAAAATAAAAATAATTTTACCTCATTCTTTGTAAATATTTAGCATTTATTAATACATTATAACCTCATAAATCTAGTTAAAAAAACAATCTGACTTATTCATGTATTGTACATAAATACTAGCTTATAACTTACGTAAATCGATAACTTGAATACATTTTTTTTAATTACCTTTAAAACCAAACTTAATTAATATTCAGATATCGTTATTTTTAACATAAATTATTTGTAGTTTGACTACTGTAAGTTTACACAGAACTACATAATTACTGTATTTTCTGTTTAATTATCACATATTTTTGTAATAAACACACATGTGAATACTGCACATTAAATTTTTTTGCGTTAAATATTAACGGAAAGACGTATATTTTAAAAATACTTTTAATAAGAATGCGATAGTTTTACCTTGTGATTGATTGATTAATTGTTTATCAATACTTAATATATCCTGCTGGAAAAAAAAACAGTGTAAAAGTTTCATAAGTTCAAAGTTATATAATTGAAAATTAATTTTCCTAGCTTATCATAATTTTAAAACGGTATAATGCTATAGAATTGATTTTTTTTATCCGAGGCGACGAAAACACTCATGTTCACTCCCACACGATGGGGGAAGTAGTGTTGGACTCAAAATTGAGGCGTCCTCGTCCACCCCCAAGGAGGCCGCAACTGCCTACTGACCAAAAACCAACCGCTTGGCCACTTGATCAGACATCTGCAAAAATCCTCAACCTTCCTTGGAATTGTTAATGTAAGTTAATACTATAAGAGAAAAGAAGGGTTAAAATTTAGTACATCAGCGGGGCGTATTGTAGTCTAATTCCCCCTCACCGTCATCGACCAACTTTCACTCTCACATATTCACTCATCTCTTTCATGACTACCTCTAGAAATAAGTTTTTTATTTTATGGGATTGAAACAGGATTAATTTGAGTGGATAGGGCGATTCCGCTGTTCTCTGGATATCTCCTCCCTCCGCAGTATCTCGATCACCTTCTTTGGAAACTGAGGGACCAATATCCAGCTCTTCTCATCTGGAAACATCGCTGCCCCCACTCTCTCTGGACTCCACATTTCAACTACTATAAAATTGTTTTAAGTAAAATGTGTGTGTGTGTGTGTGTGTGTGCGCGCGCGCGCGCGCGTGTGTGTGTGTGTGTGTGTACAAGTGATTGCTTTAGAATAACTGGAAAGCTGATTTAAGAAAAGCAGGAAAATTGATGAGAGGAGTACTCTGCTAGATAATGGGTACGAAAATAGTAGACGGACAGTAAAAGTTACGAGTAAGAGAAGAAGAATACAAAAAACGAACGATTAATGAAAATTATTGGAAAATGAAGACTCGAATACCAGGAACACTTGTATAGAATGAATGATAAACGGTTGACAAAACTGAAAACGACAAAATAAAGGAGGCCGCCTCCTTGGCTCAATTAGTTAGAAGACTATCTGCTGGGATTCGATTCCCCCCTAGGGACTGAAACTACTACACTTTAAAAACGCTGCAATTCACAGTAGTCGCTGATATAATAAAAAAAGTAGATGCGATCTAATAAATTAACAAAAAACTAGTGCAGTTAATTGTTGTTTAATCTCTAACTAATACAAACATTGCTTTCTAAATCATAATGTTATTATCAAATTTTATTGATAAATCCCCTACATTTTAATAACACAACTTTTAAATTCCCCGAGGAATCTTCCATCAGAAGTTTCTGTAGTCTTAAGTGACATCATTATGTAACATCTGTTTCCAGATTGTTACGTTTTTATTTTTGTTTGGTTTTTAACGTTCGCTTGTTGTTTTTTTGATTGCTGATAATTCGTATTTACTGTGGCTACGTTAACTAAACTCACCGTCCGTTGGTGCGATCTACCGCTTTTCCTTCTAACTAGCGGTCTGCTTCATCATCACGAGCCGGGCCATTGGCAGGTTATGACACTCAGTGTTGAATTTTCGTTGTGTAAAGTTCGTTTGCAATGTAGTAAATTTTATTACGTTTATTTTCAATTTGTAACTTTTGGAAAAGTTAATTCTACTTGCCCATAAAATATGGTAAGTTAATTTGATTTTATTTTAGCATTCCGAAAGCTGGAAATTTTTCACGAGTTGCATAAGTTTATATCTTATACTAACGAATCTATGTTGCAGTTGTTCTTGCAATTTTATAACTACTAAATTCGATTTTGGTTTATGTAAAACTAAATTTGACTTATGATAAATTTATTATAACCGATATAACGTTTTGTAATTTGGTAAATTGTATTCTACTTCAAAATGTAATAGCTTATTTTAATTGTTTTGATTTTTTTTAAAAACTTCCTTATTGTTTATTAATTGCAACTCGTATTAAATTTCTACTTTTAAATTCAGATCTTTGTAATATTTTATTGTTCATTTAAATTGCTTAATTTATGCGTTTGTACTTTTGCTTGCGATCGACGATTATTTTACTTAATATTAACACAGGCTCGATCTTTTGTTCAGGGTCCAATCCTGGGACGGAGATAGCCGTTTAGTGTATCTTGCCATTTCGATATTCACTACATGGGGTTCGACTCCCAAGAAGGGCGAATGTTCACTTCGTCAACATCCTTAACTAACGATCAATGTTTCCTGAAATTTTCTGTTATGGAGTTTACATGAAGTCCAATCTGGATGAAAATTTCATCTGTAAACCTTCAATTGTTTATTGCACACGTCAGTAACACTCCGGAATAAGTGTTAACTACTATTGGGTATGTCTTCTTACTTTATTATTATGAGAGGAGCTCATCCATCTAACTTAAAGTGTTTTAAAGAGGTAACCGATACATTTTTTTTTGGGGAGAAGATCATGCCACAACTAAGATCCGTCTTGTTAATTTCTTGCATTAAACAGGAAATTTAGTGCATTTAATTTGACCTGCTTGGACTATTTTCCTACTAAACCTTTTGCAAAACATGATGTAATCAGAAACATTGATTAATAAGAATTTTACTAATTCATTCCATAAAATTTTTCTTAAAAATTATTATTCTTTTATTTACATTTTATTAAAAAAAAATTTGAATTTAATTTTAAGTATTTCTAAAATTTAAAATTCTAAAAGGTTTAAAATTTAACTTCTGTTTTATCAATTATTATATTTGTGTAACAAAAATTTATAGTAGAACCTAAAATGTTTCTACATATTTGAATATATATATATATATAAATATTTTATAACATATGGAATTTAAGGTATTAATAATATATTTTGAAGAGGAAGCTGCTAGCATGCTAAGCTTGAAAATAAAAGTTTAAATTTAAAATATTTTGGCCACTTCGATTTTCAGTATCATTTAATGAGTATATCTTAAATATTTTATTTTTTTTACTTGATATTAACAATTAATTACCTCAGGAAGTACTATTTTGGATCTGATATTATTTTGATTGTTCAGCTATTTAAGACTGGGTAACCTTGTATTGATTTTTGATGTTTACATCATATATTTATTGTTATAAATTAAATTGTTTTACTACATACATTTTCTAGATTTATTTCATTTGTGCAACGATTACCTGAGTGTTTGTTCTTTTTTGGCTTCCTTTTATATTTTTTTTTATCTTTTGTTAACACCCTAGCCGACCTATCGCTTTTGTTGCCGTATGTGTTCCCGGCAGCGATAGGGGTGTTACAATTAAAGTAGTTGTCATGTTGGTGGATACATTGATTTTGATTTCACAAGGGATATTTGATATCTTATGTTTTGATATCAGACACTATACAAATATCTACAAGGTTCTTCAAATAAATGTAAGCTTAGATCTGTTTTAGTTGACAAATAATCTAAAAAAAATAATAAATTATACAAATCTGGTATGAAACATAAACATGACTTTCTTTAATCATGATTGAATAATGTCAATTTAAAAACATAACCTGATTTTAATCACGAGTGAATGACGCTGAAAGAAAATCAACCTCTGCTCAATTTAAAAATTCGGAAAATCACTAATTGATGACCTTACACAAAAAGAGATAAAAAAAGATGAATAGACTACATTTTACTGATCGCAAAAGTTTTCCTTTAAATTCAAAGTTTACGTAACGCCATAATACACTCAGGAAGCTGTAAGATTGCCAATTGTGGAAGAACTCTTTAAATCAGTTGGGTAGTTTCAGAGATTACTTTTTTCAAACAAACGATACTTTTTTATAACCCACCGGGTTGGTCTAGTGATAGAGTTGTTGCCAGAATCTACTGTTTAACAGCTGATTTTTGGAGAAGAAGATTCCGTGGTTCAAATCCTAGTTAGGTAGAATACAAGTTTGAATATTAGACAGTGATAACTGGTGTACTTTGATGGTTGCGGTTTAATTAACTATACTCTCCCAGGAATGGTCGGCCTGAATCTGTACAAGACTTCATTTACACGTCATACACATCAACTTCGTCTCATTGGGTCTTGGGGTTGATTATTGTTCTTAAATTGAACAGATTGCAACGTATACACAGTAGGGTTAAAAAACATTTTTATAACATTAGTGTTACATATTAATGCAATTTTTCAATAATTAGGTGTGAATTATTGGTTTTTTATTTATTTGTTGGAGTGTGGATCTGAGAAAATATTATTAGTACGTGCAAAAAAATAAAGGAAATATATAATTAAATTAAAAAATCCATTAAAATTGAATGAGGTTAAGATCGACAACACATAATGCAATAAATTCCTAATTAGCAAAAATGTTATTGTAATTAGCAACAAGTATACTAAATCTTATGTATACTTGTTTTAGTTTGCAACATCCGTAAATGGATGTTAAATGGCCTATTATCCATAGTTGGTATCAATTAAATATTCACTTGGACGAATCGTCTCTCTTCTTACGTCACTGGAAACCAGTCTCTTAATAATACTCTTAGGTTTAACATTCATAAGTAGAAGTGTCAACAGAGTTTCCGGTCTTAACTTCATCTTCTTTCATCTCCAATCTTGTAGATCTTGTTCCAATATTTCCATCCATTAAACCGTGATTTTACAACTAATGATATCGTACTTTTTAAGATAAATACTAACTACAGAAAATTGGAAAACAGACTTTCACAAACAACGAAATTCCTTGTAACTCTTCTTCGTTCACGAATCTACTATAACACGAATCTCTGATCAGGTCGTTTGCCTGAATTACGGTTTCACCAACCTAAGGACACACTTATCTTAATGTAAATTAAACCAAATTGGTAATAATTCAAAGAATCAGAACTTAAAAAATTAAATTAAGATTACAAAAACTCATTTTATTACTTTATTCATTTTGCAACTGCATAAGAACAACCAGCAAAAACGTTCACAACTAAATTAACAAAAAATTAAAAAAAACCAACCGCGTTAATGGCTTTGAGGAGGACACCTCCCAGCGATAGCTCTCCAGATAACTATAATTGGGTTCATTTTTTAATTATATTTTTGTATACGTAATAATGTTACAGTTGCTTTAATGTATCATTTCTCTACTCCATCGGCGTTTCAGTTGTCTCTGTGCGATTCCTGGTAGGTCCGCAGAATTCACATTGCATATTAAGGGATTGTTGTGATTGTGAAGTTTGTCTCTAAACCTACGGTATAGTTTTAGATACGTGTCACTGAAAAAGGAACGCATAAGTCACCGTGTAGTGTTCTATTGGATACGTAAATCGGGCAATTAGTAATCAGACGTAAGAATTTACTTTGAAAGATTATTTACTTCTAAGATTACAAAGCAAAATTATTATTAACAAATTTTTATTTTTGACATCTAATAATTAAAATGTTGCTTACAAGAGAAATGTTGAAGAGTCCGTTCAAGGGACATGTCATAACCACTAAGGCCATTATAGGTCTTTAGGCCCATTGTATGAATTTGTGAAAATAATTTAAAGTGCATTCTAATTATTAATTTTTTGAATAAAAAAATCTTTTTTATATAAGAAATCCTTTTTTCTATTTGGAAATATAGTACTATAGGAAAACAGTAGATTAAAAAATCAACATTTCGATGGTCTCCTTAATGGATTTTTTGTAAAATATAAAAAATTAATATCTAAAATAATTTACTCACCGGGTTGGTCTAGTGGTAAAGTTGTCACCCCTAGCCAGCTGTTTAACAGGGGATTTTTGGAGACGAAAGTTCCGTGATTCGATCCTAGTTAAGGTACCCTAATTATTTATACGGATTTGAATATTTGACAGTGATTACCGGAGTACTTTGATGAATGGGGTTCATTAATTATCCTCTCTCAGGAATTGTCGCCCTGAGTCTGTTCTAGATTTCACTTCATTTACAGGTCATACATAACATCCTCATCTCATTACGTCATGGGGTTGCTTAAAAAAAAATTGAATAGATTACAACGTACACACATTAGGGATTTAAAAGAAAAATTTCAGTCTCCTTTCTTAGTTAAGTGAATTGAAAGATTGCTCATCTGTAAGCTAGGTCTCATAAGAATTTTTTCGCTTTTTAGCCTAATTGACCCTTCATTTTGTTTGTATATTTATTCATGTATTTTCTACTTCAATGACTATTTACTGACTTCGGTTCGTCACAAATCCATAGCTTTAAATAAAATTACAAAAACCAACTTGGAAACGTTCTCTTACATTTTTTTTTTTACAAACTCGGAGGTTCAATGATACAGTTACAGTTCTAAGTCGTGATTTTCTTGTGGAGAATGCGTGTGTTATACGTATATGTACGTATTTGTGTGTAAAACAAAAAAAAAACAGAGCTATCCGTGACTCTCCTGTAGAATTACCTGTCAGACGTTTTGCACGATATAAGTTTATTTAGATTAACGAACAATTATTTAAAAGCTGATGAATTACAAGTAAATTCATTTTGGGTAAATAGTTTTTGTTTAATTCTTTCCAAAGAAAATTTATTTCTAAAAATGCTATAAGAATTCATCACTGAATTCATTATTAGAAGTTTTCGAACCCGTAAAATCACTGAATAGTAAACATTAATGAATTCCTCTTCCAATTTGATTCCCGGCTAGATTCAGAAATGTTACCATATTAAAACCCAACGTTCCGTAAGCCGCAGAACCCTCTAATGACCAAGCTGATTTTAAAATTGAAATTAAATTGGTTTCGCAATAAATACTAAGTAGACTTGATGAGATTTCACTTGAAGCCTCGACTAAATTTAATTACTTAGTAAGGTGTGGTACAATATTGCCAGTACAATATTAAAGCAAGACATAATCTCATTCAGTTGCAATTTTATTGCAATCAATTATTGCATTCAATTGCAATAATTAAAATTAAAAATGACCAAGCCACTAAATAAAGATTTTAAAATTCTTTTCTTATTTTTTCTTTAATCTTTATTTAAATAACATAGCAAAATCATAAAGTACTCACAATAGCCTAATTTCATACAAAAACAGACTTGGAGAGATTTCACTTGAAGCCCTGACTAGTTCTTTAATGAGTTAAAATAGTCATACCAAATTAATATCGGGATGTTTTTAAAATTAGTTCTAATTGTCGATAATAAAAAAATTGCAACTGAATGAGATTATGTCTTGCTTTAATATTGTACTGGCAATATTGTACCACACCTTACTAAGTAATTAAATCTAGTTGAGGCTTCAAGTGAAATCTCACCAAGTCTACTTAGTATTTATTGTGAAACCAAACATTTTGAAGACAAAATTAAGTTCTTAAATAAATGGCGTACATAAAGCGTAAAAACAATAGGCTACCTAAATATTGCTTTTATTTTTCATTTATTTAAAGTCGCATCAACAGCTTGGTTGTTAGTGACGGCAGTGGGTCATGTAACTTGAATGGTGGGTTTATGACTTGTGAAAATTTCCAGACCCCAGCCGAGAATTGAACCCGGGGGACCTTCACGTTGTAGGCTAGTGCGCTAACCACTACGCGAGGGACATATCTGTAACAGTTTTATCAAATGATTAAGGTTTTTTTAATAATTACTCTTAGATTTTGTTTATCTTTGAAAATAAAACATTGAGCATTCTTTGAGAACTGAAGTGTATACTTACCTCGCATTTTAATTCAATTTAAATCATCCCGATTTCTAAACTAATAAATATCGCACATGAGATTTACTTATGATTCACTAAAAAAATGAGTTTGTTAAATAAAAAAGTGTAAAATATATTAAACTTGAATGGGTGTGTTGTGATAATTACTTAAGTAAGTTACTATTTTGCATAAATTTGTAAATTTTACACTAAATAACACACATGAAAATAAATTAATGAATGGGTTCTTTTTTGTGAATGAACTGAACAACCTTGTTAAAAATACTTAACAAGATGCTAATGTTATTCATAACGAAAAAGTCGTTACCAAAATTCTTTAGTGATTTTGCAATGTTTACTTTTCTGGCTATTGTGTTTAAAAAATATCACCTATTATTTTTCGTTCTAAAACATTTTAAGACTAATAACCTGTGATTTTATAAAAATGTATGTTGTCATTACACCTAAAATGTTTCGTTTCGTTAGTACATTGACACACAGTATATTTCTAAAATAAAATTTAGCAAATCTCAAAAATTAATTTCTCGTAAAACAATGGTCATCTTGTTAGAAAAACATTAAATTATTCGCGTGTCATCTCCAAGAAGGTTGGTAATCAGCAAGGTTTTGTTGGTTGTAGAAGGCCAAATGAATTTTGTAGAACCACAGTTGAAATACAAGGTGTGGCTATTAAATAACGAGACTGAAGTTTTAAAAAATTTAATTTTAATTTTATACATAATCACTTATTGTCACCTTGAATATACACTCCTTCTCTATCCCTACATCGCTCCATGCGAATTTTCCATTACTGGAAACAGTCTTGGAAGTCATCTTCTGTCAGCTCCTTCAGGACACATGCTGCTTTCTCTTTTACAGCTTATACAGACTCAAATCTTGTCCCTTTTAATGCAGATTTCACCTTAGAGAACAGGTAGAAGTCAGACGGTGCAAGATCTGGTGAATAAGGTGGATGTTCTTACACTGAGATGCTGTACTTGGCTAGGAACCTCTTGACAGATAACGCGGAATGAGCTGGCGCATTGTCTTGGCGGAGAACCCATGATTTGTCCTTACACATTTTGGGGCGTTTTTCCTTACTCTTTGATGTAGTTTAGAAAGTATCTCAAGGTAGTAATATTGATTAACTGTTTGACCTTCAGGAACCCAGTGAAAGTACACAATCCTATGGATATAAAAAAAAAATCATCATTGCTTTAAATTTTGACTTGCTCATTCGAGATTTTTTGGCTCTTGGTGAAGTTCGGCTCTTCCAGTGCATGGATTGGCGCTTCGTTTCCGGATCATAATTAAAAAACCACGTTTCATCACGTGTTATTATCTTCTACCTGTTCCCTATGGTGAAATCTGCATTAAAAGGGACAAGATCTGAATCTGTGGAAGCTGTAAAAGAGAAAGCGGGACGTGTCCTGAAGGAGCTGACAGAAAATGACTTCCAGCACTGTTTCCAACAATGGAAAATTTGCATGGAGCGTTGTAAGGATAGAGAAGGAGTGTATATTGAAGGTGACAGTAAGTGATTATGTATAAAATAAAAATAAAATTTTTTACTTCAGTCTCGTTAATAATACGGGGAATGTTTGAAAAGTATAACGTTATTTTTTCTTCGAACATTTGATATAAAGTGTAAAGAATGTTATTGTTACGACAAGGATTTACGAGGATTACAACAAGGAATTGGTGTGTTGTCACTAATACTTTTTAACTTGTAGATAGAAGAGGAAGGAAGTTGAAGTGAAGGAAAATATTTGACGGAGAAATGAAAATTCAAGGAGACACAATAAAAATGCTGAGATTCGTCGATGATATCGTAGTATTAGCTGAGACAAAGAAAGAACTAGAGGATATCATCAATGGAATGGATGAGATCATGAGAAAGGACTACTTCATGAAAATTAATTAGAACAAAACTAAAGTGTTGAGCAGTAGCAAAAGACGATGGGACATTTAAAATTAGGCAACAAAAACATACAGGAAGTTGGAGAATTCTGCTATCTAGGAAGTAAAATAATAAAGGATTGTAGAAGCACAAGTGATATCAAAAGTAGGATTGCTCAAGCAGACGGGCTTTTGAAATGCAAAACTGCTTATTACAGACATAAACATTGATTTACAGATTAAGAAAAATTTCTTTAAACTGTACATTTGGAGTATAGCATTATAAGGGCGCTCCCTTATAAACGAGGGTGTTGAGGGTTGTAGAAAGTAAGAATAGAAGCTTTTGAAAGTGGTGTTATGGTAAAATGTTAAAGATTAGGTGGGTGGACAAAATAATTAATTTAGAGATTCTTAGACGAGTGGATGAAAGAAGAAGTGTATGGAAACATCTTACCAGAAGAACGGATAGGCTAGTGAGGCATATTTTAAGACATCCAGGTATGACTCCAACAATAATGGAGGTAATATTGTGGAAATGAATTGTAGGGGGAAGAAAAGGTTAGACTATTTAAAGCAAATTACAAAAGATTTAGGGTGTTACAGGTATGTAGATATGAAACGACTTGCACAACATAGAACTGCATCAAACCAGTCGAGAGACTGATAACAAAAAAGTGTAAAACAATGCAATACGAAGTGGCAAGAGAAGAGCAAATTAGGAAACAGAAATGAGGATCGCCAAGGTAGAAGAGAATTAAAAGAGATGATTTTTAACGTAAAAATTTAACTTACAAAGGAAATAAAAGTATAAAAAAATCTCCGAAAAAGAAAGAACCATAACATCATAGCGTATGGATAGATGGGCACAGGCTATAAAGAGAAGATAAAAGCCTGATGAAGAAAAATAGCAATTGATTCATTTGATGAATGTTTGGCCACTATAGCCTATTTGCAATAAGGTGAAAAAGTAAATTAAATCTTCATAGGCTACTTTTTTTATTATTCCATATAATTCCAAAATGTATTATACATTTGTCCCAGCCGTACACAAGTTTGTCAAATTCCTTACTGTAGAACTATCCGTCCAAATTATTTAAAAATATTTGATAGTTTTTACACTTCTTCGTCGTCAACAAAACGCATTCTTCCAAGGTGTTTTAACTTTCTTAACAAACAAAAATCGGATGTGCTAAGACGAGAGTGTACCATAGTGAGAGTATGGGTCAAAATCTCCCAATTTTAAAACCTTTAATGAACGATCTTGATTTTGACCCCAAATTTTGTTTAGTTTTTTTTTTTGTGGAAACCACTGGTTTATTTCAAAAATAATATTTAAAACGGCAATTCTTGTGAGAATTTCTAATTCTGATTGTTTTATGAAATTTTCGATTAAACTTTGAATCTGCTAATCATTGAACCCGTAATAAAAACAAATAAATTTCATTTTTATGGAGATATCACATAAGCGCTGTAACAGTTTAATCCATGTGACCTAATCTTAACCAGTTTAATGAGAAGATTCAGTAATATTCCTAATTTAGTCAAGGAATTCACTGACCTGAAATACTTATTTGAATCTTAGAATCACGCATTTCTATGGTATTGTATTATTTTTATTATTGTGGACTCCGTACAATGACTGTCATTTCTAAATACTACTAATATACAACACTGTCATAACAATAATCTTATATTTAATTTTTTTGCTTATTACCTCTATTAAAAGTAGTAATATTATTCAACTATTTTTACTGCGTTATAATTTTATTAAGGTATGAAAGGAACCTTATAGTATGATTGTAGTTTAATGTATAAATCATGAAATTGTAGGTTTTCGAAGTAATTCATGCATGTATGATACGAAAGCCCCCATTGGCTGATTATTCTACTCATTTTGATTCTCTAACTTTCTAATCACTAGAGAGTTGAACTTCCGCACGTTGGTTCTTTAGGGATTGAACCGTAAAATTAAGTATTTATATTTCAGCCACTTACGCCTAAGAGGTAGAAATGGCATGCCTACTGTTGTAGAATCGGCTATAAAATGACTTCTTATATTGCCGATCCATTACTGAAGGTCGGCCAAAACACTTGCAAATCGGTCTTTATCATGAGTCACTCTTAAATGAGCGTACGTACTCAAGTCTGTCCAGTTTATTTTTCAACCATTAGCAACTCCTTTGCCAAAGTCTGTGCTGCCCTCAACTGTTCTCTCGTGAATCAGTCTCAAAAATTGATACTTATTACCCCTGTATCAAGGTAGGCAATCTTTCTTCTTTTGATTATGCCCAACAACTCACGGTACACACCTATAACTTACGTTTCAAAACATCAACGTGGGTAATATGACTGGTCCACGAAATCTGGAACATTTTCTAAACAGCATTTTGTAGCGATCAGCTGTTGTATCAGTTTTTAATTTATTTATAACAGCTGATTCATACATTTCGTTACTGAAGTCAAATATCTGATTTATATAAAATTCATTTCTTCTCTAAATTTCAATTTAAATAGTATAAAAATAAACCATAATATTTAATTTTTTATTTTATTAACTAAATAGTAAAACAGAATTGGTTTTTTTCAAAATTTAATTAATATTTAATTTTATTTTAGTTTTTTCCAAAGTTATAATAAAGTCTGGATTTGTAAATGCAACAATTGGAAATACATTTGTCGTGGAACAACCATCGCAGAGTTAAGGTGGTATTTTGACTTTTATTTAATAAAGCTGTTAAATTAATTGATTAATTAGATTATTTTAGCGTAATTATATAAATTCATAAAGCAAACGCTATAACATATCGAAAGGTTCTAAACGACTTCATACTCAAAATCCATGTTTCCACACAATATTTATGATGTCTTTAAAAACCTATATCTTACAGGAAGTGAAATTATACTGATAATTTTTTTTTTTTTTTTTTTTTTTGTAATTCCTAATTTGTGTACGTTGCAATCTGTTCAATTCAGAACAATAAGCAACCCCATGACCCAATGAGATGAGGATGATATGTATGAAAGTGTAAATGAGGTGTAGTCTTGTACAGACTCAGGCCGACTATTCCTGAGAGTGTATGGTTAATTGAACCCCAACCATCAAAGTACACCGGTAACCGCTGTCTAGCATTCAAATCCGTATATACTGATAATTAATAGATGTTTCATGTTAAGAAATGCCACCCTAGCCATTTCAATACGACTCTCACTTCTACTGCTGGCTCCAGATCTGCTGTAATCCAACTTCCTAAATACTTAAATTTCTTAAACTGCTCAGTAAGTTGATCTTCAACGATTAAGTAGCGTCTACTATCGGTTTCATAATTATATACACCCAAGTTTGAACCCTTGCTTCCCCGAAACGAGGAGTTGGATTTCAATATGTTGTTGTTGTTTAGGTCATCAGCCAAAAGGCTGGTTTGAACCCGTAGAGGTTTTACTAAGTAAAACGAGGAGTGAGGTGGTTTACCATTGCCTTCCTCACCGAGTGGAAAAGTATGCTTATCAGCATGCCAGGCCCTCTGAAAAGCACTTATTTTCCACTCTGCAAATGACACCTTCACTTCATTCACCACAGGGTCTGGCTGTATAATGAAATTTATTACTTTCAGAGGAGGTAACTCTGACTAGTGTCTTTAACACCTCTACCTCTTCTGTTCTTAAATGATTCAGTTATTTAATTGGCTGACCATGTGATAAGAAACAGAACTATTTATTTTAGCCCTGCAACAAACAGATTGAGTGCAAATAATCTGACACTCCACCTGTTTATTATGGGCAGGGATTTCAATATACCATCAAAATTTACCTCATTTTATTCTGCGTTGACCTATAATAGTCCTATATTTTTAACATAGTTTGAAAATTGTCATACCGAGGTTGGAAGAATTTTTTTGCTACTGGAAAGAATTTCATGCAAATTTTACGTATAAAATTACCAAAAAAAAGTAGCAAAAATATGGGTCTCTTTGTCTACCAACATATGATATGACAATTTTCCAACTACATTAAAAAACATAGGACTATTGTAGGTCAACGCAGAATAAAATGAGCTAAATTTTGATGGTATATTGAAATCCGACTCATCATTTTGGAGATGCAAGTGTTCAGACTCGGGTGTCTATAAATATGAATCCGATAGTTGGTACACACATTAGGAATTAAAAATAAAAAAAAAATAGAAGACAGAATATGCATCATCTTCCCTGTAGGTTTTGAAAATTTGTTGAAGTTTCATATGATATTTTATGTACTCTGATAAAGGTGGATCCACCGAAACACGTGTAAGTGATCATAAGGATCAAGGTAGCTAAAAAGGTAAGTGAATTTAAAATTAATTTTATTTTGTAAGAAAAAACTACATAAAAGAGAAAACAAAACAACTGAAAATCTATTATTATCTAAAAAAACCCATGGTACAAACTTCCTTTAGTGAACTTTTTGAAATTAGCGAAAAGTCCGAGAGCAGCACAGGCGCAATTGGTAGAATCTCGTATTAAACCATCTGATTTCCAACGTAGGTAGAATCTTTGAGAACGAATATTTACATTATGTACACTATGATAATTTCATGAATAAATTAAATATTGCACACATTCAAATAAGTTAAGTAAAGTTACAGTTAAGTTACTAAATAACATTATTGTCTTAAAATATTTTTCACTATTGTTATGTCGTGAACAATCTAATTATGAAATATTAAAAATTAAACATGTTTTAACTTTCACTTAGATTATTTTGAATTAATTAACTACAATATTTTGAAAATAAAAACAAAACATAATCTTTTAATCTCTAAATATGCGTCCGTCCGTTTGTGGGTGATTATAAAAAGCGGGTGGACCTGTCCCACATTTTATTGAATTTCGTTGAACTACAAAAATTTCAGGTTAAAATCTTAACGTACAATCCCACAATACATTGAATTTTAATATGCAATACAATGTATTGATTATTGATCGTTTGTATGCAAAATCAGTTTACAGATGTTTAAATGTATTGCATTTTTTACGGTAACGTTGTATTCATTGTCCTCTTCATGATATTTATGTATCATTAAGAAATATCTTGACCTTTTTCACCTTTAATTGTAATTGAAGTACTATTTAACATTAATTAATTATTCAAGGTACATTTTTAATACCGTAATTATTAAAAGTTATGTGCAGTAAGTATAATGGTTACATAATTATTTCAGATTTATATCTGTGTAGGTAGTTAATTTTTTATTACTTTATATGTAGGCCTATTAAACATTAATTTCATAGTTTTATTTGGGTAAAACTGTCTCTAAATTCGGTTACCTATTATTATTTTGAGACAAAATTTTCATATTTTGAGATAAGATTTTCATATTTTGGTACAATCTCAATGAATACTATAAACTACAAAATTTAACTGATTGACGCCATACAAGAACGAATTAAACTAGGAAATTGACCCTAATTAGCCAATATATTATAACACCTAGGCTTAGGTGCCCTTCGGGATCTGAATTTAATAAAAAATAAGCAATGGAACATCATGATTTAGCTACAGCATAATTATCACTATAATTGGAGGTATAATAATTATATTCATACTTATTATAATATTGTTTATTGACAAAATGAATAAGGGCCATATTTAGAAAATAATGATTTAACTTAGCCTACTAACAAATATTATTAGATTACATAAAATAAATCAATTACAAATTTTAAGTATAAACCAACAATAGATTATTGTTCTTAAGAACCAAACCGATTACCTATTCACAAACATTTGCTACCCCCTCGCACGCCTAACTACCTGTATGGGAATTACCTCACACTGATATAGCATACCAGATATGAGACATAATTGTACTGGGGTTAGCAAAATCTTATCGTTTAATTATAAGAATTATTGTAATTTATTATGAATTGTACAAGAGAATGAGGATGAGCTTCAAAGATCGGTATGTATTTAAATGAATTATGCAAAAAATATAATATCAACGTTTCCGTAAAAAGTCAAAGGTAGTGGAATTTACTAGTAAATATCCTACCAGGTTTAAAATTGTGGTGATTTGGCGCTCGGACAAATGTCACAATGCAATTATTTAGGTTGTGACATCGAGTTTGATCAAGATTTGGATGTAGAGAAGAACGTTGGAAAATTCCAAGCGGTGTTCGGCAATATTAGCAGAACCCTAGGCAGGAAAACAAGAAAAGAAACCCAGATAAGGTTTTAAAAGGTGTTGGCTGTCCCAGTGCTACTCTATGGAAGTGAGTCGTGGATTAGTACCAGACTACAGGAGAGTAGAGCAGGCGGCGGAGATGCAATTCCTGCGAAGAACGAAGGGTTGCAGTCGTAGGGACCATACGAAATGAGGGCATAAGAACGAAACTGAATGTTTACAACCTGAATGGGAAGATTTCAGAATATTGAAATCAATGGAGAGTGCACGTAGAGAGAATGCCGGACGGAAGAACCTCAATCAGTGTTTTGCAATACAGACGGGTTGGGAGGAGAGATGTTGGGAGGCCACTCAAAAGATGGAAATAGTTCAATAGTTTGTCGCGTTTGTGAGTCAGAACAGGCGGAAGTCTAATCCTTGATTGTGAGGAGAAGAAGAAGAAGATTATTATAATTAAAATAATTATAATGAGAAGTAACCATAAATAATATATATTGATCGAAGTTACTGACACTTAAAACAAATCATTTCACTGATGAGGAGATCCTCAGAGGCTCATTGTTTTGCTTGTAAAAAAATAACGACATTTAAAAGAGCCTGCTGATGTCATTTAATGAATACAAGAAAATTTTCTTAACATGTGAAAATAATTCTGAGACCAAACAAACAAAAGAATAAAACGGTAACTTGTTGCAGTTTGTTTAATGTTTTACATATAAACAGGTAGAGAACTTCGTCAGGAAGATCTGCTATTTTCTCCCGGTCACTGGGATGTGGGTCGACACCAGCTACACTAAGTCACGGATGTAATGTTTTTACTCCCACGTAATTTATTCTCCGGTATAAAGAATTCGAGCGGGTGGACACGGGTTCGCTCTTCACATTTGCTTCCCTTTCTAAATGTTAAAGGGGTACAAAGCAAAAGGCTAAATAGTACAAAGATGTAGAAAGTACTTACAGCACATTATGATACCACCCACTATCCATTTTAAGTTCTCATTTCTTAAACTTATTTACAAGTCAAGTACTTATGCGATTGGCATATTAAAAAAAAAATTACGGTTGAATTATAATATTTAAGTTATAGTTCGTTATTATAATTTTATTTTATGCAATTCTTTCTATTCACTTTGTAAATTATTCAATTACAACCTTGAACGTACCTTACTTAATATTTAACGTTATAAATGTAAAAATGGTTTGTATGGAAAATGATTTGGTGATAGATCGCCTGTATATTAAGGTTAGCAGATTGTGAAAAAATGAAAAGATGTTTTTCAGATGTAACTTCAAACATTTTTTAACTTTTATTTTGTTATCCAAACCATTTTATTTTTTTAAAAACCACCCGATTTGATCGTTGTCTTTTGTTGGATGGTTTCTTTCCATGGATTTATAAACGTCAGGTTAACAGTTGTTAAATTGGCGAAAGCCCTTAATTCAAACCAATGGAATTAAATTCAAAGTTTATTTGATTTGATTTTCTTCAATAGTCCATTAAGTTTTCCGTTAATTTCCCTTTGGTTCATCCATCTCATTTTTGGTCTTGCAAAGTGCCGCCTTCTTTTCGGTTCTACCTTTCAATCACTTTGGGGATTCGGTCCCCACTCATCCTTTGAATATGCGCCTACCGCTGTTCTCTGTAGTTGTTGACTTTTTCCATCAACAGCATTTTTTTAATACTCCCGGTTGCAAATCTCTTCTTAAAAGTGGAGGAATGGAGAAGCAGGATGAGGAATACCCTTTTAAAACCCAGGGTTCATCTGGTCGTATGGTAGCACTCAATAAGAGCTCCGGCTTGGAGTTACAGGTGAAAACCGGTCAACAGTCATGAAGGTAAATGAGGAAGTCCCTAATGGCTTCCTGAGCAAATTAACCAAGGGACCTTGGTGGGTAATTTAAAGAAAACTAGGGCCTGTCCTTTAAACCATCCAGAAAATCTGGTGTGAAACACTCACCCAACTTTCTCTTGCCAATGCAAATAATGACCAATGTAACCTAACACTAGTAATAAAACATTAGAAATAAACAACAAACTAACCTCAAAAACATAACCTTGTTTTAATCATGAGTGAAAGACGCAATATGAAAATCGACCTCAGTTTGCCTTAAAAATACGGAAAATCAGTCTTTCACGCTAAACTAGGCTCTGTAGAGAAAACTACTTAAAATAAAAGTTGTAGATCTTTTAATTTGCTATAAATTTGATTGTATACACTTTTGTCGCAAAATGCATACTAAGATCGAAATCTAAAAAAATAGATTTTTCACACGTTTTCGTGTGAAAAAAACAGAAAATCGCTAATTACCGCTATACTAAGCGTTATAAAAAAAATGTTTGAAATAAAAAAATGTCGGATTTTAAGTTGTCTACATTTTTTATTAGACTATATACATTTTTGCGCTAAAATGCATATTAAAGCTGCAATCTTAAAAAACAATTTTTTTACGTGAAAACAGCCTCACCAAGAATTTCAGCAAACATGGCGCCTACCCTATCTTGTAGAGCATAAAAAATTTAGTAAACCAGGCGATTTTTAAAAAAAATCGTAGGACCCGTTTTTGAGAAAATCGCAAGAAAGTGAAAAATTACACGAATAAACTACTACTTCCGGTTGACCGATTTTGATGAAAATGTTCGTGTCGGGTCCAGTAGTTGTATGTAACAAGTTTCAAGTTCGTACGATGTTCCGTTCTAGAGATATTCTGTTCACACACACACACACACACACACGCGCGCGCGCGCGCGCACACACACAAACACAAACACACACAGACCAATCGCTAAAAACATGTTTTTTAGGTTCAGGGGTCTGAAAACGTGTAGATTCGGTGAAAACTCGATTTTGAAAAATCGACATGAAAACAATACTTTCCTTCCTATATATTCATATAGGTAAGAGAAAGTAAAAAGAAAATTGAACAACTGGGTCACATTATATGTGGACCAAGATATGAACCCTTCGCTTGATAATACAAGCCAAGATTCTGGGGAAGATAGGTGTGGGAAGAAGAAGTATTTCTTGGTTGAAGAATGTTCACGACTTTCATTGCACCTTAGTGGAGCTGTTCCAAGTTGCGATGTCCATGGTATGAATAGCCGACATGATTGCCAAAGATCAAAGAGGGCCCGATAAGAAGAAGAAAGGCCTGTCCAGAGGCTGTAAGGTGGCAAACCCACAACTGGTGTTACACGTATGTTAGTGCTTTTTAACTACAGTACTTTCAACCACCCAGAAAATTTTCGGGCAGGAATTTCGTTGAATAACTGCAAAGTTAACAAAGTGATAAGAAATTTGGATTGTCAGAAAAATTAGATATCTGTAAATAATATGTTAACAATATTAACATCGTTGTTTGGCCTATCATCCTGAAACAGACTTTTACATCTTTTATTCTGTCTGAAGAAAATTATTCAAAACTCTACAATAATTTAATTGGTTGTAAGAAGAAACTTAAAATTAAACTTTACTGTACTTAAGAAACAAGAAATCTTTCGAGATTGATCAAGATTTAATTATCTACCACCCTTTTAAAGAACTCACATAAATAAAAGCACCCTATTTTAAAACCGTTGGGTAACTGTCTTTATTTGTTAAATCCTTTTATTTACTTTGAATAGAAACAGAATTAAAACAAAAGAATAATGCAACAGGTCATGGTTTCATGTCAGGTGGAAACACATTGAGTATATTTTCTAAAAATAATACAGACACTCAGACATTTATACATAAAAAAGACACCCCAGTCAATGCACCCAGACAGGAAATGAACGACGTTATATACATGTAATATACCTACATATATATTAAAGGAAGTTTTTTGAAACTACTTTAATATGTACAACATACAAGGGGGTAAAATAGATATTTCACTGCACACCGAATTTATCTTGTTACTGCATTTTTTAAGGATATCATCATTAAGTGTCTTGTCTTTTAATATTTTTTACATGGAATCTTCTATGTAAATCGAGTCTAATTAATCATTCACTATTTATGTAAAATGCATATCTTGATTGTAATTTTAGTAATAACTTTAAACATGTTGATATTTATCAAATCACCTGATTCTTCATGAAATTAAATCAAATTTTTCTTGAATTTCAGATTTTCGGGAATTATTATTTTTCATACGTGTTAAATTAATTTCAAATTAATAAAGTTGGAACAGATACTCGATGGAGTAGATGCTCCGCATGTACAGAATCACCACTTATTGGACGCATTTCCTAATCTAGATCTTAGCAACCATCCCGGCAGAGGCTTTATTCAGTTAGAATAAGCGAGGTTTTATTTTGGTCTGACTTTCGTGTTTATATATTATCTATGTTGTTAAGACTGAACTTCTAGAGTCTTTACTAAGTAAGTCGAGGAATGTGGTGGTTTCCCATGCCTTCCTCACTGAGTGGAAAATTATTCTTATCAGCATGGCAGGCCCTCTGAAAAGCATTTAATTTCCACCCTGCAAATGACACTCTCTCTTCATTAACCACAGGGTCTGACTGTATAATGAAATGCATTACTCTCCGAGGAGATAACTCTGACTAGTGTCGTTTACACCTCTACCTCCTCTGTTTTTAAATTTTTCAGTCATATGGCTGACCATATGATAAGTAACAGAACTATATTTTGTAGCCCTGGAACTAGTAAATCGAGTGCAAATAATTTAACACTCCACTATGCTTTTATGGGCAATGTTTAGGTATACAAATTTTAAAATTTCTAAACTCCCGTTCTTAATAGTATGGAACCCACCGTTGGTCTAGTGGTAAAGTCGTCACCGTGAATCACCTGTTTAACAGCTGATTTTTTGAGACGAAGGTTCCTAATATAAATCCTAGTAAAGGTACGGAATTATACACGGAATTCTCGTATATATGGAAATCTGAGAGAAGCGTTTAACTGCTCGTCGCATAACCTTTTCAGAGCAGCAGTGGACAAGGTACGACTGACCATGATGATAGCCAACCTTCATAATGGAGAAGAAGATACGGAATTGAATACTAGACAGTGGTTACCGGTGTACTTTCATGGTTGGGGTTCAATTAACCATACTCTCTCAATAATGGCCGGCCTGAGTCTGAACAAGACTACACCTCTTTTACACGGCATACATATCATTCTCATCTTGTAGGATCATGCGGTTGCATATTTTTCTAAATTGACCAGATTGCAACGTACACACATTAGGGATAAATATAATAATAATAATATGGAATATTTAAATTTTGAATTCCACAATATCCAGTCATAAATCAAATCAAACTAAACGTACTAACGTTTAAATACATTGAAAGTTCATATCCGTCGAAATATCTTGTAGTTAAGATTTACCATTAAATCATTTTATGTACATTTTATTGTCGACAGTTAAATTATTTATAATCACATAAAATTTAAAACAATAGATTTGAATTTTTAAATGTTGTTAAATCTTTATAGAAATTTTTAAGAAGTAATAGTTAATAGAAAATAAGGGATGGAATGACATAAAAGAGATAATATGCCAGTTTAAGTTAGTACTGGTGGTGAATTCAAACAAAATACGGGAGATTTTATTGCGTGAGAAATATTTGAAGCTTCCTGTTTTGGTGGGAACAACTTTCCGTAAACTGACGTTAAACATTTACAGTAATGTTAGTCATTATAGACCGGGGTCTACGTTGATGTAGACTCACTTGCTATTGTAACACTTGTATTAAATAAATTTAAGTCTGCTTCATACTGATTATTAAACAGTAATGATTAGTATTTTTCCACGGTATTTACTATTAAATAAGCTGCGACACATGAATATTTCATGTCCGTATGGTTTATCGTTTCAGTTAGATTTTATGTAGTAGTCTATAGTTATTTGATTAATAACATTTTGGATTGTTACGTAAATTTCTTATAGATTTAATTGTTGTTTTCTGAAAATGTGACAACATGTCTGAAAAATCAGAAAATTTGTTACGATTGACTGTTAGGTAGGCTTACCATAATTTCTGAACTCAAAAACCGGAAATTCTTTTTTGAAAGGGGCTGGCGTTTACTAAACAACATACATAATATTTTTTGTATATTTAATAATTATTTTTTTCACTGAAATACATTGGTTTACTATTAATTTTTTAAATTATTTGTGTACTAATAATATTAACTAAAGTTAGGCACAAAAACATCCCAACATTTACTGTACTTAGAACAGGGTCCTGTAATTACAACATTCGTACCATCAGATCTTTTTCTTACCTTGGAGTTGGATGGGTGTGATATTTCTCAGACGATAGTACTTTTCCAAGAAATGCTTTATCAGCTTTAATTTATACGTAAAACTCCACCCAGTACATCTTTAAATTAACTTTTAACGGTCTAACATCGTTGCATACAACGTTATCAACCTCTAAATAAAAAAATCAAAACAGAACGAAATTTCTAGGCTGCTGGTCCTTTACTCAGATATCCGAAAATTCCGTATATTCGTTAAATCCCGGACATACCCTGGATACATGCCTAAACCCCAGACTGTCCGGGCTAATCTAGAATGTATGGTACTGTTAGAACAATTTTGGAAGCAAAAGACTTGAAGAAATAAGTTTAATAATTAACTAGAACGGTTGCATGCATTTACATTTATGAATTTATTTTTTTAAGTTACGTACTGAATTTTCATTTTTTTAAATCTCCTTTGTTTTAGTAGATTAATTTGATTACTTAGGAAAATATTACAATACTTTTTTATTTAATTTTATATTTTTGATATATTATTTTTTGCATATTTCTGAAAAAATAATAATTAACAAAGATATTCATTCATAAATATGTTTGTGTCGCCTTCAATTTAAATAGCAATACTCATCCATTAAATTACTTAAATATTATTTATATATATCACAGATATTTTCACTGGAAGATACAAATTCATGATTCTAAACCAATTTAACTATTTTTATGTAAAAAACAGATAATAGATAAATCTGTTAATGAAAAAGTATATTAAAAACCCAAAATATTTAAACAATGATGTTAAATCATTTTTTTAACATTTGGCGTCAACTGACTATTGTATTAAATGGTTCATCCAACCAGCGTTACTTATCATTTTAAAGAGACATTCTACGATTCTTATTGAATATACCTTTAACACGATACCTATTTTGATAAAATTGGAAAATGCATTGAGATGAAAGTATATTTATGAAGGGTGTGTAGTTTCTGTCCCAAGAAAAACGTTAAGTAAATACAGAGTGTCGTACTGTAAACAAGTGAGTAAATAATGGCAGTTTAAAATTCTGTACTTTGTGTCTCGTTTTGCTAGCAGTAGATATTTTTTATTCATTTTTCTTTGTCTTTTAGAGAATCATGAGGATCACTTTCAACACAATTCAGGAAACAGGGGTCAGTTTTGTTTACCATGTACTCAAAGTTACCATAGAAACTATAAACTACCTTACGCTTCATAACGGTTTTTTGTTTTATCGTTCACCGTATTCATTTATCAGTTTGTCATTCGTTCCTTGCAAGTTTACTATTGTATTCGATGTAGTTATATGATGTATTTAATATTCTTTTAACACAGTTTTCTCATGAAATAAATCTTCCATAAAAAAATAGTCATCGATATGATCAACTTGTTGTTTAGGTTGTTCAGGTTCATCAGCCGAAGGGCTGGTTTGAACCTCTACAGGTATTAATAGGTAAAACGAGGATTGAGGTGGTTTACAATTACCTTCATTAATGAGTTGAAAGAGTATGCTTATCAGCATACCGGACTCTCTGAAAAACGCATATTTTCCACCCTACAAATGACACCTTCATTTCATTAATGACAGGGTCTGGCTGTATAATGAAATTCATTAATCTCAGATAAAATCTGACTAGTGTTTACCCTCTACCTCTTCTGTTCTTAAATGCTTTAGTCATAAACGTGGCTGACCAAATGGTATGTAATAGAACTATTTTTTGTAGCCCTGAAACTAGCAGATCGAGTGCTAATAATTTAATACTCCACGTGCCTGTTATGGGCAGATGATCAACTTATAAAAATTATGACAGTTGTTTTCGTAATTTTTTTATAGGCTAAAAATTCCTGTAAACAGTTATCTAACATTTACTTATTTATACATAACTTAACAGTAGGAATAATTTTTCTATAGAAAAATTTATTAAAATAACAAAACTGTAGATTTTTAAAATATCTACAATCTTGCTTATATTACTTTTGTAGTTTTTAAATGCATCGTAATATCGCAATCTTAACAAATCCCATATTTTAACGACCAAAATACAGAAAATCACTAATTGATGAGCGTTTCAGAAATAATGCTCTAAATAAAAGTCGTAAATTTACAACAGTTTTAAAATTTAAATTTACAACACTTTTAAAAGTTTTAAAATGTAGGTACTACAATTTTGAACGCTTTTGCTTTAAAACGCATTTTAAGGCTGTAATCTTTCAAAAAAATACTACGAGCTCAGCCCCACGAATTTAAACAGAGTTACCGCTCACTCTATCTTATAGAGCTAAAAAAATGTAGTAACTTAAGCAGTTTTAAACAAAATCGAATGAGCCATTTTTGAGAAAATTTCAAAAAAGTAAAAATTGCCCGAATAAACTACTATTCCTGTTGACCGACTTTGACGAAAAGTTTGTCGGGTTCCCTTATAGTATCTGACATATAAGTCTATAAACCATCAAAAAATCAAAGTTATCAAACAATTCTTTTGAAAAATAGATTTTACTTACATAATTAATTATTAAGAAGTTTTATTATATGAAATCTTAATTTAATTATTATCAGTTCTAGCCACGAAGAAGGGAGCCTGCAACTATAGAATATAATAAGCACATTGCACTTTTTAAAACATTATTATGACATATGACTAAATCCAGACCTTTTTACTTAGAAAGTATTATTGTATTATAAAGGATAAAAGGAAAATAAATTCACATCCTTATCGTCGTACAGTATCCTTTATTCGCTTCCTCAGTAGATGGTTCCAGGAAATCCTATTATTATCCATGGTAACAGCCTTTCTTTCTTATCACTCTTTTGCAGGCTACCCGTCCATTAAGAACAGAATGAGAACTTCTTAACTTTATAGCCATGTAGATATGGTTAATGTTATATTTCTCTACTACTAAACATTGTAAGTTGTAAATATTACTCTAAAACATCGTCCAAAATTAGAAATATCTTATTAATCCTTTTAATAATGTTATTCATTCTTTCTACATTTAAAACCAGTTTTCTTAATTCTAAAAAAATATAATGCATTTATATTTATGTTTTTTTTTTAATTGCATTTATTCTACTTTCTCTTGGTACTAAATTAACCCTTCATTAAAAATTAACCGTTGTTGTTTTGGCCATAAGCCGAAAGGCTGGTTTGAACCTCTGAAGACTTTCCTATGTAAAACGAGGAGTGAGGTGGTTTACCATTGCTTTTCTCACTGAGTAGATTAGTATGCTTATTAGTATATCAGGCCCTCCGAAAAGCATCTACTTTTCACTCTGCAAATGACACCTTCACTTTATTCACCACATAGTCTGGCTGTATAATGACATTTATGACTTTCAGAGGAGATAACTCTGACTAGTGTTTTTTGCACCTTTACCTCTTCTTTTCTTAAAGGGTTTGAAAGGCTGGTTTGAACCTCTAAAGGCTTTATAAAATGAGAAGTGAGGTAGTTTATTGCCTTTCTCACCGAGTGGAAAAATGCTTATCAGTACATCAGCCCTTCGAAAAGCATTTAATTTTCCCCTGCAAATGAATTCTTCACTTCAATATATAGGCCTGCAAACGTATAGTATATCCAGTGAAAGTTCGATTTCGAAAAATCGATGAAAACAATAGACTGCTTTCCTTTCTTATATATTCATATAGGGCAAGAGAAGTAAAAATTATTTTGTATACGATTTTTCAAATTTCAACCTGTAATGAATAATTTCCTTGAGTATTTTATCTGTATGTAACTTATGTATTATCATTACAGGATGAATATAGAAAAATAAACAAAATTTAAATTCTTAAAAACTCACTTTAACTCCAGAATAATAAAATAATTCTACGTAAACCATACAACTGAGGTACTTTATTATTTATGATTATCCAGTTTGTTTAGTATTTGTTTAAATATTTGAATTATAATTTAATAACACAGCCTCGTATAATGTAAGGTGTGCCGTGAGTGAAGTAATTATACTAGTATAGTGTACATTACATTTGCAGCACCGGTAACAGAATGCTTCTTGCACCTTTCGTGCACGTTGCAAATGCACTGAATGTAAAATCACAGTAACCTAAGACATGAGTGTTTTTTTGCTATTGTATAAGTCACGTCTCGTGACAGAATAACAGGTCCGATTGTTATTTTAAGTGTTAATAGTCTACTGTATTTACAAAAGCATTGACCCATTGGCTTCTTGTTTCTTGTTTGAGTGGGTCACCGTGACAGTGCGTAGGTGTCATAATAGAATTCATTGTTGTTGTTTTTATCGTACTTTGATACAGTGCAGCAGTACTCGTACTTGAGAATTGTGTTTTAGTAATCTACTCTTTTGTACAGTACTTCCACAATAAATAATATACTATAATGTGCTTAATTTAAATGTGTTGTTACTATAGTCCTTGTAAATATAATAGGCGGATAACTATAGTAGATGATATACTGGTAGGCAGAGTATTAAGTTATTTGCACTCGATAGCTCTAAAACTACAAAAAATATTTCTGTTTCTTATGACAAAGACAACCAATTTATATGACTGCAGTATTTAAGAACAGAAGAGGTAGAGGTGCAGAGTACACTAGTCAGAGTTTTTAGTTTAGGTCATTAGCCGTAACGCTAGTTTGAACTTGTAGAGGCTAAGTAAAACAAGGAGTGAGGTGGTTTACAATATTGCTTTCATCAATGAGTGGAACAGTAGACTGTTCTTATCAACATGCCAGGTCCTCCGAAAAGCACCTGATTTCTACTCTGCAAATGATACATTCACTTAATTTAGCATAGGGCTGATGTATTGACAGAAGAGATAACTCTGACTAGTGACTTTTATACCTCTACCTCTTCTGTTCTTAAATACTGCAGTTATACAGCCTAAGTAGCTAACCATGTGATAAGAAACAGAACTATTTTTGTAGCCCTAGAACTAGCGTATCGAGTGTACATCATTAAACACTCCATCCGCCTGTTATGAGCAAAAGAACTGGTTGTAAAACTGGTCAGATTTACTCGTATCTCCTCTGAAAGTAATGAGTTTCATTATACAGCCAGAACCTGTGGTGAATGAAGTAAATGCATCATTTTTAGGGTGAAAAGTAGATGCTTTTCGGAGAGCCTGGTATGCTGATAAGCATACTTTACTACTCAGAGAGGGAAAATACTGGTAAACCACCTCATACTTCGTTTTACTCCGTAAAACCTTTAGAGGTTCAAACCAGCCTTTCAGCTGATGACCAGATCAACAAGAAGAAGGTTTAAGATTTATGTTGGCACAGAATTAAAGCAAACCTATGTACTAGCATTTTGCATACATTGGCCTACATTACCAGCGAATTAAAACTATTACTAATTTCTAAATTTATTCTTATTTTCAGTTGTCCTACCTTCTGAGAACGTTGGCTACTACTTCAGTTTCATCGACTTTCTTTTGTAAAAATGTAACGAGCTGTAGACAACCATTTTTGAAGATTCCTCAACCATGAAGTTCTACAGTGACTTAAACTACACTTGTTGTTTTGGAGTATTCTGTATTTTCCACATGACCAAAATTTTTTTCTAATTTGTAAAAATGATAGAAAATTTTTTGATTAACATTTTTTTGACAAAATTAAAATTATTTTGTACTTTCTTGTCACAAGACCCAAGTACCCGAGTTTTCTACGTTTATCAGCAGTTACAAATTCCGTGTCTTTACTTAGACTATATTCATCAAGACTTCTGTGTTCCTCAGTTGATCTGTCCTCAATACCGTTATCAATCTCCTATAACATCACATTTTGAACACCTCAAAAACTTTTATTTTTATTTTGGTTCAGTTTTTAACCCTCTAATCGATTTAATAACAGCGAATCAATACAATTCGGAAATAACGTTTTAGATCCCTGGTGCATAAAATTTTACAAAACGTTTCTAGAGGCGATACGGGCTTGTTCAATATGTGATTGAGATCTGTTGTGCTATTTTAATAATCTTTTTATAATAAAAATAAACTAACTATAAATTTGAAATTTTTTCACTTTAAATCAGTAATATTATATTGTTATGCTTGACTTATGAAAGAAGACCATTTTGACTTTCATGTTCAAACTAAACAGCCTCCGGGATAGCAATATAATCTCATGTCAAAATCAGGGCTAAGTATGGTGGAGTTAGACGAACCAGGAAGTTCTACAGTGTTTCTTCTCGAGGTTTTGCAATTTTATGATGACACATTTTTTACAATTAGCTTTTTTATGGTCGAATCAACATTTTAAGTTTTAGCGCCTCAATTACATAACAAAAGCAAGTAAATAAAAGAATTGACATAATGTGCAATAGGTTTTCATTAATGATTTATAATAATTAAACGATTATATAAGACTTTTTTACCTTATTTTATATGAAATTGTAATTTTATTTTAAAAATAACATCGAGTATTTAATTTTTTATAGATTTTTGTGTAACTTGTGTAATTTACGTAATCCTTGTAAGTGTCTGGTAAGTGAAATTGCCTCCGCTTATTGTTAAAAGTAAGGAATTTTACTAGGGTGTGTTGTACAATTAATCTTGTGTTGCAGTGTCTAGATTTATTAGGTTCTTGTTCGTCATGAGGTGATTGTGTATCAGTTTAGTGTGATCAATTCGTAGAGGTGTTAGTGTCACTTGGTCAAGTCGTATAAAAAAATTCTGGTTGTAATTATTGATTGTCAGTCCATACTATTTGTAGGCTAGTTGCTAAAGACTAATTTTGGTATTTACATATAAGCATATTTCGTTGTAAGATGCTTAATTCTTAATTTAGTCGTTGCGTACTCATTATTGTACAGTTTTAAAAAATATATTAGTTTTTAAATAAAATAAAAAGTTAAATCTTATTTATTTTTGTCGATTTAATTAATTAAAACTTCATAATCACACAATCATATGGATCCTTAGGGCATGATTAATGTATGATATGATTAGAGACGACAGAATTATAGTTCGGGTCAACGATATTGTTAATCTATCAAAATTTATAGTAAATCTATCAAAATAACATAAAATACATTGTAAGCACAAGATATAAAGTCATAATATAAATTATTGTGGTGTTATTATAATAAAATAGGTGTTATGAAGAATAATAATAAAGTAAAAATACGGGAGAAAATAAAATAAAAGAGAAGTAAATCTCTTGGGATAAGTTGTTGAACACCCGCGGTGAATATCAGCACCGTAACAAACTGGTAATTGTCAGATGCATCTAGATCTCCATAGGCGTCCAAATAACACAACATAGTATGGTACTAACGTGTACTATTTTAATGTTGAGATGTTCTAACAACTAACGAGATCTGTCTGGATACATTATAACAATATGTCAAAATTGTTACCTGTATATCTCATGTCCAAATCACGCTGGACGTTGAAAACAACTTCGTTGTCAGTTTACTCTTTTCAATGATAATTATTTTCCAATTAAATTGACAGAATTTTATAATCTTATCACATTAAATTTAGTCAATTTTATAGGCTTACTTAACCCTTTGTGAACGGAATTAGTTTCTTATCCCACACGAATTTAATTATACGTTGGGGTAAATATATTTTTATTTTTAAGAAAAATTTATTTTCCTGGTAAGAAATCTGTTTCTGAAGGCCAGAGTTCATGCAAATTTCATTACGTATCTTAAATTTTACTCAATAATAAAGGATGCGAATTTATTCGTCTTTAGTTCTGAGTAAATTATGAATGCGGATATAGGTAGTAGTTTAAAAAACCTTACCGTATATTGAATTGACAGTAAAAAATTTACTCCGCCTGCCTGTTATGGCCACATACATAAATCGTATAGAAAATAAATTCCAAAATGGTTTCGAATAATCTTCTTTCTATGTCTTCAATTGATATTGTGTTGCAATTAGCTTACCATATTATTTAATTATTATCTATATTAATAAACTCAGATTGTAAGTTAATTAGCGATTATTTGAAAGTTTTTGACCTATATTTATGAATGAATACATAATAGGAAACGTTTGCGCAAATATAATATTGTAAGTAAACAAAAATGGAAGTTGGAATAAAAATCAACCATGTGACGACCACCTGGTCCATACTTCTAAGACCTATTTAGTTGTACGTTTCAGGTACAAAACAGATCGAGCAGTAACTCTATTGTTAGAAAAAGAAACATATGTATCTGCTGTATCTCCATCAATGTTTTTGTATTTTTATACGTCTTACATTGTTTGTATCGGTGAAAAAGTAAGAGGAAAACGATTTGAAGTTTGTGAAGGTCTGGGAACTAGATCAGAGACAGGTGTTCGGCGGCCGTGACTTAATCTCTGCAACCCTTCTCAAACAACAACCCTTTCAAAGTCTATCTTCTATCTACATATTAGTAGACTACATCCCTTTCCTGTCTTCTTATAGACCTACAGTAACATCTTTTTATAGAAAGGGATGTCTCCTTCGTTTCACATCACTTTCTCCCAGCTTATGTCTTCAGTTATTATATTTTGTTTTGTCATTTTAAATGAATAATGTTAATAAAATTTATATACTTTTTAATTTTTTAAAATTAATTTAAATATTTTAATAACCGTTTTACAAAAAACATTTTTTATTCCTTTTTTGCGTCTTTTGACTGATTTGATGCAGTTCTCCAAACTGTTCTATCTTGGGCAAGTCGTTTCATATCTACATACCTGCAACACCCTACATCTTTTGTAATTTGCTTTAAATATTCTTACTTTTGCCACCACTACAATTCACTCCCTCAATGATACCTTCCATATTTGTTAGAGCAATATTTGGATGTCTTAAAGTATGCCCTACTAGTACTCTTTTTCTGATAGGTTGTTTTCATCCACTCGTCTCAGAACCTCTAAATTAATTATTTTGTCTACCCACCTAATCTATAACATTTTCCTGTAACACTACATTTTAACAGCTTCTATTCTGTTCCTTTTTACAGCTCCTATCACCCACGTTTTTGCTCCCGTACATTGTGCCTGTCATGCTGATAAGCATACTTTCCTACTTAGTGAGGAACACTCACAAAGTTGTATTTCACTCCTAACATAGTGTTTTAAGATATTTTTCCTAATCTGTAAATCAATGTTTGTAGTCATTAAGCTTTGTTTACTGTTTTAAGTTAAAAAAAAATATGTTGGTAAAAATTATTAAAACTACTGATTAATTTTTTGTCATTGTTATATACTTATTTATGCTAATAAATACTGAGACTCCAATCTTAAAACCATTTTTTTTACCGATTTTGATTAGTAAAATACAGAGAATAACTAATTGACACTAAAATAAGCGTTGTAGGAAATATGTTTAAATAAAAGTTGTAGGTTTTTTTAATTGCAGTTTAAAGGAATGTTCCATCTGAAATTGTGGCAGAAAGCTTACATTATGGGAGTTGTTTGGTTGGTAATGATTAGTAAATACGGCGGAAGATTTAAATAATAATAGCATTCATAAACTGATTGTGTTTGTTTAGGTCATCAGTACAACAGCCGAGAGGCTGGTTTGAACCTCTTGAGGCTTTACTAAGTAAAACGAGGAGTGAGGTATTTTTTTCATGTTTTCATCACTGAGTGGGAAAGTATGCTAATCAGCAGAGGGGACCTCTGAAAAGCATCTACTTTCTAGGCTGCAAATGACACCTCCACTTACTTTACCATAGGGTTTGGTTTTATAATGATGAAATTCATTACTCTCAGAGGAGATAACTCTGACTAGAGTATTTTACTTCTCTGCTTCTTCTGTTCTTAAATACTTTAGTTATATAATTGGCTAACTATGTGATAAGAAATAGAAACGTTTTTTGTAGCCCTGTATTAGCAGATCGAGTGCTAATAATTTAACACTCCATCTGCCTGTTACGGGCAAAATTGTTATATATTAAAATAAGTGTCTCTAAATTGGAAATTATTGCACAATTTGGGCAATCAGTCCTTCTGTATGGACCCCAGACGTTGTTTATTCCTGAAGAACTCTGTATCATAATGTATTTTTGGACCCAATATCCAGTATAGGTGTAGCCACTAACTTCTTCGCACTCATCTGTTGTAATTTACTCGACCAGAGCAAAGTATTTAGTTTTTGGTAGATCTTATACACTGATTCATGTGATTCAACACACTCGTCTTCCAAATGAAATAAATAAATTAAGGAATCAAGTATACTGAATAGAAACGGAAGAACAGACTTAAAGAGAAACGGATTTGAAAATAAACCTTTGTTATAAACGAGATTAGTTCCTTTATTAGTAACATTAAACTACTCGTAATTATTTTGAACACCTGTTATTAGGTGTGTTATTTTATTTAAGTAGTTACGTGGCCCTAAAAATAAACGAGTAATGTTAATAGCACATTATAATTCGTATGTATTTTTTTATTTAGCATTTAAATGTTCAATCGTTAATTTAATTAGCTGTAGAGAAATTTAGTTTCTTTTCAGTTTTTGTTAAGTCATGTACTACTTATTTTACGTAGTAGGTGGACTGAACCAACATAATTATTGTTGTAAAAATATAAATTATAATTAAATAAATTGATTCGTCACGTTATTTATGTTTTCTAATGAGGAAGTTACTAGTATGTATTTTTTGTGTTTTGTTTTAACTAAATATACATTAACATAATGTATGTAACCTACATATTTTTTGCCTGTTCACTTTCGTGTTCTCACCATAAATATTCTTTTTATCTATTTCAAAGTTTTTAATTTGTAAATGTTTTTGTAGTGATTTCAAAGATTGGTTGTATGTAGCTGGTGTTATTTTATTCCTAATAAAATCTTGGATTCATGAATAGCTTTGTACTGAATGGCTGCGTACTGTTTTATGAACCAGTCAGTGTACAGTTTATAATTGAAGTTAAGTAGTACTTCAACTAACATAACTCATGTTTATTTTTTCCAGTAATCTTTCATTTCCAGAAAACTTATCATTAAAATAGCGTTGCAGTTCTATAGGGTATTTAAAGGACAACTCGAATCGAGTATCAGAACATAATGGTTAACAAACGAATAATCAATAATTTGAAAACGGAAATCTGGTCACCTTCTGTAAGAACCAATACTTTAAGAGACAATGAAAGTTTTTCTCCGAGACGCACGATAAATTATTTATTAATTGAATCATCTTCTTTGCAGCTATTTAAGAAAGTTTTAAATAAAAGAAACTAATACAACAGGATTTTTTATATGAGGCAAGCTAACTGTTTTGTCGTTTTATCAAATTAAATTTTTTATAAATTTCAAGAAACTTAAACTTTCACGGATTACCTATTGGCAGACATATCCGCCAAAAAATCTTTACCACAGGTAATTTTGTAATGATATAGCCTATCCTCATACGGTTTTGGATGGTTATGATCGTGTAGAGGATAGTCTATAATCATATAAATCGGATATATTTACAATATAAATAAAAAAATATTATAAAATAAATTTGTCTTCATAGTCATAAAAATTATGTCAAAATATCTAAGTATTCCAGGAAATCTGAACCTGCAGAATTTGGGGTGACAGCACCGCCCGCCGGTGTTTTCTGGCTACAACGAGGTCTGTGTTCCGTAATCACTCCTGTTCCTCTGTTTGTAAATTACTTACCTGTGATACGTTCATCCAATTTAATAATAATTTATCTTTAAACAATCTTTTACTACTTCTAGATTTGCTTTTTCATTTTATTATGTAATTCAACGTACAAATAATTTTATTTAGTCAGTTTTATTTACGAGTGTATCCGCTTAAGTCACGTAATTCAAATCTAAAGAAGAATATAGCATATACGCACATCCATTGTTATTGATTTAAGTGAAGCGAAAAATATGTGATTAAATTTTCTTGAATTCCGCGCATTTAAAAACATTTTTCTATCGAAGAAAATTAATTTCTTACCCCAACTCATAATTAAATGTATCTGTCACATGAAATTAATTCCGTACGAACGGCTAAGATTTAGTTCCCTGAAATTTTGATTGTTTTATCACAAATCTCTGTTAAGGACACACGGAATCCCTATTTTCCACCATGTTAACATAAGTAACATTTTCTCAGAAAATATTTAACCAATCTCTTTAAAATTTTTACGATAATTTTAATAGACTTTTAAACATAAGCTTTTTGATTTTTTTTAAGCCATACATAAGCTGAGGTTTTTAAATTAAAAAATATATTGAGTTTTTTCAGTTAAAAATTGCAGATTAGGTATTTCAAAAAAATATTTTTGGTAAATATTTTGTAATTTTTGACGACCGTAAAAAATTTTGTTTTGTTTTTCATTTTCTGTTCCATATATTTATTATCGGCTTATTTAACAATAAGCCGAGTTTTTTATGTTTAAATATCTGGAACAAAATATAAAAAAAATTTGTTCAGTCTTCAAAATTGACAAAATATTTAGAAAAATATTAAAAAAATTACCTATAGGTATGCAATTTTTAACCCCATAAAACAACACATGTAATATGAGGAGTAGGCCTAGTCTTGTACAGACTCCGGCCGGCCAATCCTGAGAGAGTATGGTTAATAAAATTGAACCCTAACCAGCAAAGTACACCGGTAACTACTGTCTAGTATTAAAATCCGTATAAAAGTAACTACCTTTACTAAGATTTGAACCAGAAACCTTCGTCTCCAAAAATCAGCCTTGAAACAGCTAACTAAGAATTTTATTTTAAGTATTTAAGACAGATTCAGAAAGATGTGAACCTAACGGGATTAAAAACAAAACAAAATGAAAATTTTTATATATTTGCTTTCCGTGTCCCTTTGTACTAAAAATAATTTTGTTGGGCGCATCTGGCTTAATTTCATTATCTACAATGCAAAGAGAAAGTCGTTTGAATGCTTCACACCAGATTTTTGTATATACGATTTGTTTAGTTGAACTTATATAAACTAATTTTAAAAAAACACAGTTTCTTTAAAGTAGCACTTCTTGGAATTTCAGAATAGTTTTTAAGGAGTAATTGTACTATAAATGTTTATTATGTTTGTACAGATATTAACATGTAGTTTAGTTTAAATTCAAAATCAGTCCGTGAAGTTGACAACATATCTGCTCGTCATATTAAAGGAGAAGGGCGACTGACTGACTGACATCCCAGATCCATATCGCGCATCTTAATGCAGATTCCATTCCACTCACAGATTATAAGAAAATTCTAGAAAATGTTCTCGTTGTGAATGCAAACTATATTATTTAACCACTTTTTCGCTACAACTTAAACATGTGCGTTGAATTTGAAATTGTATTTATTTATTTATATGTTGTCTACATTCAAGGGCGCTTCCCGTAGTCTTTTAGTTTTAATACAACTTTATAAATATGAGATTTTTTTCATCTAAAACTAGTACACGTTAGGCTTATTACAAAGATGAATGTAATAACCACATACAAGTATTTGTATCTAAAGCCTAAACATTCCTCTATTACGACAGCACAATTCAACAATAACATAACAAAAAATATTTTATTATTTTGTTATTATACAGTTGCAATGTAACAAAGTCTTAGTTTAATACCTGACTAGAAATTAGAACATCTTTCATTTATTTCTACCACTTTACTCTACTTGTGTCGGTTCCATGAATTTTATTTTAAAAAGTATTGTTTGTGTATAAATAGTTAAAGATTGAAGCGTTATTGCTTTTTAAAATAGTTGTTATTGTCAGTTAATGGATTACATTTTTTAAATTCTGTTTCTTTCCTGTTATTCTACCGATTGATCTATCCGTAGAGAACGTAGGTAAAGATCAATCAATCAAATTCTTCTTTATTGTATTGTATTATAGTTTTTTTATATTATATTACTTTTTAGAAATTAAACTCCCCGTTATGTAATTATCGGTATTTTTGGAATAGAAAATAATAATGTAGGAGAGAATTTCAAAATGTAACTTCCCTTTTTTTATTTAAAATGTTTATTTGATATTTGGGATTTATGGTCTACAGTAAAATAATTCAATTTTATATCTTAGATTGTTATTTTAGAGTTAGACAAGAGGGTATATATTCAGATTTAAGGAGTTAAAGGGTGGTGTACCACAAGGTAGAGTTCTTGGACCACTTTTGTATCTATTGTATACTAAAGATATCTCTTTATTTTTAATGTCCGTACAATATCAACTTCTGGGGGGATACGTCACTTTTAGCTGTCAGCACAACTGAGGAAGTACGAAGTGTGGCTATTTAATAACGAGACTGACGTTGTAAAATATTCTATTATGTTATACATAATCGCTTATTGTCACCTTCAATATAAGCTCCTTCTCTATCCCTACAACGCTCCATGCGAATTTTCCATTGTTGGAAACAGTGCTGGAAGTCATCTTCTGCCAGCTCCTTCAGGACACGTGCCGCTTTCTCTTTTACAGCTTCCACAGACTTAACTTTTGTCCCTTTTAATGCAGATTTCACCTTAAGGAACAGGTAAAAGACAATAACATGTGACAAAACGTGGGTTTTTACTTATGATCCGGAAACGAAGCGCCAATCCATGCACTGGAAGAGCCCAACTTCACCGAGAGCCAAAATAGCTCGAATGAGCAAGTAAAAATTTAAAGCAATGATGATTGTTTTTTTCGATATCCATAGGATTGTGTACCTTCACTGGGTTCCTGAAGGTCAAACAGTTAATCAATATTACTACCTTGAGGTACTTTCTAAACAACATCAAAGAGTAAGGGAAAACGCGCCGAAATGTGGAAGGACAAATCATGGGTTCCACCAAGACAATGCGCCAGCTCATTCCGCGTTATCTGTCAAGAGGTTTCTAGCCAAGTACAGCATTTTAGAGTTAGAAAATCAACCTTATTCACCAGATCTTGTACTATGTGACTTCTGCCTGTTCCCTAAGGTGAAATCTGCATTAAAAGGGACAAGATTTGAGTCTGCGGAAGCTGTAAAAGAGAAAGCGGCACGTGTCCTGAAGGAGCTGACATAAGATGACTTCCAGCACTGTTTCCAACAATGGAAAATTCGTATGGAGCGTTGTAAGGATAGAGAAGGAATGTATATTGAAGGTGACGATAAGTGATTATGTATAAAATTAAAATTTTTACAACGTCAGTCTCGTTATTTAATAGCCACACCTCGTATATCAACTTTAACGATCAGAGATGATGTAAAATCCTTAATTTTATATTTTCTGGATTAATTGGAAATGTTTTGCAAAAATAATGACAGGCGATGGCAAATCTGCACGTCGAGAGCTAAATTAAAAAAAAGACTGTTCAGTCAAGTGGGAGTTAGGACCGAACTAAACCAACAAAACCCTTATTCTTTTAAATATTTTGATAGTTAATATTTTATACATTTTTAAGTGTTATAAGACGAAAATATAATTACTGTATTGATTAATTACAAATACCAAATGTACTGGAATATATTAAACAAAAACTAGAAAATACTATTTAGTACAAAAGAAAATTATAAACAACAAACAGTTAATGATTTACAATTGTAAATTCTTCTATGTAGCAGTTAAACCCACTGGGTTAGTCTAAGTGGTAAAGTCGTCGTCATGAGTCAGCTGTTTGACCGCTGATTTTTGGAGATGAAGGTTTCTGGTTCAAATCTAGTAAATTCTAATAATAAATTCTAGTAATTACTTATCAGGAACGGTCCGCCTGAGTATATGTAGGGATGAGGATATGTTTGGCGAACATATCCTCATCCATACGCCGGTGCTTCTCTTGGCTTTATCCTCATCTACTGGCTTCTACACCGGGATCTCGGGTTAGATTCCTGGTAAATTCTGACATTTTTATCACTTGTCTTCATCTGTCATCCTTTTCACCATCTGCATTATCAGTACTTGCAAAAGAGTTGGAGGTAAATAAGAAAAAACAATCCTCATCTTCTTGGGCCATGGGGTTGCTTATTGTTCATCAATTGAACAAATTGCAACTTACATGTATTAGGGATTAAAAAAAAGCAGTTATTGATATCTAACTGCTTTTTTCAAATCAGTCTCAGTTAATGTAGCCTCAGACTAATTATTAGTCTAAGACAATAATATATTCACAATAACAAATATATTTGGGATGGACTTAAACCGTTATCATTCTACTGAACATTAGAATGTTTATCAGAGGAAAATTATTAGAGGAAAATTGGGATCAGGAAAATCCACGTATCATAGACATATTTTTTCGTACTTATTCAATTTTTTTTAAAGATATTACAGTGTTAATTTTTTTTCTTGTAAAATGGAAAGAAAATATTGATGATTTGAAATGTAATTCTTTGTGGCGTATGTATGTATGTATTTGTTATTAATGTTATAGATTAAATAAACGGTTTTAACTATATTTAATATATGTTTAATGTTAGTTAAAAGTAATGTAACTAAACAGCCAGTTACATTAGTTCTACTTGACATTTATTGCGTATTCCTCAAGATGGACAATGTCATTAGAGTTAAATACCTTCTTGGATTAAATTCTTAAACAGAATATATATCCCAAGTTTTTTAATACTTTTTTTAAAAAGATTCTAGCTTATGTGAGTAAGTTTATTTATCGTACAGGTTGTGTAAAAAGTTTAAGTTCGATTGTGTTTCCCTGATATAAAGCAAATTACATAATCAGTACTTTTGAGATAGATTAAAAAATATTTGTCGGACATCTAAGATTAAATTTTAAATGATTTTATAACAAATGACTTGTTATTTTTTCATGAAATTTTAGAGTAGATAATATAGAGGACTGCTTACGGGCGTTTGTTCACTATTGATAAGTAGTGTCCAAAAAGTACATCGTTTAAATATAGAAAATGCTGTAAAAATTATAAAATGAACTAGAGGTTACCTCTATTAAAACTGGTCGAAATTAATTAATTTCGTATCTGGTAATTCTGTAGATATCTCAACTAAAATCAACTTCTTGCCAAACCGATCAGACCATAATCTGGCGTCAACTTTTTTATTACGGTGTCGAGCAGTGCTCTGAATTATGAAAGCTTTTGTAGAGAATTAGTGTGATCACATGACAGGTGTTTGTGCTTTCTAGACAATTGGTAATTAAAATATATAAATTCATAATTAAATTTCAGTAGTATAGGCTACTGGTAATTTAAAAAAAAAACATTTAATTCTATATGTTGAAAATATTTATTTTATGTTTATTAATTTTATATGTTAAAATTAAAATATTTTATTTTAAAAATTGTTTAAAGTTGGTTGAAATATTTAGTATTATTTTATGTACTGAAAAGTATTTTTAGTTCTTGAACCGGTGCTTGAATTGGTGCTTGAACCGGGAAAAAAGAAGATTGTCTTGCACCATACCACACCATCATACTACCGTAATAAAGATAATACTGTTTGATGCGGAAATCAAATTGTAGTATGATTCCTACATCCAGCTTGAATTCGTTAAGGTAGTTGGATCTGGTACAACCGGGAAACAAAAGACGCGATGTGGCTTCGACGCGCACATTAGGCGTAATGCTTGGCTCGTTAAGGAATAAGGAAGTTTGGATGTTAGATAGGAACATATACATGGGATAAAACTGCAATTAATGATGATTTTAGCAGTACTTACTCGATTTTGAGTGCGTAGATTTCCCAGGATGCTTCGATTCGTTGACGCCGTTGTAAGAAAACACTAAAATGTTCGATTAGATCTGTACAGATTTCACACAATAAACAAAGGCACGTTAAGATAGACATGAAACACTGCTAACACTTGAGTAATTGCAGTTAGGAAAACGGTTTACAGGTTCAAGACACGAGGTAACACACATTTCACAAAGTCCGGTAATCAATTGAATAAAAACCATTAGTAGTTCGTTGATTAATTGTAAGCACGTTTTACACCGAATAGCTCGTTGCTTGGGGCCGTAACTAAAACATTAGCGGCAACATGAAGTTGGAATGTCCAACACGTTACATGAAGTGACGCCAGCACTAGGGGCTGAGAGCGTCCGTTGAACCGTGGTGCGTTACACGACCGACCCGTGCGATAGTTTTACTTGCAGTGAGAGAGGATCAGGAAGAAAGGAACAATGGCGAAGTGAGTACAAGAAATTAGTTGAATTTTGCTATTGGCGGAGAGCGGGTCACGTGAGCGAGGATCACACATGCGTAGAACTAATTAGTGAGGTAATCAATGCAGAATCAATATTGGGGTTTTATTCGAGCGGGAAGATCATATTCTAGAATGATCGACGGCGCGGGGTATTTGAATCTATTGTAATACTGAACATCCCGCCCACCTAAAAATGCGGAGAGGATTTTTAAGCAAGACGAGAAGACGAACGTAAACGACGGACGATCGAAGAGATCTCCGCCCACCAAAGGCAGGAGAGCTAGGACAAGACGTAGAGATCGTAGACGAAGCTGAAGAAGCAGAAGCGAAGACGAGGCGACGATGAGAAGCGCAGAACGGAACATCTTGAGGTGGCGTCTCCAGTGCGCGGACTGAAGCGGCTCAGAAGAGAGGAACATCTTGAGCGGACTCACACGGGAGCCCCACGAGAAAACGGAAATTTTGCTGTGCTCACAAGCGAGGGCTTGAAAGCAGTCACGACGGAAAAACGACGAAGGCGAAGAGAAACTCGAAGTCTTCAAACAGGAAGAACTTCAAGTGAAACGTTGAAAAGAGTGCAGAAGACGACGAGACGAAACGAGACGAATATGAATCAATTCACAGACTGATCCATGGCGAAGGCAGCTTCAGGCCTTGAGCGTTGACGAGATGAGACGAGACGAGACGAGGCGAATATGAATCTGGCGCATTTTATGTAAGCAATAAAACCCTCCACGACGATTTCAAAATTCCGACAGTAAAGGAGCTAACCGCGTCCATGTATAGTAAATTTCACGAACGACTAGATGACCATCCAAACCAAACAGCCCGTGATCTAGCTACAAGGAACTTCCCACCTTTGCGACGTCTCAAGCGAAAATGGAGTAGAGAACTCTTGGTCTGAATAAAGGGCAGTACCCGTAGTTATAAACGGAAAATGTACCACTGGGTCCCTCTTCTCCTTAAAGTGAAACTACCCACAGCCATTTAAATATCATATACGGAAATTGAGCAGCTCAATGTATAGTACCGCAATAAAATTAAAGACAAAAAAAAGTTTATTTAAAGTCGCATCAACAGTTTGGTTATTAGCGGCTACTGTGGTTTAAGGAACTGAAACGGTGGTTTTCTGCAAGTTCCAATTTCTAGGCTCTAGCCGGGAATTGAACCTGGGACCTCCGCTTAGTAGTCTAACGCGCTATCCACTACGTCACGGAGGCGGCTAAATGTTACAGTTTCTAAACTCTTAAAGGATCTTTAAAGGTGAAATATCTTGTACAATTTCTATGTCCTCGATACAGGAAAGTTTAACTTCTAAGCTCAGAAAAGTGTTTTTAATTACCTTTTATATCAGTATATAATACTTTTCATCATAGAAAAATGTTAAGATTGGGTGGGTGAACAAAATAAGCAATTTAGAAGTTCTTAGACGAATGGATGAAAGAAGTATACGGAATTATCTTACCAGAAAAAGGAATAGGCTAGTGGGGCATATTTTAAGACATTTAGGTAATAGTCTATAAGTAATGGAGGGTAACAACGAGGGAGTGAATTATAGGGAGAGGCAAAGATTAGAATATTTAAAGCAAATTACAAAAGATCGTGAGTGTTACAGGTATGTAGATATGAAACGACTTGTACAAAATAGACACCAGAACTGCAAAATACTGCAAATAGAGCTTGGAGAACTGCATCAAACCAGTCAAAAGCCTGATGACAAAAAAATAGTAGGTTTTATTCATTGTTCAATTTGCACGTTTGGTTGTTATTCACTTTGCACTACAATAATTTGTTAAAAAAATCTTAAACAATAGGCCACAATTCTAACACTATGAAAAATTTTATTTTGGTTTTTATTATTAGAAGTAGATTGGGCAACGTAGAATGAAATTGTAAAAACAGCATGGTGGCCTTAAGTTTAAAGTTTTTGTCCAACCTATTGTATAACAAAATAAAGCAAATACATGGTTTTGATATCCTCGATATTTGTTAAATTTAACGGATTTTTTCAATGCAAGGCATATACATTTGGTGTTTTCACTTTTAATTACAAATTTTTATTTTATTTTAAAATTTATTTTTAAATCAATGATGACAAATTTAGTAATATAGTAATTTAGACCTTAGACGAATGAATGAAAGAAGTATATGGAAATATCTTACCAGAAGAAGGTATTTGCTAGAAGAGCATATCTTAAGACATCCAGGTATTGTTCTCTCAATAATGGAGAGTAATATTGAGGGGGTGAATTCTAGAGGGAGGCAAACGTTAAAATATTTAAATCTAATTACAAAAGATGTAGGATGTTGCAGATATGTAGTTATGAAACGACTTGCGCAAGATAGAACAGCTTGGAGAATTGCATCAAACCAGTCGAGAGACTGATGACAAAAAAAACTTTTCATCATGGAATTCTTCATAAAAGTACACTGGTCATATAGGCCTTCCTCACACAAGATCAGCGAAATATTTGTCATATTGAAATTTTGTTAAATTTATTTGATGCTTGATTGCAAAAGAAGTAAACCTAACCCAACGTTCTTTGGTGCTTTGTTAATCTGCATTTGTTGTGGTAAATTGAAAAAAGTAAATTGGAAATATTTGTATGGATTCAGTAATACAAAACTATAGTCTACTGTTGTCGCTGTAGTAGCTATAGACACTGAATCTATACAATTCAAGTTACTTTTTCGGTTTTCATCATTATAATAATCGATGTTTTTCAATAATAACGTTAATTAACTCCGGTTGTAAAACTGTTTATTATCTAAAAAAATAATTTCGTATTACAACGCGTTACGGAGATAGAAATGTTTTTTAAACGTCCGCAATTGATGAACTATCAAGTGAAACGACCTGAATTCGTCAATGGAAAGATGGAAGTCCATATATTTAACATACTTAAACAGCATATTTTATTATTGAAGTTACCAAAGCTGAAAAATGGGTTAACTAAAAATAGGCTATAAAAGTCGTGTTTTCCGCGGTTTCTTTGTTTAAAAACATCGCGTTAAGGGTAATTAAAAAAAACATCTTAATATCCTAAATAAGAACAAAACAAGCTATAATTTGATATTTGACACAAGTTTCTGCGATCACTTATTAAAAAGATATAGCTGGCTAAACTCAGGTATTTTCTTTCATTAACCACACTGTAGTATCTGACTTCCGATACATAACCAATCCACATAATTTTTTAACCACCCAGTATTATGAAACAACTTTTGTACACTTGTGAAACATATATTATTATCTTATGTTTTATATAAAGGTAAGATAATTATAATGCATAAGCTAGTAAAAACTAAAACTACAAGACCCTATTACTGCAAATAACTATGAATAATCCAGGTAAAACTGATAAAAAAGAAAACTGGTATTCTAGTTACTTTTAATATCTGTTAATAGTTTTTCATAAACTTATATTACTTTAAATTTATAGTTCATTGAAGTACTGTTTTATTAAATGGAGTATCTTTCTCGGTTGGACTTCTTCATTGACCTAGTATATCTATCTATTTACCAAGATCAAATAACATTTTTTGTATGATGTTCATACAGTCTTGTTAATTAGATTATGTGTGGGAAGCACATTAGTTTGTCTGTGCCTTTGAGAAGTATTTATCTAAAGTCCGTTTCGGGATCTGAGTAAAATAAATTGTTAACTTACTAAAGTTTAAAATTACTAGTATTTATTACAACTAAAAATTACAATTAATAAAAGTGACTAAAATATACAAGTAAATTACAATTAAATTACTTATAGTAAATAACAAACCAGCTACAATAAATAAGCTTAACCAATTTACTAAATACTAATTACAAAAGATACAGAAATAACTTTAAAAATTCACAGTAATTCACAGTAACGCTGACCTTCTCTAACGCACTGTTACGCAATTTGCTGACTCAATCACAGACAAAACGAAAACTGACGGACTAAATGAATCGTTTCTCTTATATAGAAGAATTTATAGAGATTTCGAGAAAGACAGAGATTTTCAACATAATAAAAATAAAAATCTTTCTGACGACTTTTGGATAAATCTTAACAACTGTACACACACATTCCCTTTAGATAGATATTGTCACGATATTATTATATATAACTATTCATATAACTGATACGAGTCAATAACAAGCAGGTGAACTCTTAAATTATTTGCACTCGCTCTGCTAGTTCCAGGGCCACAGAAAATAGTTCTGTTTCTTATCATAACGACAGCCGATTATGTGACTGGAGCATTTAGAACAGAAAAGGTAAAGTTGTAAAAAACACTAATGTCCGGGTCAAAAATAATAGGAACCTGAGTTTGAAGCTCAATTATTAAAAGAATATGGCATCGATTGTAATGTACTATGTCAAATGAAAGTCTGTTTAAATCTGCGTTGAATGGTGAAAACTTGAAATTTTTATCTATTTTTCAAAAGTGATATTGATATTAGAACAAATAAGTGTCCGTTTCTGAAGACATTTTACGGATTATGCAAACTTTTTGGCCTTTATCTCCGTAAATATACTCATCTGATTTTAGTACAATTTCGTCAGATTATAGGTAAAAGTGTTTCTATTGTGTACAGTGAATCCTTGGCCCGTATCTTTTTTACTTTTTATATTTTGCGCTTTTTTCAACCTCTTCTTATTTCCCCAACCGGTAACTTTCTGAATTTGGGACCGGAACCGTTGGATTCGTAGTAGATTTAATAGCATAAATCAATTACTCATGTAATTCAGCAACAACTGAGTCTTTTGGAATTAATTTTCTAAGTTATAGACAATGCAAGGTGGGAATTTCGCTTCTGCGTTTCTACATTGTGACGGACGCTTTGCATAGTACCTTGATAGAGTACCTTCTCTTACCTTTACACAAACCCGTTTCTGATTCTCAGTATTATACTTTATTATTTATTTAAGTACTAATGAATGCTTCTTCATAATAATATTTTAAAAGAAAGTAATTATTTATTTCTAAAATTTGTCACTAAATGTAGGATTCTGGTATAGCCTACTGCATTTCGTACGATGATCTTTATGATTTTCCATGATCTTAGAGCCATGATCTTGAGTCGGGAAACTAGCTCTAAAGACGGATGAAGCACATAATGCGGTCAACAATATAAGGACATTAAAGATCCTATGGATAGTTTTAGTTCTTATGCCAAATGTTGAGGTTCCCAAGAGAATGAAGAAGGACGTGGAAATCATTTGTACCATCAAGTGTCGGAAGGTTTCATATTTGGACATATGAAATGAGTCAAGATATTCGTTACTACAAGCCATTCTGTCGGGGAAAAAGAGAATCTGGCGGAAAAAGAGTGTTGTGGCTTCAAATTCTGAAAACTTGATTTGGAAAATCTCAGAGCTATTTTGCAGTGCAACGAGCAAAGTGAAAATGCTATGATGGTCGCCAACATTCAGTGATTACATTACATTTTTTCTACGAATATTTAAAATAATATGGTAAAAACAAACGGATTTCGATGTCTTTACACCCAAAAGAAGTTGTAAATTTGTTCAAAACTGAGCAAATTTTTCTTGATTAGGAGCGAACCAAACAGAAGTTTTTAGTAATATAAATGTATATACCGCTTATAATTGCAATAAAATTCAACATGTAGATAAAAAAGCCGTTCCAAATTTAATAAATGTAATAGCATGTACTTTGTATTTTATTACATAATATTACCTTATGTAAACTTGTTAATTATCAGAGATCATTAATTTTTTCATAGTTTATATTGTTATTGCAGCCCACAACATATTCCTCTTTCTTGATTATAATTCTAGAAGTAACGCGACTCGTGAAAGCCGCTCGTGTAAATGATTGCTGGTCATCTTTATCGCGTAAACTACTTTCCAAACAGGGAATCCGTTTTCTTTGAGCAACCAACCAATCCTTACATTATTTACTTGTTAGTGAGAGATGACTTTCATGCTACAATAAATAACGTGTTAACTTGATCACACTTTTTTATATATAATAAGATGAAAAAACTAAATACATAACAATATAATTTACTTTGCTTTGTTAATCCGTATATTCTCACTGAATGTTGAAATATTCTTAGTAATAATTAATGTTCATTTAAATAAATAAAACTCCTGGTTTTATAACCAATGAAAAACACCGATCTAATTTAAATATAGGATACTATTCTAAGTACAATTATAGGAAATTTCTTGTTATATAAGAATGGAGATAGTTGTCAGGAATTCTTTTGTCTGGAAACTGAAAAAAATATAAATAATGATTTCCTTCATTTATTTCCAGTGAAACTAAAAAAATACGTTTTTCACAGTTATTCTGTTCACGTGATAGTTTTATTTATGCTGAACTTAAAATAAAATTTCTAATTGTTTTGTAATTTCTAATTTGTCGGCTCCGTAGAAGGTACAGCAGAGATTTAAGATAAATTTTGTATGCTAGTAAACAAATAAAAGAATCTGCGAAGTTTTCTTGTCTATGTAAATAATGAACAATATATCATATGTTTAATCACAAGTAGACAATGTAATATGAAAACCATAACATAATTTTGATCATGAGTGAATGACGCAAAACGAAAATCAACCGCTATTCAAACTAAAAATATGGAAAATAACTAATTGACGCTAACGTAAGCACTGCAGAAAAATTCTTGAAATAGAAGTTGTTAATGTTTTCATTTCCTATAAGTGTGATTATATTACCCTTTTGTCATTAAATGCATAATAAAGTCACAATCTGAAAAAAAAATTCTTACGGATTTTGATAAAGCAAAATAAAGAAAATACTACCAACTGAGCTAAAAAATAAAGCGTTGTAAAAACGTTTTGTTATAAAAGTTGTAGGATTTTTAATTTTTTATAACTTTAATTGTATAGACTTAAGCTCAAAAATGCATATTAAGACCGCAATTTAAAAAAAAAACATTCTATGACAGCCTTCCCAAAAATTTCAGCAGACATATCGATAACTTATAGTGAATAAGAAATTGAGTTAATGTTATGATTTAAAGAAAATCGTAAGAGCGGTTTTGAGATAACCACAAAAAGTGAAAAATTGCACGAATAAATTATTACTTTCGGTTCCCGATTTTAATGAAAATGTTTGCGTCGGGTTCACTCGTAGTACATAACTTAAGTTCCAACTTTCAAGTTCGTACGATATTTTGTTCTTGAGATTTCTCTCTTGCACACATACATTCGTCGGTAAAAAGATGTTTTTTTTTTGGATTCAGGGGGCCTGAAAACGTGTATTTTCATTACTCTCTCTCTCTCTCTATCTATTTATCTATCTATATATCTCTCTGTTTCTTGCGCACACACATTTATTGATAAAAAGTTCTGTTTTTATTAAGGGAGCCTGAAAACGTGTATTTTCTTTAACACCCTATTTCCACAAATCGAATGAAAACAATATTTTTCTTCCTAATATTTCATATTGCACATAACAGACAGGTGGAGTGTTAATCAGCCAATTATGACTGAAGCATTTAAAAACAGAAGAACAGGTGTAAAAGGCACTATAACCCCAACGAACTAAAGACTGCAGGATGAGTTCTAGCCAATAACAACCAAGGTCGGGTGTGAGGTTGTCCCTTCGGTAGGTCACACTCTGTTCCACCGAACTCCAGGTGACTTTGTTAGGATGTCATCCACAGCGGGACCACAACGTGACAACTCAGGATACGATTAACGAAAGTCAATTGGCTCTGTGCTGTGATCTAGGTCACTTTGCTCAGTCTTCATCTGCGGTCTCTACGTTAAGGTATAGTCAGACTTATAACCCCTGAGAGAAATAAATTTCATTAACAGCCAGACCCTGTGGAGAATGACATGAAGGTGCCATTTGCAAGATGGAAGTAGATTCGGAGGGCCTGTCATGCTGATAAGCATTCTTACTTTTCCACTCAGTGAGGAAGACATTACATAAATAATGTGGTAAACCACCTCACGCATCGTTTATATAGTAAAGCCTCTAAAGCTTCAAACCAGGCTTTAGGCTGATGACCTAAACAACAATGTTTCATATGAGGGAATAACGTAAAAATTATGTAGAATTCATTTAATATATTTTATTTATTTTTACAGTTCGTATTAAAAAAAATTTTTAAATAGATAACGATGGTACGATTTGAACATCCCTCTTTGATAAATTCAGTTAAAAAATTGTATGGCTTTATTTAAGCGTAAATTTCAAAGGATGATCATATTAAATTAAGTCTGTTCGGCTCGCGACTAAACCATGATTTGATAATAAAGCATCTTTATTTAAACTATTATACGAAATAATCAATAATTTTTTATATGTGTACTATAAATAACATACTATAGATTTTTTAATAATAAAACCTGTAATTATTTCTTAATTAATTTGGTTAAGAATTAAAAGTAGGTGTGTCTAAGAAGCACGTACCTAGTATATGATAAAATACTTCTTTATTTAATTTTTTATTTATTTATTTTTATTACTCGAGAGAAATTCATTGAAATCACTGACCTATCTTCAGACATTATTAGTGTTTAACTTAAAAAATATTAACTTTAAAATGAGGATAATGCAATCAGGTACTGTATTTCATTTCAACCATATATCACGTGGAGATAAAATATAAATTTTTTAATTATTATTATTTTATATTTGGTTTTGGTTAACTGAAATGGTAATTAAAATTTCAAGAATACAATTTTAATTATACGTTCCATGTTATGTTGTAATTAATTTTTATTATTTTTTTCTCTTTATTCTGGTATCTTAATATCGTATTAGAACTTCATAGGTTTCGTTAAGATAGGTTTTTTAAAACGATTACATTCCTTAAATAATCAATGCATGTTGGTTTTTTTAAAGCTGTTTTATGTATGTAAGTTTTTTTGTTGTGTTTACTGTAAAGGTGTACTTAAATGAATAGAAGATGCCGCTTACTCATATTTTTTACCGCTTGTATTATTAATATTATTGGTTAATTGTCATTTGTATGCAGGTTGTATGAAATTAAAATTATTATAATTTAATAGGTCAGTAACAAATGTAACTAATCTAAGAAGCCGACATTTTTTTCAATTATGATGATCGTAATTCAAAAGGTTTGATTTTACGATTATTGTTACTTCACTCACTCAACACCTGGATGATTCTCCTTAGGCCATACTTCTAAAATATACTATGTAATTTTTTCTTTAATTATCTAATAAAAAATCTTTAAATATTTTGTTTCTCTCGGAATTTGAAATGGAATTTAACTATTTTGTTCAACTATCTGTTTCTATTGTTTAATCATATAAACTGTTGAGCTGTTCTGTCTAGTTTTTTTGTAATCTGTTCAATGGGTGTAGTCATAAATTTTGCAAATGATTATTAAAATATTTGTATTATATAATGGATATTTTAAAATGTTTGTGACACTTATCTCTAAGGTCCGTTTCGAAATCTGGGTAAATTAGATAATTTAAACACTAAAGTATAAAATTACAAGTATTTATTACAACTAAAAACATTACGTTTAATAAAGGGTCTAAAATCTACAAGTAGATTAAAATTATTTTACTTATAATAAATAAAAAACTAATTATTATAATTAACTAATAACAATAAATTAACTTAACCAATTTATTTAAGACTACTTACAAAAGACACAGAAATAACGCTAAACAACAATCAGTAATTCATAGTAACGTTAAACTTTATCAAACGTAACCGTTGCATGCACTACGCAGTTCGCTCACAGAATCACAGAAAAAAACACACTTTACTCACAAAATCAATTACATGGCTCATATAGGCGGATCTAAAGAAATTTCGAGAAAGACAGGGAATTTCGACATATCAATAAATATACAAAATCCTTCTGACGGCTTCTGGATAAATCTTAAAAACTATAAACAAATTAGGATTGAATAGAAGGTGTTACAAAAATGCCAATTATCTATATAGGTACCCGCCTCTTTCACAATACCTGTACAACAATAGCGAAGCCTACCTATACTATAAAAAACGTTTACAGTAACTAACTATTTCTTGGAACCCTATTTATTTCTCTTATTATTCACGTTAACATTTTTAAATTCTCGATACCCTCGAAAATTCTCGAGCCCACATTCCCTTTAGATATTGTCACAATATTAATTTAATTTTAGGAAGAGTATAATACTCTGTACAATCATGAGAAGATGATGCTTCCGCTCGCCAACCCGTCACCGCAAGCCGTCGACCGGACCGTCATCGCCCGCTGACGCGAGCGATGCCCACAGCGGTCCCTCTACCGAGGCTTACGCCCACCGGAACCGACGAAGCAGCCATCGACACACTATTGCGAGGAAAGAAGATGATGTCTCCACTGGACGACGACACGCCGTGTCGCCCAGCTCCTCGACCGCCACGACGACTACGACCGACGCTTCCCATCAAGACGACCACCGCTTAAACGGCCCTATTTAGGGTCACCAAAATGTAAAGGTTTTAACTCGCCACTTAATGTCGCCATCCGGTGACAGTTTCTTTAAACCGAATTGAAGTTAGGAAACCCATTATAGACTTAATCAAACGTTCATACCTTCCATGGAAGATCAAATAGGACACTTATTAAAGCAGGGATGATTGAAATTCTTTTACTAAATCATTTGAAGTGAAGAGAGAATTTTATTCAAGATACAAATATTTGAGAGCTGTATTAATATGTGTTTAATGGTGAAATTATTTTACCATATAATTTGAGAAAACTATAAAAGACAGTTGAAAAGATTTTTGTTCAAGGTATAAATATTTTAGAGCTGTATTGAAGTGTTTTTGATGAAAGATAAAAGTATTAATGAAACTCTGTAACTATTAATAAGTAAGCAAGTATAAATAGGCTGAAATTTATCAAGTGTATCTGACATAATAATATGTAATAATAGTAGGTTATAATTATCATTGAATAACACGCCTTTCATTGTGTCGCCATGTCATCATAACATCAGACGAATAACAGTTATTGTCACTGAAGTGATTATTATAATTATTAACTGAATTATCTAATTACATAATTATAAGTTGCACTTTAATAATCATACCTTATGAATTAATTTACACGACTTCTGAATCATTTAATCAATTATATTTTTATCCTTTAATTAAAAGAAACCCTTTATAATTGGTATAATTATTACATTTTATAATTCAATCGTGTTTAATATCCTTTAAAATTGATTCCCTAATCCAATTTTTCCGTATTAGGCTATTTTGGACCATGAACAATGAATTTAGAAATTTCTTAAAAATTGTTCCCACATTCTCAATATTCTTTTAGTTCTTCCTTATTTACGTTTATTCAGTGTTGTGCTTTAGTTCTTTGTGGAAGAGATTCTAGGGGGGGTTCTATTTTTTGTGAAAATTTTTACTGGATAATTTTAAATATTTTCTGTTTACTGTAGTCTTCGTTATGTAGCATATTTTTGATAAATAAATGAATATTAACGTTGTATTCAGATTACTACATCCGGAATTCCTGGATATACTTCGCTATGTTAATATAATGAACATTTCCTCAACTTCTATCAGACATACATCTGTCAAATTTTTACCAGTGATTTATTGTATATTTCCTTAACTTCTCAGGTTTCCAAAGATGAAAAAATTTGTTCGGTTTTAGTAAAAAAGTGTTTAGATCATGCTACAAAAGATTTGTAAAATTACATGCTTACTGTTAATAATAATTTTAACAGATATTATGTACATAAAAAATCCTGCTGTTATATCTTGTGTTCTTATTACATAAAACTACCCTGAAAATTTGAGCTCAATAAATTTATCCGTTCATGAGAAAATGTCCCTTTTGTAAAAACATATAAGATTTTTGGAAAACAGCAAATAACTTTATAAACGACATTTACCTTAATACATTCCTGTACTACGTACTTCTACGTAAGAACTTCAGACTTTCCTGTACTTTTTTTGTTTACTTCGTACTAACAGTGCTACCACTGTAAAGAGTGTGAAATACTGAACAAAACAGAAAAAAATCACGAAAATCTATCAATTTGTTAAACATTTTTATAATAACATTTTTATGATAACCGTGTTGTGTAGTCGCGGAAGTAGTGACCCTACATGAGGAAAAAATTGTCTCAAAATTGTTATAATTTTAAAGAAAGTCTGTTTGTTATTTATTATATCCAGATCCCAAACGAACCTAGGCTTAGGTGTTACATTCTATACGGTACTTTGAAAACTCTTAATTTTGAAATTTCGTAATTCGGAATCAACTTTTCTCCCCTGCGATATAATCGAAAGTTTTGAAGTTTTACACTACCTATAGGCTACAATATTTCAGAGAAAGAAAATTTATTGTTGTTACATTTCCATAGAAGTATTTGCGTTAAATAGTTAACAACTGTTGGTAAGAAAAGTATAATAGCATCATTAAATAAATATCTTCACCACAATTGTCCACAAGAATCTGCTTCATTAATCCGACAACTTAAGATCTACTTAACCAATGATTGGATAGTGATGTGCGTGTGGCCTACTATTGGTTTTGGCGAACAGAACTCATTGTCATTTAACTACTGGTACATTAATTTCATTTTAAATCTAATTACGCTTACATACTATTGCGTACTACATGAATATAAATACAATTGTACACATATAGCCTACATAATCCTCCAACAGTAAAAAAAATACTTAATTGTATAGTATGTGTGTTTGTTTAAAAAACCTAAATAGGTATATTTACAGTACTTCAATATCCAATTATGGATATTCCTGTTGAAGCCATCCTCAATAATAGATTAAACGTACCAGTAACTATCTCTAAAACAGTGGGATAATCATTGCTCTCTCATTTTTCTTACTTGAATTATCTATCCATAGAAATATGGAGAAACTCTAACAAACATCATTGTTCTTTTTAATTGTTTTTAGTAGGCGATTATTTCAAACTATTGTCATCATTGTTGCGTTGGTTTTCTTCTATAAATTAAATAGATAAACTACCTTTTGTGTTATTTTATTTAACTAGGTTTGGTAACTATTAAATAGATAATTTTTAATAATATCTTATATAGGATTGTTAATTAAAACGATGTATGGGTTTTAAAAGTCTTATATTTTTAAATGCGTTATGAAATAACAATGTATTATTGTTGTTAATTTAAAGCTTAATAAGGTTTTGTCCTAATTATATTTATTCCAGTTTGTCTAGTAACCAGTTTTGACAAGTATATAAATGACAAAATAATATATAATATGGTTGCTTTTACCGTCTGAATCTTGCCTTGATGTTTTAGACTGAATTTTTGCGACAAGATTTATCGTTTTTTGTTTATTCTCATTGACAATAACACGAAATACTGGCTGGTTTAAATAACTTGATATTATATTCGATGATATTGTTTTTTAGGCCGGCGGAGTGTTAAATTATTTGCACTCGATCTGCTAGTTCCAGAGTTACTAAAAATAGTTGAGATTTGTATCACATGTTCAACCAATTAGATGACTGAAGGGTTAAAGAACAGAAGTGGTAGAATTGTAAAATACACTAGTCAGAGTTATCTTTTCTGAGGGTAATGAATTTCATTATACGTACACCCAGACTGTGTAGTGAATGAAGTGAAGGTGTCATTTGCAGGGTGGAAAGTACATGCTTTTTGGAGGGCCTAGAATGCTGCTAAGCATAGTCTATTTTTCCACTCAGTGAGGAAGGCAAGGTAAATAACCTCACTTCTCGTTTTACTTAGTAAAACCTCCTAGAGTTTCAAACCAGCCTTTCGGCTGATGTCCTAAACAAACATTGCTTTTTTGAAGATTGTGCTTTGTAGCATTTATGTAAGGTCTTAAAAACGTTACATACAGTATATTGGACGTAAGAAATAGAACCCATAATTACGACGTTACTAACAAAAACCTGCTCTTTATGACATAGTAAATATTACACTCGATCAGCTACACTGCTTTCACTTCGCTCCCAAATTTATCGTGTATCGTATTTATTTTATAACAACCCCAATTACACAGTTTAATGTTTATGTAATTATTGTATTGTGTTAACTGTTTGGAATACTCTTGAAGATTCTGTTTGGATTTTTCTAAAAGGGCAGCATCTTCTTCTTTAACAGCCCATCATCATCCAGTGTTGGATATACTCGTAGGCCTCCCATGCCTGCCTTCATAATCCCCTGCTCTGCGGCATATCTGCCCATTAAATCCGACCACCAGTTTTCCGAAATCTCTCTACCGTGTTTGCGGACGTTCTCTATTCCTCTTTCCCAGCCAGGCTTCCACTGCTGAACCACCTTGCTCATCGATTATCCGTCTGCCACATTGTATGTCCAGTCCATCACCATTCAGTGATGCCACCTGCTGTTTCACATCTGCTAACCCAGTACTCTACCAAATATCCTCTTTTGTTACTCGGTCTTTTAATTTAATATTTAGCATCAGTATTTTCATCGATCTTTTTGTTTTGGCCAGGCTCTCATACCTTTTATAAATTTTCGGTAAAAAAATCGGCCCTTGAATTTTATGATAAAAGTGTATATAATCAAAGTTATAGGCAATAAAAAAACCTACAATTTTTATTATAAGTATATTTTCTACAGAGCTTAATTTGGCGTCAATAAATGATTTTCTGTATTTTAAGTTCTACAAAAGATGAATTTCATGTAGCGTCATTCGCTCATGTTTAAAATTAGGTTATTCTTTCATTATTTACATTGGCAAGGAAACATCGAGTGAGTATTTTATACTAGATTTTTTTTAAATAAATTCATGCAAATTCTCTATTAATTTATTTCAACAAACCTATCTAAAACGTTATTTTTTTGATATTAATATTCTTGTCTACTTAAAACTGATCCAACGAAAATATCTAACTGTAAAAGTTGATTAAAATACTACTGCAATAATTGTATTATTGTAAACTACATAAAAAACTAAAATGTTGATTGAATTAAATGGAACTTTTGTTTATGAATAACGGGAAATATATCGTACAGTACCAATCAATATTGTATTTTTTTAAATGTTACCTTGACATAATCATTCAAACTAAAATATTTGTCAATAAGACAGGATATTGCTACGTTAAAGTAGATTACCACTATTTAAAACTTTAATTTTTTTCTTCTTTCACATAACCGGGAGTTGTATTTCTGTTCATTAACATTGGTAGTTACCAACAAAAATGTCAGACCGGGAAAAAATTAACCTACTTTTTAATGTTTACTATTTAACTTACTTTGATATAGTATTAAAACTATATAGTTGATTCTTAAGTTTTATTACTAGGTGATACAGAAAATGGTGATAATTTTAAACTTGAACTGCAATTTATTTTGAAATTTTTGTGGAATCTCTTTGTGCTTGATGAATTAATTTTGTGTTAATTGTATATTTGAGAAAGTTTATAAGTTAGGTAGTCTTCATGTGGTTTTAGTTTATTAATTTATCATTATTGCTAACGCAATTTAATTTTTACTATGTTTAGTATATAAGTATTGTAATTATTATGCTATATTGTATAATATTGTTATTATGAATTAGTTATCCATTTATTATATTATTTTATTTGTTTTATGTATATATGATATCTCGCATAATTTGTCGAAAGACTGTTGCAGACAAATTAAATTTAAATTAATAAATATACAATTTCACCTTCAAGCAGTCTAGTAAGTTTGCTATTATAAGATCGCTTTCAATTATTAAATAACTCTGGATGTGCAATCGATTTCGTATGGTGACCATTTAAAAATCATAAGAAGACTGACTCTTCTGATTTTTCCTGCTCAAACTTCTTACCAAAAATCACCCAAACTTTTATTTTTAGTATATTTTTATTCTTCATCAGCCTATAATCGTTCATTGTATGGTTGTAGGTTTCTTTATTTACCTCAACAATTCTCTATTCTACGCTCTTCCCAGTCAAATCATGTCTCCTGTATCAACTCATCTTTGCACCATGTTTGTGGATGACCTCAATCTTTCTTTTCCAAACAATCTCCTTGTTCCATCATCTGTCTGAATGTGTGTCCAGTCCATCGTTATGTACGTGAGACCACGTGTTATTTTTTGTCTAATAATTTGTTTTTCTGGTTAATATCTTCTTTTCTTACTCGGTTTTCAAATTAATATTTTGCATCAGTCGTTCCATGGATCAGGCTTTTTAAGTAAAGACCTAGATTTCTGCAATATATGAACTCGATCTGCTAGTTCCAGAGCTACAAAAAATAGTTGTTTCTTATCATATGGTCAGCCAATTATATGACTGAAGCATTTAAGAACAGAAGAGGTACAGGTGTAAAAGACATTAGTCAGAATTACCTCCTCTAAGAGTAATGAATTTCATCATACAGCCAGACCCTGTGGTGAATGAAGTGAAGGTGTCATTTGCGGGGTGAAAAGTAGATACTTTTCACAGGACCTGACATGCTGATAAGCATACTTTTCCACTCAGTGAGGTAAAGCAGTGGCAAACCACTTCACTCCTCGTTTTACTTAGTAAAGCCTACAGAGGTTCAAACCTGCCTTTCGGCTGTTGATCTAAACAACATGAAAGGACGGGAAGTACACACTGATTAAAAACAGGACATCTTAGTCTTAAAGGGATTTTCTGATTCTTCAGGATTCTACTTCGATGCTGAAAGCACACCAAACTGATCTTATGCGCCTCTCTTTTTTTAGATGTGAAGCTTGTTTTCCCACGTTCAATGATTTACCCGATATAAAAGTAATCACCGGTAAGCTGTAAAATTGAGTCATCAATCATAATAATTCGGTTTTAATTTGGATTTATCATAATTCTTTTGTTTTGTTTCAATTTAGTTTTAACCCGATATACTTTTGGCATACCCAGTATGAAATGATGTGCATTTACTAATGCAGAATCAACTGGAGTTTTGTTACACGTATAGATATTGTCTACGTTTTGCACAATAATTCAGATGTTAAAGTATACAAGATCATTATTTTTGTGTTATAGGTTAAATCACAGTATAGTGGAATAGTTCGTTAGTTATTTTCTATTTTTTTAAGCAGTTTACGATTGTTAAGCTGTTTTTACATCTGGTATCCAAGAGAAAGTAAATAAAATAACATAGACTCTATGCGAAATTCTTTGTGTTGTAATTAACACAATCTAGTATTTTAGATCTGGATAATTTGGTTTACAAATGTTTATACAGACATTTAAATTAGTATACACGTGGTTTTTATATCTATTGTAATTAACCTTTTTTTATAACATTAATTAAATACCCCTTAATTGGATGATTTTATTCTACTGTTTTTTATATCATATCAGTAAAAAATACAAAATATTTATTAAAAGGAATTTACCTGTCAAATATTTTACAAATTTTTATATGTTTATAATATTATATAGAAAAGAATTTAAGTTATTTCACGCAAACATTTTATTTACTGTAAATATTTGACATATTGTCCTGTAAAGATATTTATAGTTTTATTTTCACTTTTGAAATGAAAGTTACCGGATATAATTCTTTTAGCAAAAAATATTTCTAATGTAAAAAATAAATTACTTAAATACTTTGCCAACAATAAATATCTATTTGATGAAATTTTTAGGTACAAGGAAGGGAGAATTCACAAACCACGCACGCTTTACAGACTTTACATTTAAGAGGTTTAACGGAAGAAATAATAAATGTGTCAATGATATAATTTTTGGGATATGTACCTTAAAACTGTCTTCACAATGTATTCAAAGCTTTTATGATATAATATGTAATAAAGCTGCGATACAAATTAACGAATAGGAAATGTTCTGGCTAATATATCTTCATTTCTTACTCGATCTTTCAAATTAATATTGAACATTAATCTTTCCATGGATCAGCCTTTTAAGTAAAGGCCATGTTTATGCGGCTTATGAATTTGCTCTGCTAGTTCAAAAAATACTTCTGTTTCTTATCACATGGTCAGCCAATTACATGGCTGAAGCATTTAAGAACAAAAGAGGTACAAATGTAAAATACGCTATAATGCTTTTCACGGTTAATGATCTCTGCTGTTCCACGCGTTTAGACCAATCATAACGTTTGCCAGTGTAGTCAGATTATAAGAATGTATCAGCTTGACAAACATTACGCACGCATGCGTATAACAGCCGCAGTAGTTCACTCGTGTAGTGCATCTCGTACTAAACACATCGATTATAGAGCGTTAACAGGTTATAAATGTTATTAAAAGACCAAAAAAAATGGCTGACGGAATATATAACAGAGCTACAAGAGCAAGTATTGGTAACGTCGCTGGCAAGTCATTAGCTAGCTATGTATGAAGTGGGTAGGGGGCAATGCGTACGTTCAGAGCTCATCAGCTTTGAAAATTAGTATAGTCAGAGTTATCTTCTCTCTATAAGAGTAAAGAATTTTATTATACAATCAGACCCTGTGGTGAATGAAGTAAAGGTGTCATTAGCAAGGTGGAAAGTAGAGGCTTTTCAGAGAGCCTGGCATGCTGATAAGCATAAGATACTGGTACACGTCATCACATAAACGTCACTTTCTCTCTTCGGCTACAAATATGTAAAACCATCTTCATCAACAACTCAGAAATTCCAAAATCAAATGATTATGATTTGACATTGTCAAAACATTACAAAGAGAAACAATAACAAACAAATAAAGGCCAAGCCAATTGCTGTGAGCGCTGAGCTACGCATGCGCATACTTGGCTTCGACCCTGTATCCCCTCCGATCTACAGTTAGAAGTACAGTTAGTGTTGTTGAAAATTGACAACACCCATTATATTTTGTACGCATGCTGTTCCATTGTTGATTACATACGCTGTACTATTGCAGTACATACAAGACTGTATACTAATGCAGACACACGTTTTGCCCAGAGCTCCCCTTACAAAAATCAGGCTATACATGCTTGATACGTCTTATGCTACTAGTAATTTTGTTTTCATGTTGTCTGATGTTAGTAGGATGGATAGTCTACTGTCTATTGCACAATAGGAGCAATTGTCAACTTATACCGCGTTACCAGTACTTTTCCACTCAGTGAGTAAGGCATTTGCAAACTACCTCACTCCTCGTTTTACTTAGTAATGAGGTTTAAACTAACTTTTGGACTAATGACCTTAACATATTTTTTACTCATGGTTCAACATAGGTTATTTTGTACGTTATTTACATTGTCAAGAGAAAGTGGTGTGAGTGTTTCACACAAGATTTTTAAAATAAAAATAGTAATATGATTATACATACTATATTTTAAGTAATAATCATAAAACCAGTTTCACATTATCCAACTTTGGAAGATCATTTATGGTTACTTGTACCACACTTAATTTGACCACATTCATCGTCATGCGATTAACAAACCTACTTTTAAAAACCTTTACTTAATTTGTTAAAATATAATTTTAAATTTAGTTTAAAGGCAAATAATTAAATAGACATTGCATGTAAGGTTAAGGTACGCGATATTTTTGACGGTTTAAACCTTGGTGTTGTCACCAAGATATAATGTAGTAGCAAGGACGTTTTGAAATAATACAAGAAAAAAAGATGCAAACCAGTAAACGTTTATACAAGGTTATGATTCTGTATAAATTTAATTAATCAATTATTTTACTTTGTATTTGTTTTAGATTTTTAAAGGAAATTCAGTTTCTTTAAAGTTGATGACCTCATTTTAAACTAAGTACAAAACATTATAATTGCATGTAACATTACCTTAAATGAATATTATTTTTATTTTATTAAAAATTAGGACAATTTATGAAAAAAAATTAAACTAATTCATTTTACTAAAAGTACAATACTTACTAAACAAGATAAGCTCAATTAAATTTGTATTAAATTAAAGAGGTTTCTCTAGATTTGAGATTTGATAAAAAATATATTATGGCAATTTTACCTGTTTTTTATTATTTTTTTAAAAGAATGACAGTTTTAATGATCTGCTTTCCCAGCCTTCTACATTCAAGTTAGACAATAAAACATAATTGGTTATTACATTATTTACTTATAAACATTTATACATTAAATTTATTATTCATTCAAACCATTAAATAAAAAAAATCAATGTACTCTTAGATATAGTTTCCTTTTGATGTTTTCAAGTGTGTTTTTTTCTATTAAAGAAATTGTAACTGTACTGTTTACCAAGAAATATAAGATTTAATGTGACTTTTTGGCAATGGAAATTGGCTTAGTAATTCAGTATGCTACTGACGCGACAGTACAACGGTGAAGTTACCACATATTTATTAAAACTCTCGTGTGAAACATTCGAATTGCCTTCTCTTGCAAATGTAAACAATCAAAAACATAACCGATGTTTAGTCATGAGTAAAAAAATATAAAATGAAAAATATAACCTAATTTTAATCATGACGCTTTGAAAATCTTATTAGCTACGAATATTCTTGGAATTGTTCGGATGAAAAAATTACGGAAAATTACTAACTGTAGCTAAACAATACATTGTAAATAAAACCGATTTAAATAAAAGTTCAAAACGATTTAAAACAAACGAATAAATTTCAAAATTCGGATAAAGAAACTAACTACGTTCTTCTGTTGTAAGTTTAGCGTACAACTAGACGACCATTCCAACCAACTAGCCCGTGACCTAGCTACAAAGAACTTTCCAACTGTATACCTAAGACTTCTAAAGCGAAAATGAAGCTGATAGCTCTTGGTTTGAGTATTGGACAACACCCGCAGTTCTAAATGCAAAGTATACCACTGGGTGCCTTTTCTCCTGAAAGTAAAATTCCCCAACGCCCGTTAAAGTAAATATCATATAAGGAAATTGTACATACTGTAGTTAGTTCCAAGAAATGGTTAGCAATATAGTGTATAAATGGTTAGGTATAGTATAGGCCTATTGTTGTGACAGCGACCTACCTGAGGGATCGGTGTGTACCTATTTAGATAATTGGCTCTAATCAATTATTATGTGTTTGTTTACCTTTTGTAAAGACTCCCAGAACCCGAGAGAATAACTGTGTATTTTTATGGAGTGTATATTATTTAAAAGCCTCACAGGACTACATAAGTTCTTTAAGTTTGGAAAATCATTAATTTTGTCTTATGGATCTTATCAATTTTCTTGATGTTCTTATTCTTGATTTTCTCCCCATAATAATTCTTCATTGAGTTAGATCTTCTCTTCCTCAGAATACAACGCTTTTGGACGTTTGTTTGGTTTCTTTTGCTGGAGTCTCATGTTTGTCAGTTTATGATAATTTTTTGTCTTGGTTTTTAACTCTTCAAGTGAAATTTGAAGTTCTTCTAGGTCTTCTTTAATTTCGCGAAACCTGCGTGGTTGAAACTTTTTACTCAAAAAGTATTCAATGTTCTGTCTGGAAATTGTAGAGGGATTCGTCCACATGATATGTCCGAAAAAAAAAGATTCTCCTTTTTCTTATTTGATCCGCAAGCGGTTCCATGTTTCTATAGATTTCTTTTTTGTGAATCGGTTTCCAAACTCCGTCTGATAAACGCCTCTTATTTATAAACCTTCCAATAACCCGTCGCTTCAGTTTGGAAATTCTGTGTTCTGAGTTTATTTTCCGGAGGTTAAATAGTATTTCGCTCGTATACTTCAGGTAAAATCACCGTATTGTAGTGACGAAATTTTGACTGTATTGGGAGAAATTTTTTATTGTAGACATAATGTGTGATAATTTTGCAGATTTTGTGAGCTTACTGATTCTCTCTATCCAATTTTTTAATTCGTTGTTATTTTTGGTGATTATTTCCCCTAAATATTTTAATTTTTCCCTTAGTTCAATGCTTTGATTGCATATTTTCACTTTAGAGATACAAAGTGGATCTCGTTCCAGAATTTTCGTCTTTTCAAAGAAGATATTTAGGCCAATTTTCTCCGCTATTTATTTCAGGGAAGTTATCTGTTTTCTTGGTTCAGCGATGTTATTTTCGAAAAAGCCCAAACCGTCTGCGAATCCTAAGCAATTTAAATTAATATTTCTTCCGATTGAGATGTTCCGATGGAGAGTGAATTTATTACATAAAAATAGCTCTGTTAATCTAAAACCCCGAGTTAGTATTTAAAGGGACCATGATGCCCTTTCCAGTTAGTTAGTCTTTGAGTTTCATCAGTGAGTGAAATGTGTAGTTAAAACCAATTCGATTCCGCATAATAGTTACGTTTTGTGAAAAGGTCCACCGGATTCCGCAAATGTCGTATAATTGGTTGCACTCGTAAGTAGGATTTAGTGTAAAATAAAGTGTAAAATAAGTGTAAAATAAATTTGTTACTATTTAAGTTAATTTAATGTCATTAATTTATTATTTATTTTAAGTGTCTTGATTGTAGTAATTGCAGATTATTAGCAGATTTAAGTATTAGTAATTTTATAGTGTTTAATTAATATTTGTTTGTAATTTTAAACGATAGTTTGTTAATTATTTATTTTACCCAGATCCCGGAATGAACTTTAGGAATTAGAGGCACCATACATTTTACCCGGTAAACATACAAAAATATTTTTAACGGTATCTTAGAAACACTGTCTAAGTAAAATTAATAAGAAATATATTTTGAAAGTAACTTTATTTAAACAGGCTGTACTTTTATTAAATTTTCACAGAAGTAATAAGTAAAAACGAGTTTATTTATGCTAATAATTTGATGAATGGTTTTTAATAAAACGAAAATTGTGTGTCCTTTACTTCTACCGCTGCATAAAGCACTAAGTATGATTTCAGTTACTGTGTGATAAAATAGCGTATTGAATGAGGGAGGGTAGAGATGTGAACTGAGACTGTACAATACGGTTCATCCTTTTTTAGTTTTAATAATATGGTTATGTATAACATAAATAAACTTTCACCGACTCGGTGAAGACAAGATCTGTGTACATCTTCTCGGTACGGTTCTATATCGTGGGGATCACATTATTCGTGAGGGGAAGCTTGTACCGGGTGTTCCGTGACGAGTTTGCCAATCTTAAGGGGGTACACCCGTCCCTACTATCTCTACAATGTTAATTTCCACTCACATTTCTCAAAAACTATGGTAGATATTTAAGTATTTTTTAAAAATATTTTATTCTTTGCATATTTTTCTACAAAGATATAAACCTGTTTTTCGATTTTCTGGAAAATGTAGAAATTGTTATTTTTTGTCAATTTTATAAAATAAAAGGATTTTTTTATAGACTCCATCAACTACTCTAATAAATATGTAGCCCTTTAGGTTGAAATTTTCTGAGAAAATTAAAAATAAACATTTTTTCTTCTATTACCTACTAATATTTCTTTTTTTACCCTAGAAAAGTGTTCCTAAATTTAAAAATAAACAAACACTTTAGGATAATTTACGTTGAAGTACGGCAACGATTAGAAAAATCTTCTTCTTCACTTCATAGGTTAGGCAGTACCTACTGCCTGTTCCGGAATTACCTTTCTCTCGGGCAACCAACACCAAATTTTCCAATTATTGTACAATTCTACCATTCGGCTTATACTTTGTTGCCGATCTAGGCAAACGGTTTCCCTTCATGCGTTCCAGATGGTTAGTCCAGTTGATTCATTGAACACTCATTGATCTTCTTCTCCACAGAAAATATTTGCTTTAGCCACTCTAAAAATTTCCTTTTTGATTAAAGAAATAATACTTAAATTCTACGGACACCTGTATAAAATGAAATACAACAAATTTTAAAAACAATAAACATTATACCTAAGGTGTCGGATAAGTGTTTTGAAGAATCCAAAATTGATACGGAGAAATTTAGAAAAACTGTGAAAACGTTACGGACTGAACTTCCATAAGTTCAATATAAGCTCAAACTGCCAATTTAAAAACCATACTCAAAAGGCTTCCATGAAGAGCGAAGACATAACATCTACTCGGGTAGACGGAAGAAAGGAGAAACACCTACTGTGAAAAAATGTTGAAAATATGAGCTGCTAAAAGAGCTCTCAAAATGTCTAAAGTTACTTAGCATGGTCTAACATTAGCTCTAAACGAAAAAAATAACGTTAAAGTTACTTGATACTGTAGTTTGTGGAAACCAGCATAGTAGGATGTATTTTCCGGATTTTCTACCTTTTTGAATCCATCTTCTATTTTACTTGCTTGCTGAGAATATAGCTACTGTCTTTTTGTATCACAACTTTTTTGTATAAAAGTACTGCCTCCTCTAAAATTTTGACACTTAAAAAAATTTAAGTTATGAAATATAGTAATGAAATGAATGTCTATCGTTTTGTTTCTATTGCCGAATATTTTGTGAAACCTTGTGCTTAAAGAATAAGGAAAATATATGATGACTATTAACATCTTATGGTGTTACATCTTTCCGGTGCTGTACTATGGTGCAGAGGCCTGGACTACCAATAGGCAATGTGAACGAAGACTTGAGGCCTTTGAGATGTGGGTTTACAGAAGGATGCATAAAATATCTTGGACAGAGAGAGTCACAAACATGGAAGTCCTAAGGAGGATGCAGAAGGGAATGGAAGTGATGATCGAAATCAAGAAGAGAAAGCTGGTGTACCTCGGCCATGTCTTGAGAGGTCCAAAATATGAAATCCTTCATCTTGTCATCCAGGGAAAGATTATGGGCAAACGATCGGTTGGAAGAAGAAGAACCTCCTGGCTACGGAACCTGCGAGAGTGGTTTAATTTGTCATCCATCGACCTATTTAGAGCTACAGTTTCCAAGGTCAGGATTGCCATGATGCTAGCACACCTTCGTAATGGAGATGCTACATGAAGAAGAAGATTAACGACAAATAATTGCATTAAACTTGTTTAAAAAAAATGCACCTCAACTTGTTCAGATTAACATTTTTTGAGTGGCAACTGGAAAATCACAAAGCATTTTTTAAATGCAAAAATGGGTAATTCGGTCTACTGTTGGAGTAAAAATTATAAAACTGGTAACATATGCAACGATCATTTACATATATACAAATGTTGTTTATTTGTAGAAACAAATGATCAGTTGTTTATTAGGAATAAAGGTGTTCATTTTTATCCGACTAGATCCAAAATTAGTTTCCTCTGAATCAGCACAGCTTAGCCTTTTATGAAGAAGAGCCTTAATTACGCCTCTGTGTCAATTTTCAATCATTTGCCTCAGAATTTAAAAGAATTACCAATCAGTGTTTTCATAATTAAATGAAAGTTATATTTACTTAACAAATAATTATAATTGAATAAAAAGTTACTAAGACGAATCGTTTACAAATTCTATTTTTAACGACTTATAATGACATTTTGCTTGCAGTTCAGGAGTCCGTTCAAGGTATACATCATACTGCACAATAAGGTCATACAGATGATTAAGGCCCACTTGTATAAATTTGTTTAAATAACCAAAGTATATTCTAATAAAAATTTTTTTTAAAAACCTATTTTTAAGTTTTATTTTGTATTAAATTAATTATTTTATGTTTGTATTGGTACCTCTATTTAGTTTTTTTTGTACATAGGCTACAATTTGTTCTTTAAATTAAGTATTGTTTCATTGATTTTGTTATTTAAAAATTGTTATTTTATCGATAAAAATAATTTAAGTAGATGACAATTGTGAAAGTGACAATAATCAGATATTTGTTGTAATTAATAAGTGATAGATATGGCTGTCCTGGTCAAGGTTTCTGCTCAGTTTCCCTTGAATCCTCCTACTATTCTGTGCAGTAACATAACCTTTCCAATCCCTATTGGGTTCGAATCCCATTCAGGCATGGCATATTTTCATAGGATACAAAAATTATTTCATCGTTCACCATCTGCATTAGCAGTAATTGCAGAAGAGTCGGACGTTAAAAAAATCCCTATTCCCTGTTTCAAAATCTGATGTGATATACAGGGGTTATTCTAAACAGTATGTAATCTCTCGCAATCTGATTCCAGATTTAAAAAAGGGAAAAGACTTCAATAGACATAAGTCCAAAAAGTGCTTTCTTATCTAATTGCAGCTGTACTATGTTAATTACGAGAAGACGAGCGTTAGGAATGCGTAGTCATGGTAACCACATATCACAGTAGTATTGTACTACCAACAACATCAGCAACATTAGTAACAGCATTAATGTTTCGTCCAGATTTCAGCTACCCCAGTGAAATGAAACCGTACTGAAATTACTAGGGTCAAAATTAATGGTTAATAGCTATATTACATAAATACACTTCGGTATATTTAATGGTTTTATATGAATTTATGAAATAGTTAATAAAGTTATAAGCTGCTATTTCTAACCTATGGAAAAGATATTTGATTGTGTAGAACGTATTTTTTTAACAATTTAGTCTGGTTTTGTTACTAATAAAAGTAGAATTTCAACAAATTTTATTTATATTTACTTACTACTTCATTTACATAAATTTTCTCAGAATTTAATTATCTACAGTTTAATTAAAAAAACTCAATAGTTTAATGAAGCATTTAACAAGGCTATTTTATGTAAAAGTGTTATTTCGATTTCTAATGTGTTTTATGTCAGATATCTCTTAAAATATAGGATGTACAGTTTTGGAAGCGTTGTATTCAATTTTTCAGAGTAAAAACCAAAAGACTCCATCAAGTTTACCTCGTGATTACAGCCTTAAAAATTTCATTATTTCACCGGGGTAATTGAGTTTCAAGGAAAATCTTTTACCAACCGTAACTTACTAAAGAAAAGTTCTAAGACCGTTGTTTATATGAACATTCTTTTATATTAAGGTGTAAAATCACTTCCTAACGTTCTAGAGTTTGGCCTTACTTTTTTCAAATACTTTATATAATGTGACAATAAAAGTGTATTTTTATTTAGTAATTAATTTATTGACTAACAGATCGTTAACGACCACAAAAAATGTATTATTATCATGGTTACTAATGGTGGAGCACCCTGTATTTTATTGGAATTAAGGTATGGATTCATGTGCAAAAGAGAAGTGCAATGGAGCAGGTGAGCGGTTTCTGCCGCCTACACTATCTGTAAACTTTACGACTTATCTCTGCATCTTTTCTCTTTCTCCCTTTAAAAAGTATTCCTCTGATCTTAATGTAGTACACCTGTCAATTGAACTCTTATAACATTACATACCTTTAAGTTGCAGTGTAGACATTGCATATTTATTTTATCACTTACTACATTAATTTCATTTTATCATTCATTCCATTAATGAATGGATGAATGAATCAGTGAATGTGTTTTATTTCATTCATTGATTACAAAATAAACCCATTCAATTTCATACTACTGACTCTATATCATTCGTTTATGTTAATTGAATTAAAAATTCAATGTGTGTTACATTTTACTTTTGATACCTTGTAAAATTTTAATGTGTATTTTATTTCTTTGAATTTTATAACTAGGTTGTTTGCTTTTTATAGATTTATTGAAATACATTTCTGAATATTACATTACACTACGTTATTCTGAAGAAGGGTGAGCGTTGAGGTCAAAGCAGAAAAATGTAAGCGACAATATAAACTATATTGTTCAGCAACAGAACACTATTTGAAGTTCTGTTTCAGTTATCAACATGTCTTTACCGAGAAAATGTTGAAAAATTGTTAAAAAGGTTTTATGTTGGTTTACTGTACAAAAGAAGATATCCCGTAAATAGCAGTCGTTAAATTTATGAAGATACCACTATATTTTCCGTAATTTTCACAATTTTCCGGAATTTTTTCCGGTATTCACATATCTCGATGAAAAGCTTTGATTTGTTACTAGAAAACATGACTAAATTCAAAGGATAGTAAAATGAAATACTTAAGGAACTAAAATAGATCAGCAACGTCTCGTATTTTATTGACAGCAATTTTTAAAATTGTCATCTAGCATTTGTTTTGTCCGTTCGTCTATCACACCCAGATGTCAGAAACTACAAGAGATAGCAACAAACGGTTTTCAGATTTGTTCTCTACACAAAAACTTAGTAGGCCTAAATTGGGTTTGAAGTTCCGATTTTGACCGGGAATGGCCCATAACCAGAAGTCAAGGAATCAAAGTCGGAATTGGGAAACAAAAGTAGTATCATTTGATTTCTCTTAAAGAATAGATACAGAAGTCATTGTGTTTGAAGTTCCGGTTTCAAACGGAAGTTGCCAAAACCGGAAGTCAAGAAATCTAAGTTGGAATTGGGAAACAAAAATAATGTGTCATTTGATTCCTCTTAAAGAATAGATACAGAAGTCATTGGGTTTGAAGTTCCGGTTTCAAACGGAAATGGCCAAAACCGGAAGTCAAGAAATCAAAGTTGAAATTTGGAACCAAAAATAGTGTCATTTTATTCCTCTTAAAGATTAGATACAGAAATCATTGAGTTTGAAGTTCCGGTTACAACCAGAAGTGGCCCAAAACCGGAAGTCAATAAAAATCAAATTCGGAATTTGGAAACAAAAATATATCGCCATTCAGATCTTCTTAAAGAGTAGATACAGAAATCACTAATAGTTTTTGCCATGAGTCAAAGGCCAGCCTTTTTAAATATTTCCACTAACCATGAGACGCTTCGTCTCATGAAAAGGATTTTTAAAGTAATAACATTTATGAATAAAAGAATTGGGAGAAATTTAATGCGTCTTGTCGATAATTTTATAGATTTACTTTGGCATCATATAGGTAATTTAAAATATTTAAATAATGCATTAGATGTAGTAAATGATGAAATCAAATTAAAGAAACAAAGGAGAGAGTGAGCGAGGGACAAAATAAACCTTTTATATGGGCTTTTTGAAAGTGACTTACGTGTTCCCAATCGCCTTATACGAGGATCCGATACGAAACACTCATAAAGTTCTAACTGTTTAAACGTTTTCTCTCGAATGACTTATCTTCCTTTATTCAATAATATTCTCGCTTTTACTAGTTTAGTCAACTATTTTTCTGGTTCTACCGCATTCAGCAATGCAGTTATACTTAACTACTGTTCTGTGATAACTTTGCAGATGAATCTTCCTTCAATAGTTTATGCATACTCTGCTGACTTAACAACATTCATAAACGTTTACTATCTATGATCTTTAAAGACTAGACTTTTGTGCTATTTCATTCTACCGTACTCACTGTGATTTTTAAAGAAGAAACTATACTACTGTCTATGATAACATCACTACTTATTCGGTAAACTTTAAGAAAAGACAGGAAATTCATATTTTCTGATTTAATGTTTTGTATTTTTAATGATTCATAAAATCTGTTTCGTGTTCTTATCTATGTTTTATTACTGTTTTAAAATATAATAATAAAAATTTATTATATTTTTACTATTAATTTTTGCAAGGAGTTATCTTTTGATTCTTTAAAATGTACCTATATAATGGTTGTATTTTATTCTTTTGTATTTTTTAAAGTTTATTGAACTAAAAGGCATATTCGTAAAATAAAAGCCGTCTGGTCATTAAGAAAATATTTGTTAGAATTTTGTTTTATTTTCCTACAAAGCCACTTCACTTTTCTACATAGACTATTTTTACGGCTGATCTGTACGGCAAAACACTCACTAAAATGGTTACGACTGTTCGGGAAACTGTTGGAATAGTCCTTTTTCATGAAAGTGGCCGTCCTCTTACCGCTGCGCGAACCAAGGGGAAGATTCAAGATTTTAGTTGGGAACTTCCTGGTTATCTACCCTAATACCCTGACCTTACACCTAGCGGCTATTTCCTTTTCTTGTACTAGAAACAGTGGCTTAATGAACAACTATTTGAAGAGGCCAAGAAACTCAAGATTACCGTTGTCAATCGGTTTAATTACCAGGTGGCAAGCTTCTATGCTAGGATTCTATTTTAGGATTAAAGAAGCTTGTGCGGCGTTGTAAAAGGTGTTCGGAAGTGAACGGCAACTATGAAGAAAAGTAAAGTACGTTTGTAGGAAACTTAAACTGACATTAAACAATTTTTTAACAAATAGGTAATTTAAAAAAAAACAAATGACACTTTGCTTACGAATATGCCTCTAATCTTCGATCGTTAATACATTCACTGGTATGGTGACACAAGGGAGACAGAGAGTTTTTAAATAAAGAATACTCGATGAATTTTTAAACTAATGTATTTTTGTTGTTAAATCAAAGCTCATTAATTGTCATTTAATGATCCGGACTTAGCCTATTTGTAAAAAATAATGTCGTCGAGGTGATGCCACCATTTCGAATGCACGATCCAAGTCTCTTCTCCCAATCCCCCATCACACGGACCAATGTTTCTGCAGGATGACAGCAAACAATTTTTTGAATGATTGCATTCTTCAACTGTTCCAAATTTTGCGGTTTGTGCTTATAGACACGGCTCTTGAGGTATGCGCACAGAAAAACGTCACATACTGATAAGTCTAGAGATCTAAGAGGCCAAGGAACATTGCCAAAACGTGAGATAATTTGTCCAGGAAACATGAGTTGAAGAACTGCCAATGAACGTTTGCGAGTGTGATGTAGCACCATCCTGCTGGAACCAAACATTTTTAAAGGGATTCTTCGTATTTTCAGTTCTGGTTCTGGTTTCAAGAACTGTTCAAACACATAAATGTAACGAACCAAATGAACAGTGAGTGTGGCGCCATTTTCTTTAAAAAAATACGGTCCAATCATGCCGCGAAAGCCAAGAGCATACCAGACTGTGACTTTTTCGAAGTGTGAAGGACGCAGGTGGACAAGTTGTGGATGCTCAGGAACCCAGTATTTCAAGTTTTGTTTGTAGACAGTCGTTTAAATGAAAATGAGCTTCATTGCTCACCAATGAAATCACGTTATTACTCAAAATCACTTGCATTCTGCAAGCAAAGTCTTCGCCTACAGCGAAATCAGTTGGCTACAGTTGTTGCACAATAAAAAGTTTATACGATGGAATTTCAATGTATGCAAAATTTGTCTCACCGAATCACAATTGATTGCTAGCTCACTAGCATGACATCTAGCTGACTGTCCTAGGCTTCGGATTATTGCTATCTTTACCCTTGCAACATATACTGACGTCGCTACATTGCTTCTCGGGCCTGTACGCTTCTTATCCATAATGTTCCCAGTTGATCGGAAGTTTCTACCCATCTGAGGATTGTGTTATAACTCAGAAAACTGCTAGTCGACAAAGATTTAATTATGCAAAACATTCGCTGTATAGCTGTATAACGGATCACTTCATCACTTCTAACGAAACTGTCATAAACGAACAAACGATGTTACAAGTCCCACTGCTTCATTGTAACTGAAATGGTGTCTTTTATAGAGAAGAACAATCCGCAAAACGATCTTCTCCCGCCACCGCTCTCTCAATACTACACCGTCCAAAACTGTCACCCGGATTAATAGTAACTATTTCCAACGTAGGATTACTGTTTTCTTCAGGAAAACTACGAAAACTTTTATAGGCATCGTAATTGCTGACTTCTTCTGCGTTGTGCAATGCATTTATGCATTAATGCAATTTAAAATGCATTGTGGCATCACAATGCATTTTAAATAGGGTCGAAGAAGAATATGAAGAAAACGAGGATAAAGGTGAAGAAGGAGAAAAAGGAGAAGGAGGAGGAAAAGTCGAAGGGAAGGGGAGAAGGTGAAGGAGGAGGAGGAGGAGAAGGAGGAGGAGAAGAAGAAGGAAAAGGAAAAGGAAAAGGTGATGAAGAAGGATAAGAAGGAGGAAACGGATGTGGATTTGTTTTTCTTCCATTTCTTTGTTACAACGGTAGCTTCAATCGACTCCTCAACTAAAGCTGTTAAAAACACTGCATAAAAATCGGTCATAAATGAGTAACATGTAGAAGAGACAGATTAGCTAAACAGGTAGTACATTTTTCCTTACCATAAATATTTTTAACTGTATAAATATGTTGTATTGTAATTTTATAACCTACTTTGCAAATTTTATCAAGGGTTCGAAATCAGTATTTTAGATTCAGTGCCAAAGCTTGTTACTATAAACTACAAGAACTTATAAGTAATATTTTAGTATTTTTAAATAAAATAAATTTAATGTTAATAACATTTAGTTATTAAAGTTAAGGAAAACAATGACAGTCACACGATCCGAAACATCGTTTCATGAGTACCTTGCTGTACGATATTACCCACAACTAAGTTACGTACTGTTATTCCTATTTTGTAAAATATTACCAGATGTTTAGAATCTGATACTGCATTCACATTACCTTTCTTATGAGTAACACTAGACTCTAGAATTATAATATCATTATTATTTTATTACTATTCGTCTATAATAATACATAATTGGAAATTAATTTTAATATACCACGAAATTATAATTAATTAGTTCCTACCCATACATCGCCGTCTGTTTCTGTATAAATAATTCTTTTAAATAAAATACTTAATATCTGCGTTTCGTTACACCGAACGGTTTACGATCTTTGAAACGAATTTAATTAAATTAAACTTCATTTAAATTATTATCTATTAAGAAATTTGAGGTCAGTTTTGATACTTACAAATAATTATCGGTTAATTAATGTTATTCCGACATTATGATTTTCAATTTATGTGTTTTCTTTATTTAATTTGTTTATATATGTCAGAGGTTGTGTGATCGTTGTTTTTAATTGATTATTTATTTAGTTTTTCTACGTAACTATCTTCTATGGTTCCCAACGTATCTGCCTATAAAAGTATCTTCAAAGAATAGTCTTCCAACTGTATTTAACCGAATGAATTATTTCATTAGTAATAACATATTTTGATACATTGTATTCACCTAATTAAAGATTGTGGTTGTACATCATACAACTACAAATTAGCTGATGGTGACAATGGTAAACGTATAAGGTATAAGGTGATTAGGGTGCATTTTGTCGCCATTCCTTTTTAATGTGTACAGCGAAACTAAGTTTAATGAAGTACTGGAAGACGAGGACGTGGGAATTGTCGTAAATGGGGAAAAATTAATTATTTTAGATATGCGGATGGTACGCGTTTGTTTGTCTATAAGAGGAAGGTAAAGTGTTAAATTATTTGGACTCGATCTGCTAGTACCAGGGCTACAAAAAATAGTTATTTTTCTTATCACATGGTCAGCCAATTATATGATTGAAGCATTAAAGAACAGAAGAGGTAAAAGTGTAAAAGAAACTAATCAGAGTTATCTGCTCTGAGAGTAATGGTTTTCATTATACAGCCAGGCCCCATGGTAAATGAAGTGAAGTTGTCATTTGCAGTATGAGAATAGATGCATTTCAGAGGGCTGACATGCTGATAAGCATACTTTTCTACTCAATGAGGAAGACACGTATAAACCACCTCACTCCTCGTTTTACTTAGTAAAAAGCCTATAAGGTTCAAACCTGCCTTTTGGCTAATGACCTAAACGACAACACAGTGTTGGTGACGGGTAATTTAGATGATTTACAACACCCTCTGAAAAAAGTAAATAACGGATGCATAAAATATGAATTAAAAATAATTTTAGAAAAACGGCATGAATATTAATCATAAAATCCGCTCAACCCCAGTTGAATCTAACTGTTTCAAACACCATGATACAAAGAGTTACTACCTATAAATATATGGGTACATGGATAGAATAGACGGGAGAGCAAACGAACGAAAGAAGATCAAGGGTAGAAACTGCGAGATTGTCATTTGTGTCACTAAAAAAATTGCTTTGTAGTCGGGATCTTGGCAGTGAGCTCAGAATGAGAATGTTGAGATGTTATGACTTCTCTATTCTATTGTACGGGATAGAGACCTTGACACCCAAAAAGATCTATTTAGAGAATATACAGGCCTTTGAGATGTGGTGCTACCACCGGATGTGGCGTATTCCGTGGACAGACAGAATAACTTAATAGAGGCATACTTGATAAAATGGGAAAAGAATGTGAGTTGGTTGAGACAGTGAAGAGGAGAAAACTTCAGCATCTTGGACATATGATTAGAGGTCCTAAAAATCACATCTTACAATTAGTCATGAATGGGAATATAAAGAGGAACCGGAAAGTTGGCAGACAACGGGCATTATAGAAGAACTTGAGAGACTGGTTTGGTTGCAGTAATACGGAACTGTTCCGTGCAGCAGCGAATAAGGTTTGCATAATGATGATGATTTCAGATCTCCGATAGGAGAGGAACGTTAAAAAGAAGACGATGATACAAATAGTAACATGAATGACATGAAAAAGCAGACCTATCATCGGTAAAGATTATATTTTCTTGTTTTTGTAATTAAACGAAACATTCGAGTTTATAGATTCGAGGCGTTTCAAGTAAGTATAGTTTTGCGAGAAGTACTGACATTTTTTATTCAAGACAATTTTATTTTTACATGAAATATCATGTATTAAACTACTTTTCTACATAGTTTCCACCATTATTCAGCCTATTGTCGTAGCGGGTGACCTGTTTATCTAAACCTTCTTTAAAGAAACATCCCGCCATTTGGATGTTGGACCCCAGCAAGAACACAGCTTGTGATAACCCAAGTGGTCAGCTACAATCTGGTACAAAATAGTTCTCGAATTTTATGGAAATCTATCTAAATTATTGTCATTGTGAATCATCTGTTTTCTTTCAGTTTCTCATCCACTTTCCTGACTATGTCGTCATTCACAACAGAAGACCGCCCACCTCTTGGTTCGTCGTGAACATCTGTCTGTCCTTCATTGAATTGCATAACCCACTTTCTCAGCATATCATCACTCATTGAAATTTCACCTCAAATCTCTGTAATCTGCTGAAGAATTTCAGTTGTCTTAACGTTACTTGCATTCACAAACCGGATAACAGCATAAATCTCAAAAATATCGATTTTTGAAAATTTTGATTTTTGATTTTTTTTAAATCAAGTTTTCGCCGAAAATACTCGTTTTTAGCCCCCGTGAACCAAAAAAATAACATTTTTTAACAATTGATCTGTGCTTGTGTGAAAAAATATCTCGAGAACAGAATATCGTACGAAGTCGAAACTTGGAACTTAATTTAGGTACTACTAGGAAACCCCGCACAAACAATGGCATTAAAATCGGTCAACCAGTTTTACGATTTCCTCAAAAACGGCTCATGTGATTTTTTAAAACGTCGTTTTATTTACTACATTTTTTGTGCTCTACAAGATAGGGTAAACACCATGTCTGCAAAAATTCTTATTGGCTGTGCTTTCAAGTTAAATTATTTAAGATTTCGGCCTTAAAATGCATTTTAGGGTACAAACGTATACACTATATGGAGTAAGTATACACTATAAAAATTATAAACACCTACAATTTTTATGTAAAACACTATTTCTACAACGCTTAGTTTATCATCAATTTTAGTGATTTTTGTGTGTTTTGTTCATGAAAATCGTATTAAAATTAGATTTTTCAAGATTACATCCTTAGTATGGATTTTGCGACTACAGTGTATATGATCAAAGTTATAGAAAATTTAAAAACTACCAAATTTTTATGTAAAGAATTTTTATTTATAGAAATTAATTTAGCATCAATCAGTGATTTTCAGTACTTTTAAGTCGAGCAGGGGTTGATTATCATTGAGCATCATTCACTCATGATTAAAATTACGTCAAGTTTTTCATTTTATTGTTTACTCAAGATTGAACATGAGTTATATGTTTACTATTTATATTTCCATGAAAATATTGTGTGATTGTTTTACTTTAGATTTTGAATTTTAGACAGAAACCACAAGTAGTACAACTTGAAGACAGCAAGAAAGTTAATGCGGTATTCTGTAACATTTTTATTGTTCCATACAGGAATTAAACGGATGAAAGCTGTATTATTAACTTGTTATAGATTAAGTTATTCTTTTAAAGGTAAAGATGAAGCAAGGAGGGTTATTGGTTACAAGTAACTGGACTATTAGAGATGATAAAGATGATTATGAGGATGTAGGAAGTAACTATCTCTTGTACCTATTAACTTGTTTATATTGTGGTTTGTATTCTTGTAAAAAGTTTATGATGTACGACTTTTAGTGGATAGCGTGTGTGACATCCACGCTAAAGAATGAGATGAGTACAGTATTTACACACTTATCTACACGGACACTTATATCACAGTCACCTTTACTATACTTGTCAATAAGTCCACTTTCTCTAATCTTTACGCCCATACTAAAATATTTTTCTATCAAACTCCCACGTGAAATTTGTTTCGCTCATATTTTATAACGTGATTTTAGCTCATCAATTAAAAAATAATTAAATATCGTTTCTATATAATCATAAATTTCATGTTGTATTCACAAAACTTTCTTTGAAAATTTTAAATTTATTTTTAATTTTATGTAAAGTAGAAGGAAGAGTAACTTCGTCGAATAAATAAATAAATAATTTAAGTTCCAGTGGCACAATAACAGTGAAAGCTGTCCACATTTTTGATCGGCTTAAACGAAAATATGAAAAACCTTACTGATTGATTCACTCATTTACGAGTAGAACCAGTGGTGGTTATTCAGGTGAAGTAGGTGAGGTATTTTCTGGATAGTATCGAGACTTATTTCTCTCACAGAATTAGTATAATTCCTGTTATAGTCTAATTATTTTTTGTTTTACAATAAATGAAGTGTCTTGTATATACTACTGTTCCACAGCGAGCAGGTTACCATGACAACGGAAATATCAGCAGCAAATATTTTCTCCTTCCTCTCCCCACTAGCCCCCGACAAGAGAAGAGGTTGAGGTGGGTTGACTATTTTACTGCACCTGCATGTTCTATGTACGTGTACGTTAGTTATTTTGTATTTGCGGTGTTACACCGTCACAGTATGTCAAATACGAGGTGTGGCTATTAAATAACGAGACTGTTATAGTAAAAAATTTTATTTTAACTTTATACATAATCACTTACTGTCACCTTCAATATACACTCCTCTATCCCTACAACGATCCATGCAAATTTTCCATTGTTGGAAACGGTGCTGGAAGTCATCTTTTGTCAGCTCCTTCAGGACACGTGCCGCTCAAAAATGTTTGTACTGACACTTTGTACGCGATTGAAAATGACCCAAATTTTTTGGAAACTATAATAACATGTGATGAAACGTGATTTTTTGCTTATGATCCGGAAACGAAGCGCCAATCCATGCACTGAAACACCCGAACTTCAGCGAGAGCTAAAAAAAGCTCGAATGAGCAAGTTAAAATTTAAAGCTATGATGATTGTTTCTTTTATATTCATGGGATTGTGTACATTTACTGGGTTCATGGAGTCAAAAAATTAAACAATATTACTATTTTGTTGATTTGTATTTTTGCGATTTTGTTGAACATATACATTATATTATTGTGTACAATAGTTATTCTTATCTTACGGATGTTTACGACCACTGTTTTGCTAATTTATCTCAAAACCGGGATAGTAGTTGCCCTCCTCATTTTTACACTGGTATTTTATCCTGGTTTGTTTTTTTCTAAACATTAGTAATATGTAGTGCGTTAAAAATATCGGTCGTAATGCGTAGATTTAATCGTGATTTTAATTGTGCTACAATTTGCAGGTCTTTATTTTCTTGTTTTTGTTGTTAGTTTGCGTACAATATGAGTTCTAATAAATGTTTTAAAAACGAAAAGAGCTTATTTTAAAGGAAAAGTTAGGTGGCGATAAAAGATGCGAAAGGGGTGAAAAAATGAATAGCATAAAAGGAACGACTGGGTTTAGTAAATCAACACTAAGGACAATTAGCGGATTTGAATGGTACAGACAATTAGCGAATGTTTTAAGTTTAAACCGAACAATCCAAGTTACGCAAATTTCACGTTACGCGATGATTTTGCGGAACGCATCCCTCGCGTAAGCCAAAGCCTTACTGTACATATTTTATTTCAGGTACTTTTTGTACAGCGCTTAGTTTCAGCGTCAATTACTGATATTCTGTATTATGCTCATTGATATTGGTAAAAAATGGATTTCTAAGATTGCGGTTTTAGTATAGGTATATTTTACGACAAAAGTTTGTAACCTATTACTAAAGTCAAAGAAAATTAAAACACCGACAATTTTTATTTTTATTCAAGAATATTTTTCTACAATGCTTAGTTTAGCGTCCATTGGTGATTTTAGTATTTTTAAGTTCAACAGAGGTTGATTTTCATTTTGCGTCATTCACTCATGATAAATGTTAAGTTATATTTCTCGTTTCATATTGTTTAGCCAACTCATGATTTTAATATAAAAAAATTAATCTTATTTTGTATATTTACGTTGAAATCTGTTCAATTAAAAACAATAAATAATTCCATGATTTAATGAGATGTGGATGATATGTATCACGTGTGAATAAGGTATAGTCTTGTACAAATTCAAGCCGACAATTTGTGTGAGAATATGGTTAGTTTGAACCCCAACTATCATAGTACACTGGAAACCACTATCGCTAGTATTCAAATCCGTATAAAAGTTACTAACTACCTTTATTAAGAAACACGGAAACTTTGTGTCCAAAAATCAGCTGTTGAACTGCTGACGATGACCTTACCACCATACCAACCAGGTGGATAGCTCATGATTAAATATGTTTCATATTTTCATTATTTACATTGACCAAAGAAAGCGTGTGAGTTATTCACAACAGATTTTTTCAGTCTTATATTTTGATATTTGACAGTAAATATTATGTAATTATTTCAAAATTATGTACATGACATTTCCTGCATAATTATTTCTATTGCCCATTGTTAGCAAGCCGCCTTTTCTAATAAGAAATACGAACTGTTAACAAGATATCAAAAAAACCTCCTTATAAATATGTATCAGTGCAGATTAATTAATTCGTAAAAGCAAAACAATTGGAAGCATACAATAACTATATAACATACCTACACAATCAGATTACCTTGTTTGTAATATATGATCTTTAAGATTGTCTAATAATTTATAAATATCAATATAATATTGTAATCATTTTAAAAGTCATGTTTAATGTCATGTATATCTTATGTAGTTCTTGTTAATAATTTTTAAATATACTTATCGTGAATTTATTCATTTGTTTGTTTGTTTATCTAACCGATCTTTTATTTGATTATTATACTACTAACCTAGTTATTATTTTACTTTTGCTGAACTATTATTATAACGAAATATGTAAATAATATACTGTATGTCGATATGCAAATTTATTTAAAATGGTTGTTAAACATGTTTCGTTGGTTTTTTAAAATATCATTATGTTTTGCTGTAATAATATATTTTTTCATAATTTTATGGTACCGGGTGGTTCTAAATTACATGGCAATCGCTAAGGAGATGATTCTATACCTAAAAATAAGAAAAAAGTTTATATAAACATAGGTCCGGAAATGCTTCGTTAGCGTTAGTATTACTGGCGAAATCAGTTCGCCATGATATCTAGGCAAATAGTGAAATAAAACCATTCTGACATTATGAGAAGATAAATTAAGCGGAGACTGTACTTTGTATCCCGCCAATGTTAAATTTGCTATTTTAGGTACATTTTTTATAGGATTGGTGAAAGATACGACAATGAAACTTTACACACTTATAGTTATAGAGTGGTTTTAGCTACTGACATTTTTTCAATTTAATCTGTTGGACCATAAAGGTTTTAAAGAATAACGAATTAACGTAAAATTTTTACAAAATTTTTCTACATTTTTTGAATATTACTAATTTTTTGAGCACCTGAGGAAGTAAAAACAATGTCGGTGAATGTGCATGTACATGATAATTAACTGGGAAAATTTTTAGCCTGGTAGGTTAAATGGGTTCTGAGAAAAACGTACCTAAGTGTTAAAAATCTAAATTTACGGGAAAAGGCACAAATGAAAAACAAAATGTACACAAACATGTTTAATTTCCCATCAAAAGTTGGTTAGAAAGCTGCTCCAACAAAGGAGAATAATATAAAAAATAGTGCAGCAGATATTTTAAAAAAACCTTAAATTCTTTTTTTACTAAAACGAGCAATAAAAAAATATGAAAAATATTTGTCCTTGGCGACATGTTAATTTTTTAGAATAAACCTGATGAAAACTTAAATTTTTTCATTAAAATAATTTTTTGTCGTAATTTAATGTTTTTGTGGTAGATCTAGGTCTAAACTATTGAAAAATACAATGTACTAATGAAAAATAAATTGTAACCGAAAATTAAAATTTTCAGTCAAAACCGTCATACAGTCTCCCCTTAAGGGGAAATTTTATTGGTTTCTTATGGTTTTTAACCTGAGAAGCTTCAAAATATGAGTCCTAGAGCTGTATCGTTTTAAGTTTTTAAGAAAACAACGTAAAAACATAAAAAAAAAGGTTAGAAAATAAACTTTTCTACGTTTAGCGTAAAATAACTTTGTTAAATTGCTAATAAACACACAAAACGTTTAATGAAAATTGTAGAGAATTTTACTCCAGAAAAATGATACAAATAACGTCTATGAAAATTAAACTCATTAAAACGTTATTCTCTTTAAAGATTTTCTAGCAATTTAGAATCACCCGGTACTGCTACGTGATAATCTGTTTATTCCTTTGAACAATAAATAAATAATCTGAATCTTGCTTTGAATTACAACAATAATAATTGGGTTTTAATCAGTGTTTATTTTATTATTTATTTGGTTATGTGATATGTTATTGATATGTTCCGGGTTTTTTCTTGTTTCTCAACATTTATGAATGCTATCTACAGTCAATTATGTTTTACATTATTTAATTACAGTGGTCCCCGGTTATATCGCCATTGGTTATAGCACGCTTTCGGTATAACGCTGGTTGAATTATGTCCCCGTATAATTTTTCCATCTTTTTACAGAATTTAAAAATACAATACTGTGGCTACGTACTGTACAACAGCCGAAAGGCTGATTTGAACCTCTAAAGGTTTTATTATGTAAAAACAAGGAGTGAGATGGTCTTCCTCATCGAGTTGAAAGAGTATGCTTAAATTAGAGAGTAAAACTTTTTAAATTAGCCTACTATCCTATTATAAAACAGAAATAGGAATTAACGTATAACTCCCGAACATTTATTCAATAATTTAAAGATAATCTTTAGAATTCTATAAAATCGTTTACCTTATAAATATTATTACAAAAAGGTGAACTCTTATTTATATTTCCGATAATTCATTAGTTCCATAAATAATAGTCGTAAATTAAAGATTTGAGAATTATTTAACTTATTTTTTATGATAATTCATTAAAGCATAAAACCTGTTAATATTTTTATGAAACGCCAAGCGCCGGGTTCATGTAAAGTAATATTAACGAAGACAACAAAGTTAAAGTAACTTAAGTTACACCATAATGAAACCATATATAGTGTAATAGTAATCATTATTTCATTCCATGGTTATATTATGGTTTAATTACTACAAAGATTGTAAGTACTTGGTTAGAATACTTATTCCGCTTTGCTCTTAAATCTTTTTATTTTATTGTACTACTTTAAAATATACTGTATTAACCATAACGATATATCTACCTGTTAACTGGGTGCTTGGAAAATATCGAAACCCTCCAAACGTTTTTACTTCAGAAGATAAAAACCTTCAGTGTTTAGGATATGTAGTAAACTAACTGCTCATCTCGGTTTCACCTGAATATAAATATGTTTTATTTAAAAAAATTTAAAATTAGAGTTATAAATATAATAAAAATAAAATTTTTTATTCAGAAAAATCTGATATAAATATATTAGGACACCTCTAACGAGTTTCAGCCATCTACCTCGTCTGAATCTTACTAAACAAAAAGTATTGGTTTAAGGGTTAAACACCGTTTTCAACCCTTTACAAGTAAATTTTTGGAATCATTAAAGAGTAATTTTCTCAGGCGCACTATGGGTAACCGAGTTTCAGCCATCTAACTCATCTGGAACTTAGTAAACAAGAAATATTGGTTTAAGGATTGAACAATCTTTTAAATTTTTTAGAGATACATTCTAGAAATTGTTAATGGGTAACTTTTTAGTTACAAGTAATATCATAAAAATTCATCCGTCTAACTCGTCTGAAACTTAGTAAACAATAAATATCGATATAGGGGTTGAACTCACTTTTGAACCGCTTACCGGTTGCATGTCAAAATCATTCAACTTTTCTATTTACCTTAAAGGGAATATTCCCTCCAAATTTCAGTTTTCTAGCTATTGTGAAAGTAGGAGAATAAGTGATGAGTGAACGAGTCAGTCATTCAGTCAGTGAGGACTTTTCAACTTTTTTCTCATATAGGGTCAATTCTAGACCACCTAAGCTGACTTTAAAAATTTCTGGAAACTCGTTTTGCAACCCAAATTCTCAATACTAGTTCACTGCGTGCTTTTCTCCTTTCTTCTGCCCATCCAGTGTTCTTTTATTGCGCTTTATGTACGCCCTTAAAGTCCGTAACTAGTTCTCTGAATTTGATTCGGTTCATTAAATTTTATCAGTTTATTCCGGTTTTCTGAATATCCTTTCTGACTTCCTTAAACCATTTATCTAGGACTTTCCCAATTTTATACATACATATATTTTATTGAAATAATTAATATAGTAACATATTTTCTGGAGGCGAAAAAAGAGGAAAAAAGAAGAGAAACAAAAGGAGAATGAAAAGAAGGAGCAGGAGAAGACGGTGAACGAGGATGGAGAAGGAGAACAAGGAACAGGAGGAGAGAAAAAGATGGTGAAAAGAGACCAAATGTGAAAAGGCTAATTAGTTTCGTTGACTTAAGTTCAAATTTCTCCTAATTTTCATTTGTCGTTGAAAACATATTAAGACTTCCGTATTTTCAGGCACCTTGTATACTTATGTAATATGAGACACCTACACAGACACACAACAGACAGTACACACATTAACAACACTCAAACGTAAACATAAACATAACTTTACAGCATCAACATCAATACCAGATGACCTCACCTACAGATGTGAGAACAAAAAAAAAATAAAAAGAAAATTTTATTACGATAATAAAATTGGATTGTTGCCTCCATTCCATTTTAAAACTTTAAGGAGAAAGGTGGCTTATACAAGTTTTATAAAAAAAAACAATTTTGCGAATTACTAATATTAAAGGATTATATTGAATTTAAAACATAAATTTTAGAAGATTTTAGATTAAAAGATTCAACGTTTTTAATAAGTTTTAAGGAATTTTAAAAATTTTAATTGTTTTAAATATTTTAAAAATTTACCAACGAATTTTTCTTAATAAAGAAAGTTGAATTTTTAAGGATAAAACGTTTCGGATTTCTTTTATTTATGAACCTGGGACAACAAAATGGTGCCGTGACCAGGATGTCAAGATAATTTCAAGATAATTTCAAGATAATTTCAGGATAAGTTCAAGAAAATAAAATATCAATAAATAAACTCAACAGCAAGAAAAAGGGACGAACCGGAACAAAATTCATCAAATAACATACAATAAAATAAATCTTCTAAAATTTACAAAAACCAATTATAAATAACAATTACAAATTATAAACAACTCACATCTGGTAAGTATACTGAAGTCATCTGGTAAGTCATTGATCACATACACTTAAATCATCATCATCACTAAACAAAACAAGTAGAAACATGAATAGGCAAGTAGCACCGATTCTTGACCCCACTAAACTAGACGAAACAAACGTTAACTTCCAACTACAAATACGAAAAAGTACAACAACAGGAAACGTAAGACAAAAAAGGCAAAGGTTACAAAAACTCTTAGATAATGGACGACAAATTGATTTAACTACACTACATAGATTTGACATGGACAAACAACTGACGGAGTGTCAAAACTATTTAGTAAAGTTACGAAACGTAGAAAATTTAACTGAATTAGAAAAGTATAATGCCGAAATATTTGATGATCGGCTTAACAAACTATTAACATTCATATTACCCAACAAACCAGATAAACTCGTAGGATTTCAAAATTTAAAAGAGGGATTTGATACTTGGAAAGTTAATAGGTTACAAAATTTCGAAGTTGAACCTAATTTTGAGCAAAACAACATAAACCCCGAAGAGGTGCATTTAGGAAATAATTTCTTACCTGATCAACAACAAGGAAATCTTGATTATGGTCATGTTAATCTTATACATCCCCCAGAATTGCAAAATCCTGTTCTTAGAAACGAAACCCCTGATATATTAATACCAAATGCCGTAGGTAACAATAACCCCGTCTATTTTCATCGTGAATTAAATTTTAATTGGACAAAAATTGCAAATCCAATCGAAAACGAATTAAAACAATTAACTATAACTGATGGACGTGACATTGACATGTTGGTACGAAATATCAAAATTATTAAACAAATACAGAAACGTTATGCAGTTGATTTACCTTTGGTGTTGTTAACTCCGTTTATGACCGGTTTCACCGAACAAATTTTTGAAAATTCTATTAGAAATAATCATAATTTCGATCAATTTCATAGAGATTTAGTAAACAAACTAATCACACCAAAAATGAAGGAAATATTAAAATTAAAATTATTATACCGAAATCAGTCACAAACGGAGACCCTTGCTGAATACATGAGAGAAATTTTAGAAAACCATGAAGTGTTAAGATTAGATTTAACAGAAGGCGAGTTAAGTAATATAATTTTAACCGGTTTAAATGAAATATACGCCACGCACATAGGTATAATCGGCAAACCTAATAATTTACAAGATTTCAATAAATTAGATGCCTATGTCTATGAAAGAGTTTATGCTAGGACTCTTAATGATATCGGTTTATCTAAAATAAATAATACAAGCGTAATAAATAATGTAAATAGCACGGTACCTACCCAAGGTAAACAAAATACATTAAAAGATACAGCTTGCAACAAAATCAGATCACAAATGCCTGCAACCACTTTAAAATGTTTTTATTGTCATAAATTAGGTCATATCAAAAGGAATTGTAAACTTTTACAGCAAAAAGGAAATAATAATGTTTCAAAAAACTAAATCTTTACAAATGCACAGAACATAGACATATGATGTGTGTTTGTAAACATAATGCATGTAAACATTTAAAGTTAAAAGAACGCAGGTTAAATTGTAATTATACTTTGAAAGCTTTATCAATAAAAATCAAAAATAATATGTTTAATGCACTTATCGATTCTGGTTCCACCCATAACGTTATTAATCAACAAATGTATAAACTTTTAAAAACTAAGAAAGCGATTATAAAAGAGGAAAATATTAAAACAATTTGCCTTACAGCTGATAGATTTCCTTTAGAAATAAATAAGCAGATCTGGATTAAAATTACTCTTCAAAAATTATCGTGGAAAATAAATTTTAAAATATTACCAAAAATACAACACAGAATAATTCTCGGAATGAATTTTTTACAAAAAACCCGCGCAATATTTAATGTCACAAGATCTGTAATAACCTTCGATTGGTCAAAAAATCAACAATTTCCTCTAACCAATCTATATCCAGAACAGATTAACAACGTGGAACAAAGTGAGTATATTAAAAATACAATTAATAATTTATGTAAAGAATTTCCTGACGTACTCACTACTAAATTAGGTTGTACCCATGTATTGAAATATGATATTATACTTAAAAATAGTGAAATTATAAAATCTAGGCCCTATCCCTTAAATCCAATAAAAACACTTCAAATGAAACAACAAATTGATAAATTATTAAAAGATAAAGTAATTAGAGAAAGTGTTTCACCTTATTCAACCCCAGCATTTTTAATTCCAAAACCAAACTGCACAAGTCGTCTAGTCGTAGACTATCGCCAAGTCAACTTAATAATTGACTCAGAGGCCCAACCTTTACCGAATATAAACCACGCTTTCCAATGGTTTTCCAATGCACGATGGTTCAGTACATTAGATTTAGCGCAAGCGTACCATCAAATACCATTGACAGAAAAATCTCGTCAAATAACCGCATTTTGCACACCGGACGGCTTATACGAATATGAAAGATTACCTTTTGGTTTGTCGACTGGCGCACAAGTTTTAACACGCCTTATGAATACAATATTCAAAAACATTAAATATAAATTTGTATTTAATTACATGGATGATATATTAATCTATTCTAAAAGTTTTACAGAACATGTGAAACACATCAAAATAGTGTTGTCAATTTTGCGGAAAGCTGGCATTACAGTTAATCCTGATAAGGATTATGGATTGGATTGTTGCCTCCATTCCATTTTAAAACTTTAAGGAGAAAGGTGGCTTATACAAGTTTTATAAAAAAAAAACAATTTTGCGAATTACTAATATTAAAGGATTATATTGAATTTAAAACATAAATTTTAGAAGATTTTAGATTAAAAGATTCAACGTTTTTAATAAGTTTTAAGGAATTTTAAAAATTTTAATTGTTTTAAATATTTTAAAAATTTACCAACGAATTTTTCTTAATAAAGAAAGTTGAATTTTTAAGGATAAAACGTTTCGGATTTCTTTTATTTATGAACCTGGGACACTTACGTTATATTAGTAATAAAATCGCTTATACTTTCGGTATTAACTTCTTTATAGTAGAGTAGTTCTTCTAGTGATGTTACCGCTTGTAAATTTCTGGTCTAGTTAGTACATACCTAGCTTTAAACAAAACTTTATTCATCTACTACCAACCGGCAGTCGGTCGGTCGTCAGTAACACCCGAGAAAATAATGCTCAATTAAATCAAGTCATTCGAAATTACCTTGTGGAATTTTTTTCCTTATGATCACCAACAATTACTTGTAATACAGCGGTACATTAATCAAAAGAATGGATAGCCTAATAACATCTTTTTGTTCTCTTCGCCGTCGTTTTATACAGTCTTATTATTTTTGCTGAATTGCACCTATTCCATACACCGTAAGTCACCTGTAGTTAGTTATAACTAGTTTCCTTATTTACACCTTACCAAATACGTTCTATTTTTAGTCGAGTTATTTTAAATTGTAATCTAATTTATCATGTAAATTAAAATGTATTTGTGTGATTGGATTCTAAATATATAACAGGATTCTGTTATTTTTGACGGTTAATGCGATTTAATTTTATGAAAACTAAAGTAGGTAAGGTATTTTAGTTTATGGTTTACTTGGTTTATATCTGCCATCCCAAACTTCATTGGCTATGATGTTTATTAGTGCTAAAATATGTATTATTCGTAAGGTTTACTGAAGAAGAATTCGAGAAGCCTCGAATTCAAATAAATTATTAATATGTGAGCTGCAAAGATAAGGGACTTCTTGTCAAAGGAAAAATGAATTATTAGCAAAAAGATCAGGATATTTGGTAAAGAAGAATACGGAGACCTTCCGATGTGTATTCTGAGCCCGATTCAGACCTACCGAATTCAGTTAAAGAATCACTAAATAAACGTTAGGGCACTTTGATAAAAAGAACCTTTAGCAGTATCAAACATAAACATTTTAAAAAACAATCAGTATAATTTTTTCTTAAATATTTTAAAATTAGAAAGGGTGATGAAAAAGTTTAAAATGCTTTTAACACCATTTTTTTTAAATTTTTAACCTGCCGTAACTTACACAATTTTTGAGCGAATTTGACCAATTTAATGATAAATTTAAATAGCTTGATTGGTTACAATATAAAATTTTTGACAAAAGGTTCCTTTTCGGATTCCGGCTCATATATCTGTTATATTTACTCTGAAGGATTCTCCCTTGCACTGTAAAATTGTATCATCATAGTTTCTGTAAGACGGTCTAAAAGGCGTCGGAGGGTATTGCTTTCTAATTGCTAAGAATGCTTATTGCTTAGAATTGCTTAGAGTAGGCTTACAACACAATACGGTAGAAACCCCAATAACCAGGATTATTGGGATCCATAAAAAAAGGTTCGTCCTGTAATTTGTTTTTAAGTTTAAGCCTGTGCCCTTAGTCCTCATGGCATCGGATATGAGGAGATCCGGTTAACAGACATCCGGATAAGGAAGTTTCTCCGTGTAACCTTTCTGCTTCCTCGTTAATATTTTTAAGAAATCTAGAGCTCCTGATATTTATCGTTCTTTGACGGATCCTCCATTAACCGCTATTTTCCCAATCCCCCAAGCTTCTTTCTGCTTTCCTTCAGGCTTTCTTTCTTTCCTGCAAAACCTCACCTTCTGTCTCCATGACATTCGCAGCCTGTTTTCCTCTTTTTTCCTCTAGTAGTCTACATTTATCCCTTTATCTTATGAATTCATACGCTCTTCTGACATGTTCATACCATAGCAACCGCTTTTCATTTATTTATTTCATTTTATTGACTGGATGCTCCTTCTAACCTAATAAAATACTAAATTATTATAAAATTGACAATAATGCTGGAAAAATTTATAGATTCTAAAATTTCCAAAAAATAATTCTAATAAAATTGACAATTGTCTCACTACGCAGTTGGAACAAGCAATATTTCCATAGAGAGGCCAGGAGAGAGGTTTTTCTTTTTGATAACTGCATACAGGAGATTCCAAAAAGGGAGTACAGGACGTGAAAAAATGAAACTGATAAGTTTAACTATTAACACTATGTGAAATTCCTTACTTACAAACTAATTTATTACGTTGTTTTTACCACTTCTTACTTATTTACTTAATTCAACAAACGTGTAATCTAATTTTTTTACCCTATAATATACAATAATTTACCTCAGCGTTTATTTTGAGATTTGTTTATTTTTCAAACAAAAAACTATTTAGAAATGAACTCTTGTTCACTGTAAAATGTTTCATCTACGAAGTACTTTTTAATATTATTTATTAGTATCGTACAGTATTATTTTCTTTTATTTACTTAATTTAATAAAGGTTACGTGGGTGGACAAAATAAATAATTTAGGGGTTCTTAAACAAGTGGATGAAAAAAAAAGTATATGAAAAATCTTAGAAGAAGGGAGGAGTTTGTGGGACATATCTTGAAACATCCAGGTATTGGTCTATCAATAATGGAGTGTAATATTAAGGTAGTGAATTCTAGGGGGAGGCAAACGTTAGAATATTTTAAGCAAATTACAAAAGATATAGGGTGTTACAGGTATGTAGATATGAAACGACTACCGCAAAATAGAACAGCTTGAATAACTGCTTTAAAAACCAGTCGAGAGACTAATGACAAAAAATTGGAATATTTTATTCTTTCTTTGGTTTACACGTTCGGCTGTTTTTCAATTCGCACTACAATAATATGTTATACAAAATTCTTAAACTGAAGGCCACCATTCTAACAGTGTGAAGAATTATGGTATCTAATTTTAAAAGTAGATTTGGCAACGTTGAATCAAATGGTAAAAACAGCATTGTGGCCTTGAGTTTAGAATTTTTATGCAACATATTGTATAACAAAATGAAGTCAATACATGGTTTTGAAGTCCCTAATATTTGTTAATTTTAACTGATTTTTTCAACGTAATTCCTTTACTATTTGGTGTTTTTACTTTTAATTACAATATTTTTTTTTAAATTTTAGAATTTATTTTTAAATCAATGATAAGAGTGGATAAATATACAATAAGTTTACAAAGATGTACATCGGTTGTGCACTTCATACATGTAAATACATTACAAAAGTCAAAAGGAATGAAATGGCTTGCGAAGTCGGCGGCAGATGCACGATCACAAGTGATTAGCGTCACTATTCGGTCATAACGTGTCAATAAAATAACGAATATATTAGACCCGTCCTTATACAGAAATGCAATCAAGATTTAAATAAAAAACTATCAGTCACGAAACAAAACGAAAAGTTAGGGTCAACATAATCATGTAGTATACATAATCCTCCGCTACAAAATGTTGTCTTCCTTCTTTTTCTATTTGCTAATCATTTACACAAGTCTATCTCATTTTATCTGTAATTTATAAATTCTATGTCACCTTACCCATGTCATTATGATTGAGACCTATAAATATTTCACACCTACAATAATTTACATATGAATTTAAAAACATTTATTAAGAAAAATTTAGTTGAATAGTTATAATGCTTTTCACGGTTGATGAGCTCTGCTGTTTCACGCGTTTAGACCAATCAGAACGTTTGCCAGTGTTGTCAGATTGTAGTCTACGAATGTATCAGTGTGACAAACATTACGCGCGCATAAAAGTTGACGTACAGATTAGGAAAAATTTCTTAAAACACTATGTTTGGAATCTAGCACTATACGGGAGTGAAACGTAGGTGATAGGGGCTGTAAAAAGGAAGAGGAAGAAGCTTTTGAAATGTGGTGTTATAGGAAAATGTTAAAGATTAGGTGAGTGAACAAAATAAGTAATTTAGAGGTTCTTAGGCGAGTGGATGAAAAAAGTATATGGAAGCATCTTACCAGTAGAAGATAGGCTAGCGGCGCATATCTTAAGACATCCAGGTATTGGTCTATCAATAATGGAGGTTCATATTAAGGGAGTGAATTGTAAGGGGAGGCAAAGGTTAGAATATATAAAGCAAATTACAAAAGATGTAGGGTGATACAGGTATGTAAATATAAAACGACTTGTGCAAGATAGAACAGCTTGGAGAACTACATCAAACCAGTCAAGAGACTAATGACAAAAAATATAATATATTTATGTTGTATTTAATTTATAAGTAGGAAAAAATCCGACTTTAACAATGCTGAGCTAGTTGTCGAAGATTAAAGTCTGATTCAAGCACTGTTTGTAGTTATTTTTAAAAATATTGAAGAATTTTAATACTGTGGTAATATTTAAATTCTGCCCATAACAGACAGGTGGAGTGTCAAATTATTTACACTCGATCTGTTAGTTGCAGGGCTAAAATAAATAGTTCTGTTTCTTATCACATGGTCAGCCAATTAAATGACTGTATCATTTAAGAACAGAAGAGGTAGAGGTGTAAAATACACTAATCAGAGTTATCTTATCTGAAAGTAATGAATTTCATTATACAGCCAGACCCTGTGGTGAATGAAGTGAAGGTGTCATTTGTAGAGTGGAAAATATGTGCTTTTCAGAGGGCTCGGCATGCTGATAAGTGTACTTTTCCACTCAGTGAGGAAGACAATGGTAAACCACCTTACTCTTCGTTTTACTTAGTAAAACCTCTAGAGGTTCAAACCAGCCTTTTGGCTGATGACCTAAACAACACAATATTTAAATAATATTGTAACTTAATTAAAATTATCTAGAGTTAACAATAATTAGATACAAGATATTCATTTTATCAACTTGTAACTAGGCTAAAAAAGTGATTATATTAAATAAGTGAGAGGTATTCACTTGATTCACTAATTGGTACAAAATTCCTTTTTAGGAATATAATTATGGGATGATACATATAGTATATAATAACACAATTACCGATTAATTATTGAAGAAGTTAAGCTAGTTATTAATTGGTTGTTATAAAAGATAATTTTGAAAAAAGAATGACGCCTTATAATAAAAGAGTAAGTATTGTAGTAGTAAAAATATATTAACAGCGGTTAGTTTAAAAACTACTTCTAAAAACCCTAAAGGTATTAGAAACATTTAATGATATGACAAGCTAACAGGTACCGCACACAATTGCTACTCTATACCTTTAACAATAATACATCTGAATTCTTTTTCTAATTTTTTTTTCTTTTAATAACTAACTATAAAAGGTTCTTTAAATACACACTAATTGTTCTACGGCCTTTTGTATATAATATTCTCTCCAATTTCTGTTCGGAATTGGAACAATTATTTCTTGTAAACATATATTATAAATCAGCAAAATGACAGAAATTCATTCGGAAAATATCTGTTTACTAAAAAATTCTTTTTGTTTTATTATTTTTATTTTGCTTGCAGATTTATCTTTTTTAAGACTGTAATAACTGTCGATTATAGGTTTCATTTTAAAAACCTTCTGTCATGTTAATTGACACCCATCAATTAACTTCTTATTCCCTTATTAGGTTCCCGTCAGAAATTCTTTGACGTGACGTTTCAAGATTCATGGTCTTAAAGCGGATAGGTATTGTTTTTGTTTGTAATCGTAAATTTATTTATAGGAAATTTAAGTATCATATAAAAAAAAGCTAACGTGTTATCTGAAGACGCCTTAAGTGATTCTGGTCCCAAAAAATTATCTGTATATTATTAACAACTTAGTTACTCTCTCAAAAGTTAATTCAAAATGCAAAATCTTTAATTTTTTTTATCTTGGCATATACAAAAAGTAATATGTAGGGGAAGAAAGTTTTGATTTCATATGGATTTTTCGAAATCGAGTTTTCACTGGAAAAAAAAGTTTTCAGCTCCCATGAACCCCAAAACTATATTCTTAGTGATTGGTCTGTATGTAAACAAAATATCTCAACAACGTAATAGCGTTCGAAGTTTAAACTTGGAACTTAAATTAGGTACCACAATTTTAGAAAGTAATATTTTATTCGTATAATTTTTCACTTTTTTCAATTTTCTGAAAAACGATTTTCTTAAATACTCCTCCAATGATTTAAAAAAAAATTGCCTCATTCAATAAAATTTTTATGCTTTACAAAATAATCTAAGCCCTATGTCTGCTGAAATTCTTGCAGGAGGCTGTGTTCTCGTGGTAAAAACTATATTTTTTAAAGATTACTGACTTAATACATATTTTTAGGAGAAAAACGTACATAATAAAAGTAGTAGAAAATTACAAAACCTACAACTTTTATTTCAAAAGTGTTTTTACAACGCTTAGTTTAGCGGCTTGACCGTAACAAGCAAGTGGAGTGTTAAATTATTTACTCTCGATCTCCTAGTTGCAGAGCTACATAAAATAGTTCTGTTTCTTATCAAATGATCAGCCAATTACATGACTGAAGCATTTAAGAACAGAAGCGATAGAGGCGTAAATGACACAAATCAGAGTTATCTCCTCTGAGAGTAATGAATTCCACTATACAGCCAGACACTGTGGTGAATGAAGTGAAGGTATCATTTTCAGGGGGAAAGTAGATGCTTTTTGGAGGGCCCGAGATGCTGATAAGCATACGTTTTCACACAGTGAGGAAGGAAATAGTAATATCACTCCTCGTTTTACTTAGTAAAGCTTCTAGAGGTTCATACCAGCCTTTCAGCTGATGACCTAAACAAAAACAAAAGTTTAGCGGTAATTAGTGATTAGTCCGACAGGGATGTGTCTTGTCGCCATTGCTGTTCAACTGCTATTCGGAACAGATCTTTAGAGAGGCATTGGATGGTGAAGAGGAGCATGGAATACCAATTCAAGGTGAGAGAATCAACAATATAAGGTATGCGGATGACACCATAGTACTTGCCGATAGTGAGGAAGGTCTACAGCATCTAGTGAGCAAAATAGCCACAGTAAGTTGCAAATATGGCCTTGATATCAACAGTAAGAAAACGAAGTTCATGTTGATCTCCAAGCACAGAAACGACAATGCCAAAATTTTCGTCAATAACCAGCAATTAGAACGTGTGAAGCACACAATGTACCTGGGAACAATGATAAATGAAAATTGGGACATGGCACAGGAGATTAAATATCGCATAGCAAGGGCAACAGCTGCTTTCAATAAAATAAACAGAGTTTTCAGGAGCCATGATCTTACCATTGAGACGAAAATCAGACTTTTGAGGTGCTACATCTTCTCGATTTTGCTGTATGGAGCAGAGGCATGGACATTGAACAAGAGTATGATTAAACGTATAGAAGCCTTTGAATTGTGATTGTACCGGAGAATGCTTAAAATATCATGGACAGAGCATGTAACAAATGAAGAAGCTCTGAGACGGATGAAGAAATCCAGAGAATTATTGAACACCATCAAGATCCGTAAACTTCAGTATTTGGGACACGTCATGCGGAATGAGTCCAGATACTCTTTGATACAGCTCATTGTGCAAGGGAAAATAGATGGAAGGAGAGGACCAGGAAGAAGAAGAATATCCTGGCTACACAACCTCAGGGAATGGACCGGAAAGACATCTGCTGAACTTTTCCGTATTGCTGTCAGCAAAGTGAAAATTGCCATGCTGGTCGCCAGCATCCGAAACGGATAGTGCACTAAAAGAAGAGAGTGATTATTTGTATTTTTCTCATTAAAATCGGTTAAAAATAGGGCTTTTAAGATTGCGAACTTAGTATGCATAATACGACAAAGTGTGCATAATCATAGTTATAGGAAATAAAATAATCTACAACTTTTATTTCGCGCACGTTTTCTATCTGCTTTCAGAGGTGATAATTCTAGCAAGTGTCACTGACACTGTACCTCTTCTGTTCTTAAATACTTCATTCAGATGTTTAACTCGATACATAAGAAAAAACACAGTTTCTTTTAATAGCCATACTAAGAAGTGAATTACTTAATACACTTGACACTCGACTGTAAGTGATAGGCGTTAGCGCGGAAACACTCAAAATATATAAACTCTTCTTATTTTGAGTATTGTTAGTCAATTGCCTTGCGATCACAATTTAAAATGATTCTTTATCAAATTTGAATGCAGAAAATTCTTTTGTTAACTTTCGTCAAATCCTTAATAAACGAAAACCCGTATTGTTGGAAAATGCTCACTTACACTTTGAAATCTACCTTTTAATGAAGTGTAATGACCCTGAACACAATAAGCAATTGAATACGGAGTAACTTTGCCAGTAATCAATCAATACGGAAGTAAAATCCTACTTTACCGATAAGTGAAAAATCGATCACTTAAATCTAATCGAAGATTTTAAAATCTATTGATTTTTACACCACTTTTTTAGTAATAAAAACGTTTAAAGCTTACTTCTATTCATCTTCACTGAAGCTTAACCAATAAAAGAGCCAATCGTTTGTCTCCTATTACAGCTGTCTATCTTAAATGAAATTAAATCTTTTAAGTAAAATAATTATAATTTTCTGATGAAAGAAAAACGTTTTGTAAAATTGTTTTATTATTCTAAAATTACGTACGATTGATGTTATTTTTACGAATTCTATAAAATTGTATGCTGTTAAATTCATTGTTATTTTTAATCAATCTTCTTGTTATTGAACAATCATTGACAATACAGTAAAAAACCGTTCACCCTCTTGAACTATTGTAATCTGAAGTAATCAAATCAAAAAACTATTACATTAACTACTTGATAGGTAAAAAGACTTTTAAAATTTAACTTACATGAAACATTGTTATGAAAACGTTTTTTGTATGTATACATCCATGCAATTTATTTGACATTAATGACTTAACAGTTCAAAGAAGAATGAAAACTGAATGGTGGGTAATATGTCTTCTACAATAGAGTTTTAAATTAAATTTATCCTAGCTGAAAATCTTCTGGTAATTTAAAAATTGTTTTCGATTATTTAGTTGACTGGGTTCATTAAGTAAAAAGTGATTTAATACAGAAATTGTCGTAGATGAAGACTGTACTTAATATAATAGCTCAATTTTTATTAACTTTACAACTGTAAAAACCGTCCAGTAAATTTAATGATAATGAAGGAATTACTTAGAGAATAACGATACTCAATAATAAAACCCAACTGGAACAAAAACTACTAATATCGTATAAAAATTTATATCTCGGCTCTATTCCATCACCGAGCTATTCGATTAGCGTTATCTAGTAGGTTACTTTTAAAAAAAAACAACAATGTTTATAAGAAGATTTGTAAAAGCAGAAGCTCTGCTTGAAACGCCTTCACGATTTATGGAAAATATCGTTTTTGAAATGAGTTCGTAATGACAAACTCATTTCAGAAACGATTGTTTTCATAAATCCTGAAGGCGTTTCAAGTAGAACTCCTGCTTCTACCAATACAATACACCTGGAATTCCTTGGTTCAATTTTAGTAAAATTTAAATATCAATTTTATGTACAAGTTATTTTTTTAGTGAATATAATACAAGTTTGTAAAGACTAAGTGTTTAAATGGTTTTGTTGTTTATGTCAACAGCCGAAAGCTGGTATGAATCTCTTAAGGTTTTACTGAGTAAAGCAAGGGGTGAGGATGTTTACCAATACCTGCCTCACTGAGTTGAAAGAGTATGCTTATCAGTATGCCAGGCTCACCGAAAAGCATTTACTTTCCACCCTGAAAAGGAGATCTTCACTTCATCCACTACAGGGTCTGGCTGTATAATTAAATTCATTACTTTTAGTGGAGATACATAACTCTGACTAGAGTCTTGTATACGTCTACCACTTCTTTTCTTAAATAATTCATTCATATAATTGGCTGACCATGTGATAAGAAACAGAACTATTTTTTGTAGCCTTGGACCTAGCAGATCAAATGCAATTACATCAGAAATTTTGAATAAGGGAAATCCAATAATATGAATGAAAAATTAATGAACAGAAAAGGTAGAGTTGTAAAAGACACTAGTCAGAGTAATCTTTTCTGAGAGTAATGAATTTCATTATACACCCAGACCCAGGGTTGAATTATGTGAAGGTGTCATTTGCAGGGGGGAAAGTAAATGCTTTTTGGAAGGCCTGACATGCTGATAAGCATATTTTCTACTCAATGAGGAAGGCAATTTTAAACTCCTTGTTTTACTTAGGGAAACCTGTAGAGGTTCAAACCAGTATTTCTGCTGATGATCTAAGCAACACAGGGTCATCATAAAATAATAAGTGGTTTTGAACATGGATTAAATGAAAAAAGAAATACCCACAGTTGATATTAATAATAATTTTTATCTACCTAAACAATATATGTCTGTCAATTACTAAAAAATGTTACTACCATTTTTCAACTAAAATCCACGTTAATAAACCGGTGCTACTAGTTGACCAATTTTTACGAAATATATGACAAGAGATCCTCTGAAGATACATAATGCAAAGCTGTAAATTTCTACAACTTCGTTCACTATGAGTTCCGTTTTGTAAACTATCATAAATAAATTTCTATAGTACTTTTGTACTTAGAGGAAATGAGATCATAATTTCCTCTGAAACCTAAAACTTTAATTTAAAAACTAGTATTTTATTTACAAATCATAAAATAATACATCTGATGCAGTTCTAGGTGTAATTATATAAAGATAGTGTTGTTGTACACTAATGAACAGGAACATGCAACTCATAAATTCTTGTGGAACATTCTGTATTACTTGCTAAGTACACAATATAGTGCCATTGAGAGCAGCAGAGTACATGCAATACCCATTGCTTCAACATAATTTTGAATAACGTTATTATGTAGTCTACTAAGCAAATGTTATGGTAGTTTACAAGAACTAAAGATTTAATCATACGTTACGACTTATAGTAGACTAATAATTTTATTAATAATATACATTTTGAAGTAATTTAGAATTATTGAATAACTAACCCTTACAGAGATCCATTAAATAAACTGGGTTATTCTTTCTCCCGGTTTCTCTTAACGCTTTACTTATTCTACCCACTCTTTAACAACAAAGCATAAAACATATTTTAGCCACTCATGAACAAACTCCACTGAGAATCCCTGTTCAAATTCTTGCCCAATCTCGTCAAAAGTACAGCACAAAGGTAGCGAGAAAAATGGGTCAATAATGTACAGTTTCCAATAAAAAATAAAAGCTACAAAAATATCTTAAAACAAAACTTGTTATATTTATTTTTTATTTTCGGGTCCTGATCCGAGGCTAACTTTCGATACGTGCCAGTGATAAAGTTTTTGCCAGGCCAAGTTAAGACACCTGCGCTTGATAGTCTAGTGGGGGGGGGGGCTGCCACCTTGGAACCTCTAGACGGGCCCTGGGTTTCACGTGGAGCCACCTCCGAGGTTCATGCGCCCTCTCCACTGTCGGGAAAATTCCTCCTCTGCCTTCGAGACCCTTGACTATTTTTCAGGGCTCCACCTGCCCTGAATTTTATTTGTGTTGACTGCCTGGCTCTTCCGCCCTTCACATCGTTCGGAATCTTCCATCTTTGCCGTGAATACCGTTGACCAGTTTTCACCTTAGTTGATCAGCGGGAACATATTTGACTATACCTTATCCGTACCGTCCTGCATATTTACAGGATATGGATCTACAGGAGCATGGAAATATAAACCTAGAGGGAAGCGAGACTTGGGACGACTTAAAAAGAGATGGATACCGGAACAGCCCATTGAGCTTAATCCTTGACAGATGATGATGATGGCAAAACTTTTCCTTGGTCACGGGCTTATGTATTTTTAAAATTTAAATTTTTTTCACATCTACTTCATGCAAATAATAAACAAACTAAAATGATACCATGAAATATAATTATTGATTTGTTTACAAATATATAAAATAATTTGTATCGTTTCACCTTAATAGATCGGAATCCGCTAAGTAGAATAGTAATCGGAAATGCTGAGAAATACAACTGAACTAAAATTCTTGGTTCAATTTCTGGTTAGTATTTAAATATTTTTACTCACAGTACCAAACATATTTAACGCTTATATGATGTTTCATAACTATTTGTAGTCTCAAATGATAAGAAGTTAATGAGAATTTTAACAAACAAATTTGTTAAAAATGTTGCTAATCACAGAACTTCAAAAAATACTGCGTTTATCAATTTGAGAAAAATACATATATGACGTTTTACTTCTTCGTTACATGTAAAAGAAGATTTATGATTTAGTAAAAAATCATAAATCAATATTACATAAAAAAAGTATAAGATTTTAGCTATTTAATTATCTGTGATAAATAAAAAGACCTTGAAAAGGTGATATCATAGGTATTTATTACCATGACTTTGGTTTGATCTGAACACTACTGAATTACAAATTGAGTTATATGAGAATATTGTTGAACAGATCTGTTATTAAGGAAAATAAAAGCGCAGTAAAGAAAAATCATAATTAATTATCTTTAGATTTGTTTACAGATTAATATTTTTTCATAATACTAGTTTAGCGTTATTGTTTTTCTTATGACCTTGTGGGACAATTAATAATGTACGTGGTGGCGTGTGAAATAATTTCCTGATTTTGTAGTTTGTGTGTATTGAATGTGATTTTTAATTTAAATGATGCCAATAAATAAACAAATACAATTTATTGTCCCTTAAAATAATGTTATTGTTTAGGTCATCAGCGGAACGGCTGGTTTGAACCTCTTTCTGGAGGGTTTACTAAGTACAATGAAGTATGAGGTGGTTTAAAACCCTTCCTCACCAAGTGAAAAAGTACACTTATCAGCATGCCAGGCTCTCTGAAAAGCAACTACATTCCATTCTGTAAATGACACCTTTACTTCATTCATCATAGGGCCTGCCTGTATAAAGATGAAATTCAATACTCTCAGAAGAGAAAACTCTGACTAGTGTCTTTTATACGTCTAACTTTTTTGTTCTTAAATATTTCAGTCGTGTAATTGGCTGACTATGTGATAGGAAAAAATATATTTTTGATGCTCTAGAACTAGCAGATCGAGTGCAAATAATTTAACACTCTACCTGCCTATTATGGGCAAATTTTTTAGGAATGAATATTAATAGAAACATAGGAAAACCTTAGTGATTTTTTGACAGTAAAATAACACGTATTATATTTTTAACAAATTACAAAATTTTTGGAGTAGGAAAAGGGGAAAAAATATTACAAGTTAAAACCCACTCACTGTTACATAACTGAGCTGTTGATACGACTTTAAATAAACTAAAAAATATATAAATATTGGTCCTGCAGTGTTCAGAATCGTATACAATAAACTAGCTCTCCGCCCCAGAAATAAAATTTACAGTTTGGAAAAAAGCTGATAACTATAGTAATATTATAAAGACAAAGCGTGTTTTTCGTGCAGGATAATTTCTAAAACGACTCTACGGATTTTCATAAAATTTTGTCAGCATATCATATTTATATTCACAGCAACATTTTCTTTTTAAATTTTCATAAATGATAACCCTAAGAGCCCTAATGAAGATTTTCATAAATGTGTGTGTGTGTGTGTGTGTGGTGCCCGCGCACGCGTGTAATTATTCCCGAAGAAGATAGTTGAAAGGGAAGATGAACGAGAGACGTGCGTGGGGAAATTATCAAAACGTGTGTGGGTGTGTGGTTACGCTGATATATATATACAGTCGATCTAGCAGCTAGACAATTTCTGTTACACATTTAAAAAAATTTGATTAGGTCCTACACATGTTTTCCGAGCGAAGCCGCGCGGGGCGCGCTAAAGCCTATATATGTATGGACACCTCCACCAAGTTTTAGCCATCTACCTTGACCGGAACTTAATAAGTTAAAAAAATTGGTTTGAGGTTTAAACACTGTTTTCAACCCCTAATGGGTACATATTTATAACAGTTAAAGGGTATTGTTTTGGTGCACTATAGATTGTCATCTCTACCGAGTTTTAGTCATCTAACTCAAAAATACCAATTACACTTAAAATATTAAATTTATTTAAATAAAAATAAATTGATTTAATGGTTGAACACCTTTTTCAAACTTTTACGGATCAATTTTTGAAAAAGTTGAGTTTTAATATATTTAGCGTCACTTTACGTAACGTCACCGAGTTTCAGCCATCTAACTTTTCTGGAACTTAGTAAACAGAAAATATCGGTTTAAGGGGGAGGGGTCAACCCAAAAATGTATTTTTTTAAATTCTGGAGTTACTCAGTTTTCTTAATATGTACATTAAAGCCTGCATAAAAACAAATTTTTTTATGTAAAATAAGTTAAAAACAAAAGATTTACAACCCCTAAAATTAGGGTGAATGTGCAAAAACAGTGATCCACAAGAAATGATATAGTATTTCAATAAATACTTATCCTATTTTAGTTGATTCTAGTGTCATGTGAACCAGCACATTTTGGTCTATGATGTGTAGTGGGCATTTACTTTAATTCATTTTAGATGCTGTAGAATAAAATAAAGTATAAAATTATCAAAATAAACTCGCCCCTCCCAATATTTATGCATTTAATTTTTTAATGGTAAATAATACTAAAATAACCTCACTACTCATCATAAAGCAAGAAATTCTGAAAATTTAAAACAAAAGTTCGTCAAGATATCTTTACTACAACTGAAGTTATTAATTCCTACCGTTTGCATTTGATCAAAAACATTTTTTTCGGAAAACAGACAATAAAGTAAATAATATATTTTCATCTACTTATCCTATTTACATTACACACACCACTAATAAAACACGATATATGAGTATATATATAGGTTATTAGTTATTTAGCCTACTTATATAGTTATTAGATTACTAAAATTACCAACTAAGGTTTAAATAAAACTAAAAAAACTAAAATTGAATCGGTTTCACTGTAAACACGGTGGCAAAACGCAACCCACGCGCTTGATGTTTGGTCAGCTGATGCTTTGATTTTAAAAACCATACAGCACTTTCACAGTGTGGAACTGAACTAACTAAAAAGCGCCCAATTTAAACTACAAAAAAAAAGAAATACGGTTGTACGTTATTCTAAGCTGAAATATTGCACGCTGAAAAAGTACATCTTTCTGATTGAAAATTAATTTTTTTTTCTTATGACAGCAGATCACAAAAAAATAATTTTTGAGCATTTATACTTAAAATATCTGCAAAGTAAATAATTATTCTAATTCAGCACATTTCAAAATATCAGAAAAAAAATATAAAAAAATTGAATAAAATTAATTATTTTCACTCTTTTCAGGGTTGACCCCCCCACCCCCTTAACAGTTCAACACCCTTTTCAACGCGTAAACGGTGGACTGTGGAAATCGTTTGTTCAACTTTTCTATTTACTTATAAAAAAACTGGTATCAGCTTTTTTTACGTGAGGCGTACTTACCGTGGTTCTCATAACTACAATATCTTTTGATTTAAACAATCCCATGTGGTCTAGTGGCTAGGATATCTGGCTTTCACCCAGAAGGCCCGGGTTCGATTCCCGGCATGGGAATTTTTTTTTACTTCAGTTAATGGTTTTAAAATAATTTCAATGAAAATTAGTGGTTATTTTTTGAGTTCTGTAACAATTTTTAAGAGGCTAGTTTCCAAATAGAATCAGATTGAAGGTGTGTTACACAGTAGCTTAAACTTTTTCAAAATTTTTTACAGCAATTAGATCTTATACTCTTCACGGACGATCTAGCTTATTCCGGCACAACATGTTCTATTTTTAATTAGAAAGCTATATGTAGTTACAATAATTTTCTCGATCGTTGTAGCTTCCTAAGCTTTTTCTCCCCTCTGCCCTGTATCCCAGAACCTGTTTTAGAATTCCATCTTCCTCAATCTTCGAAAATGTATTTATTTATTCACCAATAAACCCCTCCATCCCCAAAGAGCCCGTGCTTGGAGAACAACATTATAGTATTACCAGAAATACTTCATCTATTTATTCCGATATCTACTGATCTTTTCGTTTACACTTATTGTTTGAAATTGTTGCCTTATACAGAGTGTTTCACGAGGAACGTAATATTTCAGGAACTGATTATACAGTTTCTTATTGGCCTATTTTACATAATTCTCTTCAGAATTAAATCCTCTACAAGTTTCGTTAAAGACACTTATGTGTTTGATTCTCATTTAACAAAATTAATCTACTTGATACCTAAATAAAACATGGTTTTTGAGTCCAAATTTTGTGATTTTCTTCAGATATCATAGAAATGGCTGTAGTTACAGCCGTGGGACACATATTATTCGATTTTCAGCGTATTTTGCATAAAAAGTATTCAGTTAAAAATCTTAATTAACGCCCTAAAAATATCTGTATGAATTTATTTCACAGGGGTAGGTCTATTACAGGCGAAATCTTTTGCTAGCCAATGTTTATTATGAACTGTTTTTCTTATTTTTAACTGAATAATCAGTCCGTGAAGTATTACCTGTTCCTCCTTTTGAAACTCTATAACAATTTTTAATTCTGTCCTTCTTTGCCGGCCCGTTGACGAAGTGGGTAGCGCAACTGGCTTCTACGCCGGGGTCCCGGATTCGATTCCCGGTCAGGTCTGCCATTTTTCATCACTCATTTTCATTATCATCATTATCCACCGTCTGCATTAGCAGAAATTGCAGAACAGTCAGACGTAAATCAAAAAACGTCCTTCTTTATACAACCATTACCTGCGTATAAAATGCATTTCCGCAGCTTCCAGTTTCGGCTGTATTCTCTCTGGTAGATGATGGCTAGATGGTTGACGGCTCTCTGATGCTGGAACAGGCTGGATGACCTATGCGGTGAACATAAAAAGATATAGGCCTAATTGCTATAAAAATATTCGCATTTAAGCTGCTTTGGTAACACACCTTCAATCTGATTCTATTTGAAAACTATTATCTTAAAATATTATTACAGAACAACGAATAACCACTAATTCTTATTAAAATTACTTTAAAAACAGAAACTCAATAAAAAAAATTTCCCATGCCGGGAATCGAACCCGGGCCTTCTGGGTGAAAGCCAGATATCCTAGCCACTAGACCACATGGGATTGTTAAAATCGAACGATTATTGTAGTTACGAGAACTATACTAGATACACTTCACGCCTACAAAAATAGAATTTAAAGAGAACTCGTTATAACTAATTCAGTCTGTGCTCATTTTTTTTATCGAAGTGCTCTTTGATAAAAAATATTTTTTGTTTTTCCGTCTGGTGCGTACACGATTAATTCAAAAGTTTTCCGACGGGTGAGTGGCTCTTCATGTGAGAAACATGGATTATCCAGATTTAATACGCAAACTTGTATCGATTGTCCATGTGCTTTGCTAATGGTCATTATTACAATGATAATACATATTATATTAATTACATTGATGATTAATAAAACAAAAACATCTGTTTTATTTGTCCTTTGTTTTAAACATCTGTATTTTATAAGTCGATCAACTTACTCTCTCAAAAGCACAAAAACAACATATAACTTTCTTTCTACTGATTAGATCGAGGTTTTCAAAAGCTTGAAACGTGTTCCAGAAACAGTAATCAATAGTAAAATTTTATTTAAATTGGTTGAACAGTTTAAGAATGCATAAGGGACAAACAAACAAAAATACGTTATTTTCTGTATACCGGTTGTCCCACAGAATTTGAAACATTGGGAAATAGCATTAATTTTCATTAGTAATTTTCTTCCTACGAATAAATGAAAACTTGTTATAATCATGAATCATTAGTAAAAGTTTAGACCTTTAATAATATCAATTTTAATAAATTTTAAACTGTATTTTAGCTTAAAACACGGAAATTTGTAAACCGTTTTCTATTTAAGTATTGTAATATTTATAAATTAGTTGGCTTGGGTATGTGGACCAATGGTTAGCGTGATAGTGTGGAGAGATGATAATTGGTGGTTCGAATCCATCAGCGGTAATTTTTTTTTATTATTAAAAAAATATTGGAATTTAATTATAATGAATAATATACTGTACTATATATAAATTTATTTTTGTTTTAAAATAAAAAATGTATAAATGAAAAAAATATTTTTGTTACTGTACTATAAGTTAATAAAAATATATTACGAGTATATTCATGCGAGGATTTACAGCCCCAGCCATATCTCGCTTCCTAAACACCACCTCTCTCTGTCACGCCAGTCCCCATTGGAGAACCGCCGCCAAGACATTGCCTCTTGCACCCCATCCAACCATGTCACGTCCCCTACCCCTCCTTCTTCTAGCGGCTAGCGTCCACTCCCATACCCTCTCTGACCACCTACCATCCTCAATCCTCTGCAAATGATCAAACCATTTTAACTGCTTCCGGGATATGGTATCCATAAAATTTCCTTGTACGCAGATCTTTCTCCTAATTTAAGGATTCGGAATTCCATCGATCCGCGACACACCACTGCTCCGCCTCCAGGAATCCATCTCCACCGCTTTTAGGCGATCCTTCTGTCTCTTTGTCAGTACCCAGATAAAAATTCATTTCAGATTTGAACTTGAGCTCTCTCAAGAATGGACCAGTACGCTAACCATCACTCCACACAAATCACAGAATTATGATGTAAAATTTAAGGCATTTTAGCAGACACCGTTGATTTTACGTATATTTTTACTTTTTTAAAATGGTTTTAAGCTGAAATACAACTTAAAATGTTTCCATATTGATATTTTGTAAAGGTATAAATATTTTTTAATGATTCCTGATTATAACAACTCTTCATTTACTCGTGGAAAGAAAACATTAACAAACTAATGAAAATCAATGCTATTTCCCTATGGTTAAATTCCGTGGGACATCCTGTATATAGATTACGATAGTATTAACCGATAGAGTAATTAAATTTAAAATAAATTAGTATTGCAAAATTTGGTGAAAGAGAATGTCCTGTTAAGCTGTTATTATTTGTATTAAATTCAACAAAAATAATTTGAAGATGCATTGTAAATTATTAAAATGTAACCAGAGATTGTTGAAAATATAATTTTTGTACCGCATTCACTCCGTAATTACAGTACTATCAAAAATCCTTATTTACCTACAATACGGTTTACAAACACCGTAAGTAACGTATTCATTGAACTGTAACCAGCCAAAATCTTGAAGCGTGAAGTTTTGATTATTACTTGTTAATTTATTTTCAAAAATATTGAATCGATGAAGGGTTTGTTTTCAGATCGTGGTTTATTACTTAATACTCTTCATGATAAATAAAATACAAAATTATTGATGCGTGATATTCAATAATAATTCAACCAGACGTTTTTCTCTTGTGTTTTGTTTTTTTTAAATTATCTTTTATTTTGTTATTAATCCTTTCCTTTTAGTATTTTATTGGTCTGGATTTCATTCTAAATTATTTTTGAAAAATTTATTATGTTTAATTTGTTAATTATACCCTGTTAATGTTAATGACAATTAAGTAAATGTGTAAAAATATTATTGTATTTAGTATCTTATATTGCATCTTATACGTATGATAAAATTGTAGATTCTCCTGTCACCCTTTTGGCGACATTCTCATATGATAGAGTAATGTTATCTTCCTCTGTTTTTGCTATACGAAATTCTGCCAATTTAAAACATCATATTAACCTTTTGCACATAACAGGCAGACGAATTGTTAATTTAATGGTAAGGCAGATGGAATGATGGATTGAAATTTGCACTCGATTTGATAGTTTCAGGGCTAAAATAAATCGTTCTGTTTGAATCGTTATGTTACCCAATTATATAACTGAAGTATTTAAAAACAGAAGAGGTAGAGGTGTAAAAAACACTAGTCAGAGTTATCTCCTCTGAGAGTAATGAATTTCGTTATACAGTCAGACCGAGTGATGAATGAAGTGGCGTCATTGCAGGGGGGAAAGTAGATGGTCTTCAGAGGACTCGGCGTACAGATATGCTTACTTTCCCACTCAATGAGGAAGGCACTGGTAAACCACCTCATACCTCATTTTACTTAGTGAAGCTTCTAGAGATTCAAACCAGCCTTTCGGCTGATGACCTAAACAAAAACGTATTCTCTTTCTTGAGAAATGGTTCCAAAAGTTCATGTTTTTTTTGTAACTAGTCTTAGACTTACGAACAATTTTATTCAATCTTAAACTTCTTAAGGACTACATTATCATGTAAAAAACCCAACGTCTGATTTTCTACCAATTACAATTATTTTAAGATATAACTCTAAAGCGACCTTACTTTTAACGATTAGTATTTGTATTCCTATTCTTAATTCCTAGGATAAATTAACTTTATTGAAGCTTTATAGTGTTACACTTACTTAAAATATATACTTATACATAATTAGTTCAAAAATAAACAAAACTTATAATTTTGATTCATAAAATTCATAATAAATACACAAAATACATTTACGGAACAGCAATATAGATAAACTTATTTTCTAACATAACATAGCTAATCATATTTTCTAAAGTAAATTATTTTTACTTTATCAAACAAAGCGTAAAATTTTACCAGATAAGTATCCCAATTGTGAATCAGGATAATTGATTACATTTCATAATTTACAAATGAATTAAAAATATAATAATATAAAAGATTAATAAAAGATCTTCTTGATCAAACTAAATCGAAGGTTTTCTTGCGCTTCAGTATTCACTTGAAGTTTGAGTTGCCAAGAAGTTTCAGTGGCTCATCATTCTACGTTTTTACCCCAAAATGCATATTAAGGCCGCAATATTTAAAAAAAACCAGTTTGTACCATGAGAGTATAGCCGTCAGCAAGAATTTTAAAAGACATGGCGTTTGCTCTACCTTGTAGAGCATAACAAATTTATTGTAAGTTTAGGCGATTTTTAAAAAATCGTAGGAGCTGTTTTTACAAAAAAGTCAAAAAGTGAAAAATTGCACTAATAAACTTTTGGTTCACTTACCGGAAAATAGTGCGGGAATAGTCCAGTTTGGACTTCCAGTTGACATATTTTCATGAAAATGTTCGTGTTGGTTTTCTTAGTGGTACCTAACTGAAGTTCCAAGTTTTAACTTCGTACAATATTCCGTTCTTAAGATACTCTATTGCCACACACAAAAAGACCAATCGCTTAGAACATGTATTTGGGTTCTGGGGGCCTGAAACCTGTATTTCCGGTGAAAACTCGATTTCGAAAAATCAACATGAAAGCAATAGCTAATTTCCTTGCCTGTATATTCATACAGGCCAAGAGAAAGTAGAAGTTATATTTTTTCAAGATTTCAGTGTTCATGCTGCCTGTCAGTTGATTCAGTAAGCTTTACAAAATTTGTCGTTCGGCAATGATTTAAGACCAGAGGTAGGCAACCTACTACATGTAACGGCAATAATTAGGGTGATAAACTGTATTATTTCCACAGTAAAACAAATTATGGGGTACCACTGATAGGATCGTTTACCGACTGACTACTTTTCAACCCTAAAGGATAAACTTAATGAAACGAAAAATAAAAATTAACTGATTTACAACTGTATAGCCTACACCATTGGGTTGAAAAATATTACTGTACTTAAATATAATACCTGTCCTTACGAAATTCGCTGATTTCGAATAAAGTGTTTATATTTATTCATGTAATTAAAGCTGGTCAACCAAAATAACAGAAGGAGTAATCTACTTACTGAAAATCTGGTGTGAAACACTCACACGACCTCTTCATACCAATGTAAATAATAAAAATATAACCTTTGTTTAATCATTAGTAAATAATTAAAAAAATGAAAAGCATAACCAAAATTTAATCATGAGTGAATGACGCAAAATGAAAATCAGTCTCTGCAGGGCTTAAAAAATAATACAGAAAATCATTAATTGTAGCTAAACTAGGCTGTGTCAAAAATTGCTTAAATAAGAGTAATAGATTTTTGATTATAAATTTTATTGTATACACTTTTGAATTAAAATGTACACTAAGGCCGCATTTAAAAAAAAATTACCACGAGAGCACAGCTTTCCCAAGAATTTCAAAAGGAGTGATGCTTATATCGACTGGTATGTTTGTAGATAATAAAAAGTGAAGTAAATGCAGCGATTCTTAAAAAAATCGTAGAAGCCATATTTTAGATAATTACTACATCACACGAATAAACTTCTTCTTCCGGTTGACCGTTTGGATGAAAATGCTCGTGTTGAGTTCTCTAGTGGTACCTAACTTAAGTAGCAAGTTTCATCTTTGGAGTATTCCATTCTTGAGATTATTCTGTTCACACACACACACACACACACCACACCACACATACAGAATTGCTAAAAAAAGATTGCACCCAAAGAATTGCTAAAAAAAGTTTTTTTTTTGGGTTGAGAGGGTTTGAAAACGTGTATTTCTGTGTTTTACGCTTTCTTTTCTTCGGTATCCCGCTGTTTTAATTCCCAAAGGTACTTAAAATTATCAACGTATTTATAATTTTTCCGTATTTTATTTCTCGTTATGTTTTTTTTTAGAAGGAAATAAAAAGAACCTATAAAGTTCGAAGTGAAAAATCTTGTTCATGAGCGATTGTTATCGCTTTCGGAAAGCTAGGTTTTGACTAGTAATTATTTTCATTCCCTAGCTTGGAATCGAAACCGGGAACTTTGTAAGCTAGCGTGCTAACCACTGCGCCACAGGAATATTGTTTTTAAATCTTTAATTCTATTTCTTATTGCTCTAAATGTAATTTTATTTTAGTAATATTTAAATTACATTGCAATCTTGAAAGTGAATTATTAAAATTAAAAGAGTATGAAGTTAATTGGCTATGTTTATCCATTGAAACAGACAGTTGATATTTTCATAAAACTTTTCAAATGAAGTAATATAAATATAAATATTTATGAAATTTAATGTAATTATTTTTTTCACAAGACAATAACAAAAAGGAAACTATTAACATGTAAATCTTTCACAATTATGCACGGATCATTAATGGTAAAAAATAGTGAGGGGTGGTACACTTTTCTGTGTAAAAAATTAAATATATAGGCAAAAGAGTAGGCATATTTCAAGGCCAAATCTTTACAAATATAATAAGAATACTTAAAAAAATAATACAGAAATGTTATTTTCATCCGCCCAATAAATTATGCCAATGTACCTTGTCTCTCTGTCCATCCAAGTATATTATAAAAATTTTCCACCATTGTTCACCCACATTTGAGAATCATTACGAAATAATATTATTAATAAAAGCAACAGCAACGAACAACCCAAGGACAAAATTAATAAACCCACTTACCTGCAGTACTGTTGTATTCGTTTGCTTTTACCCATTCTAATAATAAGTTATTAAAAAGTTATTATTGTCAAGAAACAATTGTAGAATTTTTTTATACCGTTCGTTTAATAAGACTAGAAAAATTTGCTATGAAAATCATATTACAGAAAACGAAATTGTGTTATCATATTACAAAACCTTCATGAGGAATTGAACATCGAAACGGTGGATGAGGAAAAGAAAAGATTCGCAAGGAGTCACGAAGACCGACTTCTACGTCATGTCAATGTTGAGGCGCTGAAACTCCTCGACCATTCCTCAGCGATTATGAACCATTCCAGAGAAAGATACTTAATTAAACCACGACTAGCAAATTACTGTCTAGAATTCAAAACCGTGCAAAAGTAACTTAAGTACCTTTACTAGGATTTGATGATGTGAAGAAAATGATGGTGAGCCTGAAAGGGAATAAAATAAAGCAAATAAAGTCTTTTAGATATCTTGGATCCCTAAAACGGAAGATATGAGGTGTGCCAAAGAGGTGAAAGTGAGGGTCGCAATGGTCAAGGAGGCATTTGCCAGGAAAAGACAGATTTTGTGGAGTGGGCTTAATTTGGAATTGCGGAAGAGATTCACGAAATGCTTTGTTTGGAGTGAGGCCACGTATGGAGCGGAGACAAGGACTTTGATGAGGGAGGATGAAAGGGGTTGGAGGCCCTGGAAATGTGGGTTTGGAGAAGGATGGAGAGGACTAGCTGGATGGAAAGAGTTAGTAATGAGGAGGTCCTTTGGTGATTGGGAGTGAAGAGGGGGGTGCTAGAGATGATGTGACGGAGGAAACACAGGTCGCTGGGTCACTGGTTGAGAAGAGAGTGTCTGATTGCAGACTTGCTAGAGGGAACAGTTAATGGAAGGAAAGTGAGAGGGCGCTAAAGGTACAAGAGGCTTGATGGTGTTAAACAGGGAAGAAGGTACGAGGAGGTGAAGAGGTTGGCTCGAGATAAGGGAAATAGGGAGGACTGAGTGTAGATACCTCCTGTGAAGCAGAACAAGAATAATGACTAGGATTTGAACCACGAAACCTTGCTCCAAATATTGACTGTTAAACTGCTGACTTTGGAGACAATTCTACCGCTAGAACAACCCGGTGGGTTATGGAGGGAGAGAAATATCCTTAAAATTTTAACGGCTTGGTGCAATATCACTGTAAGTTGGGGATGTTAATTACAATTAATTGTTTATTTTTAGTTTAAGTCGCATCTTGGTCATTAGCGACTATTTTTGTTTAAAAACAGTAAGTTTAAACGTGTAATAATTTTCCAGATCCTAGTGGAAATCCAACCCGGGATCTCTGCTTTGAATCGCAGGACGCTATCCACTGAGTCACGGAGATATCCAATAATTTAATACACCTTTACATTTTGTGAAAGTACTTGTAGTCATCAAATTGACTGTACATATAAATCTTTTAAACAAACACTATTAAACAAAAAAATTAAATAAAATTGAAAAAAATAATTTATTTTTAATAAGTCTATTCAGATATGGATCATTAAGGAAGATCAATGTCACAGTTCAAGGTGTTTTTATTATGTGTATAAAAAAATCGTGGGAAATTTTGCGATCATTACTGGGTTTTTTATTTGAACGTTCAAGGAAATAGAATAAAAACAACCTAATTTGTTCACTGATATGATCAGAAAAACATATTAGGGATAAATAAAGTAACAGTACAACAGTAGTAATGCTAGTATAGTATGCTTAACTGTAAATTAAATTTTACTATAAAAAATAATCAAACAAAAGAACTCAATGAATTTGTAAGATCATGTAATGAACACAATGATTACAAAAATAATTTTAACATAATTACAAAAGAACAAAACATAATTATAGTTATTCTGAGACAAAATAAATAAAAATTACTTTAAAAAACAAACAGCAATAAATCTAACGTACAAATAAGTCCTTGCTCTAAATAGACCAAGGTTAAAAATTCACCCAGAGCAGGAATTAATTTAATAAAAACAATTCTATACTTTTTATTACTTCAAAATCTAGTTTGGAAGTATATGTTACTAAATTTTAAACAGAAATGTCACGATGAAGTGTTACCTTTATGATGCAGATATTTCGGAAAGAATTTGTTTGGGACTTTTACAGCCATATTGCTATTTTTGCAACACAAACGACAAATCTCTTTACCCATTCAACTGCCCGTAACAGGCAGGTGGAGTGTTAATTTTTTTTTTAGATCTAAAAAATGAAATAAAAATAACTGTTTTACATTTTATTTTGTTTAACGTCCGACTGTTTTGCAGTTACTGCTAATGGAGACGGGGAAGAATGAAATGATTTTTTGTAACGTATGAAAATATGCCATTCCTAAATGGGATTCGAACCCAAGACCTAAATGTTTATTTACATTTAAACATCAAAATCGGTCATATGAGAAATTATAGTACTGCTTGGAGATCAAAGAGGAAATTAGCGTGGTTTATCGTCCGCGTAACTTTCTGGAAATATAAACAGTGATGAATAAACTTTAAAATACCTTTAGTAATTTAACAATTTTATTGATTTAATTAACCTCCTTCCCTAGATTTAATTGATAGAGGAATTAATGATATCAGATTGAATAATAAGTATTATTAGTTGTATTGAATATTAGGTATTTCCAAAACAATTACGACATAAAGTACTTTCCATGAGTAGCCTGCATCTTACGAGTTATCTCTTTAGATGACATAACATATTTGTTTATTGGTTTCTCCGAATAATTATAAAATTATCACATTCATTCTTTTTATGCACAATTTAAAGGTTTCTTAACGACTGTAAGTTCCTCTCAGTATCTTTATGAACAAATTCTTTCATGTCTACGTATTTATTGAATTTCATATCTTTATTGATTTTAAATTCTGGTTCTTCTGCGTCTTTTTCCTCTGTTATCATTGAAAATTTTTTTACTACAATGAAATCACTGTGTACCATAATGTGCTTGATGCTATAACACCTAAACTTGGGTTTGTTCGGAATCTGAGTAGGATAAATAATAAACGGACTTATAACTTTTAATTCAAACTTATAACAATTAATTTTTTTTACACAATGATTAAACTTAGCCTACTAACAAATACAATAATTATATTACATAAATTAAATCAATTACAAAAATTAAGCTTAAACCTAAACTTAACTATAAATTAAGGCACTGTAACAATAAAGAATGAAAACAATTGATTTACTTGTCCACAATCACTTACTTACCCGTATGCAAATACACTATCTATTATCGTAATTCAGAACCGGTTCCATAACGAAACTATTCCATTCACAAAATTGAAGTATTGACTGACTGCTGACAAAAGCGCTGTTTTTGTACCTGTGGCCTAATAGTTTCCCCAACAACAAGATACGCTATTCTGTAGTATCGTAAAGGAATTAAAACAAAAACAAACGTTTTTACTATTTTCGATTGTCTAGAACTTCTATTCAAAATATCTTTTACATTGAAATTCACTATCCTCATTTAACACATTCCACCCTATACAATACAGAATTATAACAGGAAACAACCTATACGGGAAAAATATTATTTTAATTAACAGTCTTAGTTAAATCTAAGTAAAAAAATATTATGTATTTTATTTCATTTTACACGTACCGTGGCTTCAATCATCAAACGTTTTTAATTTTGACATACCAATTTTATTTAATTAAATATACAATAAATTTTTTTTACTATACTATACTATTATACAATATTTTAAACTAAATATACTTATACGCAAAAACGTTTCTTTAGGAAGAGTTCTGTCCGCGTATAGGAGTATACAAAATATTTATTTAAAAACATTCAAAAATAATCATAACTACTATAAAAAATACTATATTATAACATCTAAAATGGGTACAAGAATTACGTTAAACAGTTTTTTTAAAAAAGCATTGAATATCACTGATAAATCGGCTATCATTAAATTTACCATATAAAAATATTAATATTATTAATAATAATAATTTTTATAAAAATTGAAAAAATTACCTTAAGATTATACACATTTGTAATACAAAGAGCAATTTAAAAAAACCTTTTATTTTATAACTAATACTACTTAACAATATATTTTTAACTAATAAAATTTGAATATTTTTATTTTATGGAAATTAATTCAATAAATGAGCATAACAACAAGATAAAGTAACTCATAAAAGAAAAGTAAAAACTAAACAGAGAACAGTTATATTAAATCTTGGAAAATTTTTCAAGATCTTTGTCGTAGATCGATAGGATATGATTATTTTAGTGGATGTTTCAATAGATGTGGTGACATTTTAAACTAATTTTAAGGGGAGAGTATTTGTAACCCGCTAATGATAAATTTGCTATTTTTAGGTACATTTTCCATAGGATTGGCAAAAGATAGGAAAATGAAAATTTACACACTTCTAGTAAGTTATCGAATCTCTCTAGCTACTGACATTTTTGCAGTTTATTTTGTTTCACCATAAAATTTAAAAAAAAGTAACGAATATCATAAAATTTTAACAAGTTTGTTTCTACGTTTATTACATATTACTAAATATTACATATTACATTTATAAATGTCGGTATATGTGCATGCACAAGATAAATAACTGGTAACAATTTCAGCCGGGTAGGTTTAATGGTTTCTAAGAAAATATACCTAAATGTTAAAAATCTAAATGAACGGGATAAGGCACAAAACAAAACAAAAATGTACACAAACAAGTAATTTCCCATCAACATGGTTAACAGCAAAATTCTTAAGTCTTGCTTCTGGCGCTCTTTTTTATGTAAGCAATAAAACCCTCCACGATGATTTGCAAAATTCCGACAATGAAGGAGCTAATCACGTCTTTTATAGTACATTTCACGAAAGACTAAATGACAATCCAAACCAACTAGCCCGTGATCTAACTACAAGGGACATCCGAACCGTGTGACGTTTAAAGCGAAAATGGAGTAGAGATCTCTTGGTCTGAATAACGGACAATACCTGAAGTTTTAAACGGAGAATGTACCACTGGGTACCTCTCCTCCTTAAAGTAAAATTCCCTACCGCCATTTAAATATCATATACGGAAAATGTGCAGCTCAATTTACAGTACCGTAATAAAAATTAAAGCAAATAAAATAAAGGAAGCTGAACCAACAACTGAGAATATTAAAACAGTGATGCAGATATTATAAAAAACTAAAATTCCCTTTAGAAACAGTTTAATAGTTTCCTTTTAAAAGAAACAGTTTAAATTTATGAAAAATATTCGTTCTTGGGGACAATAACGATAATTTTTCTGGGTAAATCTCATAAAAATTTAATTTTTTGACGTAATTTAATGTTTTTCTGGTAGATCTAGGTCTAAACTATTGAAAATCAAATTAACTGAAAATCAAAAATTTTTACTCAAACCATCATGCAGTCTTTCATTAAAACAAATTAACCATTGATTCCGTTCAGTTCACTATTAAAGATTAAAAGGTGTTCAAGCTAATTACTGTTGGGCTACAACAAAATAACTGAATATCTAGCGGTTTCTTTATGATATTTTACATGAGGTGCGATGGTATTTTATATTACCATTATATTCTACACTATCTATTAACTTGTAACTAAAAAGAAGTCATATTTAGGAAATAAATCAAAATGGGTTGATGATGGATATTTAGAAACTACTGATGTCGAACAGTAATTAGTTGGGAGAATATAAAAGTGGTGTTAATTAGTTAAGAAGTTTGGAGCAGGTAGCGTCGTTTAAGAAACAATCATGTATGCGTTAGTTAGTTAGTTAATGTTAGTTAAAACGCGTGCGAGAGTTTAACTAAATTATTTTTACAAGTTGTGTTCTTGTTAATTCGAATAACTAACGGCTGAGTACGTTTTTGCAACGGCTTAACTTTTCTCTCAAGTGCTTAGTTGTTGTTCTCTCTATGCCGGACTACGGCAAACCCAAATGAGTCGACAGTTCTTAGACTGATAGCTCATTATGGCTCAGGACGTACAATTCTTCTTTCAAATCCAATTATGACCGTACATTCTAGTTATCTGACAACTCTATTGTTCAACCTGGGTACGTTATTATGTATTTGTTGATGCTTCATAAGACAACTACATCGCTTCGACTTATCCAAACTCATATCTTTATTTCTTAATACATTCGTAATACCTCATGGTCAAATTTTTTCAACATAGTCATCTTTCTTCCATTTCTTGTTAACTTGTGAGTGTCCGCTCCTAACCTTCTCTAATTATTCACAATTTCTGTTTTCTTATTTGGTTTAAAATTAAAATGTTATAATGTTATAAATTAAATGGATATAAGATCTATTCCAAAATCATTAATTGCCGGGTGAAAAATATTGCTGAAGCAATTCTGAATGAGGAACAGAATGGATTCAGAATAGGAAGATCATGCTCAGATAATGTTTTTTCAGTCAAAAGGATTATAGAAAAAAGACGAGAATACAATCTTGAAACCCATATGGCTTTTGTTGACTTTGAAAAAGCTTTCGATAGAGTGGATAGAAGACACCTTTGGAATATTCTATGTGAAAGAGGATATCCACTTCACCTCATTAATGCAATAAAAACACTTTACCATAACACGCAAATAGTCATAAATACAGGTAAAAAGAGACTTGAGGAGATGACAATTAACCAAGGAGTACGACAAGGGTGCAGCTTATCACCCACTTTATTCAACATTTATATAGACCACATTTTCAGGAAATGGAAATGCAGAGTAGACTTAGGTATCAAGTTGAATAATGAAAAATACCTGAACGCATTACTATTTGCAGATGACTTGTGGATTATTCAAGAAAACGAAGATAGCCTCCAAAAATCAATCCATGTCCTGAACAATTTATGTAAAGAGTATAATTTTAGAATCTCTAAAGAAAAAACAAAAATAATGGCATTCACTGGCAAGTTTCCCACTAGATCAAAAATTGTGGTGGATGACAAAGTGTTGGAACAAGTATCACAATACTGCTACCTCGGCTGCAATATCAGTTTTAAAGATGATTTAGATATTGAGAAGAAGATAGGGAAATTCCAATCAATATGTGGTAATATCAGCAGAACCCTGGGGAAAAAAGCGAGGAAAGAAACTACCATGAAGTTTTATAAAGTGATGGCTGCTCCGGTCCTCCTCTACGGAAGTGAATCATGGGTCACTACAAAACCACTAGAGAGTAGAGTGCAGGCGGCAGAAATGAGATTCCTACGCAGGATAAAGGGCTGTGACAGACGGGACCACATAAGGAACGATGATATTCGGAAAGAGCTGAATGTGTACAGCCTGAATGAAAGAGTGTTACAATACCGCAATCAGTGGAAGGAGCATGTTAAACGGATGCCAGCAGAAAGATTCCCTCTAAATATCTTAAATTACCACCCCGTAGGTAAAAGGGATGTTGGTAGACCGCGGAAAAGATGGCAGTAATAAAGGGAAATAAAATAAGACTCAATGCAAGTTGAATGATACAATATAGTAATTTAAATGATATAAATGTTAATAAGCTGATGTGAGTCGGAACAGGCAAAAGCCTAATCCTTGAGTGTAAGAAGAAGAAGAGAGAAATTAAAATGTTTTTTCCCAAACTACTAGTAGACTACGAAATCCCTTAACCTTTTAAATATAAGAGTGTCAGAAGATATAGTTTTTTATCTTTATTTTATTTTAAACTTAGAAGTCAATAAACGTAAACGTTTTGTAATTTAATGCAATCATACGTAATGAAGTGAAAAATTATCAAGGTTTCAGATAATAATTCATGAAGAAATTATTACCGTTTCGTATTAATATTGTTTTATTAGCAAGTATAAATTTATAGTATTGATTTCAATAATTGTGTAATATTAGGTCTATAGTAATACAATTATTAATGCAGCATGAAGTTTTCAATAATTTCGTTCCACATCAATATCTAATAGTTTATTTATTATCTTGTTTTACTGTAGTGAAAATATGCTATTTTAAAAATTACCGTTTTCTACCAAGGTCTTTAGGTCAGCCTAGTTGGTTTATTGAAAGTAACTTTAAAATTTTTAGTTAAACAGATAAGGTTTGCTACTTTGGAAAATGTACAGATGACAAAGATAACCCATAAAGAAACGAATTCTTATGGTGTGTAACTTCTAATCAAAGTTTTTTCAAGGTATTTGTTGCTGTTTACGTCAAGAATTGTGAATGTACGCGCGCATTTTTATTCATTCTGGAGCAAAATCTACTTTATTAATTTGGTGGAAATTTGAGATTTAAGATTCTCCAAACTACCCAGAGAATAAATTTATTTACCCGCAATTAAAGGTACTTTATTATGATTTAAAAAATATAAAATTTCAGATTTACTAAAAATTATTTCTAATTAGGAAAAATTTCTAATAGATGTAGGAAGTGATGTATAAAGCTACGGGATGTAAAAAAGTGAATTTAAACAAAGACAGATTGTTACTTGGGTAGATGCTCCGACCCCGTAGGATGCACATGGAAAAAAGAGGTAGAAAGAAGAAACATAGAAATAAGAGGAACAGAGAATAGAAGAGGAAGAAGAAAGACAAACAGAAGATAAAGAAGTAATATAAGAAATGAAAAAAGAGAAAAGAGGAGTAAGAAGGATAAGAAAATTAGGAGGAAGACGACGAACGAAAAGGGAAAGACTAGAAGGATAAAGAAGAGGAAGACAGGCGGAGCAGGAGGAGTAGGAACAAGAGGTAAATCAGTAGAATAAGAAGGAGACTTCTCTCCTTCTTATATAGGAGAAGAGAAAGAGGAGAATAAAGAGGAAGTGGAGAAATAAGAAGAGGAGAAAGAAGGGAAGGAGCATGAGTAGAATGAGAAAGAAAGGTGGAGGAGAAGGATGTTAGCAAGGAGTAGAAGAAAAAGGAGCAGGAGAAAGGGAGGAAGTTACAAAGGGCGAGGAAGAAAAAGAGCAGGAGTATAAAAAGGAAAAATAAAAGAGGAGAAAGAGTAAGTGGAGGAGAACAACGAGAAAGAGGAGAAGGAGGAGGTGGAGGAGAATAAAAGGAAGTGAAGAGAAAGAGTGAGTTAGAAGAGAAATAGAAGTTTAACTAACCCAGAATTTGTTTATTTATCAAAAATAAAGTTACCTTACACCGATTCAAATCATAAAAATCCAGTTTTATTAATAACGACTTAACGAATTTGACTGAACTTTTCGCAATTACTACTACATTTTCTGGGATATCATTGAGAAAGCATAAGTATAGTATCCCTGGGAAAATTTTTTGAGCCGAATATTTTACAAAAGTTACGGGAAAGCAATCCCTACACCCTAAAGCCACAACTGACTCGTAAGAATTTCTGATCAACCGTTACGGGATACTTTTAATAAATTTCAGCTATAGGTATTTAGGAAGTTTAAGAATCAATTAGTGCGTTTTTTCAAATTTATTTATGATACAGATCCTATAAAAAATCGTTAAAATACAGTAAAAATACAGGAATGTGATACGTGTGAGAGTAAGGTTTAGTTTACTTTTATCAACAACTATAATCTGATGGTAATACTACATAAAAATAAATGTTGAGGATGTGTGAACAAATAGTTGTTTCGTCGCTGTTAAAGCACTGTGTTACCACTATTATACTCGTATTTAATACAAGAAGAAAACAGTAAGGAATTGTTACCTATTATGTACCAAGAAGTCGTACTGTAAATATTGTACAACACTATCTTTTATATATGAAGTAAAAATAAAAACAAAGATGGCGATAAAAATAGCGAGGTGTTGTTTCTTTCATTAAGCTTTATCTAATTCTCCTCTTCACCGGATATTATAAAGATTGTGTGGAAGACGATGTCGGTAAACTTGCACGTCATTAGGTAGAACACCTTCTAGGTGACCTAAAGCTATTCTTATAACAACACCGGCAGTTACATCTCGGTCGATTCAAACACTAATATACTTTTGATGTACGATATAGTAAACAATATACTTTCTGAATCACTAGACGATTAATTTGATGCAATTTATGTTAGTACTTGTAATTCTTCGCGTTCCGTCTTCTCTAATAAAAGAAAGACGGATGCTTTTGAACTACAATTATGATGAGTCTGTAGTTATTGTTCCCTATTCCAACTAACTTCTTTTTCATCTTATACTGACTTGCGACAATGCCTTGTACTTATTTACCTGTAATAATTCGCAAAAATTTTTGTTATTATCAAATCTTCACTAACCTCTTCAATTCACCAAATTTTATTTTACCGGCTTTTTTTCTGCCTACCCTACAGTTCAAAAGTACGAAACACTTAATATAATTGGAAAAATTCAAAGTAGACTATTATGTCTCCTGTATTACAAAAATATGGTATGTCATGCCCTTTAGTGTATGCAATTTTTATACAAAATATTAAATTATAAGGATGACCCAGAGAATATTGTTATAAATATTTTTTATTATGTAGCCTAACTTTTGTTAGATCCAGGACTTCTAATCTGTATTATTTGCCTAAAGTGAACTCTGTGCAATACTGTAATACGGACATTATCCTTTTTCAATAATCTGGAACTCGATCCTTTTTTTACTTTCTCTTGCCTATATGAATATATAGGAAGGAAAGTATTGTTTTCATGTCGATTTTTCGAAATCGAGTTTTCACCGGATCTATACGTTTTCAGACCCCCTGAACCCAAAAAACATGTTTTTAGCGATTGGTCTGTGTGTGTGTCTGTGTGTGTGTGTGTGTGTGTGTGTGTGTGTGTGTGTGTGTCTGTGTGTGAACAGAATATCTCAAGAACGGAACATCGTACGAACTTGAAACTTGAAACTTAAGTTACATACCACTACCGGACGCGACACGAACATTTTCATCAAAATCGGTCAACCGGAAGTAGTAGTTTATTCGTATAATTTTTCAGTTTTTTGCGATTTTCTCAAAAACTGGTCCTACGATTTTTTTTAAAATCGCCTATTTTACTCAATTTTTTATTCTCTACAAGATAGGGTAGGCGCCATGTTTGCTGAAATTCTCGGTGAGGCTGTTTTTACGTAAAAACGTTGTTTTTTTAAGATTACGGCTTTAATATAAATTTCAGCGCAAAAACTTATATAATAAAAGTTGTAGAGAATTTAAAAACCTACAACTTTTGTTTCAAACATTTTTTTGTATAACGCTTAGTTTAGCGGTAATTTGCGATTTTCTGTTTTTTTTCTCACGAAAACGTGAGAAAAATCGATTTTTTTAACATTTCGGTCTTAGTATGCATTTTACGACAAAAGTGTATATAATTAAATTTATAGAAAATTAAAAGATCTACAACTTTTGTTTAAAGCATTTTTCTCTACAGAGCCTAGTTTAGCGTGAAAGCGTGATTTTCCGTATTTTTAAGCCAAACTGAGTTCGATTGTCATTTTGCGTCATTCACTCATGATTAAAATAAGGTTATGTTTTTGAGGTTAGTTTTTGTTCATTTCTAATGTTTTAATACTAATGTTAGGTTTATTGTTAATTATTTGCATTGGCAAGAGAAAGTTGTGTGAGTGTTTCACACCAGATTTTTATAATTACGAACAATTCTCATCAAAATGTTATCAGGCGCTCGCCAACCAATAAATTTCATAAATTCACAGAGCAGAGTTACATCATTTTTCTTTCTTTTTCCTGTTCCTCTTTTTAATTTAATAATAAATCATATTATTTTTGATGAAGGTTTGCTAACTATTTCGTAGGAATTTTTGTTTTCTTTCTTATTAATTGTTATTATATAAGGTAAATAATTTTATTGAAACATTATTTTATTTTTATGAGAAAAAGAGACAAAGTGTATTAGAATGTATATTATGTAAATAAAACAGTTGTAATCAAAGATTGTTTTGTAAACATGTAAATTTGTTATATCAATAATGCTTATATGGATAAGTTCTGTTAGCCTTTATATTGTTGTAAAAAAGTAAATAAATAAATAAGTATAATATAATATATGAACTATCAACGCTTCTTAAATTGGTTATGGTTTCTTAAATATTTACATTTAATTTCTACTTCATGATTTAAATAATGTCCTAATAAAATCTCCGTTATACACAACTTACACAAAATTACACCAAATTCCGTTACACAAAATTTAGGGTTAATTATGATTTTTAATCTTAATTTTTAATAACCTTGATTTCCGTTAATTTGCCATCTTTTATATTTGACAAAAAATATATATCTTGAAAAATGTTTATTCATATTTTAACTTAAAGTACGTTCGGTATCTAGTTATAATAAATAATAAACAAACTTCGTTTTAAAATAATAACTACTATTTGTTTATAGAATATTAAATTACAATAAGCTGTTGCAATTTAATTGGTAAATTTATTCTGCAAAAAAATGAAGTTAATACTTGATTTCAAGGTACGCTTTTGAGTCAAAGGTTCACCCGATGAAACTACGAGTACTTATGGACAAAAAGAAAACAACTTATTATCAAATTATGGCGATTTTTATGGCTCTTAGGCAGTAGGTCACAACGTCTTTTTATGAAACGAAGTTGTATTAGCTATATTTTACAGTCAGACTGGGGTTACCGGTTACAGCTATAGGGTATAGCTAGTACAACTAACCTAGACATGATACAGCGATTTCAAACAAAATGTCTGTGACTTATTGTTGGAACCCCATGGTATGTTAACAACAAAATCATATGCAACGACTTGAAATTATGTTTTTAAAAGATGAAATTAAAATCCATAGTACAAAACATCTGGAAAAATTAAAAGACATAAAAATCCATCTGCAACCAATCTTCTTGAAAATAGCGATGATACTTACTTGATTAACTTAATTGATAATCATCGCAATCATCATAATCACCATAGTCTCTTCTTGTTATTAAAATAAAATTGTTCTTATACCTTAACGAACTAGAGACCACAGATGAAGGCGGAGCGTAGTGACCTAGATCACAGCACAGAGCCAATTGACTTTCGTTAATCGTATCCTGCGTTGTCACGTTGTGGTCCCACTGTGGATGACAGCCTAACAAAAAGTCAGCTGGAATTCGGTGGAATAGAGTGTGACTTACCGAAGGGACAACATCACATCTGACCTTGGCTGTTATTGGCTAGATCTCATCTGCAGTCTTTAGTTCGTTGGGGTATAAATACTAATTTTTTACCCACCGGGTTGATGTATTGGTAAAGTCATCGTCGTCGCGAGTCAGCTGTTTAACATCTGATTTTCGGAGATGAAGGTTCCTAGTAAAGATAGTTACATTTATATAGATTTAAATACTATACGGCAGTGGTTGCCGGTGAACTATGATGGGTGTGATTCAATAAATCATAGTCTTTTTGGAATGGCCGGCCTGAGTCTGTACAAGACTGCACCTTATTTACACGTTATACACATTATCCTCATCTCATTAGCTCATGAAGTTGCTTATTGTTCTTGAACAGATTGCAACATCCATAAGTACTACATTAGGGACTAAAAAAATAACTTTATTTTGTCTTTAATTTTCATTACAGTACTGTACATTGAGCTGCACAATTTCCGTATATGATATTTAAACGGTGGTGGGGAGTTTCGCTTTAAGGAAAAAAGGTACCTAGTGGTACATTTTCCGTTTATAACTACGGGTATTATCCGTTATTAAGACCAAGAGGTCTCTACTCCATTTTCGGTTGAGACGTCACACAGGTGGGAAGTTCCTTGTAGCTAGATCACAGGCTAGTTGGTTTGGATGGATATCTAGTCTTTCGTGAAATGTATTATACAAGGATGCGGTTATCTCCTTTACTGTCGGAATTTTGAAATCGTCATGGAGGGTTTTACTGCTTACATAAAAGAATAATTAATGCATATTATTGAGTCATGTATTTGTACTTTTAAATTCATTTTTATTATAATTTTTGCTTAAAGGTTTTGTATTTAAGATTTAACTGATTGCTGATACAGTGTTAGAAATAAATCAAATTCTGCAATAGGTAATAGAATTTTTATGAAAATATGTATAATAATTTTGTTAATAATAAAGTAAGATTACTTGCTAAATATTTAGTTGTGTTAAATGGTTTCTTCGAATAATTACAGAAAATAAAAATGAAACATGTTGTAAGGTCTGTGTATAATGTTGTTTGTGTGAAAATTGAAAGTTTAATTTGCACTTTATAGTCGTTTAAGACAAGAACAATGGTTTAAAATGGTATGCAAGTATTTTACAGTACTCTATAATATTATTATGGTTAAACATCCATGTAATATCTATCCTATCTATTGCGCTCGCTCTAGGTTCCTTCGTTATTCGTTATTCGCTTTCTAAGAGTGGGCGAATCAAAACTATTGAATAAAATTTAAAATGTTAATTTATACAGTAACTAACGTAACCTCTATTCTATTCTACAGATTTCACCGTAAAATATTTAATGTTATTTATAATTTTATGTCTATTATTTTAATTTACTGCAATTTAACTCACTTATAATTATAACTTCAAGTAATTATAATTTTTTATCAGAACTATAGGATCCAATATAATTTTATAATCGTGAAACAATACCTTAATTTTTTTTAGACAAAATATTTATCAAATGTGTTCCTAATTTTCAAAACGCTTGAAATATCTTTTTAATAAGAGTCTTGACTTCTAAACATAAAAAATTAATTTCATATATTAATCTAAAACACAAAATAAATCTTTTGTACAACGCAGTAGAAGTTGAAAGGTTATCATTTTTTGGACTTGTGTGATAGAGTTTAAAAATTATAGTGAGTGGAAAGTGTTATAAAATGTAAATAAATGTAGGCCTATGTACACAGTAATTCTATTTAAAAAAAATAATTTTTATACAGAGATACTCAACTTATAGAGACCTCAACTTATTTGTAAATTCAAAAGATTTGTTATAGTTTATTTTTAAAACTGATTGCAAATAATGTTATTTCAAAAAAATTAATGATTGAAAATGTTGTACACAGTTTTATTTCTAAAGGATCCCAATTTTTCTCTCAGTAAGGCCTCCTTCGATTTTTTTAATTCCCTCATTTGTTTCATTTTTATGTTCTACAAGATAGGGTAATTGCTAAGTTTCTACAAGATAGGGTAATCGCTAAGATTTCTGAAACTTTGCTGTGCTCTCCTGGTAATTTTTTAAAATAATTTTAAGAACAATCTTAATATGTATTTTAGGCCAACATTGTTTGTAACTAAAGTTGTAGAAAGAAAAGACCTATAACTTTTATTTCAAGTTTTTGTACAACGTTAATTAGCGATTTTCTATATTTTTCTCATTAAAATCAGTAAATAAATGGAATTTTTAAAGATTGCGGCCTTAGGATGCATTTTACTACAAAATTATATTATATAATCGCAGGAAACAGGTTGTCATCTGCCGATTGCGGATTGGGTATTCACTTATATCACACCAGCACCTGCTCACAAGACCTACGCCGACAGTGTGCCCTTTCTACAAAGCAAGAGCAACGGTTTCACAAATCGTTTCAGAATGTCGAGAACTTCGAAGTGCCCGTACTCTTATTGGTATACAATATTTCACGACAATGTTAGAAATAAAGACAGTTGTGACAAAGTTTTAAAATTTCTACGTTATGTTGCTGTTGAAGGCAAAATCTGATAGACCTACAAAATCCTTCTTATGTTTTAATTTATGAAATTGTTGTTTTTATTGTTATTAGTATAATTCCTATTGTGGTCGCTAATAACCATTAGCAGTTGATAAGACCTTTATAAAAAAAAACAAAAAAAAGTTATAGGAAATTGAAAAACCTATAAATTTTAATTTAATGATATTTTAATAAGCTGAGTTTAGCGTCAATTAGTAATTTTCCGTATTTTTAATTTGTACAGACGTTGATTTTCATTTTGCGTCATTTAAGCATGATTAAAATCGGGATATGTGTTTTTTATTTTACATTTATCACTAATGATTAATCATAGGTTATATTTTTCATTATTTACATCAGCAAGATAAAGTCGTATGAGTGTTTTGTACCAGATTTTTTTAATCTAGAAAATAATTGAGATTGAATGCAGGAAATAATGATAACTTAAAATTATTCGAATTAACTCAACAACATAACACCAAAAAAGTTCCTTTGATTTTATTATTAGTAATAATTAATTATATTTTTCATAGTTTTATCAAAATTTAAATTGTATAAAATAGTTATATATACTAACACAACGGTGTTCCTAATGTGTGGGAAGTAATAGCTAGAGATAACAGTAATATCCACTCCCCTTTTCAACCCTGATTATTAATGTCTAAACCGTACAAATAGAAAATGTACAAATAAAAATACAGTACACGGAGCCAGATGTATTCCGTTTGTATTTAAAAAAAAAATCTCATCGGTTCTTTCCAAGTAAAAATTATTGATCATGTATCAATCAATTGTATCGTATTCTTTTTACTTAGCACATCTTTGAGTCACTTTTTCTTGACATTTCTTACTTCTATTTAACTTGTAACTGACAATGTTTCATTCTGATCACTCCTGCAAGTCTTTTTCTTTTTTATGTCTACTGACGTTGAGTAATTGGTATATACCTTATTCGGTTAGAAATTTATAATAAAATAATAAATGGGAAAATTTAAAAATTTATGAGCAACTTGTATTTAATGCCAATTCATACGGTTAGTGAACTATAAAATATTGTAATCCAATAAAACGCGCTAAGTTATACCAGTAAAATATTTTATTCATGTTCGGCCAGTTTAGATGATGTATCAACGATAAAATGTTAGCCTATTTACTCAATTCCGTTTACTACCGAAGTTGATATACAAAATAAGAAAATATTACAGCAAAATATGCATTAGACCCCAATAGATAAAAGGAAAAGAGGAGGCCAAGGAACGTAGTGGAAAAAATGTATTAATTGTGACGATAATCAATTGCGGTCCACAGGATTTAATAGAAAGAGAGGCTTGGCAAAATGTATTAAGTTGAATTTTATTTTGTTTTTCAAAGAATAAAAAAATATCCGTAAAGAAAGATGTTGTTTAGGTCATCAGCTGAAAGGCTGATTTGAATCTCTAGGCTTTACTAAGTAAAACAAAGAGTGAGGTGGTTTACCACTGCTTTACCTCATTGAGTGGAAAAGTATGCTTATTAGCATGCCAAGTCCTCTGAAAATCATCTATTTTCCACCCTGCAAATAATAGCCCTACCTTCACTTCATTCACCACAGGGTCTGGCTGTATATTAAAATTCATTACTCTCAAAGAAGATAAATGCGGCTAGTGTCTTTTACATCTTTATCTTTTTTTGTTATTGATGCTTCAGTCATATAATTGGCGGACCATGTGATAAAAAACAGAACAATTTTTTGTAGCCCTGTAACGATAGTATATCCTACAGAACCGTGCAGCACACATAAACAGACTACGGGTTGAAAGTAAGTAAAAAGGATGAGGAATCATGTTTCATTCTACCAACGCCTTCAGTCAAAACAACCGGCGACAGAACGAATGTTCTATGAATTTTTTCTACTGGTACTGTTGTATTTTGTATTTACTATATGTTTCAATTAGTAATAACAATTTTCATCTGAAAAGCAAAGAACGTTTTTGAACTCTAATGGATTGCTCTAAGTTCAATCACAATTTTAATACATTTATGTTTTGACGTGTTGCGAAGTTCCATGGGATAGAGTATAACAGATCGAGAGAAAATAATGTAACCCACCACCTCCTACTATGAGCAGTAAAGAAAGCTATCGACAGGACTATTTAATAAAGGTTATAGTTTTTATTTTTCAGAACTGTGGTTACATTCACAAATGACACTACTCTACTGTTTCAGCTGTTTCACAGGCACAAGAAAAGGAGCAATAAAGACGCTACAGGATGCAGCAATCAACAATGCCTTTGTCAATCGATATCAAAAGTCAACGGAACTAAATCTAGTCACATCAACTTTACCAAGAAGTTTTAAATTTTCAAATTAAAAACAATGAGAAATAAGTAACATACAGCCCTATAACACTATAGTACAATGAGGTAAAAAACGAACAAGAAATAATACCCCTTTTCTACCCTGTAGGTTGAAATTCAAGTACTTAATTTTTTTGTAGGTGTAACTTGAAAAATACGCACGCAGTTTGTAGCGGTATGTTTATTAATGATTATGAAAAATATGTTGTATTTAAAAGAATTTATTGTTTTATCAATCAGATTAATTATATGAATAGTAATTTGAAAAAAATATAATGTTTTTAATATTACCGCTGTACATATATTTTATATTCAAAATGGAGATATATGATGATTGCAGTACAAATAAAAATTTAACTGAACTATACGGTCTCTCCCAACCGACAAAGCCAACACCTGTTATAAATTTTTATCTAATATTATTAGATTATTATGTATATTATTATGTAATATTAGATATTATGTTAAAAAAGTTAAAATTTTAAATCTAAAAAGTTTATTTTATAAATAGTTTTATCATAAATTATTTTAATTTAAAAACAAAATAGTAATTTTTTATCTATAAATTTGGAAAATTTTCAATTCTTTTTTAATATTTTTCTATAATCAGATGTACCAGAATACTGACTTCTACAAGTTTTCAAAACTTTTGCTTTTTGAGAAAGATTTAAAATTATTATACTTTGCGTTAGGGTAGTTACTCCCTATGAACTCTTAAAGCAAACATATTTATATTACTACTTTATTTAATTTCTCTATTCATCACCTAAAGCTCTGTAAAAAAATTAACTGTTATAAAAATTGTAGATAATTATTTTTATTTTATGATTTTGTGCATAGCCTACACTTTTGTCGTAAAATGCATAGGCTACTAACGACGTAATCTTAAAAAATCCTAATTTTTACCGATTTTAATGAAACACTTAAAGAAAACCACTAATTGACACAAAATGTGACGATTAAAGAACAAAATAATTCATAGAAGGCATTTTGAGAAATTTGCAAGAAAGTACCCTAAACAGTTGCACAAATAAACTAATATTTCCGATTGACTGATTTTCACGAAAATATTCATGTCGGGTCCTCTAATAGTACCTAGCTTAAGTACTAAGTCTCACTTTTTACGATATCCCGTTCTGAGACATTTTGTTCACACAAAAATTGGTAAAAACATGTTTTTTTTGGGTTCAGTAGGCGTGAAAACGTGTGTTTCTGGTAAAAACTAGATTTCGAAAAATGGACATGGAAACAATATTTTCCTTCCTTACAATATAGGGCAAGATAAATTAAAACTAATGGGTAAAATTTCAGCTCTCAGTGTTATCGGTTATTTAGAAAATTAGTGATCAATCATTCAGTAAGGTTTTAAATTGTTTAATTTTTTTAGCTTATTTAAAGTCGGATCGACAGCTTGGTTATTAGCGACTGCTCTGGGTTTTTGGTACATTAACATGGGTTTTAACATGTTAAAATTTCCAGACCCTTGCCGGGAACCGAACCCCGCACCTTTGCTTTATAGGCTAGCGCGCTAGTCACTACGCCACATTGGCGATTAAAACGATATTTTTTAAGCGTAGAATACACCTTGAAAATACCATTATTTGTTCTGAATTATTTTATAGATAAAATTCGTTTGATGGGGTTTGAATATGGAACATTTTAGCCAGACGTTAGGCGTTATATTGAAACATATGGTAAATGTATTTGCATCTGATATTGGTATTGAAACATGTCTGTGTAGTTACTAAATATATAATTTGTAAAATTACATACAAAACAAAACAAAAATAGTGTATAAATATCATAAATAATAAGGTATTTTTACCTTTAAATTAAATCATAATCATAAACAAACAATGTGTTTAATACATGATACTTATAAGGTCATCTTGAAACCCGCCGAATGTATCAGAAGATATGTATTTATCTATCCTTTTATTAAAATGAAAATAAAAAACAAAGATGAAGACATCATCGTGTGTTAAACAGTATGATTATAACGTAGTACATGTACTTTGCATGTCAGGTACATGCTGTTTGACAATGTCTGATATAAATATGCCCTATTACATATTACATAGTATATATAAGCTATTACAGAACGGTATGCATTTTATTGATGATGGTATAAAATTAATGTCGATGGGAATCGAAAACAAGTATTCAATTCTGGTTGTCCTTGGTTCGTCACGCCTTCACTATACTTTATGGCAGATTGAACCTTCTTAACATATTGGTAATCTAGATAAATACATACACTGTAATAGTAAGATTCATCATAAAGTACCATGTCTAATATATAAAATTTATAATGAGTTTTTAATCCTGTGTAAAGGATTTAAACACTATACAGGCATTAATGCTGTTAATTTCTTTTAAGGTTCCTTAAGTACTACGTGTTTTTGCCCATCTTTATCAGGTAGAAGGTTTAATTAATCGCTTTGACCTAATATTCCCCGATTTATAAAGCAGTCAAAGAAATTCGTGAAGAAACTTTGGGTGTTTCTTCCTACTTATGAAGTTGTCCACTGTATTGGAAAAATTTCTGATAATTGAAACATTCTTATATCATATTTTTAATGCAGGAGAAAAGCAAAAAAGGTTTCTTCTAAAATTACTTTGTAGTTTTTACAGTTTTTGAGATCTTAATCGTGGCTCACTAAAATAATATCACAAATAGGCTAATGTGTAACAAATATTAGGGAAATAAAATTATTATTATTGTTTATTATACCTAGAATTTAATACTGGCATTCCACATGGGAGCATATTGGGTCCTGTTTTGTATACGCTATACTGGCGCTATACTGGCGCCAGGAAATTCGGTAGAGGATTCGACCGAGAAACTATAGCGAGCTGTAACTGCAGTTATTATGAGGACCAAGAAATTGAAGATCAGACAATGAAAATAAGTCAGTGCACATAAATTTTACTGACAAAAGAATAAGGCACATTCCCATTACTATTAATGGAAATCTAGACGAACTACAAATCAAATATAAAGAGATGTATTGGCTGCTTGGTAGGACCACTGAACCGTCAATTTTCAATAAATTGCTTCTTTACAAGCAAGTGCTAAAACCGGTATGGAAATATGGCCTGCAGATCTATGGCTGCATCAAAACAAGCAACTTAAACGTTAACCAAAGGTCCAAAACGGAGTGTTTAGAAACATTGTAAACGCTCCGTGGTATGCCCGCAACAGCGACATCCATCGTAACTTACAAGTGAACACAGTAGCAGAAGTGTGTACGTGTGCCAAAAAACATAAAGATCGTCTTCATGATCACATCAAAATTGAAGCAATTCAACTGTTGGATAACAGTGCAATAGTTAGGCGTCTGAAAAGGACTAAAAACGAAAATATTGTTAAACTATAAATTACATTTAAGTCATGTAAATAATATAAGTTTCTAAAACTTATTGGTTAGCCATAAATATTATTATTAAGTTACTTTTAAGGCATATTTATTTATATTACATATTTATTTACATTTACATAAGTTGTTAAATTAATGTTTAAATTAACAATAGGATTAAGATAGAGATTTAAAAAATTAATATGTGTATAGTACACTGTGTAAGTGACATTAGAAAATAAGTGTTAGCACCAGAGAGTGACTGCATGGTTATACAAGGCGGGAAGGGAAATAATATCGCTAAAGAAACACTGTTCGTTAGTTTTAAGTAACTAGTTGCAGTAGATTTAAAAAGAAATAACTAGTATTTTTTACATTTATTTATATTTTATTTTGTTAAAATTGTAAGATTTTTCTTACAGTTATTTCTATGATATATTAAAAATTAAATTAGTTAAATTATTTTAAATTAGATTACTTTGTGTAAAATTTAAAAAAAAAATTGTTATTTTACTGTTTCTGTCGACAGACTTTGGTCTGACGGAACAATCATGTACTTTCGTATTAAATAAATATTAGGCCTACTATGAAATATAGAAACGAGGATGTACCAATATGGTTGAATTTGTAAAAAGTAAATTTGTTTTGTTTCAAATGAAAGGTTTCTTAGTGTTGATATATTGAAAAATTATGAAGAAGGTGGCTGTTTTTGTAGATTTTTGCTGTAGTTCTGCAGATTCTTAGACTTTCTAATAGAAAATTTCTAGTGGACTTGGACTTCTTGTAAAATTTTATACATGTTACGGTTTTTCATATACTGATCCAGTTAGATGTCACCAGATCAGAACTTTTCAAATGTTTCTGTGTGATGCGCTTAAAATATGAAGCCCAACAATTTGTTGTGCACTCTATAATTTTGGTATATCTGATCGCTTGGATTTTCTTCAGGCAATATTGCTTTTAGGAGGGATATTAAATCTTTGTTTTCGTTTCTGCTCCCAGATAGTATATTAATATACTTTTTGTGTGTCTTTGTACGACTGACTTCCGTGTTAGGCCTAGTTTGTTGAGTTTTTGCTTCAATATACATTTTTAGGCATTACATTTCCCTTTTTTGAATACTAAGGGTTTTACAATTCTGTTATAAGTCCTATTTTAACCTTCCATCCCTTCGTGTCGTGGTTGTATAGAACGGGTTGGCTAAAAGATAAGGTGTGCCTCCACATGTTTTAGGTAAATTTAACATAAAATTATTATTCTTTATTTATTTATTTCCTGCTTAAGAGAGCGCAATAACTTGAATTTTTTCATATTTGTCCTGTTTCTCCTTACCATCTGTCGTTCCTTCCAAATGTTCTTCATGGGTTCACTGTGGACTCTCATTTTTTCTTAGTCCATTTGCTTGCACTTCTCACTACGATTAGATTTTCACTCCTCACAAAACGATTAACATATTTTCAGGCCCCAAGAACCCAAAATAACATGTTTTTAGTGATTGGTGTGTTTGTGTGTGAACAAAATATCTCACGTTTGAAATTGAAATAGAATAGTATCGTACAAAGTTGAGACTTAAAACTTAAGTGAGGTACCACTACAGGACTTGACACTAACATTTTCATCAAAATCAGACAACTGGAAGTAGTAATTTATTTGTGACATTTTTAACTTTTTTCCCAAAAACGGCTCCTACAATTCTTTTAAAAATCTCCTTATGTACCACATTTTGTAAGCTTAACAAGATAGGGTAAGCGCCATATTTGCTGAAATTTTTGGGGAGATTGTGCTCTCGTGGTAAAAATTGTTTTTTCAAGTTTACCCAAATATACGTTTTACGGCAGAAGAAGTTTTTTTTAATTTTCTACTACTTTATCGTAGCCTATAGGCTACGATAAAGTAGTAGAAAATTAAAAAAAACTGCAACTTTTATTTTTAACATTTTGTTTTAAAACGCTTAGTTTATAGCGTCTATTAATGATTTTCTGTATTTTGTTCATCAAAATCGGTAAGAGAATGGGATTTTTTAATATTGCAACCTTAGTATGCATTTCAGGACGAAAGTGTATAATTAAAGTCATAAGAAGTTTTAAAAAAATATTACAACTTTTTTCTTCTACAGGATCTAGTTTAGGGTCAATTAATGATTTTCCCTATGTTTTAAGTTTTACAGAGATTGATTTAAGTACATTTTATGTTATTCACTCGTTATTAAAATTAGGTTATGTTTTTCATTTTATCTTACTTACGATTTAACATAGGTTATTAAGTTTAATTAATTATATTGGTAAGAAAAAGTTGTGTGAATATTTCACACCATATTTTAGAGTTTGTTCCTGAATTTTTTTCAATTGTTCATGTAGATTTCTGAGTAAATTTTTTGAGGTCTTCTTCTGGTTATTGTCCATTTTGACTAACTTTTGCTGATGTTTGTAATGTCCACGATACGTTGTGAGATGAAATTTTATTATTATTATTAGACAGTAAAACTCCATTGAAAGAAAGACGCTAGGTATTCAATGGTTCATTCTTCATCCCGGCTTCCCCTTTTTCCTGTTAGCCCAGTACTCCTTCATCCCCTGCAAAAATTTCCGCTTCCTTTCCCCACTCCTCTGTTTTGGTCGCAATTCTAAGAGAACCTCCCACTTATCTACTTTCTTTCCGAAGGCATCCCTGTTTGAAACTTCTGTTTGGTTATATTCAGCCGCGGTAGATTCTTTTTGACATTTTCAACCCAGCGTTCTGAGACAGCTAGAGACAATAAATATTTTTAAACTCCGTTAGTTAGTCGGTGTTTCAAAAGTCTGATAATGTGACCATAAAATTTCAGATATCTCTTTTTCATATCAATTTCTATATTCGAGTAAGTTTCCACGACTTGATTCTTCTGTAATCTGTATCCATCCTCTGTTTTCCTCGGTCCAAGAATTTTCGTGATAATTTTCCTCTCTTCCTTTTTAATTTCTTCTATTTCTGTTTTTCGGTTCATTGCTAAAGTTTCACTAGCATATACTGCTGCTGGTTTAATCACGGTGTTATAGTGCCGAATTTTAGTTTGTCGTGAGAGGGATTTTTTATTGTAGAGATGCCTGCACTAGTCCTAGAGCTTTCTTGATCTTCTACAATAACTCTAGTTAGGAGAATCTTTCAGAACCATTCGGCTCAGTAATCTCGCCTAGATATTTAAAGCGTGGCACTCTCTTGATTTCACCATACTTAGTTTGCAATGTAGAGATTATTATTATTATTATTATTACTTTTATTACTGCCCCTTTATAAAACCTATTACACATACTATTGATTTTTAATGGGATTTATAGTATTTAGTTCAAATCCCATTCCTAAAACTTCTCATACAACATTTCTAGTTGTTTATAAACTTCCAAGAACGCCTATTTGAAGTTCTTTACATAAAAATTAAGCATAAAAATAAAAGAGCAATAATAAAAGTCATATAGGTAGTAATGATATAATCAAAGGTGTTTATAGCGAACAGGTTTATAGCGTGAAATCACCATAATAACATTATAAGATCCGGCCGATTATATTTTTATTGGAATATAAAAATAAATTAATATTGTTTCGCTTTTCTTAAACTGAAGGCAATTAACTGTTATTTCAGTAATTAAAATTGTTTAAATAATTAATATAAAATAATTTCAGCAGTGAAAGTAAAACGGGATTCAAAGAAGGATATTGGTCGACATATACGACTGTAGCTTATTAATTATTGTTATTTTGTTTTTTATTTTACTGAGAAATATAAAATTATATATCGCTATTTTATTTGAAATCGTGTTAAATTAAAATTATATCACTTTGGAAATGTATGGAAAACATGAAATTATTACTGGATTCAGTTAGTTATACTTACTGGAACGCCATGTGTTTAGTTAATATGTAATTATAAGCTAAGGATATGAAACAAATCATTTCCTTAATCAATTTAATACTTGACTACTTCCTTCAATTGTTGTTCTATTACTTTTTAATTTGTTATTTATTAAATAAATATCACATTCTGTCATTAAGATATTCATTAATATAATGGAATGCTTGAGGGCGTAGATCAATGATTAGGTTTTGTCTAACCGGAAGGCCTCTCTTTTGATCCTGGATTCCATAGTACACAGGAGCTATGATGTTGAATCGGGTAATTTTATCTTAATACCAAAATATAAGTTGCCATACAAATTTTATAAAAGTAGAAGAAGCAATAAAACTAAACAGTGTGGGAAAGGATAATTAAAGTGAACTTCTCCGGGATTTTGCAACAAGGAATCAATACAAATTTTATAAAAGTAGAAGAAGCAATAAAACTAAACAGTGTGGGAAAGGATAATTAAAGTGAACTTCTCCGGGATTTTGCAACAAGGAATCTCTTCAAAAACAGAATTGATATTCTCTGCTGAAATATACATTGTAGTGTACTAAAAATTTTATATGTGTTAATTGTATTAAATAAAAAATTATTTATAATTTAAATATGTTATATAATACTTTTTATTTTTATTTAAACATTATTAAGATAATTTTTCAAAGACATATATTAAATAATAATTGTTATTAAGAGTAAAAAAAAATTAACTCTATCGATTGGTGTCATTAAATGTAGACTTAACATATTTGGTTGGTCTGGGAGTTGATTGAGCTTATCCATGGATCGGTTGGTTCAGATTAGCCTAGTTAATTTATAGTTAAGTAATAATTATAATAATTTATTTTATAATTAAAAAAAAAATCTTTCATACAAAATAATCAAGAATATTGTAATCAGTAATCTGATAATTCATAAGTTATTAACAAATTTATAAATAATAACATACGTATTATTATTATTATGTCATCACAGCCTTTTCCTGAGCACAGACTACGCCTTATTAAGGAAAGTAATTTCGTTCGGTAAGGTAAGAAATTGTACATATTGTAAAATAAAAATAATGGAATAAAGGAATAAATAAAAATAAGAACGTATGTGGAAAGTATTGTTGTTATTATTTCATTTTGGGAAAGCATTAGAATAGGATTGATATACATTTTAGACAAATCCAGGATTGATTATTATTTAATTGTAATTTAATATTTAAAAAGTTATTACAGAATTATATTTTTATTGATATATTAAAGATTCATTATTACTAATATTTATTAATAAGGTAATAAAACTAGAAGAAATCTGATTCAGCTATTTATTTGTGTATTTCTTATTAACTTAGCATAAGTTTTTTTTTGTAATCCCTAATGTGTGTACGTTGCAATCTGTTCAATTCAGAACAATAAGCAACCCCATGACCCAATGAGATGAGGTGATGTGTATGACGTGTAAATGAGGTGTAGTCTTGTACAGACTCAGGTTTACCATTCCTGAGAGGTATGATTAATTGAACCCCAACCATCAAAGTACACCGGTGACCACTGCCTAGCATTCAAATCCGTATAAAAGTAACTACCTTTACTAGGATTTGAACCAGGAACCTTCGTCTCCAAAAATCAGCTGTTCAACAGCTGATTTAGGCGGCGACTTTACCTCTAGACCAACCCGTTGGGTAGCATAAGTTAAACTACAGATTTTACATAAACACTACAGCCTCACAGTCATAATATTTCTATTGCACGGAATAATTTCAAGGGAATTCACAGAGTGATGCTTTTGAATCTTTGGGAGTGATGTTGGAAAGATAAAATCATAAACGATTAAATTTTGCACTGAAAAACTAGAAAAAAGAAGATAAAGGATTAAAAGACCGCAAATTTACAGTACCTAAATACCTGCTTAGACGAGGACCAGATAAAATATAATACTGAAGGCTCAAATTTATATTACGAAAAAAGGGCTCAACGTAGATTGCAATGGTTTGTCGTAATTGACGATCTTAGAAGCATGGGGTTGAGAGGATACGTGTGGATGGCGAGGGAGAGAAAACGTTGGAGGCCAAAGCTCACATCGGGCTGTAGCGCTGGAAGAAAAGCAAGAAGACGAATATTTCAGACGAATTTTTCAACGTTCAGACATATCTTTTTCATTTTTTTTCATTGTTTCATCTTTTCTTTAGTCTTTTTTGTAGTTCATGGTTTTTTTCTTATTCTCTGGAAATTTAGATTAACTATTTTACTACAATTATTCTGTCCGTTAAACATTTAATTATTTTATAATATTTATTTATTTATCAATTTCCTTAAACCAATTTTTTTGTTATTGAATTTTCACAAAAATTTAATATTTTAATTTGATTTTATTCATTCTATAGATATTTCCGTAAAATCTTGATCTTATTATGGTCTTACTTAGTTCTTACTCCCAGTTTCAATATTCTTCATGAAAATAATAATAAATAAATTTTATACTTAATTACTGTTTTAACCACTATGAAATAATCGTTATTGTAGTCAGTGTTTGCCCGTAACAGACAGGTGGAGTGTTTAATTTTTTGCACTCGTTCTGATAGATCTAGGGTTTCTAAAAATAGTTGTTTTTTATCGCATGATCACCTAATTATATGAATAAAGCACTTAAGAACAGAAGAAATAGAGCTGTAAAAGACATTAGTCAGAGTTATCTCCTTTGAGAGTAGTGAATTTCATTATACAGCCAAATCCTGTGGTGAATGAAGTGAAGATGTTATTTGCAAGGTGGGAAATAGATACTTTTCAGAAGGCTCGGCATGCTGATAAGCTTACTTTTCCATTCAGTGAGGAAGGTAATGATAAACTATCTCACTCCTTGTTTTACTTATTAAAGCCTCTAGAGTTTCAAACCAGCCTTTCAGGTGATGACCTAAACAATAACAGTCTGTATTATAACCTTTGTCAATAAATGTTAAGATATGTGTCACCTTTGTAGTCATTTTATCCTTCTTTCCAAGAGTTTGGAGTTGAATCTGAAACCGATAGTTTAATGACTCCCATACATTTTTCCTTAACGAATAAATACCTTAACACCATATTTGGGATTATCTTCAATCCTAAGATAATTACTAAAACTATTCAATAGGATAACGATATATCACACAAGTCGTTTTGTAAATAAATAATTAATAAGTACATTATGTAAACACGAAGAACTCATTACCAAATGCAATGTTAAGTGGTGAAGTCCTATTTCTGTAGTTAGTTTATTGCATTTTCTAATTTATGGAACAAGCAAGAAGAATGAAAAAGGAACGTAATAAATAAGGTAAACGTAAGCTAAAATCAAACGAACAAACTACAAAACAAGCGGGAGTTTGAATTAATTGATGAAGATGCGAAACTATCTTCTTAATACCGTTAGAAAGGAGTTAAATGAAGAAGACTATGAATAAACAGCCGAGTGAGTGTACGGGCTTTCGTTTGACATTTGACCTAAACCGTACCGCCGCCGCATTTCTTGTCTTCTTATAATCTCTTCTTGTTCTTATAGATATAAGATGTACAGAAAAAGTACTGGAAACAAGTAAAAATACATGTATACCGTCTGCTCAAATCATTCATTCATTATTGTCATCTTAAATTGTATAGCAATAACCGAGCATTTAAATGAATCTTAGTTATGTTTTTCGTACTGTAAAAGTTTATAGAAACAGCGGTTGATTCTTTTAATAGGTAGAAAGTTTAACAAAACTACCACCCACTCGCCATTTCTTTCTAATTTCAATAATATTGTAAACGACAGTTGTTCAGAATTCTTCTTTAAGTAATTTTATGATTCATAATTAAATCGGTGGGAAATACTAAACCTGTCTACAACTGATTCTCTAGTAATATTAGCGAATAGTAAAAGTTAATTCTTTTTACACAGTTAAATAAACTCTGTTAATCAGTTTCATGATGTTTACTAAATTTTATATTACAATTTATAATATCCATTATATGTAAGTGAGGTTTTAAATTATTTATACTCGATCTGCTAGTTCCAGGGCTACGAAAATAGTTCTGTTTCTTATCACATGGTCAGCGAATTATATGACAAACATTTAAGTATAGAAGAGGTAGAGGTACAAAAGACACTATTCAGAGTTACCTCCTCTGACAGTAATGAATTTCTTTATACAGCCAGACAGACTCTGTGGTGAATGAAGTGAAGGTGTCATTTGCAGGGTGGAAAGTAAATGCTTTTCAGAGAGCCTGGTACGCAGAAAAGCATACTTTTCCAGTTCGTGAGGAAAGGAAACCAAATTAATCCCCGTTTTACCTAGTAAAACCTCTAGTGGTTCAAATCAAACCTGCCTTTCTGGTTGATAACATAAACAACCACAGCCTGCCTTAATGGTTTCAAATTATTCAATAAAATTGCTGTGTATTATACTGCTCGTTTGCTAGAAAAATGGATAATCTTTTACAAAAAAATTGGATTTGAAACACTCACACGACTTTCTCTTGCCAATATAAATACCTAATGGATATAGTGCAATTTGATTACCATGGAAATAATATGAGCATCGGAACAAGACTTAACATCAAAAAATTGACACCAAATATGATTGAGGGAATAATCATCAGCGGCTAATTCAATGAAAAATGTACTGACTCCACGCATACCGATGACTTCTAACGATTTTCCCTTTGACTTCTAGTGGCTACAATTCCCTTTGAGTCTTGCCTTCGCAATTACCATCAACAAAGCCCAAGGGCAATCGTTGACAATTGAATTAACTTGAATTTACAAAATTCATGTTTTTCACAAGGCTAATTGTATGTAGCCCTCCCGAATTGGCTTATCGAAAAATTTGTACATTAATACACCAAATACAAAAGCAAAAACATTCTTTATCCCCTAGCATTAAGACGAAGTAAATAAATTTAATTTCATATGTTCCATTAAAAACATGTGTTATTTTCTTGGGCGTAGCAACGTGTGCTGGGTAGTGCTGGTTGTAAAAAAAATAATAAATTATGAAATTTAAAGTTAATCTGTGTATTATTTCATTAAACCACAAGCCCGTACGAAACTAGGGTAACGTGTTACTATGGATCTCTATGATATTCGCGTTTGAGATTTTATCCTTTCTTTATTTGCGTTCACTCTAGCTCTTCACTGTGATAGTAATGACTAAACTTTTACTGAACTGTTATTAAGTTAACCTGATGCTCATCATTTTGTTTAATACTTATCAAATAGTACTTACATACATTTATAAATCACCAAATTTCTCTTAATTATAACTTTCTTTACTACAATCTCTTATAAATTTTACAAGTTTGTTCTTTAATGATTATGTTCTTTTCTGTAATTAACTCATTAATTTAATTATCATTGTTTATATGAACATAATAAAATTTAATGTTAAAACATTTTAATGTTTAACTTAATAAACATATCCAATTATGATAGAAATGATGGAATGTTACGAATAATGAATGAATTTCCATAAAAAGTATTTTTGGTTTGAAAATTGTAACAGTTTAGATTTTTTTATTCAGCGATTTTTTTTATTTATTTATTTTTTAACTGCGATCTATGTATTCGTATGTAGAATCGATTTGTAAATGACACGACCGAAAAAACCTTCCAATGGAGGAACTTAAGAAATTTATTTTATAGGTTCTACGGTCATTTTAAAATAAGTCCGTAAAGAATCTCCGTTTATTCGGAGAGTGTCCTTTGAATTTTTTTAAAGTGAGATTGCGAAATGATTTGTGTGTGATTCAAGTCTTCTTCGGTATTTTGTACTGAATGTGGGTATTTCTTGTTTAATTGCTGGAATGTTTAAATCTCTGTGTAGTATTATGTTTGTTATGCACCAGGGTGATTCTGTGAATGTTCTAAGCAGTTTAGACTGAAACCTTCGCACGAATTCTATGTTGGATGGCTTACCGTCCTCTACAATTGGATCCCATATGTCCAAATTGGTTTTTAAATTTGTTTTATATAATAGTAATTTATTGCTCAAAGAAACAGTTTAAATAATTTTAGAAAAACGCCTACCTTTGGTTTAAAAATTTAGTGTTTTTAAAAAAAATATAATTTATTATATTAACTAATAACGGAGTCAGATGTTTAACAGTTGATTTTTGGAGATGAAGGTTCCGAAAATTTAAACCCTAGTAAAGGTAGTTACTTTTATATGGATTTTGTAGCATGACATTGACCTACATTTGGATTATTGGTCACGGTCACACAGATCAGTTTAACCACTACATTTTTAATAACAAGTAAAACCATTATCAAGATATACTTGGTATATATTTATAATATTTCTTTTAATAATATGAGTAAATTTTGTAAATTAATAATACTGGCATAATCTAAATTATATTCTATGTTTAATTATTCATACCAGTTAATCATCAATATTGATAAAATTTATATGATTATATTTAAACAACAGCGAGATTCAAATCAAGATTGGCGTGAGTCAAAAGTGTAACTAAATTGTGTATTGTTAAAATAATTAAAGAATCAAAAAACGGAGATGAACAATTAAATAAGTGATGTGAATAACTATAATAAAATAAATAACGTCGTTTAAAACAATAATTTGAAGTTTTACGAACAATAAAAATTTATTAATCAAATTTTAAAATCTAAAGTGATGAAAGTAAGATCCGGCCATAGCGTCGGTGCGGGACGAGACGATTGATGAGATGACCACACTGTAACGAGCTCCAATTAAAATCAGAAATATCAAGTAAAATTTCAAAGAAGACTAACATATTATATAAAAATGAATAGAGGAACAAGTAAGACATTATAATTATTATTTATTTAAAACGAACATTCAAAATTTATTTAAAGAAATCAATGTAAAATTACAAGAATTCAAATACTATTAGGACGCCATATTCATCAACTCAACAATACAATTATATTTCAGCAAACTTCGTAAAATTAAACAACCGGTATGATCGATAAACAATATTCATAAATCATCTATAAAATTTTAATAATTAACCAATAAAGACCAGTATTCGATTTAATTAAAATTTAAAGATCTATTTGTAATTTTTGTTTAGGTTAAGATTTTCATTGTTGAAGTAAAATAAAAAATTTTTTATACTCAAATAATAATAAATTAAAATCCCTGAGATATTATATTAAATAAAATAGTAGAGTCAATTTGTTGTTAAATTCAATATTCATAGAATCATTTATCAAGTAAAAATTAAAAGCATTTTAAAACTAAAATATATTTGTGTCAATTTATTTCTAACCCAGTTTATGTAGCGTAGCTGTAGTGAACGCTACATAAATTTTGGCTCCCAACTTAGTGGCAATTAATTAATTAAAAAATAGTAGAAACATTAAATTATTCGCCGCAACGTTTAGGCATTTTGTATTTTTAAAATCGTGTTTTACTTTCTAAATTAATTAAAATAACATTAAAAGAATCCTAAAATTATTTTTATTTATTATTGTTTGAGTTTGTTTATTGAGTACCATGGCTAGTATAGAATTAAGATCGGGAAGGCAATTAGGCCAAAATAATGATAGTGATAATGGAGAAAACAGCGATAATGAAAATAGGCAAAGTACATTAGATGATAAATTTGACCGAATAATGGATATGATGGTAAACATGAAAGTAGAACTATCCAATTTAAGAAAAGATTTAGATACCGGTTTATCCAACCAAAATGTAGAACTATCCAATAAATTTGATACAAGTTTAAATGAAAAGATGGATAAACAAAATGAAAAAATGGAAAAACAAAATGAAAATATGTCAAACTTAAAAGTAGAGATATCAGATTTAAAAACAGATTTGAATGAAAAGATGGATAGACAAATGTCTGATTTAAAAGTAGAAATAAATAATCAAAATGTAGAATTAGTTAATAAAATGTCAAATTTAGAAATAGGTTTAAAAGAGAAAATGGAAAAACAAAGTTTAGATATGTTAGATATGAAATCAGAAATAGGAGAAAGATTCGTTGAATTAAAGGCAGATGCAAATAAAAAGTATTTAGAACAAAGTATAGTTAATAAGGAACTTACTAGTAAAATAAAATCAGTAGATAGTAAGATAAATACAGTACAGAGTGAAGTAAATAGTAAGTTAGATCAGGTTAAGTCAGATATAGAAAACAAAGTAGGTAGTGTTAGAAATATAGTGAAGGATGAAATTAAGAATAAACTAGGCAATGTTAGAAATGAAATAAAACAAAATATGGCAGCAGTAAACAGTGAATTAGAGGAACTAAAGAAAGATAAGTCAGTAGGTATTGATAATAGTGAGTTTTGTGAAACGATAGAAAATATAAATGAAAAATTAAGAGAATTACAGAAAAATATAGAAGAAAAACCGATGAATGCAGTAGATCAGAGTATGAGTTCACAATATGGAATGTACAACTATAGTAATCAAATGTTTAATAGCTTAAAGAACCAAGAAATTCCAAAGTTTACTGGTAATAGTAGAAATCCTTTATTCGAGTTCGAGAAAATAAAAGATTATTTATGTTTATATGGAGAAATGTTTTATAGGTTAGGTCCATGGAAAATTGTTAGAAGTCTTTTGGCAATGTCATTTGTTCAGAGTGCAGGTATTTGGTTGCAGACAATATCACAAGAAGTGAATAGTTGGGAAGAGTTTGAGGTTCAATTCATGCAAGTATATTGGAATGAAAATGTAAAAAGAAGGGTGAGATTAGATTTAGAAATAGGTAGGTACAGAACTGGAGGTAAACTTAGCTTAGTGGGATACTTTCAAAATAAATATAATATTGCAAAGTTTACACTAACAAGTATGAGTGAGGCTGAAAGGATAATAACTCTATCAAAACACTTCAATGAAAAAATACAAGCTGCTGTATTGGTTCAGAAAGTAGACTCATATAGTAAAATGCTACTGATTTTACAAAACTTTGATGAGATGGAGAATAAAAACAATAATGCAGAACAAAATAGAAACACATACAAACCGAACACTGAAAGAATGAATCAGAATGATAGTAGTAACAGATGGGATAGTAATTACAGGAATAGGCAAGTTAGTAATTTTAATAATAATAATAATAATCAGAATAACAGAGGCAGTCAACAACCTAGATATAATAATAATAATTACAGATTCAATCCATATAATAACAGTAATAGAAATGTACAATATAATAATAGTAGGCCAAATAATAATAATTATAATAGAAACCATAATACTCAGAATAAAAGTGAATATAAGGTTACTAGTATTAAGAGCAGGTTAGATAGTTATAGACAAGGTGACAATAGGAATACTAGGGATAGGCCTAATTATCCAATTGAAGCTAACGTTAATGTTATACAAAAATGTGATGAGAGTGATAATGAACAAACTAGAACAGAGAATACAAAAAACATGTAAAGCCTGAAATGATTGTACAGGTGTCTGACAATACAGATGTATCATTGAATAGGCCTGATATTATAATTCCGGTTAAAGTTAATAATTTTGGAAAGGGTGTAGTTAGTTCAGTGATTCCAGAACCGAATTTTTTCTGTGAATTACCTTTTCATGTTAATATAATGAATTCAAGTTATCCATGTGATGTATGCCCAGAAGTAAGTGTTTTAGTTAACAAAATAAAGTTTGATGTTCTATTAGACAGCGGAGCACAATTATCTTGTGTTAGTTTAAATATGTATAATCAAATAAATAATGGGAAGTTTAAAAAACAGATAAGTGTATTACCAATAAATAATATACAATTAAAAATTGCTAACAATAAAACAATTACAAAGATTAACAAACAAATTTTGTTACCTTTTAACCTGAATAACTTAGATTTTATTGAAAATTTTATAATTGTACCAAATTTAATAGTACCAATAATATTAGGTTCAGATTTCTTTGTTAAATATAATTGTGTAATAGATTTCCAAGATAAATCAATAAAACTACATGTAAATGACAAGTATGAATCTATTAAGTTTAATAATTCAGTAGAAAAACAAGGAGTAGAGTTTATGTACGAGGAAAATGACCAGATCAAGTGTAAATATAATAATTGTATCATAACATGTAAAGCAGAACATGATAATTTGAATAACAACGCGATTGGGTATAGTAGGTACAATAACACAACTATTATTCATGATAGGCCAAATTTAAAGAATAAAAATGGAATAAAAACTGATGAAATAGTTACAAAAGTTTGTAATATCAGGACAGTCAATGATGGATCTGATATTGTCAAAATAATACATAATAAGGTTAATGTTATTAATAATTTAAGTGTCACTGAGAAAAATGAATTAGTAAAATTATTTATGGATAATAGAGAAATTTTTAGTCAGTACCCAGGTCGATGCAATAAATATGTGTACAAATTATATTTAAAAGATAAAAATGCTGTAGTAAAAAGAAATTATCCAGTACCTGAAAGCTATATGAAAGCTGTAGATAATGAAATAAAATCTATGTTAGAGTTAGGAATAATTGTTGAGTGTCAATCTGAATTTATAAATCCATTAGTAGTAGTTAAGAAAAAGGATGGGTCAATTAGGTTATGTATAGATGGCAGACCACTTAATGAAAAGTTGGTATCTGATAATTTATCTATGGAATCAATGGAATAACTATTACAAAGATGTACAGGTTGTAATTTATTATCAAATTTAGATTTAAAATCAGCATTTTGGCAGGTACCATTACATAAGGATAGCCAACAATTTACCAGTTTTATACATAGAACTAAACAGTATTGTTATACAGTAGTTCCTTTTGGCTTAAAAGTAAGTTTAGCAGCCTTGATTAGATGTCTTAATGTAGTTTTTACTGAAGATTTAAATAATAACATGTTAATATTTGTAGATGATATTCTGTGTTTGTCAAATAATTTCAATCAGCACATTTTGTATTTAAGTAAAATATTTCATAGGCTTAAAACTTGTGGTCTAACTATTAACTTAGAAAAATCAAATTTTGTAGCTAGTGAAGTGAATTTTTTGGGTTTTAAATTAAACAAAGATGGTATTGTAACTAATAATGATAAAACTAAAGCAATATTAGATTTTCCTTCACCTAAGAATACTAAAAACTTAAAATCATTTATTGGAATGACTAATTTTTATAACCGTTTCATAAAGCAATATGCTAATCTAGTACAGCCTTTGTTACATTTGACAAGTAAGAAAATTAAATGGTATTGGAATGATGAGTGTGAGAAACAGTTTAAATTAATTAAAAGTAAGTTTGTAGATACCATGATGCTTAATCATGCAATGAATGATAGAGATTTTTATTTAAACACAGACTGTAGTTCAGTTGGAATAGGTGGAGTGTTGTATCAGTTAGATGATAATAAAGAACACAGAGTAATAGCATTTTTGAGTAGGATTCTTAAAGAATCAGAAAAACATTATACTGTTTATGAACAGGAATGTTTAGCTTTAGTTTGGTGTTTAGAGAAGGTTAGATGTTATGTGATAGGTTATAAAGTAAATGTTTTTGTAGATAATTTTGCTTTAACACATTTAAACACATGTAAATTTTTAAACTCAAGATTAACTAAATGGATACTTAAATTACAAAACTATGATTTGAATATACAACACTGTAAAGGAACAGATAATAAGATAGCTGATATTCTAAGCAGAAATTTTTAAAGCAAACAGGTAGAAAAGATACAAACATTTAGGTTAGCTTCATTTAAATTCATTGTAGATAAAAAGTTAATTAGTATGTTTAAAAATATTGGTAAATTACAAACAGAAGATCCTAAATTAAAAGAAATTATCGATAAACTCACTAATAAATCAGAAAATAATAATGTTATTCAAAATTTAAAATCAGTTTATTATATTCATGATAATGTTTTATATAAATTAGTTCATAATGATTATAAAATAATGATACCTAATTCAATGTACAAGATTTTAATTTGGCAAACACACTTAAGGTATTCACATTTAGGTAGTAGAAAATTATTTAAAATGTTATTTGAAAGTTTTATTTTTAAGGGAATGCACAAGATTATTAAAAGCTTAATTAGAACTTGTGAAGTATGTCAGAAATGCAAGTATGATAATTTTATAAATCTAGCACCATTAGGCCATATCACTGTAGATAAATGCAATGAGTTAATCAGTATAGATTTTATTGGTCCAATACCTAGGTCTAAAGGTAATTTTACCTACATACTAGTTATTGTAGATTGTTTTAGTAAATTAGTAACTGTTTATCCTTTAAGAAAAGCTAATACCTTAAGTACTATTAGGAAATTGGGTATGTATTTAGAAAAACATGGTAATGTTAACAGAATTTTGACAGATCATGGAACACAATTTATTAGTAAGAATTGGAAAGAATTTTTAATTAATCGTGGTATTAAACATGTGTTATCTTCAATACGACATCCTAATTCTAACCCAGTTGAACGATACAATAAAAGAATTATAGAATTACTTAGAACTGGTATCTTTGACAAACACACCCACTGGATTAAATATCTTGATTTTGTTGTAGAAGCAATTAATAACTCAGAAAATGATGTGACTAATTTCACACCATTCTATTTACATTTTGGTCAGAAAAGTGATAGATTTTGGAACAAGTATATTTCACAAATAACAGATAAATCTGTTCATGAAAACAAAGAATTACAGTATCAAATAAACTTGAAAATAGCTTCTGAAAAAATAATTAAACGAGCAAAGCAGAATGAGAAATGTTTTGATAAAAAACATACAAAATTTGTGTATTTTGAGATTAATGATTTAGTGTATTTAAGATTAGATCATAAGTCATCATTGATTGATAAAGTGATCAGTAAATTTTATATTTTAAAGGCAGGACCTTATAGAATTCTGAAAAAATTTGGGAACAGTACTTATGAAATAGGCGATACCAAATCAAATAAAATAATTGGACATTTTCATGTTAGTAAGCTGACTAAGTATATTAAACCTGAATTTGATGTAAATGAAGACAAGTAATTAACCTGAAATAATAAATAGTATCATTAAATTATACATAGATTATATAATTAGAAATAAGTTAATATGTTGAGCAGAATAATGTAACCAATAAACTGCAAAGATAATTTATTTAATTTATAACCTAAGCTGACGAGTATGTATCAGAAGTAGATTTTATTTTATTTTTATATATTATGAATTTAAAAGGTATAATTTATTAACATTGAGTAATTATATTTATTTATTTATTTTAAAAGTTTAATATTATGTATAGTAGAAGTGTAAATTTATAAACATACTATTAAAATTAAGATATTTTACATATTTATCATAAATCATCAAATTCTCTGATTTTGTACAATAATAATGAGTATAAATCATTATAAGTTGAATTGAAATTAAGTTTAATATTAAAACACTCTTTAATTTAGCTATTTAAAGCATATTTAATTGGAAATTATAACATAATAGGTGTTTGATTGTTTGTTCATTATGACAGGAACATGTTACAATGTAGGCCAAATTAATTTGGAAAATTTCACTTCATATTAATATAAGTCAACAGAATGAGTTGAAATTCATAGAACTTAAGTAAAATAATGTCATTATGATAGTCTATAAGTAAAATTACAAAAGAAGGTTTATTATTTTAAATATTAGGAAAATACTAATATGTCAAGATGTGACATAACCTAATTTTGTTTGTTTATTTACAAAGTGATTATTTTTGTTTCTAAGGTAGTATTAAGTATTTATATGTTATGTTTGTTAATTTAAATGTTTATATTTATAATTAAATTAAAAATTCCAAGGAGGAATGGTAATATAAAGTATTTATTTTTGTTATTTTTAAGTATCAGCTGATTAAGAAAACAATCAGTGTGTTACAGTTTATTTTCTAAGTATTTGTATATCTATAGGTATTTTATCATTTATTTCTATTAAACCAAAACCAATAGACACTAATAGATCTTCACATAACAACACTTAAATAAAATTTCATGTTCACAATTTATAGTTTTCGTAAGTAATTTTAAGAGTTAGTTTATAAACAATAAATGATACTCAATAAACAAAATTGTAGATATTAAGTACGTAATTTGAATTCAATGTATATTTTTTATGGTTTATTAATTTAAAATTAAAAAAAAAAAAAATTTTTTATTTGAAAATAAAACTAATTTTTTTTAATATAGTGGGGGAATAAATGTAGCATGACATTGACCTACATTTGGATTATTGGTCACGGTCACACAGATCAGTTTAACCACTACATTTTTAATAACAAGTAAAACCATTATCAAGATATACTTGGTATATATTTATAATATTTCTTTTAATAATATGAGTAAATTTTGTAAATTAATAATACTGGCATAATCTAAATTATATTCTATGTTTAATTATTCATACCAGTTAATCATCAATATTGATAAAATTTATATGATTATATTTAAACAACAGCGAGATTCAAATCAAGATTGGCGTGAGTCAAAAGTGTAACTAAATTGTGTATTGTTAAAATAATTAAAGAATCAAAAAACGGAGATGAACAATTAAATAAGTGATGTGAATAACTATAATAAAATAAATAACGTCGTTTAAAACAATAATTTGAAGTTTTACGAACAATAAAAATTTATTAATCAAATTTTAAAATCTAAAGTGATGAAAGTAAGATCCGGCCATAGCGTCGGTGCGGGACGAGACGATTGATGAGATGACCACACTGTAACGAGCTCCAATTAAAATCAGAAATATCAAGTAAAATTTCAAAGAAGACTAACATATTATATAAAAATGAATAGAGGAACAAGTAAGACATTATAATTATTATTTATTTAAAACGAACATTCAAAATTTATTTAAAGAAATCAATGTAAAATTACAAGAATTCAAATACTATTAGGACGCCATATTCATCAACTCAACAATACAATTATATTTCAGCAAACTTCGTAAAATTAAACAACCGGTATGATCGATAAACAATATTCATAAATCATCTATAAAATTTTAATAATTAACCAATAAAGACCAGTATTCGATTTAATTAAAATTTAAAGATCTATTTGTAATTTTTGTTTAGGTTAAGATTTTCATTGTTGAAGTAAAATAAAAATTTTTTTATACTCAAATAATAATAAATTAAAATCCCTGAGATATTATATTAAATAAAATAGTAGAGTCAATTTGTTGTTAAATTCAATATTCATAGAATCATTTATCAAGTAAAAATTAAAAGCATTTTAAAACTAAAATATATTTGTGTCAATTTATTTCTAACCCAGTTTATGTAGCGTAGCTGTAGTGAACGCTACAATTTGAATACTAGATAGTGGTTACTGGTGTACTATGATGGTTGGGGATCAATTAACCATACTGTTTTACGAATGCTCGGTTTGGGTCTTTACAAGACTAAACCTCATATAGATATCATACACATCATCCTCATCTTTCAAGAAATATTCTTGGGAAATATTCTCAAGAAATACTCACAAGACTTTCCTTTACTATTGTAAATAATAAAACATGTAAACTATGTTTAATCATGAGTGAACAATATAAAATTATGGAAGGAGAAGAAGTTTTATTAAGAAGAATTAAACCCACTGGGTTGATCTAGTGGTAAATTCGTCTCCAGGAGTCATCTGTTTGACATCTGGTGTATGGAGACGAAGGTTCGGACTTTTATGTGGATTTGAATACGAGACAGTGGTTATCAGTGTATTTTTATGGTTGGGATTGAAGTAACAATTCTTTTTCAGGAATAGTTAGCCTGAGTTTGTACAAGACTGCACCTCGTTTATACAACATACATATCATCCTCATCTCATTGGATCATAAGGTGCCATATTGGTCTGAATAGAGCAGATTGCAACGTATGATTCACACATAGGGTATTAAGAAAAACACTAATAACGAAAAATTAAATTGGGATTTAGATAAAATTCGTATATATTGGTGTTGAGTATGACTCCAGATTTATTACCGTCATATTTTAGAAGCAGAACAAACCTTAATTATAGAACTAACAAGGTCTTAATTATAGCATTCTACGTGAGGGTCATGTTAAGCTATGTTCATTGTGTAATATCCGAGAAACAGATGATGTGAGCCATTTTATGGGTCGTTGTCCTGTCTTAGCGGAGTTTAGAAGAAAGTGGTTTAAAAAGTCGGTAATGGATTAATGATACAGATTATTTGGACGCTTAAAATTGGTTTATTTCAGTTAATTATCTGAAGTGTGTTTTAAGACGTACCGAATTTGAACTCCCTAGGTGATCAGCGAGTTAAAAACTAAAGAGTCAGTTAGGGCTTTCATACTTATATGTACAGAAGATTGTTTTTAACGTCCGACTGTTCTGAAATTTCTGCTAATGGAGATGGTGAGAAGGATGATAGATGAAGATGAGTAACGGAAAACTGCCAGACCTGACCAGGAATCGAACCGGGACCCCGGTGTAGAAGCCAGTTGCGCTAACCACTACGCCAACAGGCCGGCTATGTACAGAAGAAGAACCGTGTGTATTTCGTATCGCTTTCACGCATTTCGTTTGTAACGTTGTAAAAATCAGAAAACAGGAATTTAAATACCTGTTTATTCTTCTGATAGCTCAATAAAAATTTTATTACCAGTCAAATTTCTCTTACAATAGAAAATTATGTTAATTACTAATATATTTCAAATTTGAGTAGGATGTGCATTCATGAATTAAAATAAATAATTTAACTACATTTTCTATGAATCGGTTTTTTTGTATGTACCATATTTCCTGGTTTGCCTATTTTTTATTATAATTTTTGTTAACAAATGTGTAACTTTCTCAGGTCAAATTAAATAAGGGTATCGTTCATATTTTACATTAAATTTTATGAAATTTTCATCTTAATTAAAATAATAATTATTAAAAAATAACATTATAATTAAATAGATTTTTGTTTGTACATAATTACAACCCGCAGATTTTTGTTGTGACATATTTCATTTTCTTTATTTTTATTATTTGTTTATTTATTTACTAATGAATAATAAAACATTTATTTTCACCTTTAATTATTATAATTAAATTTATTCCAGTGTTTATTTATAAATATAATAATATTAAATTATGTTTTCGTATTTACGGTTTTTTGCACAAAATGGAATTTCCTTATGGATTAATGAATTCATATTTTTTATTAATATGTAAAACATACTTGATTTCTGGCTTGGCTTTTCCTATTAATCAGTGGAATAATATAATTATTAGCGAATAAATTATGTATTTTCAGAAGGTCTAAGTATATTCTTTAAGGTGACCCTTAACTGATGTTTAAAAGGAACCTATTTATGACCCGTTTTTCAGATCTGTTGAAGGTAGCTAATTGATACTTTTCATATCTATATACTTTTCGTTTAAGTTATTTAATTAAATAAACTGTGCAGTTTTGAACAACCAGTAAATATATTACTTTCTCTTGCTCTCCCTAAGCAAATATATAGGGAAGGAAAGTATTGTTTTCATGTTGATTTTTCTGAATTGTATTTATTTTGAAAATACACGTTTTCAGACGCGCTAAACCCAAAAACGTCGTAAAAAACCACGTTTCCAGCAATTGATCTCTGTGTGTATGTGAACAAAATATCTCAAGAATAGAATAAAGTACGATATTCAACCTGGGATCCTGAATTAGTACCACAAAGGGACCCAAAACGAACATTTCTATCAAAATTGTTTGACTGGAAATATTAGTTTAATCGTGCAAGTTTTTACGTTTTGCAATTTTCTTTAAAAACGGCTTCTATGATTTTTTTGAAAATCTCCTCATTTACTAAAATTTTACTACATTCTACAATAATGGGTAAGCAGCATATCTGCTGATGTTTTGACAGCTGTGCTCTCATTGTAAAAAAAATATTAAAGATTGCTGCAGTAATACACATTTAAGAGGGAAAGTACTGTCAAATTAAAGTTGTAAAAATTTCAAAAAACTACAGTTTTAAAAAGTATTTTTTCTACAGCGCTCTCATTTAGCGCAATTTTTCTGTACTTTGTTCATCAAAATCTGTAAAAATAAGAAATTTTTAAAAAATTACAGCCTAGTTGCAGTTTACGATAAAAATGTTTATATTCAAATATGCAGAAAATTAAAACACCTGCAACTTTTGTATCGTGAAACATTACACGAATAAACTACTACTTCCGGTTGACCGATTTTAATGAAAGTGGTTGTACCAGGTTCCATTGTGGTACCTATCTTAATTTTTAAGTATCAACTTCGTACAATATTCCGTTCTTCAGATAGTTTGTTCGAATACAAATACGAGCGCGTATACCATTTGTGTGGCTATTAAATAACGAGACTGACGTCGTAAAAAAAATTTATTTTTAATTTAATACATCATCACTTATTGTCACCTTCAATATCTACTCCTTCTCTATCCCTACAACGCTCCATGCGAATTTTCCATTGTTGGAAACAGTGCCGGAAGTCATCTTCTGCCAGCTTCTTTAGGACACGTGCCGCTTTCTCATTTTCAGCTTCCACATACTCAAATCTTGTCCCTTTTAATACAGATTTCACCTAAGGGAACAAACAGGTAGAAGTCACATGGTGCAAGATCTGGTGAATAAGGTGCATGTTCTAACTATAAGATGCTGTACTTGGCTAGGAAACTCTTGACAGGTAACGCGGAATGAGCTGCTGCAGTGTCTTGGTGGAGAACCCATGATTTGTCCTTCCACATTTCGAGGCGTTTTTTCCTTACTCTTTGACGTAGTTTAGAAAGTACCTACCTCAAAGTAGTAATATTGATTAATTGTTTGATCTTCAGGAACCCAGTAAAGGTACACAATCCCATGGATATAAAAAAAAACAATCATCAAAGGTTTAAATTTTGACTTGCTCATTCGTGCTTTTTTGGCTCTCGGTGAAGTTCGGCTTTTCCAGTGTATGGATTGACACTTCGTTTCCGGATCATTAGTAAAAAACCACGTTTCATCACATGTTATTATCTTCTACCTGTTTCCTAAGGTGAAATCTGTATTAAAACGGACAAGATTTGAGTCTGTGGAAGCTGAAAATGAGAAAGCGGCACGTGTCCTGAAGGAGCTGACAGAAGATGACTTCCAGCACTGTTTTTAACAATGGAAAATTCGCATGGAGCGTTGTAGGGATAGAAAAGAATTGCATTTGAAGGTGACAATAAGTAATTATGTATAAAATTAAAATTAAATTTTATACTACGTCAGTCTCGTTATTTAATAGCCACACCTCGTAAACAAATAAATAGCTAAAACCATGTATTTAGGTTCAGGGAGCCTTAAAACATGTAGGCTATATCTGGTGAATAACTTGATTTCGAAAAATCGACAGGAAAACAATATTTTCCTTTTCTACGTATGCATAGGCTATGGCAAGAGAAAGTAAAACCTGTAAAAAATAAGTTAGTTAAACAAAAATTTAAGTTATACACATAAGTTACCTCCTCAAATAGCCTACGAGTGAAATCATAAAACATGTAACTAACATCAGCGGTTGACAACATAATGGACGAAAGAACAGTATTGCTAAAGAAAATCTATTTATTAGTTTTAAATAATTAGTTGCAGTAAAGTTAAGATTGAAAAACTTAAAAAGAACTTATGAACAACAGACTTTTTATCACGGACACATGATAGCTGATAGATGGTGGATGGAAGTAAATCAACTTGTTTATTAAAAGCGTTAGAATTCGTAAGAAACATTTACAAAATATTCTTCCTTCACCGTTGTTTTCTAACGTTTTTTTTTTTATTATAATTTCTCTTCATAGAACACATATTTTTACGCAATAATCTACCACAGATTTCAAGCGATTTTTTAAATAATGGAATAAACAAGGAAAACTTAAACGAAATTATTTTACAAAAATTTTAAATATTTTCTAAGATGCAGGTATCACATACCAACTAAGATGCGGGTAACGAATTTACAAATCTAGTAAGATTTACCTAAATAAATTTCTTAAAATATAATGTTATACGTATATCAAAATATAATATCCCACATGTTTTGAAAAAATTAATGTTATGGTTACATCAGTGATGTGATTTTTTGAGAAACCTGCATAAATGCTGACCGGATACCCGACTGACCGATTTAAAATAGACCTTAAAACAGTAAAATATCGCTAGCAAAATTTCTGTAAAAATAAAAATAAATAATTTAAAAATACCTTTATTTATAAATGTGTTAATAGTTTGCCTAGATAATAAATAGGCGATTACCTTCAAATTAAAAACTTTGTACATTGAAATTATTCAATAAGTTATGAAATACAAGAAAATATTATATTCGGTTTCAAAGATTTCTCACGCAATGTTCTTAAATCTATCACTTTGTAAATTATTATATTTAAGTCTACATGGTCAGAAAACATGTAAGTTAATTTTAAAACTGTAGAAATTTATATATTGCACATTGGTAGTTCTACGGCTATCAAATTAGTGTTTTTTCTTTGTGTATGATCAGTTAAATAAATAACTAAATTGCTGAAGAAACTTTTCGTTTTCCTCACTTCATATGCCCTTACAGCACTGGAGTATCCTCTTAAGTACAAAAATATCTCCTCTTACAGCTCTTTACCTCCCCTCCTACTTTAAAAACTTTAATTGTTTTAATAATAATATAATAAAACATTAATAATAAAGCCGTTTTTGAGAAAAAGTGAAAAATTGCATTAAACTACTAGTTCCGATAAACCGATTTTGATGTTCATGAAAAATGTAGGCCTACTGTTTTGATGATGTTTACCGTTTCAAAATCTGGTATTCAATTTATTAAATTTTGCTTTTTACATAAAAACAATACAAGTATTTATCCTTAAATTGCAAAAATTCCATAACTATGAGATAATCCCTATCCAAAAAATGATTTTTTTTTGTGTATATGTATATTACGATCTAGTCTTAAGACTAATGAGTAATATTATTTTAACTTAAACTACAATTGACAATATTAATACAGAGATGCTCAACAGAACCCCGGTACTTAATTTAATATAACATATTATGTACACTACACTTATATTGTGCACTTAAATTTAACACTAATTCTAATCGTGCACTAACACTGCACAAACTCAAAAGGTTTCTTTTTTTTCAGCCTTCGCACCAGATTATCGTTGTCAAGCAGCTGGATTGCTTCAATGTTGTCATGGCGGTGAAGTCTTTCCTCATGCTTCTGTGCGAGCCTCTGGATCTCGCTGGAGACGACATCCATTCACAGAACTCTTTGGAGGTCAATGTTCCTTATGAACCAGGGTGCGTCGACGATGTTTCTCAGAGCCCTGTTTTGGAAACGTTGAATGATGTTTATATTACTTTGTTTGGTACACTCCCAGAGTTGCATACCATACGTCCAGATAGGCTTTATCGTCTGTTTATAGAGCAGAATTTTGTTATAGACTGACAATGAGGATCTTCTCCCTAGTAGCCAGTACAATTTCTTATACCTTAGCCCGAGTTCCTCTCTCTTCTTTTTAACGTGAGCTTTCCAGCGTAGTTTCACTTCGAGTGTCATACCAAGATATTTGGCAGTGTTCGCGAGCAGTACAGTGCGGTTATTTACATTTACTGGAATATGCTCAACTTTTCTGTTAGTGAAGTTTCAAAAATTGATGAAGAATTTTTGATTTTAAAAATCAAGAGCAAGATAGGACTTTACAGAGCATTCCCTAGTGTTTTGAGGAATATTAAATAAAATTCTTTTGGGGTATTTTTAATAAAAGAACTCTAGATCTGAATAGAAAGTAACCCCTCAGTAAACCCTACAAGTTTTCATTAAAATACCGGGATGTATATTCTGACCATCTAAAGGAATATTAATTTTTTAACCCTTCATTAATTAACTACTATGTGATTCCTATATTTTTTAAAACAATAGTTAATTGAAAGACGATATTAGGGGTCTCAAAAGTAAGAATCGCTGAATTAAACGATAGTAATATATCGAATAAATTCTTCCTACAATATTTTAATTAAAGATATTGCAGAGTATTGAGAAAAACAAGTTCTTGAATATGTAAAATTCATTTTTTTGTGAAAATATTTGTCGTTTTAAAATAATCTCATGCGTATTATTTTATTGTTTTTAACCAATAAAAACTATGAAAATAATATAATCAATATTCTGGTTTGTGTTACATTTGTTTAAAATAAAGATTTTTAGTTCTTTGATAACTTAATCCGATTAAGTTCAATTAACAAACTTACAAGCTAAATAGAATTATAAATAAATAACTTACCACCAATCAATATGGAAAAAGTGCATTTATTACATATTCTTTGTTCATCGCAATATCGACCTTGATGAAATGTATTTTACTTTTTCCTAGATTTTCTTTTATTTATCATTTATCTATTTCCATTATTTATTTTATAAATATTGATTGAAATATTAATTGACTGGTTTGTTGAAAAAATTTTTTTTTATGAATCTTTCAACTGATATTGTGTTCGAACAGCGTTTTTCTTATTGAAGTTTAACCATGATTTTAGAACCTGAAATTATTATTCGGATTAATAGGATCAATTAAAGGCGAGAAAAGAAAAAACGACTTAAAAGAATAAAAGTTTAAAAAAAATTATAAGTGGGTGTTTGTTATCAAGAAATTAGCACGCTACTGGACGAAAATAGAACAAATATAGATGTTCCTGATATTGTCTTTTTGTTTTACGCCAGACGGTTGCACCCCCTAAGGCTAATCAAAACGGTGTATGGTGAAAAATACCACCTGACCATGAATCAAAATCGGAACCTTGGCATAGAACGACGATAATAATTATTTTATTTTTACCTTATTTGTTATCCGAGTACATTTTGTGTTAGGGTGCACATTTAACACATAATTTTACCTGTTTATGGTTCTGTACACACGTCCCGGTAATTCAGTAAGAGATTTCTCATTTTTCTTTATCTTCATACGATCTGTTCTTGAAGAACAATGAGTAGATTTGTTGTGAGTATTAATCATGAATGAGTAATAACACTTGTATTACTCATAAAATTAAAAAATTGTTGTGTTGTTCTTGACGTGGAAGTGTTAAAATAAATTTGTAGGGTATGGTCTGTGCAGTTTTCTGTGTTTTATTGTTGTCTAGGACTTTTGGAATTGATAGCTTCTGGATTTCAAGTATTTAGTAACTGGTGCAAAACTTCTGAATTTCTTCTAGTACTGTGGGAGTTTTTGCGTTTCTGTGTATCATATTGTTGGATATTTACCAAGTTGCCCATAACATGCAGGTGGAATTATAATATTATTTGCACTCGATCTGCTAGTTTCAGGGCTACAAATATAGTTCTGTTTCTTATCACATGGTAAGACATATTATATGACTAAAGCATTTAAGAACAGAAGAGGTAGATGTGTAAAAGACACTAGCCAGAGTTATATCCTCTGAGATTAATGAATTTCATTATGCAGTCAGACCCTGTGGTGAATGAAGTGAAGGTTTGGAGGGTGGAAAGTAGATGGTTTTCGGAGGGCCTGGCATGCTGATAAGCATAGGCTACTTTTCCATTCAGTGAAGAAAGTAATGGTAAACCACCTCACTCCTCGTTTTTCTTAGTAAAGCTTCTAAACAAGCCTTTCCACTGATGACCTAAACAATATACTTTAATACTTTCATAAATATATAAACAAGCCAAAAAATTTAATATTTCTCTATTTAGTTAGTAGCCAATGTAATTGACCTAGGGCTACGCAGGCTTTCATTCATTTTGTTCATGTGGTCCGCCATTGATTTCTTAAGCCATCTAGTAGTCCTAGGTATGAAAAGGTTGAGAATCACTGTTCTCGGAAATTGATGGCTTCTGGGTTTCAAGTCTTGGTAACTGGTACAAAATTTCTGAATTTTTTTACTGTGAAAGTTTTTGTGTTTCTGTGGGACATATTGTTGGATATTTACCGAGGCGAATCTGTGATGTTTCGAAATATATTTGATTAAAACATTTTTAGTTATTTCAATGTTACTATGACTTTTTATATCTCAGAATTGTAGTCCGTACGTCCACACAGGTTTGAGTAATGTTTTATAAATGAACTGTTTATTTTGGGCCAACCATTTCAATTTTCCTTTGTTATTGTTTAGTTCATCAGCAAAAAGGCTGGTTTGAACCTCTAAAGCTTTTATTCAGTATAACGATGAGTTTGGTGGTTTACAATTGCCTTCCTCACTGAGTTATACTTATCAGCACCCTGCAAATGACGCCTTCACTTCATTAACCACAGGTTCAGGCTGTATTATGAAATTCATTACTTTTTCGTTAAGCATCCAATATAGCTGTTGGCATCTTAGATTCAGCTGCTTTTTTGCTCCATATGTGAGTCCTCCACATGTCCAGGTAGAGACCAAGAGACTTTGTTGAATCGAACGTGAATAAAAACTAAAAATATTTTGTTGTTGAGGAGAACACACGCGCGCGCACCTTCAAATTCACTTATTTAGCGGTAGAAACTGTTCATAAACTTAATAAAGTGTTTTCTACTTATTACCACATTATTTAATCTATCACATAATAAGTAGCATTACATTCCAGTGATGAGCTTCTTGAGCCATACGTTCACTACAGCACATATTCTATGCAGTAACAATTTTTGTTAAATATAATAAAACAGAATTACGTTCATCGAAGTTCCCTTATACGGTTATAATTAAGATAATAAAATTGTGCATATATCTGATTATTTTATTGCTTTTTATCCATTATATGTACTTTAAAGTCGTGAATAATTTATAATTTAATGAGTAATATAATTGTTTTTCTTATTTATGATTTCCAATAAAATAATAAAGTTATTAATATTGCGTTAAATAATCTTTGCTACTACTAGTCTATTATTAAACTGTGTAATATTGTAACTTTTTTTGTTTTGAAAGAGTAAATTTAATTTGTTTTTGTTCCGTGGATTTTATTTCTGCGTAACCTTGGAATTTTCTTCTGGGGTCTTACGCAACCGAAAATTACATTCCACTGGAACACCCGGCGAAGATATAAAAATGTATTTACAATATTATCGATATTATTATTGTAACTACTAAGCCTAGATTCGTTCGGGATCTGGGTATAATTAATAATAAACAGACTTTCATTAATTTATAACAATTTATTATTTATTTACACAATTAACAATTACAGTTGATTATTAAACTTAGCCTACTAACAAATACAATATTACATAAATTTAATCAATTATTACAAAACTTAAGCTTAAAATAAATTTGACTTACAACAGGAAACTGTCCTTAAAACCAAAACAATTTATTTACCTGTCACAAACCAACTGCCACAACCCGTACGCACTAGTTTTATTTAACATAATGCAAAACTGGTTCCGTAACTACACTATTTAAAACGGCAGGACAACAGGTTTCCTTCACAGTTCAAATATTGACTGACTGAACAATAAAGACGCTAAGTGTTTTTATACCTACCTGTGGTCTGATGGTTAATCTCGACCCTTGGGGTATTTTCTCCAATCTAGGGGAACTTTGTAGAAAAAATTAAAATAAAAGAAACATTTTTACTAGATCCGATTTCTGAGAATATCCATTCAAAACGTTTAATATTCATCGCAATCTACTGTCCTAGCTCAACACATTACATTTCATGCGATACAATTTCTTAAAATAAACAACCTATCCATCAACTATTTCTAGATCTAGAAAAATCACGATCTGCTTCTATGTTACAATATTTGAAGCTATTGATAATACACAAGAACCCCACTAATCCAAAATACGAAATTGGGACTGGAACCTGTTCGAATTAACAATGTTTGGATTATCTAAACGGGTGCGCATAATAATATTCAAAAGGATGAGTAGAGGGTTTGTGTAGTATTAGGATCTGGGCTCCACTGTAACAGTTCAGCTGTTACAATATTTATATCAATATTTTAAAAAACTGCGTTAGTTGACATTTTCAGTTTCAAACAAACCCACCAGGTTGGTCTAGAGGTAAAGTCGTCGCCAAAATCAGCTCTTTAACAGCTGATTTTCGGAGACGGTTCCTGGTTCAAATCCTAGTAGAGGTAGTTACTTTTATACGGATTTGAATGCTAGACAGTGGTTACCGGTGTACTTTGATGGTTGGGGTTCAATTAACCATACTCTCTCAGGAATGGTCGACCTGAGTTTGTACAAGACTACACTTCATTTACACGTCATACAAATCATCCTCATCTCATTGGGTCATGGGGTTGCTTATTGTTCTGAATTGAACAGATTGCAACGTAAACAAATTAGGGATTACAAAAAAAAAACATTTTTATTGAAATTGAGGAGTTTGCAGAAAAAGGGCCTATCTACAAAACCGACATATTGAGAAAACGTCACTTTAATCATTTTGTTATAAATATTGTGTTGGATTGAAATAGAAATAGAAATAGAGGCGGACAGATATGTATATCTATATAAAATTTGGATTTTTTTATGCTGAGAAACTACACAAAATTGTAATACAGAATACACAACAGAAATTTTACACTACTTACTACTTTAAATAGATAAACTACAACAATTTAATTAGTTCACAACATAACCTCATTGACTGCCTACGAGTTAACGAATTTTCGTACCTTGACATAATATTCTAAATATCGTCGTCGCATCTTTTAGAAAAAAACATAGAGACATGAAACTTTGTACAAATACAGAGAACATCATGGCGGACTGAATAAACACTTTGATGGAAAAAAGGCCTAAAGTATTTTAAGTTCCTTTTCCCATCAAACTTCCCACTTATTTTTTATTACGTTAAAAGTTATGTTTGAGAATTATTTTGTGTTTACAATAATATTTAAAGACAATTAGATAAATACATTAAATTTTAGTTATCAAATATTTCGTATTGTTAAAGAATGTTGATTTAAAGAAAAAGAAAATGGATTTTAGTTTTTATATTGGAAAACTCTAAGAGCTGATTGGTTTATTAAGGCTCAATGCCAATATTGATCGAGATTAATCAAATATATGTATTTAATACTAAATAAACGCACTGGATATCTAACACAGATAGTGTCTTTTTATATTTTATATAAAATACTAATCATTTAATTCTTCATTAACTATTTTCAGGATTAATATAGGTAAAAAAGATTTCACCTAAGTGAGAGTTACATTACTTAGAATTATTTATTTTTATTATTATTAATTTATGTTTGTGCCCTAGAGGTAAAAGGAAGGTATTGACTCCTTTTTTGGTAAAATTTATTTAACGCTACCTTTGAAACCAAAAATAAATGCTCTGTTCAATGCGCACAACTCGTGTCTGCCGCTATTGAAGGTTTAAAGGTTGTACTAACCATATTAATTTCAAATTTTATGGTTCGAACGTTTCCATTTTGTATTCATGAAAATCTATAAACATTCCCAATCTTGACATGGGTCAGTGAACAGCAAAGATTTCCAGATTTTGAAAAAGGTATAGGCCTAAATACATCTGAAACAAAGACAACTTTGCCGGCCGCATTTGCGTAGTTGGTAACGTGCTCGCTCTCAACATGCGGTCTTGGGTTTGAACCCCACTCAGGCACGGCATATTTTTATACGTTACAAAAAATAATTTCATCCTTCACAGTTACAACCCAACGTCGTCGCTAATGACCACTGTAGTTGATGCAACGTTTAATAAACAAAGAAAAAATAAAGAAAACTTTTGAAAATCAGCGCCACATAGTTTTTCTGGGAAATCTTAAAAACCTTGTTTGTCAAAATACGGTTTTTGTTACTTCCTGAGTTAATCAAGAATTTAGAAATTATAACGGTGGTAGGTGGTGAATTTGCGTGCACACGGATCAAAGATTTAATCTTTAGATCAGAAGCTGGTAGCTAAAAAAGTAAAAGCTGGCTGGTGCTGTTAGTACAGCTTTTAGCTAAACATTTTTTTACAATAAATTATGAAAAAATATTTGGTTTTTGGCTCTTCTTAAAAATCATGAAAGTGGAGTTAACACCATTTACTCTTTGGGTACAGATTTATTTGTTTGGTCCGCTGTTATGTGTTCTCGATGTTTTTATAAGGGATGCAGGCTTAGACACTGAACAAAAATTAGAAAAAATAAAAGAAATTTTCAAGATATAAATTGCTATAGGTGATTATTTTTTAGATCTGTAATGGAAATTAAATTTTCAATAATTTAGGTGATCAAGAAGATTTTTGGTTTGAACATTTATCTGTCCATGGTATACGCATCAATATGCGTATACCATGGACAGATAGAGGAAAGAAGACGGATGTCTTAGTGAAGCTAAATAAAACTATGGAAGCTGCGAATAATGTGAAATATGAAAAATTGGAGTACTTTGTTCGTATGATGATAGACAAGAAATACAGATGCTACAGAATATTATGCAGGAAAATATAGAGTGCATTGTGGTTCAGATCAACGAGGAACATCATAGTTCAGGAACCTTCAGGACTGAAATGGTGTGAGTTCGATTAACATTACTTGTCGGACTGTCAAAAATACTCAAGTAGCCTTGATGGTATCCAATAATTTTTTTGAGGATAAGGCATCTGAAGAAGAAGAAATACCGAACTTGTCGTACCCTTCATATTGACTATCCATGTTTTTCTGATGATAATATTTATAAATGCTTAGTTTTCCTCGTTAAATTTCAGTAACCTTAAAATGTTCAAACCAAAAATCTTCTTGATCACCTAAATTATTGAAAATTTAATTTCCATTACAGATCTAAAAAATAATTTATTTAATTATTTTTCCTTGATAAAGGCCACCTGTTTGTTTTCTTAAAGGAAATTTATCAACCAGTAAAGGAGCATTATATGTAATTGCTTTACGTACTTTAAAGACCAACACTTTAAAGTTTTATTAGATAAAAAATGAATAAAACTAAAATAGACAATTATTTAAATACAATGGGTAATAAAGTAATTTAAATCAGATATGTAGACGATAAATTTATTCGCAATACATATTATAGTACTTGGGTTTTGCTTACCCACAATACAATGCTCACATACCAGGTGTATGCGACACATTCTTAGAAAATATTCTATTTTAGGCCTACAACTTTACACGTTAAATGAAAAAGCTGTTTTAAATAAATTACAAAATAAACAAACTAAAAAACAATTATCCTTTAAATTATTTCGGAATAACAAAGAATTTGTTCTTTATTTGTTTTTATTGTTTATGAAAAATAATTCCTAACAAAATATGTTGTATTTGCATTATATAAATTTTTGTAATATATGTAAACTGATAATATTAGTTACTCAAACCAAGGTTGATGTACGGATACCAGATCTATAGAGCTATAGATCTGAGCTGAGCTGCTCAGCTAAACGCCCGGATTGAGTTAAACTACAAAGTTTTCAACAAAAAGAGCTGAGGACAGTTGTTAACGCTCCTTCATACGTTTCCAATTACCCCAGTAAAATTTCCATCATTGCCACTATTCAGTTCAGGTTCATTGTTTATTTTGAATTTTATTTATCAATAATATTACAATAATTTTTTTAAATTTTATATGTATTTATTTAACGTCACATCAACTGCAACGGTCATTATCGACGACGTTTTGGTGTAACTGTGTACAATGGAGGATGAAATGATTTTTTGCAACGTATGAAAATATGCCGTGCCTGAGTGGGTTCGAACCCACCAGGCATATATAGTAATTTTGTTATCTCAATTACGCAAATAACAGGCAGGTAGATTGTTAAATTATTTGCACTCGTTCTGTTAGTTCCACAGCTACAAAAAGTAGTTCTGTTTCTTATTATATGGTCAGTCAGTTATATGAATGAAGCATTTAAGAACTGAAGAGGTAGTTATGTAAAACACACTAGTCAGAGTTATCTCCTCTGAGAGTAATGAATTTTATTATACAGCTAGACCTTGTGGTGAATGAAGTGAAGGTTTCATTTGAAGGGTGGAAAGTAGATTCGTTCCACATTACTTTTCCTTTTACTTAGTAAGGCCTCTAGAGGTTCAAACTAGCCTTTCGGCTGATGACCTAAACAACAACTTCTCAATTTAGCAAATCACGCACCATCTTTTTTAAGCCATTTTACTAGTGGTATCTGTCTTCGTCGTAGGTCGTAGGTTTTGCATTTGGAAGTGATCTAGTCAATTATGAAATTTTGAATACACTCAAGCAACTTCACTTACAAAGAGTATAAATATAAATCGCTGTAAAGCGTTAAATTTGAAATATAGAAAGAAGAATTAGAGAAAGTTTTCTCAAGAGTTTAGATTGGAAGCCTAAATTTTGGTAATACTACTTCTGGCAGCTGCACAATAGAGTTGGATTCCGTACAGGCAAATGCATTCAATTTTTGTTAATTCCTAAAAGTATCCTACGTTGCAATCGGTTCAATTTAAGAACAATAAACAACCCCTATGGCCCAATGACGTGATAATTATGTTTGTCATGTATTTTTATCATTTTTTCAAAGAAATCTATAGTTCCGCTTATATTTCTAGTTGGTTTAACAAATTAACTCTCTGTACTGCTGTGTCAGCCTATTATTATTTCTTGAAAAGTTAAAATTTTTGGACCACCTCTGTGGCTCAATTGTAAGTGTGCTACACTACAAAATGATGAAGTTAACGTGTTATATTCCCGGTTAGAATCGGGAAAACTATAACACGTTCAAACCCATCGTTCCTTAACTCAAAGTATTCACTTATACTTTTATACGAGTAATAAACTAAAAATAAGTTTAAATTTAATATTTTATTAATCCAAACAATAATTTTAAATTTATCTATGATTCTTGAAAATTTTGGGGAATTTTAAACCGTCAGTACATAAAAAATTGTGAAAGACCTTTGACATTTAAAGATGAGTAACAAACGCGGATCCATCCATAAACAGTAAACGTTCTCATCGCCACACAATACAACGTAATATAATTTAACAGCTATAACTTTTTTATGTATGTGCTTAAATAGAGACGTGTTGGTACGCTCAGGTATTTGATATTAATAACGACATTCCAAACTTATAACTCTCACCCACTACACACTGTGTAATAATGTGCAATAGTTGTAAAATCGTACAGGTAACTAAACATTATCTTCTTTTTACATCATTACCTCATTATCTTGTGAATGAGTATACTTTAAAACATCCTTATTTTAATCATCAGCCGGAACTTTTATTCGATCTGTGAAATATTTTTTCAAGGCCATTCCGTTTTATTAATGAAGTAAATCATCTTAGATCATCAGACTATTGGAACTTGTGATTTTATTTCCGATCTTAAGCATCATTAGTTCATGAATTACTTACCTGGAATTTCTGAATCGTTGTTTAAAATATATTGAGTTCTAAGAAAAATATTTCTATGGGAACTTATTTATTAATCTTATGGGAAACTATTTTACATTGTAATACATCTTTGCAATTCATTAGGATCGTTCCCTTAGTAAGTCAACAGTAAGATATCTTGAAAGAAAAATTCTAGTAATTTTGGTTGAGTAATTTTTCTGGGTAAAGGTATTACAAGTTTTTCAGTGATAGCGTAAAATAGATAAATTTTACCTGATTACTAATTCATTCAAAATTTATAATTTAGTATTATCAGAATTATTTTTTTAATTGTAATAATACTCAGATATTTTATTGTAGCTTACTTAAATTTTTACTTTCTTATGCCCTATATAAATATAAAGGGAAAATTTAGCTATTATTTCCATGACGATTTTTCAAAATCAAGTTTCCACCGGAAATACACATTTTCAGGGGCCCTGATCCAAAAACCATGTTTTTAGTGATTGGTATGTGAAAAATATCTCAAGAACGGAATATCGTACAACGTTGAAATTTGGAACTGTTAGTTGGTACAGCAAACCAGTCAGGTTGGTCCAACGAGGAATCGTTCATAAAGTTTTTGGACCATTTTTAAAATGCTGTCAAGAGCTCAAAAGATGATCATGTCATGTTAATTTTAGATAACCATGAGACACACCTTTCACCAGTGGTTCTTGACAAGGCGTCTGATGCAGGTATTGTAATGGTTACGTTCCCTCCCCATACCTCGCATAGGCTACAGCCTTTGGACCTGTCAGTTTACGGTCCCTTGAAGACTTATTACAATCAAGCTGTAGAAGCATGGCTTCTCAACAACAAGGGAAAAACCTTTGACATCTACAGTGTTGCAGAGGCGTTAGGCACAGCGTATCCACGAGCATTTACTCCAAATAATGTTTTGTCTGGCTTCCGTAAATCAGGAATATTCCCCTTCAATGAAGCAGTTTTTACTGACGATGATTACCTCTGTTCTTACGTGACTGATAGACCCTTGGAAAATTCAAATCCTGGACCTTCTACTTCTTCAGCATTAGTTTCCTGCTCTTCTTCAGATCCTGAGCCTTCCACTTCTTCAGCGTTAGTTTCCTGTTCTTCTTCAGACATTGGGCCTTCGACTTTTTCAGCTTTAGTTTCCTGCTCTTCTTCAGACCCTGGGGCTTTGACTTCTTCAACATTCACACCATGTCCTTCCTTAGTTCCTGGATCAGCAGCTTCTGAGCCTTCTAGTTCTTCAGTACCTGATTTATTCGCAACGCCAAATAGGCCTAATAATAAAGAAAAAATAAAAACATTCCTCTCCCCTGAAGATGTACAACCTTACCCTAAGGCCGAGAATCGTAAGAAAAAGGAAGGTAGAAAACCAGGAAGAACCATGATAGCCACTGAAACGCCAGAGAAAAACGCAATCAAGGAACAAAAATTAAAAAAACAAAAGGCTAACTGTGGACCAAATAAAAAAAATATCTAAGAATTTACGGCAATCCTTTAACCAACCCAAAGAGACGAAGAAACACAGGTATCACCGCAATAAACAAATAAAGAAAATAAAATTAACTAAACAGACATCAAGTTCCTCGTCTGATTCGGAAGTGTCGCTTGTATCAACGGATAACGAAGATAGTGGTGATGAAGAAGAGTGCTTATACTGTCGTTCATCAAAATTTAGTGATAAGAGTGGAGAAGAGTGGTGTAAGTGCACCTCTTGTGGCCGTTGGGTGCACTTTTTGTGTGCAGGTGTAGAGGGGGACGATTGGAAGCACTATCTGTGCGATTATTGCAAACGATTTAATAAATAATTTTTATCAATATTGACTGACACAAACTTTATTGTTTACCGCAATTTTATATGTATAATCAATTAATAACATAAACAATTAAACCATACGTTAAATTCGTGTATTTCATGTGAATACCTTTTGTTTTATACTTGGCCCAAGGTACAAGACGCCTGTCCCGAGGTACACGAGCAAAGTGTACCTTGGACCATTATGCAAAGATTTTGATTTACATTTTTTAAGCATTTTGTTTAGTAATTATAGCAAATATAAAAATTCCATGTTGTGCAGAAAGGTTTGAACTACAGCTGGAGACATTTAAAATTTAAAAAATTAAAATACATATTGATGTAAAAAATAAAATGTAAAAAGTGGTCCAAGGTACAACAGTCTCCCCTACTACTAAAGGTCCCAACATGAAAATTTTCATCAAAATCGATACATCGAAGGTAGTAGTTTATTAGTACAATTATTCACTTTTTCACAGTGCGACTTTCCCAGAATGGGTTGTTTCGATTTCTTTAAAAATCGCCTGTTAACTACATTTTTTATTCTCTACAAGATAAGCTGAGCGCCATGTTTGCTAATATTCTTGAGGAGGATGTGCGCTCGTGATCAATTTTTTTTTTAAATTGAGACCTTAATATGCATTTTACGACAAAAGTACATAAAATAAAAGTTATAGAATATAAGAAACCCCAAAACTAAAATTTTAGAATTTTTTCTACAGATCTTAGTTACGCGTTAATTAGCATTTGCCGTATTTTTATTTTCAATAGAAGTTGTATTCATTTTGACTAATTCAGTCCTGATTAAAATCTTGTATTGTTTTTCATTTTTGCAATGTTTACTCATGCTTAAACATAGGTAATATTATTCATTATTTACATTGGTAGGAGAATATCGTGTGAGTCTTTCAAACCAGATTTTATATCAGATAGTCTTCTTTTCTTCACAGAAGAGGCCAGCTAGCCTGTTCCGGCATCAAAATGTTTTATTTTTTTTTAGAAAGCCGTAATTAAAATAAATTATTCCCGGTCTTCCCAAGTTTCTTCTTCCCTCAGGGCTGAATCATTGAACCTCTTTTGAAATTTTGGAATCTCCCTATTCTTTGAAGATTATTTATCAATTTATAGCGGCAATAACTGCTTTTATTGTATTTAGTAACACATGTTATGTTCCAATTCCCACTGTCTAAGAGCCTAATGTCTCTGCAAGTGCTACAATTTAATATATCCCTCTTTATACGTGCATTTTACAATTGCCTCTGTAATTGCTACACTTTATCGCTATTAAACATGGATTTTATAAACTGCCTCTGTAATTGTTCCCCAAATCCTTATTTAACCATGGAACCTACAACCTGCTACTGAAATTGTCAGCCCAAATTTCCTCATTAAACCTAAATTTTACAATCTGTTTCTGACATTGCTGCCCTGAATTCTCTATTTAAACATGAATTTTACAACCACCTGTTCCACTCAATTGATGTTTCTCTTGGAACCCAAAAATTACAAACACTCAATAAAATAGTTTTTAAATAAACCCATGAATTATAATGCTGAATAGAAAGATTTTATAGGTCGATCTGTTTTGTAGAGTTTATAATTCTGTTTAGATAACACGCAGCATCAGACGATATTATTTTATAAAGAAATTAAACAAGATTATGAATGGAATTACTTGAGAGACTAGTTGTTTAATAAGTAAATAGTGGTTTCATTTTACTAGCCAATTTGTATAACAATACCTATAATAATACACACGGCTACATTAAGAAGCCTACCTATTTCTTATAAATATTAACCCTTGCCGACGATTGATTTCAAGGTCGTTGAAATACCTCTCAAATAAACTTACAAGCCGACCATTATATTGTTATTAGATTTGATTCATGCATCATGAATAAGCATTATATATTATATGTATATATATGAAAGAATTTGATTCACAAATAAAAATATGAATGATGGCACATTGTTAATGGTATTTCTTGAATATTTTTTTAATATGATTTACACCGGTGTTTATAGGTTTATTTTTATTTCGTTGTGTTAGATACATCGTATGTATTTAAATATTATAAATTAGTAATATTATTTTAACAAGATATTATTATAAATGATACTCTAACATGTGTTTATCGTGTAAGGAATTAATTATTTTTATAATTTACATTTTATTGGACTAATAAAATATTTAAATATTTATATAAATACTAGCTCCCCACCCCGGCTTCACCAGGGTGTGATTTTATTTTACTTCAATTTTGAAAATTCTGATTAATTTTTGACTGAGTTTCAGCCATCTACCTCGACCGGAACTTCATAAATTTAGGATATTATTTTAAGGGTTGAACACCGTTATCAACCCCTAACCAGTACATTTTGGTTATCGTTAAGGGGTAATGTTTTCAGGTACACTATAGTTAATATCTCAGCCGAGTTTCAACCATCTATCTCGTATGTGCCTGTAGAAACTGAAAATATTGATTTAAGGGTTGAACACCCTCTTCAACCCATTACGTCCAAATTTTTGAAATCGTTAAGAGGAAATTTTTTAGTATCACTATACGTAGCATCTCCACCAAAATTCACTACTTCAATAATGAAAATAAATGACGACACAAGAATTTACTTCCAAAAATAAAATAATAGTGAAGCATTTCAAAGAGTTTTCAGTGATAATAAAAGTATTTTATCAAAACTGTGGGTATCAAGTTGTTCCACTGCACCCTTTATTTATGTTTGCAAGGTAGTTACCCCGTTTTTATCTCTTTTAAGTTCTCTAAGGTGAAATCTGCATTAAAAGGGACAAGATTTGAGTCTGTGGAAGCTGTAAAAGAGAAAGCGGCACGTGTCCTAAAGGAGCTGACAGAAGATGACTTCCAGCACTGTTTCCAACAATGGAAAATTCACATGGAGCCTTGTAGGGATAGAGTAGTGTATATTGAAGGTAAGTGATTAAGTATATTGAAGGTGACAATAAGTGAATATGTATAAAATAAAAATAAAATGTTTTACAAGGTTAGTCTCGTTATTTAATAGCCAAACCTCGTATATAAGATAAGATACTCAATCGTTTTACAGTAAAAATAAAAATAAATACGGTATTTGAATTTTTTTATGTAAGATGAAACAATACTTGTCTCGTTTAAAGAAATTCTAATAAATTCACACTTGAGATGATGATGTTTTATAAAAATAAGAGACCGCATACCTTCAGCTTTAGTTTACGTAGGCTTTGCGTCCTTCATCTGATTATTATCAAATCATCCATGAGAACGAAAATATTCTGAATGAATTGAAACGAAACGTATCGGTATGGGAGTTTTAAAACGGAGTAATACGGACGTGACAACCTCAACTCGGTTTTTGATTTAATGCATTGTCATTTGATTCACGTAAATCAAGCACCGTGTATGATACGTAGGCGTGGGTGCGTATTCCGAGATAAGAATGTTGATTGCCTACACACATACGTAACACAAAACATGAGCATCGACCATTTAAAAAAGAATGGACTTCTGCTCTGCTGTCGACGATCCTGCACGTGGAACAATACCATTCCATTCTTCCTGTTTCTTCCTAAATTTTAATTTCATAATAGTGGGTTTGAAATATGTTATTTCTTATTGGTAATTATGACCGTCGTACACGTGTCTAATATTTTAATATTTGTTACGTAAGTTTCACTTTCTCGCACCCTATCACTGGTACAGAACGAGAAAGTATTGCAACAGAATAAACATTTTGGTAACCTTATTTCAATTGTTATTAACGTTTCATGTCAACTGAAGCAAAAAAGGAAAAAATTGGAAGGATATGTTTTATTTTTTTATTTTTAAGTACTGGACCGATTGGTCTGAAAAGTTTTAATTAAACTTTCCACATTATACACCAGAATGAGTGTTGAAATTAGTTGTGTGCCCCTAAAATTGAAAGTGTCTACTTTACACCGGTACAAACCTGCAAAAAACTGAATTTTCCCAGAAATGAATTAACTCAAAAACTTTTTTTCAACGTCCCTTATTTACTACATTAAATTAGCTTGTCATGATTACATAAATGAAAAACGTAAAGGTAAATTATGATTTTTCTTTGAGCCCAAAAATGTAATTGGAGATCCGAAGAATTGAACCCCGGATTTTTCATATGCAAAATGAACGCTCTACCACTGAGCTACGTCCCCTTTCACGCATGAATTAAGTTAATTAAGTTCACTTTAAATAAAGGCTTAATTATATTTTAATGTAAAAAAGTATTTGGAGATGCGGGGGATTGAACCCCGGGCCTTTCACATGCAAAGCGAACGCTCTACCACTGAGCTACATCCCCTTCCACGCATGAATTAAGTTAATTAAGTTCACTTTAAATAAAGGCTTAATTATATTTTAATGTAAAAAAGTAATTGGAGATGCGGGGGATTGAACCCCGGGCCTTTCACATGCAAAGCGAACGCTCTACCACTGAGCTACATCCCCTTCCACCCATGAATTAAGTAAATTAAGTTCACTTTAAATAAAGGCTTAATTATATTTTAATGTAAAAAAGTAATTGGAGATGCGGGGGATTGAACCCCGGGCCTTTCACATGCAAAGCGAACGCTCTACCACTGAGCTACATCCCCTTCCACCCATGAATTAAGTAAATTAAGTTCACTTTAAATAAAGGCTTAATTATATTTTAATGTAAAAAAGTAATTGGAGATGCGGGGGATTGAACCCCGGGCCTTTCACATGCAAAGCGAACGCTCTACCACTGAGCTACATCCCCTTCATCCATGTTTAAAGTAAGTTAAGTTCACTGTAAGTAATTACTTCGTTTTTAGTTTCAGTGCAAAAACATTTGATGGAGTTGGAAAATAGTTTTGCGAAACAAGTTTACTAATACGAACTTGAGAAAGTATTTTTAATATGACTTTGCTATGAATCTATAAATTTTGTTTGATACAAAAACATAGTATTTAACCAGGTATTTTGAAGATACCATTCACTTGCAACCAAAAACTATCTAAGTTATAACAAAAATTGCATTATGAACAATATCCGTTGAGACTTTTTCGCTAATATAGTACCAACCCACCGGATTGGTCAAACTGTAAAGTTATCGCCGCGAGTCACCAACAACTGATTACGGAGGCGAAGGTCCCATGGTTCAAATCCTAAAAAGGATGGTTACTTTACTAGACATTGATTTACATTCATGGTTGGTGTTCAATTATTCCTCTTAGGAATGGTCGATTGCCCATAACCGACAGTTGGAGTGTCAAATTATTTACACTCAACCTGTTCATTGCGGGGCTAAAATAAATAGTTCTGTTTCGTATCACATGGTCAGCCAATTAAATGACTGAATCATTTAAGAGCAGAAGAGGTAGAGGTGTAAAAGACACTAATCAGAGTTTTCTCCTCTGAAAGTAATGAATTTGATTATACAGCCAGACCCTGTGGTGAATGAAGTGAAGGTGTCATTTGCAGATTGGAAAATATTTGCTTTTCAGAGGGCCCGGCATGCTGATAAGCGTACGTTTTCACTCAGTGAGGAAGGTAATGGTAAACCACCTCACTCCTCGTTTTACTTAGTAAAACCTCTACAGGTTCAAACCAGCCTTTCGGCTGATGACCTAAACAACAACAGGAATTGTCGGCCTGAATCAGCGCAAGACTACACCTTGTTTAAACGTCTTACATACCAATCTCATTATACTGGGTCATAAGTTTGCTTATTGTTCTTAAATTGAATAGATTGCAACGTACACACATTAAGGTTTAGAAAAAAAATTCCTAATTTGTTAACTGTTTACATTTTAGTGCTACTTTTTCCAATTTATAGGCTTTTCGTCTTGTTTTTACTTCTAGTTCCATCATCCGAGGCATTTAACAGAATGAGGGAGTATAGGATACCTAAGCAGACACTAGGCTATAAGCCGGAGGGCCGCAGAGAACGAGGACGCCCGAGAAAGAGATATGCAGATTTGAGAGGTTAGGAACAGGCAGAATGCGTAATCCTTGAAAGGCAGAAGAAGAAGACTTCTAGTCCCGTACAAACGTATGAACTAACTTTTTTTAACTAGAATACTACTTGTGAATTGGGAACAAAAACAACAGGTAGGTAGACATCTTCGCTTTCATCTGTTTCAGGAAACCTTCTCTTAGTACCAGTATTCCGTACTCCACAGCTCACGTGGCACATTACAATCCATACAACATATCCATGAGATAATGGGCGAGCTTGTTGTTCTAAAACAGTGCTTTTAGAAATACTATTTCTGTGTAAGTATGAAACAGCAGAGGTGACAATATAGATCCCTGTTCAACTTATTATTACCAACTGAAGCGAAATTGCACTTCCACTTTAACTACCGAATTTGACAGTAGTGTTTTTCTGAACTCCCAGTATGAGATGAGTAGGTGTATCCAAGAATGTTTTTTATGTCAGGTTCTCATCTAGTTTGTTACCATACTTCGTAAATTGTCTGCCTATCCAGTTCAGCTCAGGTTAACAAGTCAAAACCATTCTACCACCTAATTGATGAAGTTTGCTAAGTTATTTCCAAGAATTGAAAAATGAATGTTCGTTTAATACCGTCAGTTCCAACAATTTAATCATGAAACTTTTATTCTGATTTTATTACCAATTACAATTCAATTTAAGAATTAATATTTTGATTTGATGGTGGAGAAGTGAACAATAGATTTGTTTTCATTGTTGCAATTTTATTGTTATTTTATGAGCGCTGTGTTAAATGAATGTCGTGCTCCGTTTATAATATTCAATCACATCGAACATAAAATCGTGTGCACTGGACAATGAGTATGTCTGTCAAACAACGATTTATTATTGTCTTCATTTACCTGACGATAATCTTGGTAACAAATTGAAAGAAAACTAATAAATTTATAATTTATTCAGGGCTGAATAAAAGTGATTTCATACTCCATAAAATATTAAATTATTTTTCTTTATTTGTTATCTCGTCTGCAACTGGAAGAATACATCACGAAAGCAGGCTGATGGATTTTAAAAATCTTTGCTTTTTCAAACACTTACTCCATGGCTTAATCATTCCATATAACTGAAACCTGTATCGGTTATCAAACCCCCATATTAAATAAGACCATTAATAACACTGCAGCATATTACAATTAATATTCGTAAAAAGGGCGGTTTGATCTTTAAAAAATAAATATTAGTTAGAAAAATATTTTCTTGGTGGTTTTAATTCCTTACAACCTACTTCATTTTCTACATAGTCGCCGTTCATTTCTAAGTATTTTCATAACTCTGTACCGGCTTTCTTAACCTTTCTGCGTAGAAGTTTGCTGTTTGGAAATTGAATTATTTGACAACAGCTGTCTTGAATTTTTCCCGCTTGTTAACATTTTTGAATTTGAGTGAAATCTGTTGATTTTTCACTTAAGGAACTTCATGTCAAAGAGATTATATCTACTCAAATACCTAATATTACATTGTTATTGTTTAGGTTATCAGCCGAAAGGTTGGTGTAAACTTCTGGAGGATTTGCTAGGTAAAACGAGGAATGAGGTTGTTACAATTACCTTCTTCACTGAGTGGGAAAAGTATGCTTTTCGCATGCCAGATCTTTTGAAAACCATCTACTTTCCACCCTGCAAATGACACCTTCACTTCATTTATCACAGGGTCTTGTTTGGTAATGCAATCTAATTTTATTTTCGTTAATTGTATATCTATTCACCCCTTCCCAACCCTCTGTGCTTCCTACCATCTGATTAATACAGTTGACTAATGGCGATTATCGAAGGAACGTCATTACGGAGCACTAGCTGTTCTACTTACTGTCAAACACTTCTCCAGGGCGGCCGCCCCCAGCAGACTTTGCAAGAATCAGTTCACCGAGACCAAGTTTCAATCATTCCAATTTTAATGTGTGTCTATCTTAATTTTTACCATAACCATACAGTTCACTCTTGTTTTCCTTTTACAACCTTTTCACTCAGACGGTTAATTGGATACGCAACAGGTCTGGCTTTATAATGAAATTTCTTACGCTCAGAAGCGATAACTCTGACGAGTGCCTTTTACACCTCTACCTCTTCTGTTCTTAAATGTTCAAGTCATATAATTGACTTACCATGTGATAAAAAACAACTAAGTACTTTTTGTAGCCCTGGAACTAGCAGATCGAGTGCGAATAATGTAACACTCCATCTGCTTGTTACCGGCCAACTTATATAAGATTTAAATTATATCAAACGTACCTTTATTTTTTTTATACTTACTAAAATGAATCACTAAAATACTGGAATTGGACACCTTACACTTCCACAAGTTGTAAGAAACCTCTACCAGCGTTACTATGAAAATTTGGATTTAAAGTGTACAACTTACTTCCTTCAAGTTGGTAAGGAAAATTCAAATGCAGAGCGTTCAAAATTAAAGTTGTTTAGATATATTATACTTTTAGATGGTCTTTGTTTTAAGGTTTTTACTTTTAACAAATGTATGGTTTCAAAGTATCTACTCTTCTTAGAGTGCTGGCGTTATAAACAAAGTTTGACAACAACTTTGATAAACCACTTTCCATCGTAAACACCCTTAAACTAGTGTCCAGTCTTATTTGTACTTATCATTATATTTAAGTGTATCACGGTAATTGGAGATGCAGGGACTTTAACGTGGAAAGCGAACGCGTGATCACTGAGCTACATCCGTTTTCATACACGATTTAAGTAAATTAAATCCACAATAAAATAACACAATTTTATCTTGGCGTAAAAATTGCACATGATAAGTAAACGCTGCACCTACTGAGATTCATCCCCTTTCATACTTTAATTAGAAATTAAATTTATCATAAGGAAGCGATTATATTTTAATGTAAAAAATAAATTGGAGATGCGGGGGATTGAACTCCGGGCTTGTCACATGTGAAGAAAATTTCTACCATTGAGCTACATCCCCATTTATTCTTTATTAAGTAAATTAAGTACCTTATTACTAAACGTTTTATTATATTGGGATGTAAAAAAAGTAATTGGAGATGCGGGGGATTGAAACCAGAGCACTTCACATGCAAAGCAAACGCTCTACCACTGAGCTACATCCCCTTTCATGCTTCATTTAAGTAGACTTAGTTCTCTACACGTCATGACTACATTATATTTCAGAGTAAAAAGGTAAATAAATATGGACGTAATTCTTTTGATACATTTTAACTTATTCAATTGTATTGTTCATGTTAATACACATTCATTATATATTTTATATAAAGAGTGGTTGTTATATTGTCGTTTTAGTATATTTTTACTGATAACAATGAGATTTAAGAGTTCTGGTTTACAATTCTACATTTATTTTGGTGATATGGTTTAATTAGTTTGTTGGCATGTATAATTGTTTACGCTTATATATATACACACAGTTGAATACCAGTACTAGTAAAATGAATAATTAATGGAAATTTTTAGAAAAAGAAGCCAAAAATTTTATGGACACCTATACAGAATAGATTACAACCGATTGAGAAACCAAATTTTTAAGACACTAAACAATAGACCTAAGGTGTCCGGTAAATGCTTTAAAGAAGTCCAAAAGGATATTGAGAAAACGGAATAGACCGAAAAAACTTAATGAACCAAACCAATTTCCGACTGATTATTTTTGGTATTTTATCCGAATGATTATTTTTAAGCTGTTCTTTTCAGGAAGATAAATAATTAATATATATTAATTTAGACCAACCATGTTTTTTTACCTCTATTAGTCCATTAACCGATTTTAGAACCAATTAGTCGAAATGTTAATCTTATACTTTTTCCTATTAATTCACTGAGAAAAACATTTAAAAAAATTTCATTTTTCTAGATGACCGAGAGGTTAGAAAATGATGAAGTGAGTGAGATCTTTTGTATTGTTTGTATACTTAAATAAATTTGCAAAAATACAAACAATTTACAATAAATATTACCATATTTATAACGGTGTAGTCATATCATAATCCATAAATAAATTTATGAATATTTAACACGGTATTTAAATTTTATAAATAAATAGGAAATGAAACAAAAGAAAACCATCCTTTGGTTGCCACCTGCACTTACACCAACGCATTCAAATAATTTTATTAGCCGCACAATTTTATGTAGGCTTAAATAAAAAACTTCTATAATCCATAGTGGACTTTTATTTTTTTGTTACGTTGTATGTAACTATCTTATGCTAATTATGTTGTGAAATTAAATTGCATAATTACCGTATTATTAAATTACTAGTAAGATGAATATAAAAGTGAATGACGATAAAAGTGTGGGCTGGTTCGTTTATCCTTTCCTTGAGATTATTAATAATATTGTATTATTATAATATAGGTTGGTCAAAAAGTATATTACATCCCCTTTAATCAATTTTGTTCGTATTGGTCAATACATACATTAATTCTTCTTCTTCTGGTCCATTACACACGAAAATAAAAGCTTCATCTTCTAAAATTCATGGATTAGGCAGCTCGGCCTGTTTCAGAAACCTCCTCCTTCTTAGGCGTCCACCATTCACCTTATCGATGTGGTTGTAGTCGTTAGGTAAACTGGGGAAGCAGTAATCCCTCATCCGTTCCAAATCGCTGCAAAAGTACTATACCTCTTGTGAATTTTCATTCTCTCATCATAGCTAATAATGCCCATCTCATCAAGTATGTCCTCTTTCCTTAGCCTATCCTCCTTGGTACAGCCCCTCACTGCTTTCAGAAACTTTATTTCCGCTTTCTGCATCTTTTCGTTCCTGGTTTGAAAGTACCCAAACATTACTTCAATATATGACAATAGATATCACCATCGATTTATATAACTTTAAACTTGTTTCTTTCCTAAAGTCCGCGACAAAAGTTATAGGAACCTGAGTTTGAAGCTCAGTTGTTAAAAGAATATGACATCGATTTAACGTACTTTATGTTAAAATAATGCCTGTTTAATTCTACGTTGAATGGTTAAAATTTGAAATTTTTATCTATTTTTTTTTTAAAAGTAATATTGACAGAACAAGAAAGTACCAGTTTTGGAGAAATTTTACGGATTATGCAAACTTATTGGCTTATAACTTCGTACATGCTCATCTAATTTTACTGAAATTTCGTCAGAGTATAGACGAGTGTTTTTATTATGTACACTGAATCTCAGGACCATAAATTTTATTTCTTTATTTTTTGCGCTATTTGAAATCCCTCCATATCTCGCTAACCGGTAACTTCCTGAATTCGCAAATGAGACCATTGGGTTCGCAGTAGATTCAATAGCATAAATCAATTATGCATTAATTCAGCGACAGCTGAGTCTTTTATAATTATTTTTTTTTAAATTGTAGACCATGTGGGGATGGTAAATCTTGCTACTTGTTGCCAATTTGTGCTTGTCGTCTAAAACTAGCTTACATAGCGTACTGCCTTCTCATAAACATTTTACCAACCTGTTTCTGATTGACAATAGGCCTATTGTACTCATTTATTTAAAACACAATGAATGCGTTTACATAATAATTTTAAAAGGAAGTACGCCTATCCATTTATTTCTAATGTCATTAAATATAAGATAGTGATGTACCGCATTTCATACGATGATTTTATTCCACGATCTCATAAAAAATTATATTTCAATCGCTAGTAAATTTTGCAGCAAGTCAATTTTTCTTAATAAAGTTTGAATAGTTAATTGAAGAGAAAGAAAATCATCTCAATCTTAACTTCAGTGAGTATACACGAAATTATTCGCGTAATGCAATGAATTTAGTTTTGATATTTGGTTTAAATAGCCACTTAAAGAAAATTTGGATTTATCCAATTTTCAAAAGAAGTAATTGATCAGGCGTCATACCATAAAATGATAACCTTCATCGAGAAACCCGACAATGGCTTGGAGAAAAGAGAATATTATTGAATGGCTCTTAATGAGCAAAATTCCATTGCTACCTTATGGTGAAAATTTTAAAATATTAACTAAACCTGTCTTAATGGAAAATGCAAACGCTTTGTTAAAATACCTACGAAAAGGCTACACGTTACTAAAGAGTTGCGCCCATGTTAAAACCCTGTGGCTACTCTTCGCGCAATCTGTATTTTTTTTAACACCCAACTGTTCTGCAATCACTGCTAATGCAGAAGGATGAATGATTTTTTTTAACTGCGAATTGAACGCTATTGAGTTGATATGGGCATAATGTTAAGAACATATTGCGAAAATAAAATTCGCCAGTGCGGCTAAAAAAAACCAAATGAATAATAGATGGGCTTTGAAAACAATCTTTGCATTTAGTTACGCCCTCTTTATGGAAGAAGTGCATAGAGCTTGCACAAAAGATAGAAGAAAATTCTTGAACAAAGGATTATCTGACGGACGACTTATTTGAAGTTGACCCAGTTGTTATACATTTTAGGAGTTCTGAATCGTCATCGGAAATGATACGGAAATAACAATTGACGAAGAGTAAGAAAATATTATTTTTTATTTATTTATAGGTAACCCTAATTTAAAAATTATTGAAATAAAACAAAATGGTAACCGGGTGAAGCCGGGGCGGGAAGCCAGTCCTATTATGATTATAAGTCACAGGCAGACAACTTTATAGGTAGTGACAAGACAAACTTAGTTTCCCTTGGATTTATGGTCAATAGTTTTCGAAAACGTATCAAACACATGAGAATCCCACTACTGCATGTTGCCATACATGAAACATTCCTCTAACTTTTCCTCTCGAAACCACACTGAGTTGACGGCTATGCAGAAGTAAATACAAGTACACAACGTACTACGGGAAGATCCATAACGGGGTAACATTATGACATTATAAAAGAAATGTACGTATAAGAAACATCATAAATATACAAAACATTGTAACAGAATTATTTAACCAAAAATGGAAATGGGTAGGCCAAAATAAAAGCCACCAGCAAAAAAGATGAAATAAGCTGGCGATAATAAAAAAAAATTAGACGATGCACAGTAGAAATATTAAAATTATCTGTTAACTCAATTGAAACATCCTTGACTTGACAAAATCAATCACCTAAATCAAAATGGCAGCCGAAAATATATAGAATTTTTGATAATTGAAATTTAAAATTCAACTTCACAATTAATGATACAATTCAAGTAACATAATATACGTATTTTATTCCTTGTTGCCAATACCAATTTATTTTATTTACTTATAATTTAAAGATTTCGCCTTGACGCAGCAACTGTGAGTTCCTTTCAGTAACCAGTTATTTAATTTTTATGTACTAACTAAATTTCGTAGTTTTGATGTGCGAATAATGTAAGGAATATAATAGAATTTAGCAGACATTGCATTACTGTTAGAATTTTATTTTTTAATTATTTACATCTAATTTTGATCAAGTTTTTATTAAAGCGTATATGTTAAAGGGCATATTGTGTATCTAATGTAGTTATTTTTTGTTTGTTTAGGTCATGAGCCGAAAGGGTGGTTTGAATCTCTAGAGACTTTATTAAGTAAAAGAGGAGTGAGATGGTTTACTATTGTCTTTCTCACTGATTGGAAAAGTATGCTTATCAGCATGCCAGACCCTCTGGAAAGCTTTAATTTTCTACCTTGCAAATAAGACCTCCACTTCATTCAGCACAGGTTGTGCCTGTATAATGAAATTCATTATTTTCAGAAGAGATAACTCCGACTAGTGTCTTTTACACCGCTACCTCTTCTGGTCTTAAATGCTTCAATCATACAATTGGCTGATTGTGTGATAAGAAACAGAACTATTTTTTTGTGGCCCTGTTACTATCAGACGAGTCAAAATAATTTAAAACTCCACCTGCCTGTAATGAGCAATCTAATTAATTAATGTAATCTGTTGTTTAATTTACATAATTTTATTTGTTAATAGGCTAAGTTTAACCATTAATATTGTAATTATTAATTTTGTAAATAAATAATTGTAATAAGTTGTTCTAAGTTTGTTTCTCAGGAGTGGTCGACCTGGGTCTGTACAAGACTACACCTCATTTACACGTCATACACATCATCCTCATCTCATTGGGTCATGGGGTTGCTTATTGTTCTGAATTGAACAGATTGCAACGTACACATATTAGGAATTAAAAAAAAAAAGTTTTTTTATTGTTTATTAAACCCAGATTCTGAATGGACCTACTATCTGTTTCATAATCATAGACACCCGAATTTGAACCCTCGCATCTCCATAACTATGAGTTTGATTTCAACACACTTTACATCAAAATTTAAATCATTTTATTCTGCGTTGATCCATAATAAAGGTATACATATTTTTAGTGTTGTTTAAACTTTGCCATATCAAGGTTGGAAGACAAAACGCCCCGGATTTTTGCTGCCGGATCGAATTTCATGCGTTTAGAGGCGTATACCTCGATTATTATTCGACCGAAAAGATTGCAATTTTAACACAACATAGACAATTATATTATTACAGCGTGTACGAAATTTAAAATTCGTACGTTATTTAAATTTTGATTTATTAACAATATTCTGAATCCTTGCTATCTCGGTAGCCGCTTGATCGTTCGGCACGTGCAAACTATCGTTTTATTCAGGGTAAAAAACTTGGCACAAATATGTTGATAACATGAAATATTGATTGGCCAATGTTGTGGTAGAATTTTTAAAATTTGAAAAATAGACTTATTAATGCGTAGGGGGGGGCACTACTACCCATGTTACTTGAATCTGACTGTCTACCAGAATTGAACATGCAGTCTGTCAATTCAGGTATACAGTCCGACAGGATTTCACGTACACAACCTGGCAACATGGATAGTATTGCTCACCCCCGCATCACCAAGTCCACGAGTATTTTTAAAAATTCTACCACAACATTGGCCAATCAATATTTCATGTTATTAACATATTTGTGCTAAGTTTGTTACGCTGACTAAAACGATAGATTGCCCGCGCCAAACGATCGAGCGGTTATCGAGATAGCAAGGGTTCAGAATATTGTTAATAAAATCAAAATTTAAATAATCTACGCATCCAAAGTTTCGTACACGCTGTAAGAATGTAATTGTCTATGTTGTGTTAAAATTTCAAACTTTACAGTCAAATAATTATTGAGTTACACGCCTCTAAACGCATGAAATTTGTTGCGGTAGCAAAAAACCGGGTCTTTTTGTCTTCCAACCTTCATATGGCCATTTTTAAACAACATTAAAAATATTCTTTTATTATGGGTCAACGTAAAATAAAATGATTTACATTTTGATGTAAAGTGTGTTGAAATCCAACTCATAGTTTTGGAGTTGCAAGGGTTCAAACTCGGGTGTCTATGATTATGAAACCGATAGTAGGCTTAGGTGTTACGATATCTACATTAATAGATAAAATAAATATAAGGGGTTGTAAATTTTTTGCACCCACCCAGTATTTTATTAATAATAATAATAATATAATAGTATTACTGTCCGCTCTCTGTTGCATATTGCATTTCGGGAGGAGCTTGAAACACCAGCCCGCTTGTTTGCCCATCCGCCTGTTCGTTGTTAAAATATTCCAAAGGCTAAACTTGTGAATGTGAAAGCTCTTTTTAAAAGGTCAAACACATAATGAATGAAGAACAATTCAAATTTCATTAGTATTATTAATAATATTATTATTGCTCGTAGTATTGATAGTGTAATTCGTATTATATAAATTTAATGCAATCTTATGGGACAGTAATTCGATACTGTAATTTAACTTTCACTGTATTATAATTAAGAGAACACATTTTGTTGGTTAGTTTATCCATGTTATAATACAATTTTAATTTCAACTGATTTTATTTTTATTATTACAAGACGTGTTGAAATGTTAAATCTTAAAAATATTAATCCATTGTTTTTTAAACTTTCATAATTTAGAATCCATAATCTCATTGTTTAGATGTTGCAGATTTCGCCTCATGTTAGTAGTGTAGGTGGTAATGGGAAAAAATTATCATAACTAGATTGATAATCTAGTTCAGTTACATTTTTTTAAGAAGAATCATTTACAAATTCTCATTTTTTACGCCCAATAAATAGAACTCAGAAAAAAGTTATTATGTATATGGTGGAAGTCAACCACATGACCTCATGCAGATCCTATTTAAAGAGCTTTAATTGCTTACAGTTCCTTCTTGGTACATCTTTCAAGTGATAATGTATGTAAAGCAAAATACCTTTTTACAGAATTTAAAATAAGTTCACAAGCACTACACACGAAATATAATTAATTACCATGTTGCTAATCACAACAGTAAATTGTTTGAACAAAAACCAACTTTTTTAGGTAGAAAATACATCAATAAATTTTCACAAGCTTCAAAACGTTGTGACAATTCAAGTCTGTTTTAAAATACTAAAAAAATGCTTGATTGATGAAACAGTTTATAGTGTACATAAATTCCTTTCTAAATAGTTGTTGGTTAAAAAATATATAAGTTTATTAAACGTTGAGATAAATATTTTGTTTTATTTGATGTAAAGGGGATGTGTTGTTTAAATGAACAACAGAAAGGCTGGTTTGAATCTCTAGAGATTTACTAAGTAAAAAGGAAGAATAGATGGTTTACTATTGCCTTCCTCACCAAATTCAAAGATTATACTTATCAGCATGCCAGGCCCTCCGAAAAGCACTTACTTTCCACCCTGCAAATGACATCTTCACTTCATTACCACAGCGTCTGGCTGAATAGTGAAATTCATTACGCTCAGAGGAGATAAATCTGAGTATTGTCATTTACACTTCTACCTCTTCTGTTCTTAAATATAGTTTAGTCGTATAATTGGCTGACTATGTGCTAACAAATAGAATTTTTTTAAAGCCCTGAGACCAGCATATCAAGTGCAATTAATTTAACAGTCCACCTGATCGTTATAGGCAGGTAAAGGGTTGATTTCGTATCGCCAGTATGATAGCCGACCTCCGTCATGGAGATGGCACGTGAAGAAGAAGAAAGGGTTGATGACACAATGAAGCAAGCAGTGGTAATAAATCCCGACTACACATACATTTAGATCCCTTTTATATACATTTGTTTAAATAATTTAAGTATATTCTAAGGTAAAGATGTAAGAACAGAATCTGGACAGAATTCTGGAAGAAAGAATACCCTTGAAGTGCAGAACTATAGGCCACATGGACCAAGAGTCTTCACTGAGTGGAAAAGTATGCTTATCAGCATACCCTCTGAAAAGGATCTAACTTCCAATTTGCAAATGATACCTTCACTTCATTCACTACAGCAGGGGTTCTCAACCTGGGGGGCGCGCCCCCCTGGGGGGGCGTAGAAGATTTTCAAGGGAGGCGTCATCGCATTAAAATAGAAAAAAAAGCTATGATTAACCCAGGTTAGTTGCTGCCTTTATTTTTCAAACACCATTATTTTATTGTACAAAACTCAATGTTATAGTTTGAAGATTTCGTAAACAATTATATTTTAAGTTTTTTGGTTCTGTGATTTGGCTGTATGTTCAAAAATGTATTGAAGGTAGTATTAAACATTTTGTAAAAAGTTATCAAATATTTAATTGTATTACCTGCAAGTCTAAACTTTATCCCGCCCCTAAACTCGCTATAGTTACAAATTGAAATTCTACTAAGTAGGCCTACTTGTGTTGACCATATAAGGGGGTAATAGTACAGGGGAGGCGTGACGAAAAGTCAGTCTACTAAGGGAGGCACAGAGCCTGGAAGGTTGAGAACCCCTGCACTACAGGATCTGGCTGTACAATGAAATGTATTACTCTCAGAGGAGATGACTCCGACTAGATTTCTTTTACACCTCTACCTCTTCTGTTCTTAAATATTCCAGTCATATAATTGGCTGACCATGCTGACATGTCCTATACTCCTCCTGAAGTCTCCAGGGCGGGAAAAAAATAAGAAAGAACTATTTTTTGCAGCCCTGGAGTTAGCAGATTGAGCCAAATAATTTAACAATCCACCTACCTGTTATGTGGACAAAATATTTATTTATTCCGGCATAAACTAGTAATTTGTGTTACGGGGATACTAAAAAACCCCAAACAACAATATTGATTTAATACTACTCAAAACATCAAGAAAATTATAGAAGTTTCTTACTTCACTTTCTTTTATTATCTTAGAATATTTATTTTTTTAACAACAACTACAGAAAATCTTTACAATTTAATACATTTAAGTTATAAATCAGTAATTTTTCTATTTTTTTTAATACCTTTCTTCTCCGGATGGATCATATATCTCATTATTCTTTTAGCATAAGCCTACTATTACTGCTTATTAACGTAGCATCTACTAATTTGTTTTACCTGAAGCGTCCCACAAACATATTCAGGAAATATTTTGTGATCAGCAAAAATTAAACAATTAGAATATTGTTTTCAGTGCATTTATATATTTTCTTATTAAATGTTATAATTTTCTTCTTTTTTTTTGGTAGAAACCAGTGAGTTGTTTTCTAATAAAGTTACTCAAATTCCAATGCTTGACACATTTTTACTATTCCACATTTATGGTTAACACACTTCATATTGTGTCCATGTAATTGGCAAACTTGATCATCTTTGCACTGTAAAAATTAACATACAATTAAAACATAATTTATCATTGGTGGCAATTTTTTAAATTGTCATTTTTCAGTTACCTTTGTTCGTCCGGCACACCCAGATGTTAGAAACTACAAGAGACAGCAACAAACAAAAAGGTTTTGGGACCGTTATCTACACAAAAAGTTAGTGAACCTGGATTGGATTTGAAGTTTCACTTTGACGGGAAGTGGTCCAAAACCAAAGGTCAAGAATTCAAAGTCAGAGTATGGAAACAGAAGTAGTATCATTTGATTTTTTTAAAGATTAGATAACAGAAATCATTGGTTTTCATATTCCGGTTTTGACCAGGAATGACCTAAAACGAAAAGTCAATAAATTGAATAGAGGAACTCAAGATATATCAACAAAAGGTTTTCCAATTCGTAATTTACACAACTACCCGTAACTGGCAGATAGAGTAATAAATTATTTTCACTCGATCTGCTGGTTCTAGGGCTATAAAAAAATCGTTCTGTTTCTTATCACATAGTCGGCCAATTATATGATTAAAGCATTGAACAACTATTTAGCTGTAAAAGACACTAAGCACATCTCCTCTGAAAGCAATGAATTTCATTATACAGCCAGACCCTGTGGTGATGGAAGTGAAGGTATCATTTGCAGGGTAGAAAGTAGATGCTTTTCAGAGTGCCTGGGATGCTGATAACCATAATTTTTCATTCAAAGAGCGAGCAAAAGTATACATCTCACTCCTCGTTTTACTTACTAAAGGCTCTAGATGTTCAATCCAGCCTTTCGGCTGATGATCTAAACAACAAGAAGAACAACATAAATACGAAATTTAGAAATTTTTGTAATCTAATTAAAAATTTAAAAGAAAACTTTTATTGGCGATGAATGTTGTTGTATAATAAAATATTGTAATATTGTTCATGTAGTGCGTTTTCTTCGTTTTATAATTAACTCATTTTTCAGTCATTCCATCTTAAATGCTGATAACTCGAGAACGAAAGAAATATTAGAAAAACGATGCTACATATGGAGAAAAGAGCCGTTTTCAATTTTGAGTATCACTCTGTATATTGTTGTGAATAAATGAAATCATAAGTCAATATCGTTGAATAAATTTTACTTTATTAATTTTAAAATTTTTCACAACCTAGGTTATTAATATGTAACTTTTCCTTTATGTTTCTTATTAAATTTCTTGTTTATCTTTTAGAACAAAATTCATCTTACAACTTTTAAATTACCATTATCTCAATTATTAGTTTAATTTATATCGTATAATCTTTTTTAAAATGTGTATGTGTATTTTAAACTTTAGAATTGGTGTGTGGACCTTCCATCTTGCTTGACGTTCGGTACCACACTCCCCTAATTCCTTTACAAATCTTACTTCTTATTTCCCGGTTTCCTAGCAACGAAACTTTGTTTAAATAAATTAAATAATTTTATATTTATTTTAAACCAGCTGAGTTTGTTTATACTCTTGACTAGAGCAAACATAAACAGATTTATCTGTGACTCATTTTCGAATCGTTACAATATGGTCATCAAAAAGGAGTGGTGGGGTTACAGTAATTCAGACCAGGACAGTAGAGAAATTTCGAGGTATGGTATTGGTAGTTATGATAGCGCAACAGTTTGTGTAACTAACCCGAACTTGACGTTTTGGGTTGTTGCTTTGTTGGTCTGTTTTAGACTATGTTCACTGATAATAAAAGGCAAAGTGTGTTTTTGTGTTAGGTGAATTGAAGTCTATAATTTTAGTTCAAAGTTCATTTTGACGTGATTATGGAAAATATCCACCACATGAAAATAATATAAGATGTTGGTTCAAACAATTAGAAGAAACTGATTCAGTTATCAAGCAAAAATCAACACGCAAATCACGAGTATCGGACGAAAAGGTTGAACTAATCAAGCAAACTGCAACTAGAAGTCCTAACGAGTTCAATGCTCGTGAAAGCTTCGAGTTAGATATTCCAAAAACTACAGTTTTGACAAATTTAAAAAAATATTTGTGTCCTAAATTACTTAGAAAAAAAATTAATGAGGCATGACAACTGTAACAGAAGATGTGTTAGCTAACGTTAGGCCAGAAACTGAGTATCATTTGGAGATTTGCTGAGCGATCAATGGTTCACACATATTGAAATTATTAGTTATGTGAAACACTCACAAGACTTTCTCTTTCCAATGCAAATAATGAGCAACGTAACCTAACATTAGTAATAAAACATTATAATAATACAAAAAACTAATCTCAAAAACATACCCTATTTTAATCAAGAGTGAATGATGCAAAATGAAAACCAACCTTAGTTTGGTTTACCTAAACGGAAAAACTTTCATTGACGCTAAACTAAGCTCTCTAGAGAAAAATGTTTAAAATAAAAGTTGTAGATCTTTTAATTTACTATACATTTTCACAAAAAATAAAACGGATAATCACTCATTAACGCTAAACCAAGCGTTATAAGAACAATTAATGTTCAGGATAAAAGTTGTTGGTTTCTAATTTTTCTACAATTTTAGTTATATATATACACTTATATACCTTGGCTGTCTGGGGTTTGCAGATGACTTGGCCTTGTTGAGTGGGTCTGTAGAGGAACTAAAGAAACAAGTAACAAGCTTAGGACGGTTAGCGGGAAGGTTTGGACTCAAGAGCTCCTTCGAGAAGACGAAAATAATTGGGAACACTAACATGGACCCCAGGATTTCAGTGGGGGGTCAAGTAATAGAAGTGGTACGGAATTTCAAGTACTTGGGGGAGGTATTGAACATGAGTTGCAATGACAGGGAAGCATGGGCGGAAAGGACCAAAAAGTTAATGAGAGCTCAGTTCATCACCCACACCACATACAACAAGAAGTCAATGTCGGTAAATACAAAGGTAAGACATTACAAAACGGTAATACAACCTGCAGTGACTTACTGTGGAGAGACCCTAACAAAACTGTCACAAAAACTAAAACCCACAGAATCCTGACGTTAGAACGAAGAATCCTTAGAACCTGTATTGGTAAGAGAATATACAAAGATAATAGTTGGAGACTGCTACCAAATAATGAAGTCTATAAAATTTCGGAGCCAATACTAGACACAATTAGGAGAAAACGAATCTCCTTTTTGGGCCATATCCTTAGAACACCGGAGAACAGAGTACTTAGACGACTTATTGAAAGTGTCTGGGATTTTAAAATCGGTTTGAACTGGACGAAGGAGGTCAAGGAGGACTTGGAAAGGTTTGGGTTGACGCTGGAGGATGTGAGGTTCAAGTCTGAGAGTTATAGAAAGTTGAAGGATCTGGCTTTGGAACCGGAAACCAAGACTAGAAGAGTGCAGAGGGTGACGGAAGAACTCCGGGCTCAGAGATCACAAAGAATGAGGGAATACTGGGTAAAGATCAAGGCTCAGAGATCGAAGTAGAGTCTTTCATGTTGTGGCTGAAGTGGTCCATTGTGGCCTCACAAGTAAAAAAAAAAAAAAAAATATATACACTTTGCCCTAAAATGCATATTAAGGCCGCAATCTTTAAAACACAATTTTTTCTGTGAAAGCACAGTCTCCCCAAGAATTTAAACAGACATGGCCCTTACCTTGTCATATAGAGCACAAGAAATGTAGTAAATGAGGTGATTTTTAAAAAAATCGTAGTAGCCGTTTTTGAGAAAATCGGAAAAAAGTGAAAAATGACTCAAATAAACTACTACTTCCGGTTAACCGATTTTGATTAAAATTTTTGTGTTGTAGCCTCCAGTAGTACATAACTTAAGTTTCAAGTTTCAACTTTGTACGATGCTCCGTTCTCTAGATAGTTTGTTCACACACACACACACACACACACACATAGACCAATCGATATAAAATATGTTTTTTGAGTTCAGGGGGTCTGAAAACGTGTATATCTGGTGAAAACTCGATTTCAAAAAATCAACTTGAAAACAATATTTTCTTCTGCTTAATTCTTAAAAATCGAGGGTTAACCCTCGATCAAGATTAAACCTCGACTCCAATATTTTAATATAGCAATCCCTATTAAGACCAATCTGGACTTATGGCGTCCAGCTCTTTGGAATAGCGGCAGAGAGTAATTTAAAGTCGATCCAAGCCTTTCATTCAAAATTCTTAAGACTAGCTTCTGGCATTCCTTTTTATGTAAGCAATAAAACCCTCCACGACGATTTCAAAAGTCCTACAGTAAAGGAGCTAACCGCGTCCTTGTATAGTACATTTCACGAAAGACTAGATGACCATCTAAACCAACTAGCCTGATCTAGCTACAAGGAACTTTCCAACTGTGCGTCGTTTAAAGCGAAATGGAGTAGAGACCTCTTGGTCTGAATAACGGACAATACCCGAAGTTTTGAACGGAGAGTGTAGGCCTATCACTGGGTACCTCTTCTCCTTAAAGTGAAATTCCCCACCACCATTTAAAAATCAAATACCGAAGTTATGCAGCTCAATGTACAGTACCGTAATAAAAATTAAAGACAAAAAAATTTAATCCATGTTCAAAACCCCACTATTCTTCATGAAGACTCTATAATATTGTCCTTATTTAATATCTCGATTCAAAGTTGATTTATTAGTATCATATATTGTACATGCAATTTTAAATAATTAAACGAAAAATAACCTACCGCTTTTTTTGTAGATTGATAGTGACACACTTCTTTCCTAGAGACCAACTCAGTAACTTCATATTCATCATCACCAGCCAATAATTCTAACAAAGAATTCGCATTCTGTGTTTCTTCAGAATTGGAATTATAACTTAATATTCCATCACCAAAACTCGAGTCGTTATAAAATTGTTTTACATGTCTCCCGTATGTGAAATGTATATGGAAAATAAATGTTATTACAAAGAGTTTGTAAGCGTAGAATAACATAGTCCACTTTTTATTTTATTAAAATTATCAATTAAAGGTTGACTTTTTATTACAGTTAATTTTCATTAACTAATAAATTTTGTGTATAATGTAGTCTGTTAAAAATTTAAATAAAATTCAATTAAATCTCACCCTATTCGCCGATTCTAATTCACTGGTACAACTAAATGAATCCATTTAATTTCAAAAATAATAGGTTACGTTCAATTTGTTTTAAGTGTATTTTAATTATAAATTTTATTACAGTTAAGTTCAGTTAGTTTTATTGCAGTAATATTTATCTAATTCTGATTGGTCATCATTCTAGCCTAATATTTTTAATTATATTTTTATGGTAGTATTTTATTATCCGTAAAAGTAATGCAAGTTTTTATTGCAATTTAAAAAATATAAAAGTAAATTGACTAATGCTAAAAAAATATATTAGTTATGTAGATGGGCTACTACATTATAGATTCGTGTTTTGTTTTTTGAGTTTTGTATTAGTTTCCTCATTTAATTACATTTCAATTTTTATGTCACCATGAAAATCATTGATCTATTTGTGACGAATTTTATTTTGTAGTCTGCAAAACTTATTATTTTTTTTGCAAAAATTAAAAGTGTTTAGTTTTATGTAGATATGAGTGTTCAGTTTTTATAAGTTAAAAAAAAACATATTCATATACAAATTGTGATTTTGAATGCTGGACATTAAATGCTGATGACATGAAACCACGTGAGGTATTTGAGAGGTGGAAACTACAGAAATATGTTGAAATTTGTTTAGGTGGTAAAGTCTTCAACTCCAAAATACGTCATCCTTTAGATGAGAACATTAGAATTTTAGGCATGTGTGAATTTATGGATGATAAACCTAAAAGCAAACACTCTATTATTACATAATGTATGCAAATTTTGTCCTTTAGGTCATTAGCCGAAAGGCTGGTTTTAACTTCTAGAGGTTTTACTAAGTAAAACGAGGAGTGAGGTGCTTTACCCTGCCTCCCTCACTGAATGGAAAAATACGCTGACCAGCATGCCAGGCTCTTTAAAAAGCATCTACTTTCCATCCTGGAAACGACCCCTTCACTTCATTCACCATAGGGTTTGGCTGTATAATAAATTCATTACTCTCGTAGGAGATAACTCTGACTAGTTTCTTTTACACCTCTACTCCTTCTGTGGTTAAATGCTTCATGGATATAATTGGCTGACCATGTGATAAGAAACCGAACAATGTTTTGTAGCTCTGGAACTATCAGATCGTGTGCAAACAATGTAACACTCCACCTGCCTGTTATGCGCAAATATTCGAGAATAAAATATTAAATTATTCGAAGAGTGGAAGAAAGATGATAAAAATATAGAAGTTAAGTCTACTGAACAACATAAACGTTTCATAAATTATTAACTTGAAGATTTTATAATGTCTAGATTTCTTGAATGTTTTTGAATTGATTTTGCCTTTATTTGGTAGTAAGTACAACTGTACTTTAATTAAACAACCTGCAGTATTTATGAAGTAGTGTTTAATGTCCTATTTTCGTCTTGATTGAAGAAATCATCCAGTGGCAAAACCCCGTCTCTTTTTTATTTAAGATCCCTATTCCAACATATTTCTAAACTTTTTGTGGATTTTGTGATAGGTGTGGATGTGACAATTTTTTTATCTCTGAACTCGTGTGATTTATTCGTTTTGAAAGTAAACGAGTGTATAATTGTTAATGGTCGAATTTACTGTGTCTACGTTGAGGTCTCCATATACGACAGAGTTTTGTGAATAGTGGGAACTACATGTGATTCAATTTAAATTTGTTTTTTGAAAAGTTTGTATCCTCTTTACGTTTGATTTTATCACCAAACCATAAATCAAATCTCCATTCATCCATATCGGACGAATAAAGTCGTTGTAACAATTCAGTTTTTCTCAAATAGCTGTGATGTATAATGGAAAAGAGAGTACCAAGTTCTTTTGAAAATATTTTTAAATTATTGATTCTTCTTCTTAACGTGTCTGTCCAGTTCGAACGTTGGCTACCATCATAGCTATCTTGATCCTGTCCTCTGCAATGCGGAAACGTTGGGCTGAGCTTTGTCCATACCAGTATCTCAGGTTAGCAAGCCAGGATATTCTTCTTCGGCCTGGCCGCCTTCCACCATCCAATCTACCCTGCAGGATGCGCTGCAACAGTTCATATCTACCGTGGTTCCTCATAATATGACCAAGGTATTCCAACTTGCGACACAAATTATTGATTATCTTGTTATATTTGTCAATAATTTAGTAGAATTACAAACCAGCTCTGAATCTTATCCCATTATTTTTTTAAATGCAAAATTATTAACCGTAGGTTATATTTTTAATTATTTACATTGTTAAGACAAAGTCATGTGAGGTTTTAACACCAAGTGTTGTTTATTACGTGATTTCTCCGGATAATCCAAACAATTCAAAATCTGAACGGTTCCCGGTTCTAATTCTCTCGGATTAGTAAAGTTGGTGTGTAATACTTTTAGTTAGTACTTACTCTTTTGCTCTAAATTAACAAAAATAATAAGAGCGAATGAAAATACTGTTAAAAATAAATTACATGTACAAAAATGTAAGTGTACTAAATCTGGTTGTGCCAAAAAAATATCGGTATAGGTTATGTAACAAAAAAATGATAACGAGTACATGAGAAAGATGAGTGGTTACTTAGTTAAGTAACTAAAGTAGAATTTATGAAAATATAACTGGTTGCCAGCTTGTTTCGGATAATACTAGTTATAGGCTACATGCAGTACCAGAATATAATCAAGAAATGCAGGTAAATAAATTTATTTATATATTTGCAGCAATGATAACTGCATTTTTTAACAAGTTTAAAAGACGTGCTATTTGGTTTATGTGCTTGATGCATTCTTTTTATTTATTTAAATCCGTTATTGTGGTTATTATTATGATGGTTTAAATTAAACTGGTTTTCTGAAGAAGACACCATTCTCATATTATAATCTAGTAAGGTAACCACTTAGTTACGTTACGTACTCAAGTGTGCAACTCGTATTATTTAATCATGAAAATTGTAGTTATGAAATTAACTCTATTTATTTTACTCTAATGTGTGTACGTTTTAATCTGTTTAATTCAGAACAATAAGTTATCCCATGACATAATGAGATGAGGATGAATTTTATGCAATTTTTTAAAACTTCTATGAATACTATTTACAATATTACTTAAATTGTTTAAAAGTACATTTTATAACATTACAGAATTAATGTTGATGGAGGTTACGCCCACCGGCGTAACTCCAATGTGAAAATCAACTCTAGTTATTCGTAAGGTAAATTTTTAAAGTGTATATTATAAATACAAATTTTCCCATAAAAGGCAGGTGAAGTGTTAAATAATTTGCTCTCAATTTTCTAGTTCCAGAGCTACAAAAAGTAGTTTTGTTTCTTATTACACGGTCAGCCAATTATATGACTGAAGCATTTAAGACAGAGGAGGTAGAGGTGTAAAAGATACTGGTCAGAGCTATCTCCTCTGAGACTAAGAATTTCATTTCTTTATACACACAGACCCTGTGGTAAATGAAGTGAAAGTATCATTTGTGGGGTGGAAAGTAGATGCTTTTCAGAGGGTTTGACATGCTGACAAGCACCCTTTTCTACTCAGTGAGAAAGTCAATGGTAAACAAACTCACTCCTAGTTTTACGTAGTAAAGCCTCTAGAGATTTAAATTAGCCTTTCGGTTGAATACCTACACACCGACAACATTACATCTACATAATAAGATATTAGATTTAAAATGACAACTTATTTTGGAAATATTTTTGACAAAATTTACGGTTCCAATACCTTTTTCTTCAAGAAATATGTATCCGTTATCCTTACACCTTCCTGATTATCTGTTTTAAAACAATATGATGATTTTCTGATTAATTTATGAAAAACTTCATTTGCCTAAAAAACACAAGTTAAATTAAAAAATGAAGAAGCATGTAAAATAAAAACATGATTAATTCTTTTTAAATATTTGTGGTAATTTGAAATAGAAAAAAAAATTAACAAACTTAAAAGTCAAGTGAAATATTATACATTAGATTGACATTATACATTAGACCTGTAAAACTTTACTGTAAGAAATAGAAGGTTATGCAGCTGTACAGAATGCAATAATAAATCGACCAGGTGTCGACCAGGCTCTCTCGAAGAGCTTTAGAGAAACTGAAAAACCTGTATCAAGACAACCAATATCTCTTTCATTAACGTTCTCCTTCTTTTGGTGCCAATCCGTCACCAAATTTTGGCAATCATTCTGAAAATGATAACTCCATTCGCTGCTACTTTGAAGAGTCCTGTAGTAGAAGTTTCAAACCAGGTCCTCAAGTTCTTTAGCCAAGTTATTCGTCATCTTCCGACGCCTCTCTTACCCCGTAACTTTTCTTGCAAAATGCATTTCACGAACTTGTACTTATAGTCATTTGTATATGTGTCCTAAATATTCTAATTTTCTTCTTTTTATTATGCACATTATTTCTTTTTGTTTACCAAGTTTATGAAGTACACTGATGTTTGATATTCTATCCATCCACGATATTTTAAGAACTCTTCTGTAAGTTCACAACTCGAACGCTTCCAATATCGTTTTATTATACTTTAATGTATAATGCTACATTCTTATTATACTAATGTTTAATGTATTATAATTGATAATTAATTACAACCAAATGATTCGCTTACTGAAAAAACTATTTTCGTAATCGCAGTAGATGCTACTGCCTTTAGTTTAACATTAATGTTTCGTATTTTATTTTGATTGATCCTTTCTTACTTGATATAAATAGAATCAACAAATTCACCTAATAAGATAAATTATTCAAAAGAATGAAGTGGAATTCCAATAATTCATCGTAACGATTATGACTAATTTGAATTTCAGAATTCTTCAAGCATTGTATTCTAATTAACAATGAATATAACACTTATCATATTCTTATCCGTAGAAATGTATACGATGTTCACTTGTAAAGTATTTTATATGTTTTTTGATATCAAAACTTATCGTCCAATTTTTACACATTTTTGACTATAATTTAATTTCTCTGTCCACAACCTGTAGGTGGAATGTTTAATTTTTGCACTTGATCTGCTAGTTCCAAGGCTACAAAAAATAGTTCTGTTTCTTATAAGTTATACGGTCAGCCAATTATACGACTGAATCATTTAATAACAGAAGAGGTAGAGGTGTAAAAGACACTAGTCAGAGTTATCTCTGAGAGTTGCACCACCATTAACTTCAACCCTTAACTTCACTTTAATGTGAACTAAAAAATAATTAATTAAAATTGTTGGGCGCCAGCTCTGTCAGCAAAGCATGTGAGAAATAAATAAAAAAACTATATTTCATGGTTTTGAACTAAATATTTAATAAATAATAAACTACTAACTAAATCACCTAACTACTAACAAAATTATCCTTAAATTACTCTAACCTATTTTAAAATATAACTAACCTTTTTTGCCGCGACGTTAATATAAAAACTTTTAATAAATAAACGAATGAATTTACCTCGAATTAAATGTGTCCCCTTCTTCTTCTTCTTCTTTTTCTCTTCGTTCTCCTGGTCACTCCTAGTTCTCCTTCATTCCTCGTTCTCCTAGTATCTTTTTCAAATTTTGCTCCTTCTAAACAACTTCTTTGTTTCACTTCTAAGTCCCAAGGGAACTGACTGTGAATTTCCTGGGTTCGAACCAGGACACCTCTGATTGACGAACCTCCCTCTCCCACCAACCGTTCAACCAACCTGGAGGGCCAACGGAAAGGAGAGCTACCCCAATGATTGGCTGAAATTGATGTCCGTTATGTTTTTTATTTATAACTGCACTCACAAATATTAATGTTTGTATTGTGTTAACGGTTTTGACGGGTATAAAATCTATTGAAACCATCTAGAAGGCTATATTACTGCCTAATATTTATAAATAGGAGTTCAGAAGTAAATTGTTGATGAGTCTTGTTCTATATTTTGTGCTGTGGAGTCGAATAAAGTTTGTTGCGTTTAGAGTTTGATATTTAGTTATTTTTAAAAATCACGAATAGATTGATCTCAAAGTTTTCTTGACCAGGGTTCAGTTTTTTCAAAACGTTTTATGTCTAGTTCAGATCGATTGAATGTTTTCTGGAAATTTTTCAATTTTTAGCTTTTCATACACAGGTTGTGCACGCATATTTTTCAAAAATTTTTATTTACTTTCAAGGCAGGAAACTGTTAGTCATTACGATATGAAACACCTTACACTGTCCATTCTTGTGAAAAGCACTCATATGAATTACCGTTATCATATGTTGTAATGATCTTCAGCGTTGTTGATGATAGAAGATATGACAATGGGACGGAAGTCGGGCTCTCTGCACCGGAAGCCGCGACATTCTATCTGCCCGTACTCTCTCACCCTCGTTTCTCATTCCTCGTTCCTTGATCCTGCTCCTGCCACCGACCGCATTGTTATTACAATGATATCTTTAGTGCAGCTCTTCAAGCAAGTGCTAAATAAACAAAGTACTTCCGTTAGGGTTTTTATAATTTTAAAACTTTTTTTATCATTGTATTAATTATTTATAAGTACCTACAATTTTTGATTTGTTAGCTGTATTTCTACTTAATCTTTCGTTTTATACAAAATAGGGACGGAAAGTATTGTTTTCAAGTCAATTTTCCCAAAACAAGTTTTCATCGAAAATACACGTTTCCAGGTCCCCTAAAGTGAAAAACTTGTTCTTAGTGATTGGTCTGCGTGTGAAAAAAGTATCTCAAAAATTAAATACATAATAAGTTTAAACTTAGAACTAAAGGTAGGTACTACAAGGGGACCCGGCTTGAATATTTTCATCAAAATCGGTCAACCAGAAGTAGCAGTTTATTCGTGCAAATTTTAAACCTTTTGCTATATTTTTAAAAACGGCTTATCCTTAGCGCCTCAGCCTACAACGTAGAGGTCCCGGGTTCGATTCCCGGCTAGGGAAATTTAACAAGTCAAAACCCACTGTTCTAGGTACATAACCCACCGTAGTCGCTAATTACCAAGCAGTTGATGCGACTTTAAATAAAACTACAAAAAATCTTCAGGATTGTTTGAAGCATATTACAACTTTATTTATTATTTATTTTTATTTATTTATTTATATCTTTTTTAATTTTTTCAAGCAGAAAACAGTTTTCCATTAATGAGCAACATAAAAGGAATTATTTTGAAAGTAGACTAAGTTCAACATGATTTCTCGTTTTATTTCAATTTTTTAACATCCTTTCTGAATTTTTAAACAATTTTCTTAAGAAAGTTAGGGTTTTCCCGAAATTTATAAGCATTTATGTTAATTTGTTTGCTATTGAGTATTATTTCTTTCACACAAAATGAACTTCGATCTTGAAACCAGGATTCGAATCTGAATCTTTTTACATCTTATTCCGTGTGCATTATCAGTTTCAGTAAAACTTGATAAACATTTTCAAACTATTTCCCGACACGAAAATTTGTGAATAGGTTGTTTTCTACTGTAGTATACATTTTGTAACCTACTTAAAAATGTATTTAAATAAAGTTCATTGTATGATTTATAACTTTTATCACATTAATTAGATTTTTATTTGTAAAAGGTTATTCATTAAATTTATATTTGTTTTGTTTTTCTTTTAATAAAAAATATTGTCAATTTTAAGAAATATAGAATGTACATTTAAATGTCAAGTGAAGGTACGATATCATTAATCTTTAAGTGTCAACATGACTGTGGCATTATTGCAATATACATCAGTCAACCTATAAAACTAGCTTTATCACACAAATCATTCGGAAGTCTGCAGATTCTCATGTATGTGTGTATCTGTATATTTTCTTATGGCACAGATGAATATAGGTTAACCTTATATCTCTGGTAAGTCTTGCATTCTGGGTAATGCGAAGTCGTCTGTTATTTTCATTGTTTCGCTAATCTGTCTATAATACCTTTTTCCGTTAATTGACCTACGTACGCAAACTTAAATTTTGTGTTCAAGTCATATGCCACCGCCTTATCTCGCACTGACAAATTTCTAAAACATATGTGTATAGATAGTGTAAAAGAGATAATTATGTTTCTAAATAGTGGTTTTAACAATAGCTTTGTATGGATTGTCATTATAGATTTATTTATGTAGTAATTAATTAATTAATTAATTTATTTATTTATTTATTTAATTTATTTATTTATTTATTTATTTATTTATTTATTTATTTATTTATTTATTTATTTATTTATTCATTTATTTATTTATTTATTTATCATTATAGTTGGTTTTCGCCCATAACCGGCAAATGGTGTTAAATTATTTGCACTCGATCTGCTAGTTCCAATAGTACATAAAATAGTTTTGTTTCTTATCACATGGTCAGCGAATTATATGACTGAAACATTTAAGAATAGAAAGGTATAGGTGTAAAAGACACTAGTCAGTGTTATCTTCTCTGAGAGTAATGGTTTTCATTATACAGCCAGACCCTTTGATAAATGAATTCAATGTGTTGTTTGCAGGATGGAAAGTAGATGCTTTTCGGAGGGCCTGGCAAGCTGATAAGCATAGTTTTCCACTCGGAGAGGAAGGCATTGATAAATCCCTCACTCGTCGTTTTACTTAGTAAAGCCTCTAGAAGTTCAAACCAGGGTGGTGACCTAGTCAAAAACAATAACAATAGTTGGTTACTCTTTCTCAATTTGATGTTTTCTACAAAAAGTAGGTTTGTATTGTGTACCCAGTAGGCAATCTGGTCGTTTTATTCAATGCATTTTTGGTTATCTTTTTGAATTTATCTTATTTTGTATTGTACTACATTTGTATTATTGAAGTTGTTTCTTTTGTTATTCATAATCTGGAAGTCTCTAGCGTTGTATTCTTTCGAATTTAATTTTTTTTTAATTTTCTAGATTTATTTTTGTATGTCAGCTCATATATAAACCGCCAGACACTTTAGTTAGAGTTAGTCCAGTTTTGGATAACATAAGGTAAATGTGATTAGATTTATTCGTTTCTTAAAATCAGTTTAGTTATTAGTGCGGTGCGAGTGACCAGGTCTCTGTATTGGGCTTACATTGGAGTATACATTTGGACTATACATTTTTAGTTTTATTGGTAAGAGTAATTTATTATTGATTTTACATCGCCATTTTTACTTCAGTTAAGTTTAGTTATTATATTTGAGATAACATTTTTATAATTACTCATTAAGTAATTTAATCGTAATTTACAGTAGTGATAAGCATAATAACTTATTGTAACTTATTATTCGATTAATAAATTGTTGTTGTGTTGTTTAGGTCAACAGCCGAAAGGCTGGTTTGAACCTCTAGAGGTTTTACTAAGTAAAACGAGGAGTGAGGTGGTTTACCATTGCCTTAACAATGCCTATAACAATAAATTGTTATAAGTTTAAAAAAAGTTCATTTATCATTTATTATTACCAGATCTCGTACGAACCTGAATTAAGTGTTACAATAATTTATCTAGGGTCGAATACCATCTAACTTGGAATAATCAGCGATGCAAAACAAAAAAATTTAATTACTACTACAGAGACGCTGAACATAATCTATGTAATTTATCCAAATACAAAATTTAGAGTCGTGATTATGGGTAAATTGCTATAAAAAAAGAGCTGCCAACAGTAAGTGTAAATGAGAGGATGTGCTACCATCACCATAAATAAATGGAATATCTTTAAGGAATAAAGGGAAATTTTTCCAAAACGAGGGAATACAGGCCTGACAGGAAGAGATGCTTAGGAAGACCTCAAATACTAGGAATAATTTATTTTATTTCCAGATTTATAACAAATAAAATAAGATATTTTGATGCTAGAATTGGCTAAGTGGCATGGTGTAAAGAGAAGAAAACGAAGACAACACATTGAGTACTCTACACTTTCTTGTGCACTTAAATGTTTTACATATTTTGTCATTTTGATCACACATTAAACTGGTCGCTTTTAAACACTGAACACTTTACTAGCTTAAACAGTTTTCATTAAGCCTTTGTACCAGATCTTTGTTATAAAGCAGCTGATTTTATTGAACGTTGTCATTATCCTAGAGTTTTCTTCATGTTTTTGCACGAACTTCCGAATTTCGTCAGAGACGAAAATCTGTGGAGTTCTTGTTGAATCAGGGAGCATTTATGAAGTTTCTCAGCAACCTGTTTTGGAAGAATTGAAAGATGTTCATGTTACTTTCTTTGATACAACCCTATGAATACCCATACGTCCAAGCAGGTATTAGCATCTGTTTTTGGAGCAGGAATTTGTTACAGAATAATAAAGATCTGATCTTCTGTCAGCTGTACAGTGTCTGATATCGCAACTCAAGTCCCTCAGTTTTTTTTTTGACAAGAAGTTAGAAAAGAGAACATCGCAGATTACTTCGTTTACTAAGAAACCGCTCATGTCTAAAAATTCGTTTACAACTATTAGCATGCAAATCTCTTCTCAGGTTTTTATTATTTTACGGCTGTCGAGTGTTTTATAAAAATTAAAAAGTTGTCACTAGGAAACTGCAATGTTTCTAATAAAAACTTAATATTTTGTTCACATTTCATCTTAGCATGTCAACAAACAAAACGTTACAATTACCTTACTAAAAATTACTAAAAGTTACTAAAAATTCCTTACATATAATATGTTCACTTTATTTTGGAGTCCCAGCCCAAACTTTGTATCGGCCTGTAACTATTTTTAAGTTATATTGATTTATTGTTTTTAAAAATAGGGACAGTAGTTTGGTTTCTATGTCTATTGGATTCAGTCCTTCTACATCTCTCGATGCTATCTTTTGATTAACGTTATAACCCCTAATTCTAAACAGGTGAAGCCAAGTTAACATCGGAAGAGTTTTCAGTCTGTGATACTATTTCACACAAGAACTATGACCTCCACGCTCTGTCGGCCAACCCCGACCCCAACAACTCATCTTACTTCACGTTGATCTGCCTGTTCAGAAAAAGATATTATGTTGCTACATGCCCTAACGCATGCTCTTACTCTTTTCATTGTTACATTTTTTTATTGTTATATATTTTTTACTTTTTATTGGCCTATAATAAAATCATGTAGTAATATTGTCAAAATAACCATGATGACGGAACAATCATGGAAGCATAAAGTTTTATTATAAATTTTTATTATTAAGAATGACATAATGATATAAATAGGGTATTTTTTTAAATAATCTTAGAAGCGCAATAATTGATGATTGTTTCGTAAAAGTATGTTATCTGAGCAATGAAAGTGTGATGGGTTTTATCTTGTTTAATCTGCTAAATACAAGTCAATATACGTAAAAGTGTGTTTGGCTTTTTGGAATGTTTCGTTTTGTGTTACTTAGATTTTGAATTGAAGTAAAATTGAATCGGTCATGTTAAAAAGCCCTTAAGTCAAAAAAACAAACTATTGAAAAATTTAAAAGCATTGTTAATCTACTGTTTCAATGAAAAATATAATTGTGTCGATGGACGTTTCCTTTTGTAGTATAGGATGTATGCTTTAGTTTTTCTAAATACGTCACTTGAATAAGAACAATTTTAAATTTTCGACTTTTTGTTTTTGTCAAAATTGTTAAACATCCAAAAATAATTTTGTTATATAATAATATTCATTAGCTCGTAAAGGCCTAGGGCTGGTGCAATTTATTTATAATAAAAAATGCTTGTCGCTTCACACAAAAATTAGACACTACAACACAGTGATCAAGCCATCAATGCTTTACGCCAGTGAGACCCTGAACCTCAACAGGAAAGCCGATTTAGAAAATTTGAAAAAGGAGGAAAGGAAAATAATAAGGAAAATTCTCGGTCCAAGACTAACTGAAAACGGTTATAGATTGCAAAAAAATAACACAGTTGAGCAACATTCAAATATTGTAACAGACATGAGGAAAAGACGTCTTAAATTTTTTGGTCATATCATGAGGCTTCCTGATCATAGAGTTACAAAAAAGATGGTAAAATATGTAGCTTCGCTTGTCAATGGAGGGGAATGGATTCGACACGTTAAGAAAGATCTAGTTCTGGCAAACATTACTGATAATGAAGTTACCAATCGAAATAGTTTTAGAACAAAAATTAATGAATGGGAGATTATTCCAGAGGTTAAAATTCCAAGAGTTGGAACAAGATGGAGTGAGGAAAGAAAAGCTGATTTTTCTCAGAAAATGAAAGGCTGGTGGGCAAACAAGAAAAACACCAAGTCCAATAATCAATGATCGTGAATAATGCTCAGCGTATTCCACTTCGGGAGCTCTACGGCTAATAATAATAATATTCATTTATTGAAAACATAATTTGAAAATATAATCCATTTAATTAAAAAGAGAGTCTTACAGACATGTAAGAAGAATGGACAGATGACAAAACAAAATTAACTTAATTGAAATTTAATTTAATGATAACAGATGGACAAAACAAATTTTTGATAAAACAATAAATTTCAAAACCAAATTAGCATGGTTCATAGTAAATGATCTTAAAGATGCAAAAATAAGATGTCTTCTATGCTTCGAAGAGCTATTTTTTACGGGCTATACTTCTCCAAAGGGCTATTTGGAATAACATAATCATTTATTTAGTGACGATTTTAAAGCAGTCCCAGTTAAGTCTGGTGTTTTTAAATCTTTATATACTTCATACCATTACCTACGCACAAGCTAAGCTCTATGTAGGTTCACCACTAAAAAGAAGCATAGAAAAATAAGTTATTTCTTTGTAAAAAAAAACAAAACACTAAACTTGTAAATATAACCAACGGGCTGTTCTAGTGGTAAATTTGTCACAGCGAGTCAGCAATTTAACAGCTGGTTTTTGGAGACGAAGTTTCCGTGGTTCACATCCTAGTAAAATTAGTTACTTTAAAACACGAATTTGAATACTAAGTACCAATGTACTTGATGTACTTGCCAATGTACGTTCATGATTGAGATTAAATTAACAAACTCTCTTAGGAATTGTGACCCTGAATCTGTACAAAACTATACCTCATTTACATGTCCTATATATACACATCTTCATATCATTGGGTAATGAGGTTGCTTATAATTCTTAAATTAAACAGAACGCAACATACTCATATTAGGGATAAGAAAACAAAAAAATCTTGAAAACTTTTTACATATTATCATATTGTAGTTCGTTTCTCCTCGAAAAAATATGAAAACGGCAAGTTTTTCTGTTAATAATTGCTTTGACCCACCGGGTTGGTCTAGAGGAAAGCCGTGGCCACGAATCAGTTGTTTAACAGCTGACTTTCGGAGACGAAGGTTCATCGTTCAAAACTTAGTACAGGTAGTTACTTTTTTGTGGATTTGAATACTAGACAGTGGTTACCGATATTCGATACTTTGATGGCCTGGGTTCAATTAACAATACTCCCTCAGAATTGATCAGCCTGGGTCTGTACAAGACTACGCATCATTTACACGTCATAGACACCATCATTATCTCACTGAGTCATAGGGTTGCTTATTGTTCTGAAATGAACAGATTGCAACGTACACATATTAGGGAAATTATTGCTTTCATTGATTTTCTATTGTTTCCGTTTATCCGGATTTTCAATTTTCCGGATCGCTTCCGGTCAAAGTTAATCCGTATTCATAAAGGTAGTATTGTATGATATACAAAACTTAGTAACTTGATACATGTTTGATATTGTTTTATGTTTAACCGCACATACATCATCATATGTTAAATCTTTTTATACTCCATTATCTTTAACGGAATGAAGTATGTAAACAATAATTTCCTGCTCCTGTCCCATCATTTTATTTATATTTACCTATCGTAGTTCATTCACATTGTGTCAAGTATGTAACGTGTACTCAAGTGATAAGAGACGCGTGAGAATAACTGAAGTAGTTCATTAACATTAAATTATTTCTTAACCGATAAAGTTAATCATTAAATAATAAGATAATTTTGAAATTCCTTACTGCTTCATCTATAATGTAAGTGTTCCGGCGGGAAATTTTTAACTAAGGTGAAATATCTAAAGAAAATTTGTGTTAATCTAAATGAGTTTTAATTAATAATTCAATACAAAATGTATGTACAGTGTATAAGCTAAGATTGTATCCCCAGCTTACAGTGACTAATATAATTCTAAAAGTAAGATTTGACGAAATTAAGTTGAATTTCAGTGTCCTTTTGCCACGGTATAAAATTTACTTACATTTCGTCAATGTCTCTCAAAAACCCGACTCTTAAAATGAATGTATTATGACCATTTTCACAGTGTAGTGACCAGCGCACTAGCCTACAAAGCGAAAGTTCCCGGGTTTAATTCCCGGCTAGGGTCTGGAAATTTTAATACGTTAAAAGCCACCGTTACCGAACAAAATCCACAGTAGCCGCTAATGATAAACCTGTAGACACGATTTAAAATTAAATAAAAAATGTCATTGTTTTGGTCATCAGTTGAAAGGCTGGTTTGAACCTAAGGCTTACTAAGTAAGCCTTACTTTGCTGAGTAAGACCAGGAATGAGGTGGTTTACCAGCCTTTCTCACTGAGTGGAAAAAATGCTTATCAGCATGCCAGACCCCCTAAAATGCATCTACTTCTCACCCGGCAAATGAAACATTCTGTTAAGTCTGAAGTTAGAAGTCAGGACCCTAATCAGTATCGTGAAAACATGACAGGAAAATAAACTAACTGATAAAACAATATATTTAATTTATTATGAAAATTACTTTTTTCTTTGAGAAAATTAAAATACAATTTTAATTAATTAATTAAAATTTAAGGTTTCATAATTTTAACATGACATATAAAATTTTATTCAGCGTATCGCATTACAATGAATAAGTAATAAATTTTATCGGTGGTAATGATAATTGTAATTTTACAATTCAACAGAAAATTGTCATTAATACCGTAAACACAAAATATATAGTCTATTACGTTACACTTAATAAATTTTAATGTATATACACGGTATTTTTTAAAGAGTAATGAAGCCTACATTAGCCTTGTCTAATTCGTAGTTAATTAAATAGGTGATACAAATATAAAATAATGGCAGACCTAACGGGAATCGAACCTGGGACCCAGGCATAAATGATAGTTACGCTGACCGCTACAGAAAGGGTATGAAATTTATTTATTGTTCACCAAGACACATTAGTTTTGTACCATTTGTATAACTTGTAATAATTACAAGTTATACAAATGGTACAAATATTAGTATTAGGAAAAATTCATATTCGTCTTAATCTACTATTCGTGTACTTTTATAATTGTTTATGTAGTGTTAGGGTTCCTGAGTTCAATTTTCAGGTCTGGATCATTTTCAACAGTCATTTTTTTTCTATCACCCTTTTCCCGCTCATTATTGTGCATACTAATTACAAAGAAGCAGAACAAAAAATCCTTTTAAGATGTTTGTAATCGTAAAGGCAATTAGCATCTCATTGGCAGCCAGTCTAAAAACAGATTCGTATTCACACCATACGAATCTCGTAAGTTTTTTAGCCACAAAGTTTTCTTCAGCCTAGTTTTCCCCACGTTTACCTGTTATTTTGCCTTGCATGATATTTTTGACCTTCAACACCTATCCAAAGTATTATCATTTTATTATTTTAATGTGCCTATAATTCAGTGTTCTTATCTAAACATTGAAGTATTTTGGAGTTGTGGACTTTGCCATTCAAAAACCGTTGAAAATCCTTCTACAGCACCACATCTTGAACGTCTCAAGTTCTTCAGTATCGCTATTGTTCAAATACAAACCCCGGAATCTAGAAGCGAAGAGTGAAGCCACATAATTGATAATCTTTAACAAAGTGACACCCGCATTCCTTTCACAAACGTAAATGATGAGCCATAACACTTATTTTCTACACATAAGTCTAAAATAATAAATACTAAATAATTTTTGTAATTAAAAGAATAAAATATAGAAGTTGACTTTAACAACAATCAGCAAAATATTTTAGTCACTGTATTTCCGCTTGGTCTTGGATCTATGATTTCAAAGATGGTTTCCGGCATCAGCCAAAACATTATGCTATTCTAACGGATGAGTACAGTGATAGTTTTGTATTGCTAAACGCTTGCTTCATATTGCATGGATGATCTGTAAAAGACCGCATTAAAAATATTATTCTTTTCATAATTATTACATAAAATTACAATTGTTATAGAATCAGCATCAAAATAAGACTTTGTGTAAGTAAAATGAAGTACTACTTCAAGATTAGCCAGAATGTTATTAAAATTTTGTGTAATTTATTATTTTCTCATGGAAAAGCAAATCGTCGCTCAATGTGCAGTATTAATAATATTAACATGAATGCAACATAAAAACAATATCATATGACGCATCAACGGTAAGAAGATGGAGTGATTTAAACATTTTTCCACAACAGAAACACTTGTGACATAAACGACCTTGCTTTCGCTAAGCTGAGTTACACAACATATCACCTCTTTCCATAAGTAATGCTATGCTACTTAACTTGTAACTAGCTGACTATTTGAATTGTCAGCTTCTGTACTCGCTTACCTGTTGTACTTTCCATCTTGTAGAGTATTATTGTATAAGTTACTAAAGATATTCCATTCAGTTCCGTGATTAATACTCCTTGACATGTTAAAACCGTTCGTTCTTCGTACTATTTAAATAATGTATTACAATACAATAAAATATGTATACCTTGTACTCTATAAGAATATGCAGGACTAATAAATGTTGTCTTCCATTTTAATCTTAATGTTATGAATGATAAATCAGATATCTTGTTATTATTTCTTTATAAACAGTAAATGTATTTTTAATTCCCCATAACAGACAGGTTGAGTGTTAAATTTATTTGCACTTGATCTGCTTGTTCCAGGGCTATGAAAAATTATTCTGTTTCTTATCACGTGGTCAGCTAATTATATGATTGAAAAATTAAAGAACAGAAGAGGTAAAAGTGTAAAAGGTGGAAGTAGATGCTTATCAGAGAGCCGGGCATGTTGATAAGCACACTTTTCCACTTAGTGAGGGAGGGAATAGTAAATATCACTCCTCGTTTTATTTAGTAAAGCATTTAGAGGTTCAAACCAGCCTTTCAGATGATGATATAAAAAACAATAACAAATGTATTTAAAATATAAATTTCTTTTAACGTTCATTACGGACATTTTTAACTCTGAGCTACACAAAATTAACGCTGGAGTGCCCCAAAGGGCAATGCTATCACCAATTTTTTTATATTTATATCGAATATGCCAATTTTAGACTTACCAGTAATTGCAACGTTTGCTAACGACCAGGCAATTCTTGTAAGGAAAAATTCGCGAATGAAGCTTCCAAGTTAGCGCACCGACTTCTTTTACTAACACAGGACTGGCATACCCGTGGCATAATTAGATGAATCAGTACAAATCAGCACAAGTTACGGTCACCTTAAGACGTCAAACTTGAACACTTGTAGTGCTGAACAACGTTCACTTCTCCCAAGTGAGACTGGTGCGATTTCTTGGCTTGTGGCTTGAAATAGGCAACTTGTTCATTTCAAAAATATCATCGGGCCGTTTCAAAATAGTGTTGTTACGGAACCGGTTTTGAATTACATTAGTAGTGCTTTGCGTACAGGTGGTATCATGTGGTTGTGGAGAGGTAAATAACTGATTTGATTGTTAAGTAACAGTAACTTATAGTAATTATAGTTAAGTTTTTGGAATTAATTTAACGGGAGACTGGTACTTTGTACCCCACCAATTTTAAACTTGCTACTTTTAGTTACATTTTTCATAGGATTGGTAAAAGATTGGAAAATTTAATTTCACACAGTTTTAGTTTTTGGATTTCTCTAGCCACTGAAATTTTTTTCAATTTAATCTGTACAGCCATAAAATTAAAAAAAGCACGAATAACATAAAATTGTTACAAATTCTTTTCTAAGTTTTTTGCATGTTAACAACTTATGGAACATCTGAGAAAGTGGCAAAAATGTCGGTATATTTACATGGATGTAGAAGATGAATAACGTGTAAAATTTTAGCTCGGTAAAATTAATGGTTTCTGAGAAAAATGTACCTAATTTGTTAAAAATCTATATTTACAGGAAAAGGAAATAAATATAATGAACTCAAACAAGTAAACTTTGCTTCGACAGTTTGTGAGAAAGTTGAACCAACAGTTGAAAATACTGACAACAGTGATGCAGATATTTAAATAAACTGAAATTCACTTAGCAGTAAAACGAGCAGTATGTTATAATTTATAAAACATATTCGTTCTTTGTGACATGATGATAATTTTTCTGGGTAAACCTAAGAAAAACTTATTTCTTTCATTAAACAATTGAAAAACATAAAAACAGAAACCGAAATTTTCAGTCAAAACCATCGTACAGCCTCCCCTTACTGTAAATAACCCGATTGTAATTTGTTAGTAATCTAAGCTTAATAATTAATTGTAATTTTGTCAATAAGTAATTATTATTATTATTATTATAAGTTTAAAGGAAGGTTTTTTATTATTTATTATACTCAGATTTTGAACGATCCTAGCTTAGGTTTAAATCTTAAGTAGCTTTTTTTGTACTCTTTGTTTTCGTAATACAAACATAATTACTTCAAAATTATTATAATATAATAATTTATTCCATGGAATATACTACATATTTTCATATTTGTTAAAAAACCTTATCTGATTTTTAAAATATTAATTATTATTGGAAGATGTTATCTATGGTCGTGTTGCAATGTGCCTAATTATCTAGTAAATAAAACAGGTATTCTTTAACACACCTAGAAGTAGCCTAATATCATGGAATTCATTAACTGAAATGGAAGTGTGAATCTAAAGTATGTTTCTAAGTGTTGGTGTTTTTATTTACTTATTTTTATTTTTCCAGTATGGATTAGTTGTAAGGATAATTAGCTTTTATCAAATAATATCTTAGAATAAAAGTAATTTGCATAAATATTATTTTTATTTAATAACAGTGGAAGTGCTAAGTTGTTCGTTTAAGAAAGCGATCCCACGGTATTGACTCTGCCGATCATTTTAAGAGGTTAGTTTTCAACTGGTTTTACAATAATAATATAATGTAGCAGTTTTTTTACTAGGGTAGTAACAGCGGCGGCTATTCAGGTGAAGTAAGTGAAGAGCCTCTTCACCTATTTTCTGGATAGTATTGAGATTTATTTCTCTCACAAAATAAGTATAATTTCTGTTATAATTAATTTTTGTATTACAATAAAAAATCACTATCAGTAAACACAAAACTTAAACATTATAAAACGACTTGAAGAACCAAAATCTTATAGCGTGGATAGACGGAGGAGGAATCAAGGAAACCCGCAGAAAATTAGATGCAGGATACTCAGAACTTGCGTAAACCAGAAGCACAAGGTAGACAATCACTACAGATTTTTGTCTAACGATCAAGTCTACAGAGAAATAGAACCAATAACAGTGGCCATGCGCAAGAAACGGAAGTTGTACTTTGAACATATATTAAGAACACCAAACACCAGAATTTTACGCAGAGTAATTGATCATGCAATGAGACGAAAAACGGACGCTGGTAACGCATACATGTGGCACAAAGAAATCAAAAGGGATTTACAAGAACTTGGATTAACTCACGAAGATCATCATCATCATCAACTATACGGCTTAGGCTTTACCCAGCCTGTTCCGTTGCAATGGTAGTTGTTTTCTTCTTTTGTTGCTTTCTTTTGAAACAGGCCATCAAGGACAACCATCGGCTTACGACACAGAATAGAGAGTATAAGAAGAGGGGATTTTCAGAAGTAGACAAACAGAAGCGTGCTCAGAAAATGAGAGAATATCACGCCAAAAAAAGACTGAAAGCTTCCAAATTGACTAGTGGTTCATTGTGGCTAAACAAGCACTAAAGAAAAAAAACTGAAGAAGTGTCGAATAAAAAAAATACATAATATTATTGTATCTGCATAGAGCGCTTTGTAATATGTTTTAAATAGCTCTTGCAATGGCCTTAATATACGTAATAAATGCCTATGTGAAGAGTTGAACGGCTCGCGGCTGCTTCTTCAAGAGAGATCGGGTTATTGGTGACGTTAGCGGTGAATCCGCACTCCCATCTTTCCCCACCCGACCACAAATATTGAAGAGGTTGAGACGGTTGACCAGTCTACTGCACTTGTATGCACCAGTCTACTGTACATTTCTATGCAAGTGTATGTTAGTTGTTTTAAATTTGCGGTAGGGGCCTACATACAGTTGATTCGTACTGAGTATTTTTTTTTCTCACGAGAGTTTCACGGATACTGATTAGTATACTAGTTTTTTCGATTTTTGCAACTTTTCGTCTATTTTTGAAGGCACGAGCCACCATTAAGTTAAAAAAATGTCTGTCTCGTACCCCTAGTAGTACCTAACTTTTTCCAATTCAAACTTCAATGGTCTATTCTTTTGTTCGCGCACGCACAGACTGATCACTAAAAACTTGCTTTTTGGGACAACAAAACGTGTATTTCCGGTGAAAACTTTATTTAGAAAAATTGACATGGAAACGATACTTTTCCCCCTACATATTCATATAGAGCAAGAGAAAGTAAAAATGGTTATCACTGAAATGGAAAAAAAAACAAAATTAAAATTATTGTTTTTTTTTTTTTTTATTTAACGTCGCATCAACATCAAGGTCATTAGCGACGACGTTGGGGTGTAACTGTGTGTAATGAGGATGAAATGATTTTTTTTTGTAACGTATGAAAATATGCCTTGCCTGAGTGGGATTCGAACCCAGGACCGCATGATGAGAGGCGAGCACGTTACCAACTGCGCCAATGCGGCCGGCAAAATTATTGTTTGCAGATTCTGTAATCATGTGGAATTCACATAAACAAAGATAACTTTTTATTACAAAATGGTCAAGCAACATCTACTCTATTACAAATTTTAAACAAACATAGATTAATCTACGCGTTCATCTTTGGTAATTAAGTACGCAAAATTAAACTTAATAGAATTGTTTAATTATTGTCTCGTAATATTATTTGATAAAATTTGTTTATTAACTTGTAAAAATTTTATTTAATTAAGATTGGATTCATAAATGTAGTAGTATTAAAAATAACGATTTGTCTGTTTGTAAAAAATATTCATACTTGTTTTCAGTTATTGATTACAAAGAAATTTATACTGGTATAGTTTTAATAAATTTACCGTTGTTTAAGTTAACAGATTTTGAATACCGTGTTTAAATATTAATAATTTATAAAGAAAATTTAAATATCACATTATTTCATTATTATTAACAGTTTTTCCACGAAGTTATACCAATTTTATAAAATGAATATTAAATATGTGTTGATTTTAAAGGTTATGTTATTTAAATTGAATTATTTCTGCCTAGCACGTGTGTCGGATATAATGCAAAAAAATGTTGAAAATTTATTCTTTAGTTTCAGAAATTTAAATTTAGGGGACGATAAAATTGTTTATAAAATTACCTATTCAAATGATCCTGAGGATTTATCAAAAGAAGAAATTTCTGATAGAAAATCAGACTCTTGGTATCCTTCCGGCAGGCAAACTATTTTAAAGTTAAAGAAGTGTAAATATGAATTATTAGCGATACAGGTGAGATTTTATTTAGCTTAGTAATAAATATAGCGTACTTGAAGAGGTGCTATAGATTGTGATTCACGAGAATACCTTTTGCGTATCGGCAGTGAGAAAGGAAAGAGAAATCCGACAGTGCTGACAACCTCAACAGTGCGAAACTTTATTTTACTACCGAGCAATTGCACTGTCAGTTAACTACATGTTGCCTTTCAATTATTATACTTTGTTGTAACTGACACTTTTTGTACTTAAACCCGATTCCTTTAAAATTTTTCTTAACATACAAAGTTTCCAACTAAAAAATTTAGCCTTTCTTTCAAAACCGGTAATAAATTTTCATATGTCGGCATCACTTTCTCATTAACATAACTGTTATCTTTTTTACCAGGTGTCAAACAAACTGTTGATGAAGAATTACCTTCTTCACTGTCTTTAACTTCCTGCTTTTTATTTCCAATTGTGGAAAGATAAATATCAGAGTAGTTAGCCGATCGCTCACAGCTTTTGTTAAGAGGCACGGAAAAGTATTTTCGTTTAGCTTCAACTTCACAGCATTATATTACATTGCCTATTAGATTTCGTTCAGCACTGTGTTTGACCGCGTTTTCACAGAGATCGATCCAATAGATTGTTAACAAATTTTTATTGACGATGGAGGCGGCACTCAAAGAAAAACTTACTTTATTAACTTTATTGCTTTATATTTAGATCTGTTAGAAACTTCTTTTCATGAATTTTGTTAATTATTTTCAGTGTATATCTGTTTCGGTCTGCACATTACTTCTTCTTGATCCCAAAGTGAAATGTGTTGAGGGTAGATGCACCAGAAAACTGTGTTGTGAAGACATACTTTAAGAAATGACATTTTCGTAAAATATAATCACGAATACCTAATAGTTTTTACAAAAACATTGATCAATTAGTTGTCAGTTTCTTTAAGTAAGAAAAGGATATAAAAGCACAATACTGAAGAATGGAAAACTTAAGTTTTAAAATTACTACCTAGATAATTTGATTTTGAACTACAAACCAAGACTAGTAATATAGGAGTTACAACAAGTGTATGATTAATAAATTAAAAAGATTAAATTAATTGTTCTGGGTGTTGTGCGCTTTAGTTTCCCTCTCAACTTTAAGTTCTAGAAGGTTAATACTTTTCAAACACTCATCAGTCATATAGTATCTACTTTCCCGACTATATTTTGAAGCTTATTTAGAAGCAAGCTTGTTTTAAAGCAAACTTTTTTCGTACATGCAGTAAGTTGTGGCTTATAGGCATGTTTGAACCCTCAGGTTCTTGGAGGCAGGCTATCTCGGAAATTTTGGTGATAAGAAATGTCAAATATACCGGACTGAAAATTTTCCCTCCACCCATCTGCCACTCACTGCCCTTTCTACTTCCTCTCCCAATTTCCACTTCCTCACTCTTCTTATCACCCGTTTTCCTCTTCCTCATTCTTAACCTTATCCTTCTGGTTCTCCTTCTTTTATTTTCTCCTTCCGCTTGCTTTTCCGCTTTCTCCCCTCCGCCACACGCACTTTTCCTCCTCCTTACCGTTAACCTCATCCTTCTGTTTCCTCTTCCTTCTCCTCCTCCTCCTCCTTCTCCTCCTCCTCCTTCTTCTCCTCCTGCTCCTTCTCTCCCTCATCCTTCTCTTTTACCCCCACCTCCTTTTTCTTTTTTATCGCCTCTTACCTCTCCTTCTTCTTCTTCTTCTCATCTTCTTCCCTTTCCATCTCCTTCTCCACTTTTCTTTCATTTTCTCTTCTCCATCTCCTTCTTCGTCTTCTCTTTTACTATTTGCTTCTTCATCTTTTGTCTTCTTCTCTAACCTTTCCCTATCAACTGCTTGACATAAGCCTTTCCAAATTTTATGTTATATTCGTGAGTTATATATTCGTCTAATTCCTCCTTCCCAGCCATACCACTGACATCATCGGCCCACCTTATCTCTGGTCTTCCAACACCTCTGCTGGTTCCACGAGGCCTCCATTGGATTACCGTGTGTGTACTACTTGAGTCCCAGCTCCGTGTAGTTGCGGAGTGAAGGGTACGGGTGAGGTATATTGAATGAGTCTATGCTGGGAAAACGATTGTTGTATTACTCTGATACAAAACATTCGTTTTCAAACTTTTCGTATTTAACATATTTGTTTGTATTTATTACAATTGTTTATTTACATGTTTTAATATAAAATGGTAAGTTAAATATTATGATTCCGACCAAGTTAATAACCCGGTAGGTATTTCTTAAATTAATGCGCCGGATGATAAGAATATGTTTTTAGTCTAGATATTACACGCTACCACTACAAATGCAGCAGCTGTGAAACACTACTAATTCATTCATACACTCATTTATTCTCCCACTACTATAACAACGCACTGCATTCCTCCCAACTACACAGAACTGGGACTCAAGCAGTACATCTGCCACTGTTCTGACCGACCCATGTCCAAATCATCTGCACTTGCGATGATAATCTTATGGAACTTAATAATTTATGGGGCACAAGTATAGTTGAATTAAACTAAAGATTGTCTACGGTATTTGGTAAAAAATCTGTTGAAATAAACGTAATAAAAAATGTTTAAATATATTCAAACGAAGAATAACAATTATGATTACTATTATGTAAAAATAATAACAATAAAATGGAGTTAAAGGAATCATAAAAACAGAATAGATGCAATGACATTGTAATGAAGAAAACGATGTAATCTGGTAAGTTGTTTTCTTCTTGCAACTGCAACGACAATATTATAACGGCCACTATTGCCTATTTCTTATTATTATTATTATTATTATTATTATTATGATTATTATTAGTAAAGTTGTGTGTGGTCATAATCGTAGAATACTCACGGGCCTAGTGCTAGCTAGTCCAATTTGCGTAAATCTTAAATGTTAGCGGTTGTTATTTCCAGTTAGCTATTATCCAGACCGCCTTATGAACAGGTGATGTTGTGTGGTCCATCCCTTCTTAATGGTTATAAAATTTTATTTATTTTTAAGCACTTGTGCCAAGTCATCAACTCGAATTATACAGTACAGAATAAATTATCGTGTAAGTACTGCACTCCGTATTGTATAAGAATCTCAGATTTATTATCATTATATAATTATTTTTATATTATTATAATTCGTAGAATATATATACCCAGATTATTTTAGTATTAAAACTACATAAATAACTTTCTTACTGTCTTTCACCTTTACCCATTATCATTGATAACTTTAAAATGTCTGGCAATATTGTTAACTTTATTTCCGTTCTGATTTCTGAGTTTATGTTGTGGACTAAAAGTTGACTTTTACTAGCCTGTAGGTAAAAAATACTACCATGTCATACAATCTCAAACTGGAGGACCAGAAATCTTTTAGGATTGTGTTGTTTCGGTCATCAGCAGAAAATCTGGTTTTAACTCTAAAGGCTTTAATATGTAAAATAAGGAGTGAGGTGGTTCCCCATTTCTTTCCTTACTGAATGGAACGTGTACTTATCGTTATGCCAAGCCTTCTGAAAGACATCTACTTTACACCCTGCAATGATTCCTTCACTTCATTCACCCTAGGGTCTGGCTGTATAATGAAATTTATTACTCAGAGAAAATAACTCTGACTAGTATCTTTCACACCTCTAACTCTTCTGTTCTTAAATGTTTCAATCATATGATTGGCTGACCAAGTGATAAGAAAAGGAACTATTTTTTTTGTAGCCCTGGAACTAGCAGATTGAATGCAAATAATTTAACACTAATGCTGTAATGAGTAATTAAGGATTGCCATAAATGAATGCACAAACTTTATTGTCACGTAAAATAATATTCATTATAAATATATTTTGATAAATTAAAAATATTTGTTGTACGAAATGAGTGGGTATTCAGCTGTATGGAAAAATAATATCAATAGCACGACTAAGTAAATGATATACTTACATCATAAAATGACACAGCGTTATGTCTTATGATGCAAAAGTAGGATCGTAAACAAGAGAAACAAAATTAAAACTATTACAACAGAAATGAAGTGCTAGCGTAGATGCAAGAGAATGTAATCATACACAAAGAGGAAAGGAGTTTGCTATACATTGTATGAAAATGTTGAAAGAATGGAGGTGGATGGATTCATAAGATGACGGAATGGAGCCCAGGGAAAAAGGAGGAAGAGCAGGCCGTGAAGATCATGTGGATGGGTTGGATGAGGCTATACAGGATGGAGGCATGAGTGAAAGTGGTTGGGAGAATAGGGGTGAAAGAGAATCTGGTTAAGAGACCCGGTCCTCGCGTGTTTCTCCATACTAACATAAGGAACATTTTCTCAGCCTGTGGTAGAGGCAATTGGCTAAATTTTTTTATGCAGATTTATTGGACCTTGATACACATTTTAACATGAAGGTTTGTTAAATTAACTTTTAGTTCATCGAAAAAAAATTTCTTTGGCAATGTCAATAACTTTCAAAAATTAACCTACTTGTAACTGTTGTTGTTTAGATCATCAACCGAAAGGCTGGTTTAAACCTCTAGAGGTTTAAACCAGCCTTAAAGCTGAGGTTTCAGCTTTAAACAGGGGTGGCCACTAACCTTTACTCAGGGAGCCACAAATTTATGAAGCTGTTTTAAGGCGAGCCACATTGTTTGGACATGAATTTATGTTTAATAAGTTAAAGACACTTTTTAATTTTAAAAGAAGAAACATTTATTGTACTCTACTTATTTATAACATTCAATGTTAACTTAATGTTCAATTGCTTTTACGAGTGTTCATTTTAGCTGTTAGTTGTTTGAAGTTTGGTTTATAATTGGTAAGCGCAGTTCGCACGAGTTCACTCAAGTGTTCATCAGTTAGTTCAGATCGATATTTAGATTTAATGAACTTAAGTGTTGAGTACAGTGATTCACACACATACGTAGTGCCAAATATTGAGATTAGTCTCTTAGCACACAATTTTGTTAGAGGGTATTTTTCTTCTGGAACTTTCTTCCAAAAATCTATAGCTGAAATGCCACTCCGTTTTAGTCCTTTCAGCCCTTCATCCTCTTGCAATTCTAGTATCTCCAACTCTACAGCTGCTGTATCATTTGTAATTGGTGATGAAACAGGACAGCCGTCGCCCACAACATCAACACCAAATGGGTTTTCCAAGAATGAAAATGAAGGCTTGAGCATTCTCAAATAATTAAATCTGCCATTGATTTCTTCAGCAAGACCAGATAATTTACATAAATAATCTGCAGTTTCAACTTGAACATCAGGATTGCTTTCAATAATTTTCTTCAAACATTTGAAGTGAGCAAATGTCTTAGTCTCAAGATCTTTCCGAAAGAGCCTTAACTTGCTATGAAAGCTAAATACACTCTGCGCTAAGTCAGAAATAAGTTTTTCTCTTCCTTGTAGTGATATGTTTAGGGTTTGTAAATGCTGAACCACATCTGTAAAAAAAGCCAAATCTAACAACCACTGGGGGTCATCAAGTTCTGGGAAAGATTTTTCTTTTTCTCGCATAAACTGTTTTATTGGATCAAGTAATTGAAAAAATCGGTCAAGAACATTGCTTACTGATAGCCATCTAACTAAACAGTACCATGATACATCATCAGGAAGCTCGTCATTGTCCAAGCCCTCTAAGAAGGATTTGAACTGTCGGTGTGTCTTAGCACTTGATCGAATGTAGTTAACAATTTTTAAAACTACCTGCATAATCTGGGGATATTGAAAATACTTTGCAGCTAAATGTTCCCTGTGAATAATGCAATGTACAGGTAGGAAAGCAGGGTATGATGTATCCTCATTTAAAAGCCCAATAAGCCCTTGTTTCTTACCTGCCATAGCTGGTGCACCGTCGGTAGCAATGCTAACAATACTACTTTTAGGCACAGAGTTCTTCAATAAAACACCATCCAGGGCTTCTTTAATATCACAACCACGAGTAGTAACATTCAATGTAACCAGGTCTAACAGTTCTTCCTCAACCTCCAAGTCTTTTGTCACGTACCTTACAAATATGGCTAATTGGGGTTTATCTTTGACATCTGTAGATTCGTCCAAAGCCAGACTAATTGCTGAGCACTCAATTAAATTTTGTTGTAAATTGCCAACAATATCGCCACTAATAACAGAAATTCGCCTCTCTATTGTATGTCTAGCAGCAGGCATTTGGTCTATCAATTTCTGCAATTTTTTATTTTCAGGGTCTAAAATAGAAACAACTTGTGACATATTCTTCTTAATAAACTCTCCCTCTGTGTAAGGCTTCTTTGCTTTTGCAATATTAAAAGCCAAAACTAAGCCAGCCTCAGTTGTCAAATCTGCTTCTTTTGTAAACATTGACATAACCCTACTCTGACAATCAAGTTTTTCCTTTAAGGATTTTAATTTAGTTTTCCTTAACTGAGAACCAATAGGAAAATCTTTACAGAAACCACCGTGGTTAGTATCATGATGGCGTTTTAAATTACTGGCTTTGAACTGTGACAAAGTGGTTTGACACAAAAGACACATTGGCTTAGAGTTTCTTTCAACAAAAACGAATTCTTCCTCCCAGTCTGTATTAAAAACTCGATTCTCCTCTTCATATTTACGCTTCTTAGACAGCATTGTATTGTAACTATTTCAGCACTAGCACTTACAGAACTGAACTCAAAACAACAACACAGCACAAACAAAAATAATGTTACTAGCTACAGCGTATGTAAGCAGCGGTAGTGTGACTGACTACTGAGTACTGACTGACACTGACTGTCGTGACGTTTGGTGTGTATGCAGTGTTGCCAAGTCTACAAAAAAGACTTGTCAAAACAAATGTTGAGTTTTGTAAAGCTTAAAAGACTTTCAACCTGTACATTGCATTATTATATTTTTTTAAATCAGTAATATTTTTACTCTGAACTCAGGTTCGAGAGCCGCACCAGATTAACTCAAGAGCCGCATGTGGCTCGCGAGCCACGTTGTGGCCACCCCGGCTCTAGAGGTTTCACTAAGTAAAACGAGGAGTGAGGTGGTTTACCATGCCTTCCTCACTGAGTGAAAAATTACGCTTATCAGCATGCCAGGCCCTCTGAAAAGCACAGATTTTCTACTCTGCAAATGACAACTTCACTTCATTCACCACAGGGTCTGGCTGTATAATGAAATTCATTACTTTCAGAGGAGACAACTCTGATTAGTGTTTTTTGCACCTCTACCTCTTCTTAAATGATTCAGTCATTTAATTGGCTGACCATGTGATAAGAAACAGAACTATTTATTTTAGCCCTGCAACGGACAGATTGAGTGTAAATAAATTGACACTCCACCTGTCTGGTAAGGGCAACTTGTAACTATAAAATCTGTTTGAGCTAGTGTTTTGTTAAACTGTAATGTCAAATTGTGTATTCCTTTGCAATGAATGTACCCTGAAAATCTCAAGTACATATCTCTAACCGTTTTTGAGAAAATATTCCTTTTGTATGAAAAAACATTATTTTCGGAAAACGAAGAAAATGAAGGAAACTAACAATAATTTCACTCGTAAGAAAAAATCAGCTGTAAAGAAAATAAGAAAGCAAGACAACAACAAGGCTGCCAACAATATGTATAAAATATTACCTTCCTATTAAAAAATAAAAAACATTTCTAACAAAAAGGATCAAAAATACTCCAACTTAAATTTTAGTTAAATCCCTGAAAAATAATAATGGTGTTCATTAAATAAATTAATAAAAAAGTATAAAACTTTATCAAAAGGTCACTTACATCAGCTTACTCAGAAAACCAAGTAGAATTAAATGAACAAACAAAAAATTGCGATTTTTTTTTTTGAGGATCTGGTTCCCTTAAGAGATCAAAGACAGCATTAGTTTAAGATATCTTATTTAAAAAATAAAATGGGAGGGGTAAAGGAAAACTGTACAAAACCTTGACCATGATAGTTAAAAATTATACTAAAACTAATAACGTACCTTAGCTGAGGGGATTCAGTTTTAAGCCGCTGTATACTTGCCCATAATATTCTCTTTCTAGACGGATTTTCCGGAGGCATGACGGGGAAAAAATCTCTGCTTCTTCTTCTTCTTCCAGCCAAGGGTTAGGCTGCAGCCTGTTCCAAACTCACAAACTATATCACCTATCTCCATCTTCTCCTAGGTCTACCGACATCCTTTTCCCCTTCTGGAGCATACCAGTGTGCCTGCTTAGGTATCCTGTGATCCGAAATGATTGCCATGTGCTTCCTCCAAGGATTATGATTTTGGCGATAATCCTCTACATTTTTGTTTAAGTTGTAGATACACTAATTCTGACCTGATTTCCTCATTCCTTATTCTGTCCAGTGTGTACACCCCTTAGTTCTTCTAAGAAATCTCATCTCTGCTGTCTGGATTTTCCGCTCTTGGGTTTTCGTCGTTGTCCATGCCTCACTTCCGTACAGAATAACTGGAGCTGCCATAACTTTGTAGATTTTAAGTTTTTTCATCTTTCTCGTTCTATTACCCAAAGTTCTGCTTATAGTTTCACATATCCTCTGGAATTGGCTTAATTTCTGCTCTATATCCAGATCAGAATCAAATCCCTCATTATACCCTAAATAACGAAAGTGAGATACTCTTTCCATACTGGTATTATCCACAATTGTTGGGGGGAAAAATCATATATCTAAATATTACTTTAATTTTCTTTTGGTTGGCACCAACAAGGAAAAAGAAATAAATAAAAATTGCATCAGTGTCATTAACTGGAGAGCTTTTACTGGGTTTTGTCCTAAAAGCCTTTAACGCCGTTCGTTTTTTTTTTAATTAATTGTTTACGTTTTTGCTAGTTGTATTATACAGTTACCAAATAAAATAAGTAAATAAAAAATTGATGGCGAGTTTAATATGCGTTTTAGGGCAAAAGTGTAATTAAATTTTTGTAGGAAGTTAAATAACGTACAACTTTTGAGTCTAACATGTTTTTCTTCAACGCTTAGTTTAGCTTCAATTAGTGGTTTTTTGTATGAGATTTCAGCCTTAGTATTCATTTAACGACAAAATTGTAGTCAAATATTAAAAAACCTACATTTTTTATTTCAAGTATTTATTTTCTACAGAGTTTAATTTAATGTAAATTAGTAATTTTCCGTATTTTTAAGTTCTGTAGAGGTTGATTTTCATTTAGTGTCATTCAGTCAAGAGTAAAATTAGATTATGTTTTACATTTCTACATTGTTTTTCATGATTAAACATGGGTTATATTTTTCATTATTAACATTTGCAGGAGAAAGTCGTGCGAGTGATTCACAAGAGATTTTTTTAAGTTCTATTTGTTAGGTAATTTCCCACTTTAAAATGTAAAGTTTGAATAGTTCATGCAACTTTTTATGAATGTAATAAAAATTTCATTAGGTTTTTCTGATTAATAATTAACGTTGTACCTATTTATAATTTATAATTTGGTGAACAATTGAAAGAGAGGTATCCTACGGTTTGAATTCCCTTGTTCACTGATGTGCATTGAACAATGTTAAACAGATAATTGATCATCCATCTGGAAAACCTGTGCCTTTTGTCATTCTTTCATTGGAACATCAATTTCCGTTCAGACTTTCATAAAAATCTAATTGTTTCTATTAAATCATTACTTTTTGTCATATGATAACGTTTGATCTTGTGAATAAGTACTTTATTTAAGCACAAAAATATTCATGGATTATACTTTATTAAAAATCTGGTGTGAAACACTCACATGACTTTTTCGTACCAATGTGGATAATGAACAACATAACCTACGTTCAATCATGAGCAAGCAATGTAAAATGAAAAGCATAACTTAATTTTTATGAGTAAACGTCGCAAAATTAAAATCAACCTCCGTAGAACTTAAAAATATGGAGAATCTGTACGAAATTGCCGCAAAACTTGGCTCTGTAGAGAAAAATGTTTGAAATAAAAGTTGTAGGTTTTTTAATTTCTATAACTTTAATTATACACTTTTGTCGTAAATTGTAAAATAAGGTCAGAATCTTAAAAGATCTAATTGTTTTCCCTATTTTGATGAGAAAAAAAACTGAAAATCACTAATTGCCGCTAAAGTAAGCATTGCACAAAAAATGTTTGAAATAAAAGTTTTAGGTTTTTTAATGTTCTAAAATTAGGAGGTTTCTTTTACTTTTCCTCGATTTTTTCAGTTACAGGAGTCCTTCAGATCTTGAACTTACGAAATTTTAATTGATAGGCTACTATTTGACAATTTATAAAACATTTATAAGTAATTTTGATCAAACACAATGTTTTTTTTTTTTGGAATTCGTATGTATATATTTGTTAGTATAGTACTGAAAGAATCTACCGATATGCTTGATGTATCTGATTTTATGTTAACAGTGTGTAAACTAACATAACTTAAGGTTGCATGGCGTTCGCAAGCCATCTGCCTAACTTATTTATTATACATCTGTAATAAACAAACTATTAAATAAATAAACATTAAAAAATGTTGAGAACAAACTATAGAGAATACACGTGCGTTTTATGAGACATTAAAGATTTATAAATTATTGTATCAGTTGTTTATGAACACAAGTACGTTGGAAAGGAAAGAAAGCCGATCTTATAAAAGAAAAGATAAGATAGAATACCCACCTTGTATATATCGATTACAAGTGAAAAACTAAGTAGCTTCCAGCTTCGACTAATCGATCTATTAAATCGATTCAAGTATAGAGTACATATTATACGATTTATATAATAAATTGTAGTAGGTAGGCTTAAAAATAAAGGAGAATGAAGAACTAAAAAAGACTCATTGTTATTTATCGAAGTTGATTGAACTTCTAGGATGCAGTCAGCAGGATCAAGGATAAAGTGTAAAGATATTGACGGCCGGCGTATAGAGTGGGGAAATAAGAGAGGATTCGAGATAAAAGGATGGACAAGTGATAATTGGAAAATCCTTGTACCGATGCTACTACAACTACGGGTTGTTCAAACCCAACATAACAAAGTCCGATACATTTTACATCTTCTTCTTGTTCTTCGTTGTCATCAACAATCGAAATGAAACGAAAGAAAAGAAAGAATGGATAGATTGAAATGGAATGCGTGTCCATTCGATTGTAACTCGGACAAAGGCGTGACCAGACACGTAGACACGTACCAAGTGTATATTTCGTATCATTTCGACCATTGTCCTTTGCTATGAACAACCGACATGTTATTTGTTCTTTCTAAAACTTTTCTGGGAATTTTACTCCTGTTGACAATGAGGAAGGATATCAGTTAAAGAATTGGAATAACGAATAACAATAACCTTAAAATTAATGCTGTCTCAAATAACATCAATCTTTATTTATCTAGTAGTACCCCATGTTAATGTAGGCCTAATTCAAGTAATAAATATAGGAAACGTATACAAGTGAGTCAAATAAGATTTTACGTGCAATAGCACATTGCCCCTTCCACGACACAAACCTAATGTTACACAAAGATTTACAAATATCATAAGTAACTGACGCTATGAAACAACTAAACAAGACAATGCACGACAAAATTTGAATTACATGATAACTATCTCATACAAAACATGTACTCAGCACAGACGTTTGAAACGCTTCTGGTCAAGGGATCTTCTTGGCCAACTGTAGGATTGTAGAATGACTGCAAGCTCCAGCAAGTGATTGAAGTTTTAGAACCTTTACTGTCATATTTAGAAATTGTTGTAATATTGTAATAACACATACTAAATTTTCAATAAAAAAGGTCAAAAAAGGATTTTCACTTTTCTGTTTTATTTTTGAGATCTTCTTCTGGTTTTTCATTTCCTGGATAAAGTTTATCCAACTAGGTAGGGCTGTTATAGCAGTTATTTATTGTTAAACTCCGGGCCAGCCCAGTCAGTCAGCTGGTAGAAAATCGCTATTACTTGTTGCGTAACACCGGTTGGGCAAGCGACTTTGTATGGTGACCAGCTGACAGCCATCCATGAACAAACTCTACTGGGGTCCCTGTTCAAACTCAAACCTTCAAACCTAATCCTTTTTAAAAATAAAGCAGCGGTAAAATGGGGTAGTTGTCAATAACGTACAGTTTCCGATAACAAATAAAAGCTAAAATAAATTGTTAAAAAAATAACTTGATTATAACGTAAATGAAAAAATTAAGGTCCATTTTCCAGGGAGATCTCAGACGTCGAGTTGCATGACCGGGAAAATTAATAGAAGAGATCCTTTAGTGAATCGGTTAGGAATATGTTCCATCTTTTCCTGTAAAGTCAGTGCAATCATCGGGAATTGTCAATGCAAAAACGGGTTAGTAAAAAAAATAATAAAGGGGAGGGTGTTTAATTTTATGTGATGTATCAGACTGGAATCTTCTAATTTTATTACTAATGGTTTTGCACAGTTGTATACTTTAATGGCACACATCCCGATACATTTTATGAATGACTAAGAAACTGTTAATTTTAGGTCGATAAGTGAATTGATGGCCAGATAATGAACAAGTAACGTTCTACGCATGTATGTTGTAAATTTAGCACTAATGAAAGTAAAACCAGGTGGTTAATATGTTAAAATGAGGTTGATCTTTGATAACATAAAAATACAACTTTACTACATTTTGATTTCGTTGGTGTATCACCAAACACAAACACACGTATACGCGTGCGCGCGCGCACACACACACACACGCACACACATACTTCGATGTACGATATCCAAATATACCAGATATGTTACTTAAGTAGATAATAAATGTGTTCAAAATCTATTAATATGTTTTTAAGAAAATCGTGGTTTCGTTATTAAGTAAAAAACTTGTAGTTGCATAAAGAACCCTGAGAACACTTTCATTTTTAGCTTTGCCTAAACATGATTTGATGATTTGCCTGTTTTTGTATAGGGGCAATTTTAGATCACGTAAAGTGACTTCAGACTTTTAGAGGAACCTCATTTTGCATTATTTCGCTCTTCCTAGAAGCTCTTAAAGTCAGTTATCAGTTGCAAATATTTGATTGAGTTGTTATTATCTTTTTTGTTTTATTCAACTATTTTAGTGTCCTTCCCGAGTTCTTTAAAACACTATCCGATACCTTATTTTATATTTTTGTTTAGTGTCGTAGAAATTTGATGTTTTGAATGGTTTGTCATTCATATTGTATACAGGCGTCCGTAGAATTTTAGTTTTCATTTTCTGATTATTTCCATTAATCGTTCCTTTTTCTTGTACAAATTCTTCTCAGCCTTGTAACATGTACTGTCCGTCTGCTATTTTTAAACCCATTATTTTGAGGAAGATACTTCCCTCAAATTCTTCTGCTTTTCTAAGACCAGCTTTCCCGATCATTCTAACGCATTCACTCGTATCCAGACACGTTGGTTTTATCACAGTGTTATGATGTCTGATCTTAGCTTCTTTTAAGAGTGCTTTCTTCTTATACAGCTGGTGAGTTCCTCGGAGTGCAGCGGTCATTTCTGCTCATTTGCTGTTGTTCACTTTCTTCTCGATGGTCTTATAAGTAGTTGTATTATTTCTCCGAAGTATCTGAAGCTATCAACTTTTCCAATTTTTCTGTAGCTTATTATATCTAAAAGTGACGCGAAACTGTTTTGATGTTTATTACGTATTTAGTTTTTTCGAAGGAATCTGTAGTCCCCCTTTTCTACTTGTTCCCTTAACACATTGATTTGTTTTATGATCGTGACTTACATTTATTAGTAGAGAGATTTTAATAAAATTCCACTAAGATTGACTTGAAATTTTAAGGAAATTGTATCATTTGAGTATGATCTCATTTCACTGGGGTAACTGAATTTTGGGCAAATATTTTTGCCATTACTCACTGAGAAAGCATTTCCAGGCTGATTTATACATCAATTTTTTTCTTATATTTTGTTGTAAGTCTACACTGTGCAGGGTAATTCAATGTTGAACGAAAAGTATATTTGGAGCTGATTTGTACCTAAACACACGAAATGTTAAGTATCCAATTAACCGCCTAAGTAAGAGTATACAAGCAAAACAAGAGTAGACTGTATGATTATGGTAAAAAATAAGATATGTAAACAAATTAAAATTGGAATGACCGTACCTTGGTCTTCGGTGAACTGAGCGGTCCGTAACGATGTTCCTTCGATAATCGTCATAAGTCAACTGTAGGTACTCATGAGATTGTAGGAAGCAACGAAGGTTGGGAAGGGGTAAATAGATAAGGTGATTAAAGAAAAGAAAATTATACTGCAAAACCAAACATGAAAAATTTGCTTATAAACAAACGTGCGAAAATGTTTCGTTAGTGAGTTATAGCTGGAGAAAGATTTAGTACTGGGTAAAAATATATAAAATGAAAGTTGTAGAAAATAAAAAAGCTACAACTTTTATTACAATCGTTTATAATTAGAGCTGAATTATTTCAGCGTCAATTAATGATTTCCCGTATTTTTCTGATCAAAAAGTAGGCTACATTATGAATACAAGAGAGCTTGGTTTTCATTCACCATCAATTAACTCATGATTAAGATTAGGTTATTTGTTAATTTTACAATATTTTATTGCATTTTAAAGTTAAAACCTACAATATACTACCAATTCTTCTCACAATTCGCCTTGAAAATTTCAGTTTGATCTTATTTTATCGAGGTAAATTAATTTGGGTGAAATTTTTCACCAACCGTAACTGGCTAAGAAAGCTTTACCAGACCTTTTTGGTTATTTTTAGATATAGAATTTTTCCTGATTTCCGTTCAGTTTTGAATCACATAAGGTAATGTAAATTTTGGAGTAAGTAGTGAGAATCAGGATGGAAAGTGGGTTGGGGAAGTGGCACAATCAGCCCTAGCGGTCTAAGTGTAGGGTTCGTTAAACCCGCTAAATTATCAATCAATTAGGTTAATCAATAATAATAACTCTAACGCGCAAATCATTGAAGTTTGAATTAATTAGCTTTTATTTGCAATCCCTGAAGAACAGCCAAGTCAAATTTCAGCTCTAGGTGATTGAAAAGTTAAATAATTATTGATGATTGAGGTATGGAATAAGTTAATCAATGCGGACTTTCACATTTGTATGAAGGATTACAGGTAAAGAAAACGAATAGTACAATGTATGATATTGGGAATTTCAGCTATGTCATAATATAAAAGTATTATATAGTAATAAAACTTAAATGATGCTTATTAAAACAGGATATAAATGTGTCTATAAAATCTGGTGTAATAAAATTATGTAAAACTATTATGCATTTGCTAAATATAGATGAAACTGAAAAATAATATTATTGTAAATAGTAAGTCACGAGAATGCCTTTTGCATATATGGAAACGCTGTGGGGACGGGAAGAGAAATCTCACAATGCTGACAAACTCTACGGTGAGACGCTATATTTTACTACTGTGCAATTGTACCGTTTGTTAACACCATGTTGCCTTTCAATTATTATACTTCGTTGTGACTTACACTTTTTACACTTAAACCCAAATTTCTTTAATTTTTTTTAACATACAAAGTTTCCAATTAAAATTTGTCTTTCTTCAACATCTGTAATAAAGTTTCACATGTCGGCATCACTTTCTTATTGATATAACTGTTTCTTTTTCTTACCGGGTGTTAAAAAAGTGTTATTGAAGAATTATCTTTTTCACTGTCTTTAACGTTCTTCTTTATTTTCGAATTATGGAGAAAGAAACATCAGAGTAGTTAGCCGCTCGCTCACAGCTTTTGTTAAGAGGCACGGAAAAGTATTTTCGTTTAGCATCAACTTCACAGCATTCTATTACATTGCATATTAGATTGCTTTCAGCACTGTGAATAGTTCAACCGCGTTTTCGAGAAACCGACATTTCCGTTTACGGTAACAACCAGTTATATTCGTACAGTTAAACTACAAAAGGTTTCGTGATATACTGTATGTCCTCTGGTTATAGTTTACGTTGTTGTGGTGGTGAATTGATACCAAAGCAGTAGCACATGCGCACTGATGCTTTCCCACCTTTACCCTCGTTAAAACCAAAGGCAAACTCGTGACTCGAGTAACTATAGGTGAGTATTTCTTAAACGCCAGATGCATTAAGTTACGATATAGAGAAAAAGATGATACCTAGTTTCAGTGTTATAATGGAGGCCATAAACGATTTATTACATCTCCTTAAATATGCATGAAAGTTGAACTGCAGCAAGTGGTATCAAGGAGCACAACATAGTGTATGTTAAATTGCACTCAGCAAAGAAGTGGTTAAAAGTCAAATTATGCATAAATGTTTGCAAATGGCGCGTCTAAGAATTACGACTAGGTTATCTCTTTAATGAGTGGTACATATTCTGCGTTACACATAATGTATCTATGTTAACACGTATCTACACTTATGTGTAAAGATGTTTATGTCAGTGTTACATAGAAAGTTTGACCAAATATATTATTTAATATATTCAACATAAATTCCTTTACTTTATCAGTAGAAATTTATTCTTTTAGTTTCATTCTTCTTGTTTATCAAAATTTAATAAATAGTTCATAATCTGCTATTGCCAACCAATAAAAAAGATTAAGTCATCCTGTTGAAAAACAATTTAATCTGGATTTTTATTAATATATATTTTCTTTAGTTAAATATACATTAAAATTAAGTACAGAACTGAACTAAATTTTACAAGTATACAATATTTTAAACTAAAAATACTTATACGCAAAAGAACTTCTTCACAAAGAAATCTGTCGGCGTATAGGAATATACAAAACAAAACAAAATCATTGAATACATTATTGAAATCATTGAATCATTGTAATCATTAAATACTTGTAACTACTATAGAAATTACTAAGTTAAATTACTTACAGTTAAATAAGTTACAAGGACTATGTTAAACAGAATTTAAAAAAAAAAAACAGAAAATAAATGATAAAGTCAATTATATTTACATATAATATCAATAATAATATATTTCAATTTTAATAAGAATAGAAATAAAAAAATCTAAGATTATATTAAATACAAGGTGTGGCTATTAAATAACGAGACTGACGTTGTAAAAAATTTTATTTTTATTTTATACATATTCACTTATTATTACCTTCAATATACACTCCTTCTCTATCCCTACAACGCTCCATGCGAATTTTCCATTGTTGGAAACAGTGCTGGAAGTCATCTTCTGTCAGCTCTCTCAGGACACGTGCCGCTTTCTCTTTTACAGCTTCCACAGACTCAAATCTTGTCCCTTTTAATACAGATTTCACCTTAGGGAACAGGTAGAAGTCACATGGTGCAAGATCTGGTGAATAAGGTGCATGTTCTAACACTGAAATGCCGTACTTGGCTAGGAACCTCTTGATGGCTAACGCGGAATGAGCTGGCGCATTGTCTTGGTGGAGAACCCATGATTTTGTCCTTCCATATTTCGGGGCATTTTTTCCTCACTGACGTAGCTTAGAAAGAACCTCATGGTAGTAATATTGATTAATTGTTTGACCTTCAGGAACCCAGTGAAGGTACACAAGCCCATAGATATCAAAAAGAAACCAATCATCATTGCTTTTAATTTTGACTAGCTCATTCGAGCTTTTTTGGCTATCGGAAGTTTGGCTCTACCAGTGCATGGATTGGTGCTTCGTTTCCGGATCATAAATTAAAAAAACCACGTTTCATCACATGTTATTATCTTCTACCTGTTCCCTAAGGTGAAATCTGCATTAAAAGGGACAAGCTTTGAGTTTGTGGAAGCTGTAAAAGAGAAAGCAGCATGTGTCCTGAAGGAGCTGACATAAGATGACTTCCAGCACTGTTTCCAACAATGGAAAATTCGCATGGAGCGTTGTAGTAGGAATAGAGAAGGAGTGTATATTGAAGGTGACAATAAGTGATCACGTATAAAATAAAAACAAAATATTTTACGTCAGTCTCGTTGTTTAATAGCCACACCTCGTACGATTTAGTAGCTACTGAACTAAACTAAATTGTACAAGTATACAATATTTTGAACTAAATATACTTATACGCAAAAGATCTTCTTTACAAAGAAACCTGTCCGCGTATAGGAATATACAAAAAAAAATTAGTCATTTAAATAATTATAACTACTATAGAAATTACTAAGTTAAATTACTTACAGTTGAATAGATTACAAGGGCTGTGTTAAACAGAATTAATAAATAAATGATAAGCTCAATTACATTTACATAAAATATCATTAATAATATATTTTAATATTAATAAGAATAGAAATTTAAAAAAATCTTTAAGATTATATTAAATATAATGCTGTACATTTGTAATATAGAGAAAAATATGAAAAGAAAATTACGAATATTTTACAACTATATCTACTTTGCAATATATTTTAACTAACACAATGTAAATATTTTCACTTTATGGGAAATTAATGCAATAAATAAGTATAAAAAAGTAAACTATCGCAAAGTGAAAAGTAAAAACTAAGAAGAACAGTTATTTTAAAACTTGGAAAAGTTTCTGAAGTTTTTGATCGTAGATCGATAGGATATGATTATTTAGTTTATGTTTTAATAGATGTGGTGTGTATGGGGTGGAAGTACGTTAATAAAACGCTCCTCAAGGTAGAGAAATGACTTCTGAAGAAATGTACAATTTGGTTTTCTACTTTTAATTTTTCCAGCGTTCTTAGTACCACAACTGGTTTTATTGAGATCAATTGTTTTTTCACGGTTACCACAAGCCCAAAAGAAACGTAACAGTACCTTGTAAAGAAATAAATGCCTTAACGAAAGGATTCCCAATAAAAGTCAAATTTCAAAATCTTGCATTTATTTTTGACGTATTAAATTTACAATTATTTTCTCAATTGTTTACTCGTTGAGTCAACAAAATTAATTACCTCATTTTTCTTCTTTTTCTTCTCTTTACCGTGGATTCACCACTTGTATAAGAAGAAAAAAACATTCTCGAAACAAGCCTAAATTAGACACTATAAAACTGATAAAACCAATGAGTCTTTACTCAAGTGAAAGCTTCAGAATGACCGGGAAGGCTGGTCTAAGATAAGCGGAGAAATTTGAGAAAAAGATCCTCGAATCAAGATAATGGGTCCGAAGATGGTAGACGGACGATACAGACTATGAAGATGAGAACTATACAAGAAAATCTAACGATTAGAAAAAGAAGACCAAAATTTTATTAACCTGTACACTATGGATGACTATCAGTTGACAAAACAAATTTTTTGAGCACTAAACAATAGACCTAAGGTATCGGATAAATGGTTTAAAGAAGTCAGAAATATTTTTGAGAAAACCGGAATAAACCGAGAAAACTCTTAATGAACCGAACTAAATTCAGACAAGTACTTTAAATTTAAGGGGTTCCATTAACAGCAAGTACAGATTACCGAGTGGACAGTAGAAAGGTTGAAAGCATACAGAGAGTGAATGCTGGGAATGTGGGATGAAAGAGAGCTTTCTTAACTCATCTCATGAGGTCTAAAATTGGCCCTATACAACAAAAAAATAAATAAATAAAGTGTATAAAATAATAATAATAAAATCTATAAAAAATAATAAATAAATAAACATTGATCCTATCTCTTATTTCAGAATTTTCAGATAGACCCTTTTTGAAACATCGAGAGTTCTGCGTTAAAAGCGCAGCTCTCCAGAGACCTGCCGGGACACCCATTGACGTACAGAAATTTTAGAGGTCCTAGATATCTATCTACACATACTATTAACTATCACCAGCTTTGATCTGTATCAACTTACCTAGTGTACGATATTTTAAATCCTAGGAACTTGAAACCTCTAACCTGTTTAATAATTTGACCGTTAACATCAACTTACAACTTCGGGGATGGTTACCAAGTAATATTATTGACTTACTTTTAACAACAAGTAGGTCTATATTCAAGTTGTACGAACCCAATTTGTAGCTTATACAAAGCACAATGAAACATAAAACTTAAGGGGGGAGTATACGTTGAAAATTATTTTTTTAAATATAAAACTTATGTTGTTCTTTGTTATTAGATACATTTTTATGCTATAAGAGAAATGTAAAATTATAATCACCAACCCTTAAAATAATTTCACAACCCCTAATAATCGGTATAATATGGTGGAAACAGTATGTTGCTAGGGCGAGCATAACTTCACCAAAAATGAATCAATCACCTTCAAATTAGTGTTATTTGAAAGATCTAAGTTTGTTTTATGATCCCATAGAAGATTTGCTAAAGAATTCTGTTTCTAAGCAACTATACAAATTTTTTGTTTTGTTTTTTGTTTAACAAAAAAATTATTTCTGTTATACTTCTTTTTTAAAATTTTTATGAAATAAAACATTAAATATGGCTCTATAGGATCACAAATCAAGAAATTCTGAGCATTTTAAAAAAAAAATTATGTTTCTAGGAAGCTCAGAACCAAAGTTATGTTCGTCCTAGCAAATCAAAACGCGAAGAAAGTAAATTTCCGGAAAACGGCAAAACAAAATTAAATGCATAAATTGATTTGTAACTCACCAATAACTAGAATTGCCCTGCTTCATACGTTACACCTTCCTTTTCTTTTTCCAGAACAGGGAAAGTTAAAAGTATAGTTCAATAGAAAAGAAATTTCCCTTTAAAATGAACCAATATTTACTTTTCTAGCGTATGTACTTCGTAAGTTATTGAAATTTGAAAATTATGCTTTTTTTCCGTAGAAAACGAAAAAATCAGCTGGACATGCCATAAGTTTTTATTTTTTTTCTATTATTTATAGTTAACGTAGATCAAAAGTAAATATATCACTGTTTTCAGGAGATTTCAAAGAACAAATTACAATTAAAAAAAAAAAAAATTGAAAAAAAAAAAAAATTAGGTTTCCAACGTATACTCCCCCCTTAACAACTTTTCAAAGATTAATTGCAAAGAAGGACAACATGATAGGGAGTTAACTTCAACTTGTGAGAAAATAATTAATGTAATTAATTAATTAGTAAGTATTTAATGCATAAGTTCTGCGGATAATTAACTCTACCATAGATTTTTTTTAACAAGTCCCTCCTAAATTTCACCAGACAGTGGAAAGATTTTTACACTGTTTTTATCATTCATTATGTTTCACATGAAGAATACAAAGTAAACGCTTACGCTAGTCTTTCTTGAAAAAACTTCCTTACATTTGACTTTTGATAAGATAATTTAAATATTCTGCTAGACACACATCTACATTTTATTAAATTACAACTGTATACATTGTTATAAGATTAATTAATTAGGTAATTTGTATTTAAATTATTTTTTTATTAGCTTAATATGTTAATTAATAGTTATTTTAGTTTTACATCTAATTATAGAAATTAGAACAACCATTACTTATATACTAAACGTACTGTAATAATAACTGTTTAATTATTATATTAATGAAACAAGAAATTAAATTTGGTTGTGTACTTTTCTCTTTCTCAATGATTCTAAAAATAATCTTATCTTCAAACAGTAGGTATTATAATTATTAATTTCATTACAGGTTTTGGTAAGTTCTATCCATATGAATTACAATTTTATGTTTTTTTTTTATAATGTGGGAAGACAACATTTAATGGACCAATTTAATTTGATTTGGGGCTATCTACGAGGAGCCCGTCCCGGCTTCACCCGGGTGTAATTTTACAATCTTTAAATTTGTAATCGAAAATTTTCCTTTGTCCGTTCGTCTGTTACATCCAGATAAATTGGAAACTGCATGAAATAGCACAAACGGTTTTCGAAGTTTCCCAAAACCTGAAGTCAAAAAATCAGTGTAAGAAACTACAATAGATAGCAACAAATGGGCCGGCCGCATTGATTTAGTTCGTAACGTGCTCGTCTCTTATCATGCGGTCTTGGGTTTGAATCGCATTCAGGCACGGCATATTTTCATACGTCACAAAAATTATTTTATCCTTCACCACCTGCATTAGCAATAATTGCAGAACAGTCGGACATTAAACAAAAAAGAGATAGCAACAACTGGTTTTCGGATTCGTAATCTACACAAACATTTAGTGGATCTGGGTTGAGTGAGAAGTTTCAGTTTTGAACGCAAGTGCCCTAAAACCTGAAGTCAAAAATTGAAAGTCCGAAACTACGAGAGATAGCAGCAAATGGTGTTTGGATTCGTAATACAAACAAAAATTTAGTGAGATTGGATTGGGTTTAAATTCCGGTTTCGATCGGAAGTGGACCAAAACCGAAAGTCAAGAAAGTCGGAATTTGGAAAAGAAAATAGTGTCGTTCGATATTTCGTAAAAGAATAGATAAGGAAATTGTTAATGATTTTTGCCATAAGTGAATGGTAAGCCTTTTTAAAAACTGCCACCAGCCATCAGACGCGTTGTCTCATGAAAAGGATTTATTTTATTTCCATACTAATTTTGAAATTAGGTTACAAATAAAAATCGGTTATAAGATTTTCTTATTTAGCTTAACTTCATATTCTTTACAAAAATAAATAAAACATAAAAATAAATTATTTAAATGTTAAAAAATAGTAATCTAACTTTATAATATCGAAAGAATTAAGTTTCCACAATACAATGTATTTACTTTAAATGGCCTCCAGGCCAGCCCAGTCAGTCAGCTGGTAGAAAGTCGCTATTATTTGTTAAGTAACACCGGTTGAGCAAGTGACTTTAAATGGTGACCAGCTGACAGCCATCCATGAAGAAACTCTACTGGGGGGGTCCCTGTTCAAACTCATGCCTAATCCACTTCAAAAAATTACAGCGAGAAACAGCGATCATATTATGTCGTTGTCAATATTGTACAGTTCCCGATAACAAATAAAAGATAAACAAAATTTCTTTAATTATGTATTATTTATCAAAAATAGAATTATTTACAATAAATATATGTACTAAAATTTATTCATACTGTGAATTTTGAAAAAAAGAATTCATTTTTAAAATATCTGATTTGAATAATCAGCTTTTTTAAATGTCAGCAGGTAAAAGTGACTGCTACAAACTACAAAGCTGCTACATCTTTTTATACCTGCAGTCTGACAATTTTAACCAAACAATCAAAACCATTGTAAAGGAGTGCAAATAAAAACAAATTTTTCTAAGAATTCCTATTAAAACAATCCATTCATCGAAATTCTTTTTTCTGGTTCACCTCAAACCACTTCATACAATACAACTGTTACAATAAACAATATCTTCTATCATTTTTTTATAATATTACTGTTTAATGTTACAATATAATATGAAATCTTATCGATTATCATGTTGAAAATTTATATTGAGATTGTACTGATTAAGTTTCCTTTCGCTACAAATTCATTAGAGATAATTTCATTACTACATGTCAACCCTCTAATGGAGTGTCCAGTTCATTTACAATGAATCAGACAAACCATTAAGTCCATTAGGAAACCACTGACCATTTTCCATTTTATATTACATAGGACATTACAAAAATATACCGTATTTTACGATTTAATTGTTTCAGTGGTTCTAGAATTTAATTTAACAAGAACATTTTGATATTCATTTGACGGTTCATAAGTAATTTAAAATGAATGTAATAGACTCTATTTATATAATGTCCAATAATATATTTATGATTTCTGTTACTGTGTGTAGCATGACATTGACCTATATTTTGGTATTAGTGGTCACGGTCACATGATCAGTTTAGCCACTACATTTATTATAACATATAAAACTATTAACAAGGAATACTTGGTATATTTATAATATTTCTTTTAACAGTATAAATAAAATTTGTAAATTGTTAATACTGACATAATCTAAATAAATATTCTATATTTAATTATTGATACCAGTTAATCGTCGATATTTATAAAATTTATGTAATTATATTTAAACGACAGCGGGATTAAAATCAAGATTGCGTGAGTCAAAAGTGTAACTAAATTGTGTATTGTTAAAGATAATTAAAAAATCAAAAACGGAGATGAACAATTAAATGAGTGATGTGAATAATCATAATAAAATAAATAACGTCTTTTAAAACGATAATTTGAATTTTTTACGAACAATCAAAATTTATTAATCAAAATTTAAAATCCAACATGAAGAAACAAAGATCCGGTCAAAGCGTCGTTGTGGGTGAGACGATCTACGAGATGGCAACACGACAATAAGCTCCAATAAAAAGTTTAAATTATAGAAGAAAATTAAAAAGAAGCATAATACATTATAATTAATGGAACGAAGTAACAAGTAAGGAATTATTATTATCAATTTTCTAACACGGACTATTCAAATCTATTTAATAAAATCAATATAAAAAATTTCAAGAATCAAAACGCTTTCATAGACGCCATATTCATACACACAACAATACATAATTATTTCAGCAAACCATCTTAAAATAAATAACCGGTATGAACAACGAACAACATTTCTAAATTATATGTAAATTTTGTTAATCAATTATAAAAGACCAGTATTTTATTGTAGTTAAAATCAAAGATTTAATTGTAATTTTTTTATTTTAATATTTTTCATTGTTGCAATAAACCTAAGGAATTGTACTCAAATAATAATAAATTAAAAAAAAATCCCTGAGATATAAAACAAAAATAGTAGAGTCAGTTTATTGTAAAATTTAGTATCTATATAATCCTTTATTAAAAATTAAAAACATTTAAATTTAAAATATCTTGTGTTAATTTATTTCTGATCCAATTTAATCGTAGCAGTAGTGAACGCTACATGTGTAAGTACAGCAAATAATTTTATTGACATTTTCATGATAAAATAATATCATAAATATGGTTTATTTTGTTACGAAATGGAAAATTAATTAATTTTATTGTAACATTGGCTAAACTACCCGTTCTTCGAACGGTTTTCTTGGTGTTGTGTACAATCTGTTGGTATACCGAGTTCGATCCCGGTCAGGTCTGATGTTCTTTAATCATTCATTGTTATCTATTCGTACCTCCTTTCAACGTCAGCATTATTATTAATGACAAAACAAAATAGTTGGACGTAAAATACAAGAGAGATCTAGATGTTTTTAAATCAAGTTACGCAGCGCTTTATTATTTTCAGAAGCTTAATTTATTATTTTACATAAATAAATAAATTTACTATTTATATAGAGCAATGAAAATTGATGTTTTGAAGTTTAACTCACACAAATCTGTGTGTAATGTAACTCTAGATAATTTAATTATTCGCTACTGAGCAATAAAAATTGAAATGAAAATTAAATTACAATTGAATCGGTGAGTGAAAAAAGGGTAATATTCCAAAAACCTTATTTTCGAGAAATTAAAAAAAAACTGTTTTGTAACTTTGTTTTTGGTTTAATGGTAAAATGTTCAATTGGTCATTTGTAGTACTATATTAACCCTTTTTAATGGTGACTTTAGAATTTATTTTACAATAATCATGAGATTGATTTTTGATTATTAATATGTTTACTATTCACCTTTTTCTAGATTTGGTACAAGTAAATAGGAAAAAGTAAGTTGAAAAAACAATATAATGTGCCCATATGCTACAAAACTTTATTTTTATTTCAAAATAATTTACAGTTACATTTTGATAATAATAACACAGAAACCAGTGGTCCAACTGCTGTTCGCTATTGAATGGAAGAAGGGTAACATTCCTGGAATATATTGGAATTCCTTTTTCCACTCAACTAAATTTTTAATGTAGCTTAGCTGATTTTAGATACTAGGAATATTTCCCTTTTATCAACCAATAGATGCGCCGAAGTAAACTTAACAAAACTGCTATCTTTGTTCAATTTCGCATTTTTTGGAATATTACCCTTTTTCCACTCACCGATTCAATTGGAACACTCCGCGTTGTTTAACTACTAAGTCACCTTAGTAGCCTTTCGTTTTTGACAATGTGACCGAGAACGGGTGTGTCGTGTAAGGTTAGGTAGTGGTGGAAGGGTTAGGGTACAGCGTGCGGAATGAATACCAGCGGCGCGTAGACCCATGTTTATTCTGTTTGTTTACTTAAATATTGCTATGATTATTTTTATAAAATTGGTAATACGTACCTCCGTTATAATGTATAAAAATGAAAAACTTTACATAATCTAACTTATTTGTCTTTAAACGTTTCGTAATTTCAATTATGTAACATTTTTTGATAGATTAACTTTTAACGGAGATATTCGCAGTTTTTTGTTTACCCCTCCATCTGAACTCTCCCATCCATTTGTGATATTAAAACAATTTATAGCCTATTTTCATTTCGATAACGTCCAGAACCTAAATACCGAAATTCATTGAATTTGGTTCATCGGCTCTTGCGTGATGCCGTAACATACAAACAAACAAACAGATAAACAGACAAAAATTCAGCTGAACTTTATTTCGGTGATTAATTAGTAGATTTGGCGTAGAAATAAAATTTGGGGCATTTTGAAAAATTGTGCAAACAAAATCACAATTTTATTTTTATAGATACGGCTAGGAAATATTAAGGTGAGATCTGGTGTTGAACAATTTGTTGGGTTTTGAAGAATTAAAATACTCTAGTCTAGACGCTGGTAGGGAACCAAACAGGGACCTATATATTTACAGTGTAGCACACTAATCTCTATTCATAATAAATTCGGTTAAACAAATTATTTTAAATCTGACTTAAAGAAATGCAGGTGGATCATAAAATTAATGAAAATATCATGTACCTATCATAAAAGTACGTTGGCAGGCAAATTAACATGTGTGGGTTTTATTTTTAATAGAATATTTAAGTCTAATAAAATACACATGATTAATTCATCCACATAAATTTAAGACTCATATGTATTTTTAACAATCATATTGTTGTTCTTATTTGCATTTCGGAATTTTTAACTCTTAAATTATTAAAATTATTTTGGTTTATATTTAAATGATGATTAAACTGAAGGAGTTGCGTTGAAGATAAAACATATTTAACGTAATAATTCACTAGCAGGCTGAATGTAACAATGGATTTTAGAAAAGGACTATTAATAACATTGAACTGAGTAGTCGGTATAAATACGGTGCTATTAAACAGTACGTACATACCTTACTTTCAACACATCTAAAAATGGTGATACTTCTAAACTAAATTATTCTACACATATTTTGTTTAAAAAGTAGTAAGAGATTTATTTCTTTATATAATTTTGTGTTGTTTAGGTCATTAGCCGAAAGGCTGGTTTGAACCTGTAGAGGTTTTACTAAGTAAAACGAGGAGTGAGGTGGTTTACCATTGCTTTCCTCACTGAATGGAAAAGTACGCTTATCAGCATGACGGGTCCTCTGAAAAGCACATATTTTCCACTCTGCAAATGACACCATTACTTCATTCACCACAGGGTCTGGCTGTATAATGAAATTCATTACTTTCAGAGGAGATAACTCTGATTAGTGTCTTTTACACCTCTACCTCTTCTGTTCTTAAATGATACAGTCATTTAATTGGCTGACCATGTGATAAGAAACAGAAATATTTTTTTAGCCCAACAACAAACAGATTGCGTGTACATAATTTGACACTCCACCTATCTGTTTTGGGCAGTATATTGTTTTATTCGAATTTATATTTTTGAAAACAAGATATTTTCAGACATTTTTGAGATTATTTTATTATATTTGAAACATTAGTGAGGTTTTTATCGAATTCACTTGTGTATTGCAAGTTAGTTTTATTACAAAATAATGAATTCGTAACCAGGCGTAAGTGGTACAAGATAAGTGAGGATCCCACTTGTTCCTCACCATTTTATCAGCATGCCGGGCCCTCTGAAAAGCACATATTTTCCACTCTGCAAATGACACCTTCACTTCATTCACCACAGGGTCTGGCTGTATAATAAAATTCATTACTTTCAGAGGGTACTTTATTTAACTGACACTACATTAACTTTTTTACTATAATATACTCTATATATACACTAATATTATAAATACAAAGCTTGTAATTTTGTGCAGGCTAATTTCCAAAACTACTTAACGGATTTTCATGAAATTTTAACAGCATAATATTCGTATTTATATTCACACCAACATTTTATTTTTAAATTTTCAAAAATGATAACCCTAAGGGCCCTAATGAAGATTTTCATAAATATATATAATAATATAAGTATGTGTGTGTGCGTGTGTGTGTGTGTGTATGTGCGTGTGTGCGTGTGCGTGTGTGTGTGTGTGTGTGTGCGTGTGTGTGTGCGCGCGCGCGCACGCACGTACGTTGAAGTATAGTCGATCTAGCAGCTACGCAATTTCTGTTACATATTTATTTTAAAAATTGATTAGACCCTACACATGTTTCGCGTGCGAAGCCACGCGGGGCATGCTAGTAAATGATAATTATGTTATTCAATATATTTCGCATAATTCTTTTTTTGCGGTCCCTGGTGAAAGTTTCCTCATTACGGTACAACCTGTGCAGATGGCGTACCCTTATGCATTGTGATAGCCAACCTGAATATTATATAGTAGTTATAGAAATTTTAGCCTTTAATTATTATTTGTATCCTTGAAAAGATTCGTAGTATGGTTATACTCACAATATTGTGCGCAACGCATATTTACATTATACGTATTGTTTCCTTTTTTGCTTTTTTTTTATTATATGATATAGTAAAATTGACTGATATTTGTTTACTTCATTTATTGTTTTTTTATAGAAAATTATGATAAAATAATGGAATAATTGACTGAATTTAGACGTAACCTTTGAAATATAAAAAGAATGATGTGTAATTAGTGATCATTATGTCACTTTATCCTTTGATTACAGTCTTCATGTTTAAACACATCAAGGTCAGATCAATACATCTTCGCTTTTAAATTCTCGGTTCGCTCGCTTTATCTCTTATTTTATTTTGCTATAATTCTTAATAATGTAAGAAAGATATTTATGAATTTTTATATGAATCATATTTTATGTATTTTATGTATCTATCTAGGTATCCGAATAGAACAATACAATGACGTGTCCGGATTGATTAATCTATCATAATGCAGAGATTTTTATGTCCTTCAAAAGGATTTATTTGCAATTTTTTATAATATATATTATAAATAAAATGTAATGAAAGTTTTCTGTGTAAATTATAGGGCCAGAATTTTTTTTTAAATTATTACTGAATTTCAAAATAATTATTGTACTGATCGTCAAATGTAACCTTGGTTTCTTTAATTTTTTTTTATAAATCCATGTGGTGTACTAATGTCTCCTAGTTTAATTTGTCATCGTATATTTTACGCAATCAATGTTTTCGGTAATCTTTTAGTCTTTAATTTTTAATCTATGTACAAACACATATCTAGACACAACCAACTATTTCAAAGTGGGTGTGTTATGGTAACGTTAAGTAAAGATAATGCCCAAAACAGGCAGGTGGAGTGTTATTTTAATTGCACTCTATCTGTTTGGTCCAGGGCTAAAAAAAATAGTTCTGTTTCTTATCACATAGTCAGCCACTTATATGACTGAACTATTTAAGAACAGAAGAGGTAGAGGTGTAAAAGACACTAGTCAGAGTTATCTCCTCTGAGAGTAATGAATTTCACTATGCAGCCAGACCCTGTGGTGAATGAAGTGAAGGTGTCATTTGCAGGGTGGAAAGTGAGTGCTTTTCGGAGGGCCTGGCATGCTGATAAGCATACTCTTTCAACTCAGTGAGGAAGGCAATGGTAAACCACCTTACTCCTCGTTTTTACTTAGTAAAACCTCTAGAGGTTCAAACCAGCCTTTTGGCTGTTGACCTAAACAACAACAACAACAAGTAAAGATAATGTATTCCAATTTCAGTACTTAAGAATCAAAAGTGGATAATCTTCACCCTTACGAGGTTCTGGTAAGTAAAAGAAAATTATAGAATAAAAACCTGTAAACAAAATCTTATGAAAAATATATTAAACAATAAAGAACAACTTATAGATTTTTGGACAAACATTTTTCAAGAATCTTTACTAATTAAAAAAAAGTAATTTTGAATTTAAATTTGGACATAACCACTCTATCTCCTCAAAAGTGAAGTTATAAAATTGTTCTTTAGTATTTTATTGTGAACTGTCTCCGACAAAAAAAACCTTTGAAATTATAATTTTATCCAATTGTAACAAATGTTTAATTTTGACAGATTCAAAAAGTGTTTTACTAGAAGACGTATGCTTTTTGAAAACAACTTGTAGCGGTCAATATCTAGCTACACTTATTTTAAAGTAATCAGCTGATTATAATATTTATTTTTAAACCCTCATATGTGTGTACGTTGCAATTTGTTTAATTTATGAACATCAAGCAACCCCATGACCCAATGAGATGTGGATGATGTGTATGACCTGTATAAGACTACATCTCATTTAGGTGTAGTCTTGTACAGACCCAGGCCGACCATTCCTGAGAAAGTATGGTTAATTAAACCAAAACCATCAAAGTACACCGGTAATCTCAGTCTAGTAATCAAATACATATAAAAGTAACTACCTTTACCAGGATTTGAACCATTGAACAAGAAAACTTCGTCTCCGAAAATCAGCTGACTCGCGGCGAAGACTTTACTTTAGACCAACCTGGTGGGTCAAAATTTATCAAATAATATAAATTATAAACGTAAATATGTAATAAAAGTAGAAATTTTTCGAATTCACAGTTGATAAAAATTTTAGTAACATATATTTACAAATTAATTTCAAAATTAACACGTTAAATTTACCTAAAACAATTTATTAATTCTATATAAAAGTATAAAATTTTAGATAAAATATTTATTTGTTTACTTTATAGCTGATTTTCGGAGACGAGGTTTCTGGTTCAAATCCTAGTAAAGGTAGTTACTTTTATACGGACTTGAATTCTAGACAGTGGCTACCGGTGTACTTTGATGGTTGTGGTTAAATTAACCATACTCTCTCAGGAATGGTTGACCTGAGTCTGTACAAACTACACGTCATACACATCATCCTCGTCATATTGGGTCATGGGGTTGCTTATTGTTGTGAACTGAACAGATTGCAACGTTAGGGATTACAATAAAAGTGACTATAAAGTTTTAGAGTGTGTAACTTTTAGGTTTTGGTCTTGTAGATAGGAGGTTTGTGAATCGGTAAATTTACAAACGTTTGTTTGTGAATTTATGGTTAGTTTTTTTTTGATTATCAAATATTCCGTTTATACTAAGAATGTAACAAGGACTATATAAAAATATTAATAGATTTTGAATACAAATAAATACGTATATGATTATAATCGACGTATTAGTAAGTGATAAATAATGTTGTCGTTTAGGTCAACAGCCAGAAGGCTGGTTTGAACCTCTAAAGGTTTTAACCAAGTAAAAACGAAGAGTGAGCAGGTTTACTATTACCTTCCTCACTGAGTTGAAAAAGTATACTTCTCAGCATGATAAGCACCCTCTGAAAAGCACCCACTTTCCGCCCTGAAAATTACACCTCCACTTCATTCACCACAGAGTCTGGCTGTTTAGTACAATTCATTAATCTCAGAGGAGATAACTCTGACTAGTGTCTTTTACACCTCCACCTCTTCTGTTCCTAAATAGTTCAGTCATATTATTGGCTGACTATGTGATAAGAAACAGAACTATTTTTGTAGCCCTTGAACCAGCAGATCGAGTGCAATTAATTTAACACTCCACCTGCCTATTATGGGTAACAGTGATATATGTATAACTGTATAAATCTATAGTAAGTTAACAGTCGTAGCAAATAGATGAAACCATAAATTTTCATAAATAAAACTCGAACTGGAGAATAATTGTTTTGTGTGATCTAGTTATGTAACGCACAGCACAAGAATTTAATGGTATGGTGATCGAATATCAAAACCCATTAAATAATGTTCTTTTCTAATTATTTTTCAAAATTTTAATTTTTAAATTTTCTTTCTCTAAAATTTAAATTAAATTTAAACAATAGGCTAACATTCTAAAATAATTGTTATTTTTCTTTGTTTATTTAACGTCGCATCAACTACAGTGGTTATTAGCGACGACGATGGGTTATAACTGAGAAGGATGAAACGATTTTTGTAACGTATGAAAATATGCCGTGCCTGAATGGGATTCGAACCCAAGACCGCATGATGAGAGGCGAGCACGTTACCAACTACGCCAATGCGACCGGCAATATAAATAAATATTATTTCGTTTACAATTTCATTTTGTTTTGTTTAGCATATTATAGCATAATCGTTGCTGAACTAATATTTTGATTTTTAATAGAATTATCCCACGTTGCTGAGTTACTAGCCGGACAAAGCTCGTTGGCAGTTAATTAGAAACAGACGGGACAAAATTTTAAAATAATTCAAAGCTACAAAATTTAAAAATTATAAATTTATTCATTTTGATAGAAATTTCAAATTATCAAATCCTGAATCCTGAATCCTGGTTGAGAGGGCTGAGAAGCCCTATGATGGCGACATCGTGTTAAGGAACACCTGGTCGCTCGGGGAACAATTTTACCGAATAATTGCAACCTCATGAAATTTAGGGGGAATTTTATAGTAAACAATAAGCAATCCCATGACCCAATGAGATGAAGATGATGTGTATGACGTGTGAGTGAGGTGTAGTTTTGTACAGACCCAGGCCGACCATTCCTGAGAGAGTATGGTTAATTAAACCCCAACCATCAAAGTACACCGGTAACCACTGTCTAGTATCCAGATCCGTATAAAAGTAACTACCTTCACTAGGATTTGAACCAGGAACCTTCGTCTCTGAAAATCAGCTGTTAAACAGCTGATTTCGGCGACGACTTTACCTCTAGACCAACCCGGTGGGTTAAAATTATTGCATCGACCGGGAATCGAACCCGGGCCGCCCGCGTGGCAGGCGGGCGGCCCGAAATTATCAAGTTATCAAATTATCAAAATTATCAAAATTATCAAATTATCAAGGTTGTTGTGTATGAAATTTAAAAAAGAAGCATCAAAGACAGTTTTCGGATAAAATAAAACAGTTCGGGCTTATTTAAACGGGTAGTTGATTAAACCGTATAAATAAGTAATGATTTACAAAGCCGTTTTAGTAAAGTTAATAAAACAAATAATTTAAAAAGTAGTAATATTAAATTTAAATCTATTTTGTATTTAATTTATTTAATGACGGAATTTAATTAAATAATCAATTATAATTTAAATTTGTCTGTAAATTTAATTTAATTAATAGTTCTTAATTTTACTTTTATTACTTCATTATATCATTAATTTTCAATTAGCATCACACGAAAGTAAATTTACTGATTTATTATTTGACTTCAACAAACCTTACACAATAAGATAAACAAACAAGATGGACTTTTTACGCGTTGGTTTCATATATATATATTTATTGTGTGTAATGTTACATTTTGATATTGTGTACAGTGAACCAAATCAAAGAATTTTTCCAAAAAGTCAGATACCAGAATTATTTTACAGAAATAGTCTGGGTACTACTTCCCATTTCAGTAAATATTACTTGAGAAATGTTGGTAATCCTTATTCCGTTTCAAGAAATTCTGGAGAAAAGCCTCGGCAAAAGACTTGTAAATACAAATCGTTAAATGAAAAAGTAAGTTAATTTATATTTACATTTATTCAAATTCTTTATAAAATACAACTCCCGAGCATAGGCCGTGCTTGGAGAAGAACATCAAATGATAAAACAACACGAAAGATAATTGAAGAGCTTCGTAATGAAGATGTTTAACAAATGTAGTTTTGAGAAAAATGCGATCAAAGTTCTGAGGATCTCATTTTTGTCTGATTTCTTTTTTATCGTGTCTACATATTACCTATTTTTGAAAATTTGTTGTTTAGGTCATTAGCCGAAAAGCTGGTTTGAACCTCTGGAGGTTTTACTGAGTAAAACGAGAAGTGAGGTGGTCTACTATTGCCTTCCTCACTGAGTTGAAAGAGTATGCTTATCAGCATGCCAGGCCCTCCGAAAAGTACCTAAACCTTGCAAATAACACTTTCATTTCATTCACTACAGGGTCTTTCTGCACAAAGAAATTAATTACTCTCAGAGGAGATAACTCTGAGTAGTGTCTTTCACACCTCTACGTCTTCTGTCCTTATACAGTTCAGTCATATAACTGGCTGACTATTTTTTAAGAAACAGAACTATTTTTTGTAGCCCTGGAACTAGCAGATTGAGTGCAATTAATTTAACACCCCACCTGCCCGTTATGTGCTTATGAAATTTACAGGGTGTTTTAAAAGGCAAAGTCAAATTCTAGGAAGTGGTTTTTTTTTTTTTTTTTTTTTTTTTTTTTGGTTTAACGTCCGACTGTTCTGCAATTACTGCTAATGCAGACGGTGAAGGATGAAATGATTTTTTTGTAACGTATGAAAAGATGCCGTGCCTGAATGGGATTCGAACCCAAGACCGCATGATGAGAGGCGAGCACGTTACCAACTGCGCCAATGCGGTCGGTAGGAAGTGGTTATTGTTAAGGTCCTTGAAAGGTTGGTTTTACTTATCATGGGAAACTTGAAAGGTTTTACTAAATAAAACGAGGAGTGAGGAGTTTTAAAAATTCTTTCCTCACTGAGTGGAAAACTATGCTTATCAGCATGATAGGTTCACCGAAAAGCATTTACTTTCCACCCTGCAATGACACCGTTACTTCATTCACCACAGGGTTTGGCTATATATTGTTGAAATTCATTTTCTCGGAGGAGATAACTCTGACAGTGTATTTTACACCTCTAACTCTTCTGTTCTTAAATGCTTTAGTCACATAATCGGCTGACCATATGATAGAAACAGAACTAATTTTTGTAGCCCTGGAACTTGAAGATCGAGTGCAAATAATTTAATACTCCACCTGCCTGTTATGGGCAAAGGAAGTGATTATAGAGCTACAAATAATGAAAAATATTCAACTGAATGTAGGTTTAGAAACACTTTGTTTGTGAGTTGCGGCTGGCAAATGATTTCGCCTGAAGTTAATTTGCACCGGTGAAATGAGTCCATATTCAAATTTTTAAGGCTTAACTTGGTGAAATTAAGAGAAGAACTTAGTGGCATCTTATGGTTTATAACCTAAAAAATAAACAAGTTCTAGAACTGTGACAGATAGATTTTTCCTACTGCTAACCAATGACAAAATTATTCATTCTGTTAAAAATTGGTATTTTTTTGATCACGTGTTGACTATATGAACGGAATTAGATTGCCGTAAACGTGCCGAACGCCCAAAAAACCAGATCGGAGATTGTTCTGTCTTTGCGGCCCTAATCAGGCTCCAAAGCCATAATATTGTCACGGTATTGCAAGTGGAACGAACATTACAAAAATTCTTTTCATGAGACGAAACGTCTCATGAAATGGCTGGAAGGAATTTTTGTTAAGAAATTGTAAGAGATCAAGCCAACTTAGCTTTCATAAGAAAGACTTACCTTCGATCTATGGCAAAATACCATTAGTGATTTCTGTATCTACTCTATAAGAGGAATTGAATGACACTATTTTTGTTTCTAAATTGCGACTTTGATTTCTGAATTTCCGGTTTTAGGTCACTTCCTTTCAAAACCGGAACTTACAACCCAATCCAAGCCTACTAACATTTTGTGTAAATTACGAATCCGAAAGCCTTTTGTTGCTATCTCTTGTAGTTTCTGACATCTGAACGGACGGACATAGGAAAATTGATAGGTAACAAATTTTTTAAATGCCACCAATAATTTCACTTGTTCTACGTAATCGATTGGGTTTTACTTCGGTACTAATAGAGCTCAGAAGTATCAACAGTGCCCTTACTTTTATTGTTCCATTTAATTAAAATTAATAAAATGTGTGGAATCGCTCAAATCACTGGTTCAAAAAAAGACAAGTGATTTGGGAAACGACGAGTTTGTCAGTTAACATAGGATTGACTGAAAACATTCTCTCATAAATATAAGACCTTAATTTTGAAGATAACCCTTAAGTAGTAGGTGCAATTTATCAAAAAATATTATTTACGTCATTGTTGTTTAGGTCATCAGCCGAAAGTCTGGTTTGAACTTATAGAGGTTTTTCTAAGAAAAACGCTGAGTAAGGTGATTTTCATTGCATTTTTTACTGAGTGGAAAAGTATGCTTATCACCATGCCAGGCCCTCTAAAAATCATCTACTTTCTACGCTGAAAATGACACCTTTACTTCATTCACCACAGGGTCTGTCTGCATAATGAAATTCAATACTCTCAGAGGAGATAACTGTGACCAGCGTCTTTTACAACTCTACCTCATGTGTTCTTAAATGCTTCACTCATTGGCTGACGATGTGATAAAAAACAAAACTATTTTTTGTAGCTCTGCACTACATCCTCAAGTTTTAAAAAAAATTTTGCATCTTCCTTTCATTAATAATCGAATAATCCGTAAAAATGAACCAAAATCGTTTCTCTTGTAAAATCTTTTTGTCAGTCTCTCGAATAGTTTGATGCAGTTCTCCACCTGTTTTATCTTGCGCAACTCGTTTCATATTTACGTACCTGCAACATCCTATGTCGTTTGTAATTTGCTTTAGATATTCTAACCTTTGCCTCTCCCTATTTCACTCCCTAAATACTAACCTCTATTATTGATGGAGCAATACCCGGATGTCTTAAGATATGCCCTACTAGCCTATCCCTTCTTCTGGTAAGACGTTTCTATGTACTGTTTCTATTATCCACACGTCTAAGAACTTCTAAATTACTCATTTTGTCCACCCACATAATCTTTTACATTTTCCTACAACACCACATTTCAAAAGCTTCTATCCTCTTCTTTCTAGAACCCCATCACCCGCGTTTCACTCCCATATAATGCTACATGACAAAAATAGTATTTTAAGAGATTTTTCGTATCTGTAAATCAATTTTTGTTGTCAGTAAGCTGTTTTTCATTTCAAAGGCCCTCCTTTTTTGTGCAATCCTGTTTTTGATATCACTCATGCTTCTACCATCCTTTTTATTTTACTCCCTAGATAACAGAATTCCCTTCTCTCTTCTGAAAAATGAGTTAATTTAATCAATAAAATTAATTAATAATTATTATCCGCCTCCTTTGTTTTATTCTACAATAAAAGACAAGCATTGCCAGAGGTCGTCTTCGACCTATACTGAAAAGCAACTTCTAGGTTTAACCGAGTATAAAATTGATGAATTGATTATGTATGAAGTAACCTCTCTAATTACCATCACCGATTCAAAACCATTCCCGTATGTGTGAAACGAGTCTAAGAAGTTATGGAGCTCTTATAAATTGGGAGTCTCTTGGATCCAGAATAATTCGATGTATCATTATCATCAAAATTCTGTATAACAGTGGTTCTCAACTTTTCAGGCACTGTTCCCCTCTTTGAACACTGATGTTAGGTTACGCCCCTTCCCCTAAAATATCACTACTATAAGTGGTCAAAACAAGTAGTAGCCTACAATCGGAATATGAAACAGAAGCCTGATCACAGTGTTGCCAGAGTAGGACAATTACCGTGTTTTTGCAATAATCGAATGCTAGACTCTGCTTTAGTACAATGTACAAAAAAGTACGGTAATTTGAAAATATACATACGACTACAAAACTGAGCAAACTATAGTTTTACTTTTTTTTTAATACACACACGCCTCCCTTGAAATTCTTCTACGCCCGCCAAGTTAACAACCACTGGTTTATAAAATTTTGAACGTACGAGTGACCTCGGAATCTTCAAGGAAATCTGTATTAAGATTGAAAATTATTCAGTTTGAGAAATCTATATTCATTCAAGTCTTCTAAAATATAACATATAAAAACAGAAAACTTATCAATATATTAATTAATGAACCTTTTATTTTTCAGTGCTCAAACAACAAAATGTGTTCGTCATACGGTAAACATGCAAAGTGTATTAAATCAAAATGCATGAAGAAACTTTCGTGCGTTACTAAAGAATCATATGAATGAAAAACTTGATGTTATTATACCCGTTAATAAAAAATATATAGTTGCGCTGTGATTTCTTTTTTTTAAATAAAAATGCACATTTTTGCTTTTTGTGTCCTTTTAATTAATTTTCCTTGTATTCAAAAGAATTCAATAAAATAATCAGGTACGTTTGTTTCAAAGTGTTCTAATCTTAAAATTTTATAATTTTGCCAATACTTCTTGGATCATATGTTTGCCTGTATTGTACTACATTGACTGGTGTGATTAAACATTGAATGACTGCCATCTTTGTAGAGGTCTGTTCAAGCTTCTTTTTCCTTCAACCTTGTATTTTAGAACCTGTTTTGAAATTATAAAATCTCCCTTTCATTTTTTAACGAGGCTCCATCCATTTAATGAGATGTAAATAATTCTCTCTTCTATCTTTATTATTTTAATTGTTTTAACTCTGCACTTAACTTTATTACTTTATTTCTTGAAGGGTCAATTTTAGACAACGTACAGTAACTTTTGATGTGCCTTATTAATTTATTGCAATAATAAATTATTATCTTCACACTTATTGTATTAACTCTGCAGGTTTTTCACTGTAGTTTTTGTTCAGGCCCAATTTTAGATCACATAAAGTGATTTGAGAAATTTCTGGAAGCTCTGCAATCAACAATCTCAGTATTTGTTAGCTGTAAGGTTTTCTCCTTTCTTCCGCCCATTGAAATCCAAATGTTTCAAATCCAAATGTTTCTCTTCGTTGAAACCCTGTAATTCAGTTATCAGTAATCTGAATATGGTTCTATCCATTAAGTTTTCTTAGTGTATTCCCCTTTTCTCAATACCCCTTTTTTCCTAACATCTGAGAATATTTACAATCAGTTTAAAAACAAAAAAAAATATATAAGTAAATAACATGAAAGTGACGAAGATAATACCCAATGGTATTGCTTCGGAAAAAACAAACTTATTTATAATTTTTGAAAACATTAACTAGATAAAAGATGAATAACAGTAATAGAGAAGGTAACAAAATTAATAGCGGTGATAGTAGAAGGCGTAGAGGAAGAAGATGATGTTAATAGCGATGATGTTGATGTTGATATAGACTACAATTATATTTACTAGTTGGTTAGCCGGTAAATCTAAACAGAAGGTCAAGCAATTTTATTAGTTTTGTCGTATTACGTCTTCGCTATTGTCAAGTAAATTAATCACCAAAAAATTTGGAAGATCTGGTAATTTTTCTTGATACTTAGAACTTAGCTGCGTAATTTCTTCTTTCATGGTGTTGATACGTAAGTCCTTATACAACGCATCATTTGTCACATACCATGGAGCATTTGTTATCTTCCGTAAACATTGTTGACAGGAATCGTTGGATGATAGCAAGATTCGATTTAGCAGTTGATCCCTAACGCGGTAACCCATAAGTCTACAACGGTTTCAGCATGGCTTTTTACAGTAGGAGCTTGCTCTCTAATGACAGCTGTGAACGTTTGTTCATCATCGAATACAAATCTCTCATCTTCAATCTAAGTCTTCTGCGTGTGTTCCAATACCCCTTTAAACCACTTACCAAAAATTTAAATTGTTTGTTTAGTGTCTTAAAATTTTTCTTTATCAACCGTTCCTCATCTATTCCATACAGGAGTCTGTTGAATTTAAGTCTTCTTTTTCTAATCATTTCCATTACCTGTTCGTTTTTCTTGTTCACTTTGTAATTTGTATTCATAACTGAAAAGTTTTCCAGTATGAAAACTTCATAAATATATTAATTTTAGCCGTTTCCGGATATGAGGAAGTTATAATATAAATTTTTAATTCAATACAGTATATACAATTTGAATAAAATAACTGGCAGTCGAAAGATGAAACGTATAGTTTACAATTATGTCAATTAACGGAAAAAGGATGTTACTGACACAAGAGGTGTCAAACGTTTTCTTTATTAACTTTCTGTTTAACACCGATGTGATTTATTTCTTTTCGTTCTGCCATTCACACGCGTGTAGACATATTTATTTACTTACTCTGACAGCGTTCTTGGAATATACGAATGAAGAAGAGATATAAAGACCGCATGCATTTCATTTCAGAAGTGACCTTCTTAAAACGCCAGTTATTTACAACTTTGTTATATGGACCGCATAGTAACGCACACATGTGGGTGCAAACTCTAAGAGATTTTAATACGCTTGTATATAATCGAATACCATGACCGAGTAACAAAGGGGTAGCTTTGTGGTCGGTAGTTTTCACGTGGTTTAACTACCGTTTCTAAGACTAATGATTTAGAGGTTCCTGAAATAAAAATGTTCCAAATGTTGAAAGGTTACTATAGTTCTAATAAGGCCCGTGCAAGTTGCATGAGTTATTTATGTGCAAGTTAATTTTTATTTTTCGCACGTTTAAGTACATAAATACAGTAAGAAACTATTATAATTTTTATTTTCTTTATCTTAACACCTAGTCTTTGAGTAATGAGGAAGATTAATCAAGCCTTAATCATTAATATTTTTGGAATTCAATCGTTTTTAATTGTAATATACGTATAATAAAGGATGATATTTAATAAATATGAAAAATACTTCAAACTTTAATTCTGTTGGAGGTATTTTGAGCCAGAAAGAAAATATTGATGTTACATAGTTTTAAAAATTCTTCGTTTTGATGGATTTTACATTTTTACCTCATCACGAATCAAACTAATTTTTTTCAAATAGGAAGGTAAAACACATGGTTTTGATGTAAAATATTACAATAAAAACACAGGTGAAACTTATTTTCCGGTTAATGTCTTCGTAATCCAGTTATAACCATTCAAATTTAGATTGATTGCTACATAATCAACCAATTAAACATTTTTAACATAGGTAATCTGATTCATATTAAAAGAATAAATTTGAATACAAATTTATAATATATATTTATATGTACTATATATTTTTTAGGCTCTCATTGGACCAAATGTAGTGAAGGATGGGAAGATTGTTCTGGGAACTTTTCTTCCTTGCCCTATACTCTTTCATTATTTTAGATATCTGGAACCTGTTGTACTTTCTTTGTGTTGGAGTTTTGATTTTAAATTTTGTTTTTTTTTTGTTTTTAACAGTAGTTTTTATCTCCCTGTTCAAAATTTGTTCTTCCGTTATTTCTAGCTTCTCAAGGTCTTCCTCTATTTCCCGTAGCCAATTATTCTTAACTTTATTTTTCTGTTGGTAAGTTAGCAGTTTCTTTGTTAGTCTTTCTTCAGTGAGCCTTATAAAAAGCTAATATTTTTTATATTTTATTATTAATTTAAATTTTGTTAATGAATTTCAATTATGGAACATGTAAAATTACTTTATATTTTACAAAACCATAGACAAAGGTAGGTAACTTTTAATTTTATTAAAAACAAAATATTTCATTACCATAAACATTTATAACGAAACCCAATGTGATAGAATTCATTTATCTAGCAGAAACAATTGGCGTTAATGTTAAAAACTGTTTAGTGGAAGATTTTGTCATGTAAATGAGTTGGCGAAACGAATATTGGGACCGATTTTTTTCAAATCTTAAAATGTTTGATTATTTAAGAAAAATTGATTCCTGATAGATAACAAATTAAAAATATTAAAGCATTGTGATTTAGGCTTACAGAAGATGTAACGCGAGATAAGGAAACAAGGTGCTAATATAAAAAACTAGCATATCGTTGTTCTATTGCAGATTTGATGGTCTAGAGAATGAACGTTGTCGTTTGTAATAGTTGCTAAGTGCAAAAAGTACACCAGGGTCCAGTCGGCAGATCGGCAGAGAGGATGGGTCGTGGGATCAGCCCGTCTGGAAGGGAAGATACCAAAGAATAGGAGTAAGAAGAAGTAACATCAACAGCGGTTGGGGGGAGAAAGGTTAACAGCATTTTTACTTTCCTTTCGTTGCATTCCTCTAGCTCCAATTAGCCTTGATTCTCTTCGTCTACTTATGCATCTTCACCTCCACCTCCTCTTTCATTTTATATCGCATCCCATCCACTTTTTATCGTCATCCTCTTTCGTTTTTCTGCCTTCGACTTCTACAGTCAAATCCTAATGCCCTACCCTTTCTATAAATCAGTAATTTCTTGTCACGACCCACTAAGAATTTGATTCCAAATTAAAACGAGCTCAATTCCATCTATCTTTAACCCCTTCTTCTTTCTTTTTACATTCATTCTTCATTTTTTTTTATTCTTATTATTATTTCGTAGTTCTTCCTTTCGTTATATTAGATTCACATCATTATCGGGGAATAAACGAGGATTTTAACCTTCTATGTCACGACAAGTCTATGTAACCTTTGTGTGTTAACGATTCCTTCATTTTTACTTATTCGTTATTCCTTTCGAACCGCAACTATAAGGCACTACCGTTGTCAATCTAGCTTAAAAATAGTACTTTTTAAAGAGCATGCATTATTTAATATGTAATCAGTCTTATGTGATGAGATAATTGTAGCAAATTTTTGAATAAAACTCTAATTTTATTATCAATAGATAAGTATGAGTTGGATGACTTTTCCCAAATCTTTAGAGGGAGAATCGATCGTTGGCGTGCCTTGGATTAACACTTTCGTGAGGCTGATGAAAAACGTAATATTTGACTAAAACTTTTAATTATAAAAACTATTAATCAAAATGTTAAAACAATAATAAATTCCTATAAAACACACCATTCAGTTTCCTTTCACTTTTCGTTCATGCTAGACTGACGAAACCTCGCTAGTAACCTATATTTGAGAAGAGCGGCATTGATTGTGTAGAAAATGTCAGGAGCGGAAGTTACCTAAAACAAGAACCATTACTGGTTACATTAAAGAAGAATCAGTTGGAATGGCCAAATGTACGGAAAATGTTTGCCAAAGACAGTTTTGGAGGAAAGACCTGAGTAACCTGAATAAAAGACGAATACCGAAAGATTCAAATTTAACTGGGAAAAACACTAGATAGAAATAAGTGGGAAATAGGTAAGGAGCTGCAAGAGGTGAAAAAATAGTTTTGAACTAAAGAGAGTTTAGTACTTAGCTGGATACTCCAACGCTGCAAGACACGAAATGAGTGGTGAAGGAAAATTAGAAGGAATAGCAGGAGAAAAAGCAGAAGAACCAAAACAAAAAGAATCAGAAGGAGGAAAAGGAGAAGCGAGAGAAGGAGAAAGAGAAGAAGAAGGGAAAAAGGGAAAAGGAGAAGTTGGAGAAGGAGAAGCAGAAAGAAGCGAAGAAGAAGCAAGAGGAGAATGAAAATAAATGAAGGAGAAATAACAGCTGTAGAAAGAGAAAGAGGAGAAGGAGGAACAAGTGAAGCGGGAGGAAGACGGAAAGGAGGAAAAGTGGTAAAAGGATAAGTAGGAGAAAGAGTAAAAGGAAGATACGTATTAGAAGGAAAAGAAGGAGAAGAAGGAGAAAGAGAAGTAAAACCTGGAGGAGAAGAAGAAGAAGAAGAAGAAGAAGGAGAGGTAGAGAAGGAGAAAGGAGCTGAAGAAAAAGGAAGAGCGAAAGAAGGATAAAGAGAAGGAGCTGAATAAGGAGGAGGAGGAGATAGAATAAAAAGATGAAAAATGTAAGGTGAAAAAGTAAGAGGATGAATAAGACAATGGGATTGTAACAAAAGTATAATCGTTCTTTGAGCATAGATACCTTCTTTCTGTCCCTCAAGAGCAACTGATCAAAATATAATTTGACTGTATTTTCTTGATGTTACTCATAGAATACGCGTACTATCCGTTTAAGAAACTCTTATAGTATAGAAATAATATGTGTTGCTTAAAGGCAGTCACCCTCGTCCAACCCTTTAAGCACAAATAGTCGAGGAGAGAACGCTCCTTATGACTGTGTTTAACCTCTAATCAACAAATTCGTCAGATTTTTGCTCTTCAGATGATCGTATTTCTCAGCGTACTTTTAACATTCATTCATAATTATACAGGTTTTGTGATATTGTAAATGGTACAATTCTTCATCACATTTTTGCAATTCTTTTTCATGAATTTTTTTTTAGGGATAATAGGCCTAATGTCAACAGAAGATGTTCGTCTTATGCAATTTTTAGCATTAATCTGTTTATGCTAATCCAGCTACCATTAATATCGTGTTCAGAAACTGGTTTTTATCTACATTTATTTATTGATTTATTTTTCTTATTTGTTTTATTATTTAATATCACTTTCATTATTAAGCTATAGATTTATTAAGGTATGAAAATAAATCTTCTATCAATGTCTTAAAATATATTTACTCAAGACTGTTGAAGATTATTTATTTATTATTATTTTTTATCTTAACTTATTTAAATTCTTTTAAATTTATTTATTTATTTCAATAAAATAATATTGAATAAATTGACATTTGTATTTTTAATAATGATTCGTTAGGTTAATGTATATATTTATCTTAAAATGTACTTAATCTATCTAATGTCAGATACTATTTAAAAGGATTGCATCTTAAAAGAAAAGATTGCCTTGACATATATTTAACAATATATTTTAACAAAAATATAAAATTGATGAAAAATTTATTTATTAAATTTTGTAAACAATAGTAAAATTTGTAAAAACCCGGTCATTGTAATTTTTGTTATTGAAATTTTTTTAATTCAAGGTTTCTTTGTTTACGTTTTTTTAACGTAACGGTCAGTTTATAACCTTGATTACGGTTTACTTTATACTATACCGTTAGGTTAACTAGAACCTTAACCTTATAGTTTTAACCTTCCCAATTCACGTATGGAATTGATTAAGATTTTAAATGTATTTGAAAATCTCTTCTTCTTCACTTCATGGGTTAGGCAGTACGGCCTGTTCCGGAAACCACCTTCCTCTGGATGACCAACTCTTCGACCGATCGGCTTGTAATTCATTGCTAATCTAGGCAAAGTTCTAGATGACAACTCCAGTTGATTCTATACACATTGATCTTCTTCTCCAGGATAACTATATGCAACTCTTGTCTTAAAGCGTCACTTCAATGCAGCTCTTCACTGCCCAAAGAAATTCCTTTTCCGTAGCTCTGGCTTGGCTTCCTTCTCTGTTTTAAAGCACCCTTGCCTCGCTGATATACATTATAACTGGCACCGCCATAGTTTTGTAGAACTTTAGTCCCGTTTCCTTTCTTATTCTGTACTTTAGGGTTCTGTGAGATGACCCGCAAATGTGCCTGAATCTATTGATTTTATTCGTCACATTATCGCCCTTCATGAAAGATATTTCACACCCCAAATAACTGAAACTAGATATCTGTTCTACAATAACTTTTTTCATAACAATTTTCGATCACACTGGGTATTTTCCTCTGAAAGCCATCACTTTCGTTTTCTTAGCGGATTTCGTGAGGTTGCAGTCATCACATATGAATATTCTCAGCAGTGAGTGTATCCTTTCTGTAGCATGTACTGTATCTCTTGCACCATTACAACATCATCAGCGTACGATAAAATATTAAATTTTACGTCATCAGGGCTTAGTTGGATCCCAGAGTCAGAAGATTAATTCTACATGTGAATAATTTGAAGATGTTAAAAAGAAAACTTAAATTGTAATAAAATTTTGTACGCTAACATACGTTTTTGGCAAATACTTTTAATCATTAGTATAGAAATATTGTTTAAAAACAAGGCAATACATTTTAAAGCGGTTGTTTTAAAGAACATATTTGAAATAAACTTGTGGATTTAATCTGTAGTACATAATTTAATTTAATATTACAAAATTATTGTTTATAAGTGGCTAATCGGGAAAAATCCAAACTAATATAGGTTTTTGGTTATTCAACTTGATATTCTGAAATCTCTTGTACTTGATTACAAACAATTTTTTCGTGTAAGCAAGTTGGCCTTATTCACGTCTTGTCTTCGTGATAAGTAACATAACATCTGTAGGCGACTTCATACTACTTAAAGTGTCCATGTGTAAATATTGGTTTTGTTAGGTAAACTCCAATTTCGTTGAAGGTTTGACCTCGGGTTATACTAACAAACATTGCAAATGTCAACCTCAATAGGGAATACAATCTTAATTTGTAATATGACTTATAAAGATTTGATGCAATCAGCTATATTTTCGGTATAAAATTTCTTTTACCGTTTCCAACCCCGACTTAAGCAATGGGTGGATGAGCGATAATTTGAATGACCTTCAAACGGCAGGGAACAGACTGTGCCATAATACCGATTCACTCCCCCTCTGTCATTTATTCTGTCTTTTTTATTTTTTAACTTTTAAATTTATTACAAAATTTTAAAAAACCTAAGATTTAAATTAAATTAAATTCAAAAGAAATATGATCATTTACAATCGAATAAATGATTAATTTTCATACTTACATAATAATAACAATTATACACTAAACTACCCGTTACTAAGAAACTGCTTCAATACGCAACACACAGATCGATGTTTTTACTAGCACACTTCGGTATAAAGCAAACTAGCAAACGGTATAAAGGTCTTAAGTCATGAATTGCCTCCCCCCGAAAGGGCCACAGCGTAGACGTAAAAGGGATTTTTATTTTCGTTGATAAGTAGAAAACAAAAGAAAGGTATAACAAATTATAAAATAAAATTTTGGAGAAGACAAATGCAAAACATTTCCTTAAATAATAAAAAATATATAAATTATACTGTTTCAAATTTTAATATGTTCGTACTGAGAAATTACTATTTCCAAGTTAAGACCTTTATCTCACCTATCACTACAGTATTCTTCTCATTGTTTGTTCTTACAAAAAAGGTATAAATTAATTTGGTAACAATTAGGCTATTTTCTAGTCTATTCTATTTCCTGTATTAGTTTCCAAATTTTGCAAGAAATCCTTTTTTAATGTTTTTTCTGTGGCGTTTCCTATCTTGTCTTTTCTATTTCCTTCTCAAACCCTAAACGAAGTTTATAAACAGTAGACTCCTCTTTCGGCTAGCTGTAACCTAGATTTTGAGTCAGGCCAGTGCTGAATTGTTACTTTGTTAACCAGTTTATAAACTGTAACAATATTGTACAATATAGTGTAATTGATTGTGGGTAAGAGTAGATTATTTATTATTCATTTTTATCGTTAGTTTAATTTTGTTTAATCTGTCCCGTTAGGTAAGTTGATTCCAATATTTTACAACAGTGATAAGTGTAATAAGTAATTTATATTTTTGTAAATAAATAGAATCAAGTGCAAACATGGACAAAAAAATGGAAAAAAATTAAATGAATCAAAGTCTGTTTATATGAATTTTAAATATAAAAAGAATCCGTAAACTACCTATTCATATCAACGAAAACAGAGTTTCGTATTCAAACACAGCGAAATATCTTGGCATGACCCTCGATGTAAAACTTTGCTGGATAGAATATGTAAAAAAAAGAAAAGACTCGATCTTAAATTCAAGAAACTTTACTGGCTACTTGGTAAGAAATCGGAATTATTTACTTATTACAAACTTCTAATATACAAGCAAATATTAAAACCCGTATGGACCTATGGAATTTAGCTCTAGGGATGTACAAAAGCATCAAACCAATGAATTATACAAAGTTCTCAGAAGCATTGTCAACGCTCCCTGGTATGCTAGGAACGACGACCTGCACCGGGATTTGGGAGTGGATTCCACAAACGAAGTAATTCAAAAAAATTTCAGGAGTCATGAAGACACACTTCTTCACCATGTGAATGCAAAAGCTATACAGCTACGGATCAACACAGATCTGAATAGTGGGCTTTCTCGTGTGAAACCATTTAAACTGGTGTAATGAACAATACAAAGTTATTAAGTTGTTAGTTAATAGTCACTTGTATTATATTTTTTGGAGTCCTTCTTTTTCTGCCTTTCATGAATTAGGCATCTCTGCCTGTCTCGAACCTCTCAAATCTGCTCATCTCTTTCTCGGGCGTCCTCGTTCTCTCCTGCCCTCCGGCTTATAGCCCAGTGTCTGCTTAGGTGTCCTATCCTCCCGCATTCTGTTTACATGCTCTAACCACTGCATTCTGTTCTGGGATACCTTGTTGTTTATAGAGAAGATGTTGAGTTCTTTCCTCATCTCGGTATTCCTGTAACGATCTTCTCTACAACACTCATATGTATGTCGAAGAAATTTGTTTTCAGATGCTTGCAATCTACTCTCCTCTCGCTTTGATAGGACCCAAGTTTCACTGCCATAAAGCAGAGATATTTTAAAGTGTTTACTAAATATTATAAACAGTGTATTAGGATATATCGAACATTAACCAAAAACTACTAGTTGGTAAATTCTTAAATCAAGTACATAGATCAATTATGTTAGAACAAAATTGTTGTTTATCTTAAACTAGTCACAATAAATATCCCCAAAAAAAATTATTTTGTTAGTAAATACTTGGTATAAGCCTAAAAGAAGTTTGTCTATAATTTATTATAACCAGATCCCGAAAGAATGAAAAAAAATCAAAAAAAATTAAATGTTAGTGTATCAATTTTTATTACTACAACCCCTATTAAATAGGGTTTTTAAAATTCAGTAGAAAGCCATTAGATGTGTGGTGGGAGCTAACCAGCTAACCTCATGCAGGCCACTATTTAAGGAGCTTAAATTGCTTACAGTTCCCTCTTTTTACATTTTTGAGGTGATTATGTATGTTAGACAAAATAAATTTATGCAAAATTTTAATGTTCACTATCATAACACGAGAAATAGAAATGATTATTATGATGTGGCTAATCACTCCACAGAATTGTTTGAACAAAAACCTAATTATGCAGGGAGAAAATTCATGAATAAATTACCCCAATTTTTGAAATGTTGTGATAATTTTCATTCCTTTATAAAAAAAATCTGAAAAATTACTTGATCGGTGAAACATTTTATAGCGCACAAGAATTTCTTTCTTGATAGTAGTGATACATTGTGTGATTCTTATATGTATTTCAGATGTTATAACCGACATGTCCTATACTCCTTCTGGAGTCTCCTAGACGCAAAAAAATGAACTGTAAAAATTTCGTGACCAAGTTAATCTTAAATTAAAAACATTATTATACGAAAGTGCATTACAAATAGTAAAAGTCTTGACTTGTGGGTCGTTTTTTCATTCCACATAACCAAGTAAAGACAATGACGATTGTCCTAACTTAACTTTTTCAAAGTTAAATTGACTCCGTGAGGTCTTTATCTCATTCAGTCAGTCAAGCTCTGTGACATGTATCCATCTGTACGTATATACATATGTATGTACGTTTGTCTGTGTGTGTATGTATTTAGTTGAATTGAACTAAGATAGATACTTTGTTGTTGAAAGATTTATAACTAGTCTTTAGTTTATAAGTTACCGTAATGCCAGGATGCGCATAAATAATTCAGTACAATTTATTATTAAATGAGTTATTGTCGTTACCATTGTCCTCAAACTAATTCAAATTATCCTATGAAATATACTACATTCATTGTCTGCTATATGTTTATTATTCTTACAAATATCGTAATACATTTACTATAATACTGACTTATTCTGTGTCGTATTTATTAATTAATATTAATTTAAAATTTCTAATATATCAATCAACTAAAATTGTTTTACTTTTAATCACAAGTGGTCTATCGTATGAGTTAGATTAAGTTGTACAAAAATAATTATTAATGAACTTTTTTATTTATTTTATTAACGTCGCATCAACTGCTTGGTTATTAGTGACTAAGGTGGGTTATGAAACATTAACTGTGGGTTTTGACACGTGAAAATTTCCAGACCCTGGCCGGGAATCGAACCCGGGACCTCCGCGTGGTAGGCTAACACGCTAACTACTACGCTACGGAGACGGTCTATTGTTAAACTTATTTTAACCATTATGAATTTTAAAATTTTAAACCCACCGGGTGGGTCTAGAGGTAAAGTCATCGCCAAAATCAGCTGTTTAACAGCTGATTTTCGGAGACGCAGGTTCTGAGTTCAAATCCTAGTAAAGGTAGTTACTTTTGTACGGATTTAAGTGCTAGACAGTGGTTACCGGTGAACTTTGATGGTTGGGGTTCAATTAACCATACTCTCTTGGGAATGGTCAGCCTGAGTCTTTACAAGACTATACTTTATTTACACGTCATACATATCATTCTCATCTCATTGGGTCATTGGGATGCTTATTGTTCTGAATTGAACAGATTGCAACGTACACACATTAAGGATTTAAAAAAAATTTGGCTATTAGCATGCACATCGATGCATATTTGTATCGTTAATTTTCTTACACAAAACATCATCCGACTCTTTGAAACAATAAATAATAGAGTGAACTTCCTCTAATCCCCATTAAATAATTCGTTTCAATCCGTTAATTTTTCTATTCCGTTCGAAACTTGATTCCTGATTACGAAATATTCCGGATCACAGGATGAATATTAGGAAAAACGTGAACTTACCAAAAATATACTGGTTTTTTTGTATTTTAAATAGCTTAAGTAGAATAAAAAAACATACAGTATACTGTAATGTAAAATAACTAAATAACTGACTATGAAACTAAAAAGATCACTGTAGGCTTACAAAATTTAATTCGAAGTTGAGCAAGACGGTTGATTTGAGCACATGGGATTGTTCTTCTTGGTAGAAGCCATCTTAAAGAATTCTCGAATATCATAGAATTAACAACACTTCATAGAATACACAGTTTCTTATAATGAACGTTTATTCCTTCTACCATTTCTAGAATATCGTAAAACGTAACAATATGTTTTATTTGCATACATAATCCTACGATCTATTCCTAAAAATTTAGAAAAAGCAATTGCATTAATCATGTAAATTCTAATTATATTAAAATTCTTATTCGCAATGAAAAAAATCAAATTTTTTTTATTTATTAAAATACAATATCAATATACTTATTTAATTTATTAAAATCTGGAATGGAGACATTATTTTAATGGACTATACTTAAATTATGTATAATATTCTCAGTACTATGAAATATTGTAAGTAGAAGAAAAAATTGTAAGTAATTACTTAATTCTCTTATTTATGTATTCAGATAATATATTGTGTTATATTCAACATTCGGTTTTATTATTATTATACTTAGTTCAATATTTAAAATTGTGTATTTGTATTTGGTATAAGAAGGAAATAAATTCATTTTTCAAAAATATTTATGATAAAAAAAATTTCGAAGAAACGTAATGCAGGAAGATACTTATTGTTTTATCCCTAATGTGTGTATAGTGAAATCTGTTCAATTTAAGAACAATAAGCAACCCCATGAGATGAGTATTATGTGTATGACGTGTGAATGAGATGTAGTCTTGTACAGACCTAGGCCGACCAATCCTAAGAGAGTATAGTTAATTGAACTCCAACCTCTAAAGTACACCGGTAACCACTGTTTAGTATTCAAATCTGTATAAAAGTAACTACCTTTACTAGGATTTGAACCAGGAACATTCGTCTCCAAAAAAAAAAATCTGGTGTGAAACACTCACACAACTTTCTCTTGCCAATGCAAATAATTAATAATAAACCTAACTTTATTAATAAAATATTAGAAATAAACAAAAACTAACCTCAAAAACATAACCTTATTTTAATCATGAGTGAATGACGCAAAATGACAATCTAACTCAGTTTGGCTTAAAAATACGGAAAATCACGCTTTCACGCTAAACTAGACTCTGTAGAGAAAAATGCTCTAAACAAAAGTTGTAGATCTTTTAATTTTCTATAAATTTAATTATATACACTTTTGTCGTAAAATGCATACTAAGACCGAAATGTTAAAAAAATCGATTTTTCTCACGTTTTCGTGAGAAACAAACAGAAAATCGCAAATTACCGCTAAACTAAGCGTTATACAAAAAAATGTTTAAAATAAAAGTTGTAGAATTTTACATTCTCTACAACTTTTATTATATAACGTTTTGCGCTAAAATGCATATTAAAGCCGCAATCTTAAAAAGAAAATGTTTTTACGTAAAAACAGCCTCACGCAGAATTTCAGCAAACATGGCGCCTACCCTATATTGTAGAGCATAAAAAATGTAGTAAACCAGGCGATTTTTAAAAAAATCGTAGGACTAGTTTTTGAGAAAATCGCAAAAAAGTGAAAAATTACACGAATAAACTACTACTTCCGGTTGACCGATTTTGATGAAAATGTTCGTGTCGGGTCCGGTAGTGGTATGTAACTTAAGTTTCAAGTTTCAAGTTCGAACAATGTTCCGTTCTTGAGATATTCTGTTCACACACACACACACACACGCACACACACACACACACACACACACACACACGCACGCGCACACACACACAGACCAATCGCTAAAAACATGTTTTTTGGGTTCAGGGGGTCTGAAAACGTATAGATCCGGTGAAAACTTGATTTCGAAAAATCGACATGAAAACAATACTATCCTTCCTATATATTCATATAGGCAAGAGAAAGTAAAAAACAGATGTTAAACGCTGACTCACGGTGACGACTTTACCTAGTATAAACCATCCCGGTGGGTCTGGTACCCAATAACAAAATCATATTATGAATTTAAATGAACGCGAATTGATGCACGACCTGTATAAGCCCCATAGACTACAATTTCACTGGACAAATTTTAGGGCATTACGATTGGAAATTTCTAAATATATATGATGGAAAAAAGAGCATTGACTTTTTCATTTATCTCAATAATACAAAGGGACGCATATATAATTTTCCCCGACAAAAGTAAATATTGTGAAAATAAAATGAAAAACTTACAAGCAAGAGAAAACATACAAATATTTAATGTGTCTACGGTATTTGGATAAATTTTAATTTTATCGAAATTATTTAATCCATCTTTATTCTTTTCACACATCATACAACATCTCAAAACAGGGTTACAATTATTCAACAATAATTGTTTGTCCTCATAAATTAATTGTGATAAACTGTGATGATAAATTAATTTTCAAGTGACATTTTCAGTTCATCTAGGTTTTGTGATTTTGAATATAACACTAATTAAATAATAAAATCCATTAGAGTAAAATTTCACGGAGTGAAGTCTGGTGAGGATGGGAGCCAATCGATTGTGTCATGGCGACGAATTCAATTTTTCAGCTTCAAATTTTAATGAATGCTTATTAAACTCTACAGTTAAATGTTGCTAACAACTATTCCAAAAAAATAAGAAAAAGAAACACGTTCCTGTATTGGTTTACGTTTGTTATTAGTAGTGCACACTGTTACAATAAAACATACAAGAACTTAAGAAAAAAAATTGCTGTAAAATAAATACAATACTTAAACGGATGAAGGATTATATTAAATTAAAATACCTTTTCACCGAATGTAATTTAATTTATTTAATAAATTGCTTATATAATGATTTAATAAATTATTTACTTTAATTTGTAACATTATCTTTTTACAGCAATGAAATGTTTAGTCTGTATGTTGTACTAGACTTAATATAGTCCATTAAAAAGTAAGGTTATGTCTGAACAACAACAGTTGTTTTTGCCAAAGTGATTTACTCTTTGTGTAATATATTATTAAGTCGTTTGTAAATAACACAGTGAATGTTAAAGAGAAAGAAAATATTACTTACTTTTTATGTAAGTTTGGTGTGTGTGTGTGTGTGTGTGTGTGTATTATGTGTAAGTACGAAGAACTGAGCAATTAGGATATGTGTGACAATTACTTAACGTACTTATGTAAGTTTAAGTCCGTACTCACAGAAGCATTTACAGTTTTATAAATAGTACATCTGTGTTAAAACCAATATATACACATGGACACAAACAAAATGTCTATGCATTATGGAATCATACCATCGTTTATCTTTTAAGTACGTGTAATTTGGTATTGCACATTTGCCAGTAAATTAAACACTTTGGGTTTTTATTCATGTTTTTTAACTTTTATTTTTGTGAACTTTTAGTAAGTAATATATTTTTAAGTATTCAGTATTTATATTTGACTGTTAGTACACAAAACAATTTATATAAATACTTAATTTATTTTTTCTTAAATTTACAACTTAAATCTAACTTGAACAAAATTTGTTGTAAATTTAATCTACCCTACTGTACTTCCTCGCGTATTTAAAGATCATCTTAGTTTTTATATGAGTATTTTTACTACTTCTTTACTAGTGTGTTAGTAAAAAAAATTTAAATACTACATTGCAACTAACCAATCAATCCAGAAGTCACATGCCCCTGTGAAACCATTTTCAAATTGAAGACTGGATCAACTACTGACAAACTCTAAAAAAGTAAACAGAATAAAATTATATCTTCAAAAGAAAATTCTACGAGCGATAACGCAAGGCTTCTTTAGGTCACAAACGTAATGTTGCACAAAGACTTACAAATCCCATACATAAATGACTTCGCGAAACAACTATACAAAACGATGCACGAAAAATTTGAATAACATTACAATCCTCTCATACAAAACATGTACACTAGTGCGATGCCGGATACTCAGCACAGTCGCTTTTCTGGCCAAGCCATTTTTTCAGCATTTCTGGCCAAGGGATCTTTCTGACCAATTGTAGGACTGTATTGTTAACTGCAAGCTCCTGTAAGTAATTCAAGTTTTATTTAGAAATTTAGCGTCATATTTAAACATTTTTATATCGTAATAACAGATATATTTTCAATTAAAGCGTCAAAAATCATTTTAAAACATCCATCAGTTTCAAACACAAGTTCATGACAAATGGTGGATAATACCCAGCAATGTTGTATACAAGGAAAATGAGTTAATAATAAATAGACACAATGAGAAAAAATAGTCTCCTTTTACGGCTAACTTTGCAGACATTCTAACGCAAGACTCACTAGGCAGCTCATATACTAAAGACCCAAAATAAATGAATTCACGAAATAAAGTTAAACAGAGAAACGCAGTAGAAAATAAATAAGTCACTTGGGAGAGTGGGAGAGATAAGAATGAACAATGCCGAAAGAGTAGCAATGTGTTCATAATAAGAATACATTGGATTTATTCGAATTGTAAGTAATTGTCTATTATTATTTGAAAACTGTTTGTTTCTCGTTTCCCACAGAATATATTTGTTTATTATTATTATTTCAAGGAAGGTGTTTGGTTCGTTACAACTGGATTCCATATTCGTAATATCAGACTTTAGAATTTTTTATAACATATAAAACCAACCAAATTTTCTATTTCCATTCCTTATTACTGGATTTTCGTTATAATCGACTTTATTATAATCGAATTTCACTGTATAAGTTTTTGAAAGAGAGTAAATTTTTTTGAGGGTTACATCTTATTACGCACTTAAGTTTTTAAGTTTCAGCGTAAAGACGCGCGCGCCCACACAGAAAATCAAGAGAATGGGTCTTCTAGAAACCATATTTTGGCGTCAGAGATCTTCAAAACTTTAATCTGTTGAAAGTAAAAGGTATTCAAACAATTTAATCAGAAGTCAGTTAGATACGTTTTTTCAAAAGGGCCGCTTCAAATATTATAAACAAATACAATAAAACGAACAACGTGTTTACATCACTTTTCATGTCACGACCTAGCCCTTCTTTTTGTTATCAGAGATAACCTATGTCATTATTTGCAATTCAAAACAAAAAGGTATGGCAAATAGAGGAATATTAAGAATCAGTGTTCAGGTGTTCCGATCCTTAGGTTGGAATACTCAAAGAGATTACTACCGATGTATAAAAAACCGTATGAAAAATTAACTTATAATTTATATTCTATCTAATTCTATCTTAATTTCTTATTTAACTGGATTTCATAAGAAGTCGGACAACCGAAAATCTGGATGAAACTGTAAATACTATCTACATAATAATATGTAGAGAACAATTACTGTAAGGCTTATTGTTTATTCTGAAATAAAAACCTAACCATGAAAAAATATTAATGAAAAATAAAAATAAAACGTTTATATTAGGTAATAAAAACAATTATTTTAACAAATTATAAATTTTCCGTACTTTTTTCAACTAATAAAAAATGAAATTCTTTGCACACATTTACAGAATGGATAGTTTACTGTTATATTGTTTAGGTCATCCAGCCGAAAGACTGGTTTGAACCTCTGGAGGTTTTACTTTATAACGAGGAATGAGATGGTTTACAAATGCCTTCCTCACTGAGTGGAAAAGTATGCTCTTCAGTGCGCCAGGCTCTCTCAAGAGCACACATTTTCCACCCTGCAAATAACTCCTTCAATTTTCATTCAATACAGTGTCTGAATATATAATAAAATTAATTACTTTCGGAGGAGATAACTCTAAGTAGTGTCTTTTACACCTCACTTCTTCTGTTCTTAAATGATTCAGTCAATTGATTGGCTAACCATTTGATAAGAAACAGAACAATCATTTGCAGCTCTGGAACTAACAGATTGAGTGCAAATAATTAAAAATTCCCCCAATCTGTTTTGGGCAGAGAGGGGTGATGATAAATAAGGAAATCATAGCCAATGTTCTGATGGACGTGAACCGGAACGGACCTAATTTCTTTGTTTGAAACTTAAAAATGTAAACATTGCAAAAATATAATTACATTATTACCCTGCTAAAATGCGGGTTGTTGTTTGTTGTTTTGGTCATCAGCCGAACGGTTGGTTTAATCATTTTGAGGCTTTACTAAGTAAAACGAGAAGTATGGTGGTTTACAATGGTCTTCCTCACTGACTGGAAAAGTATGCTTATCAGCATCCCAGGCCCTCTAAAAAGCATTTTCTTTCCACCCTGCAAATCACAACTTCACAACATTAATCTTAGGGTCTGTCTGTGTAACGATGGAATTCATTACTCTCACAGAAGATAACTCTAACTAGTGTCTTTTATACCTCTACTTTTACTGTTCTTAAATGATTTAGTAATTTAATTGGCTCACCATGTAATAAGAAACAGAAAAATCTTTTGTAGCCCTGGAAATAACAGATTGAGTCCAAATAATTTAATACTCCACAATGGGCAAAAAGGGAGATGATAAATAAGGAAATCAGAGTCAATTTTCTGATCGATGTAAACCGGAAAAGACCCATCCGTGGTAGTAAAAGAACAGACTAATGATTAAATTTTTGGAGAATTAAAAAAATCAAACAAATTACATTAAATAAAGACATATTTTATTTTTCATTGTATCCATAAATAGTGTCGTGACGAAAATAATTTTGAAAATATTTTAAAAATATAATGATACCCTCCTCAAAATAAGTCCCACCTTTTTATTCATAAAAAAATAAATTATTTCCATGCGACTAATTTTTACCGTTCATTAAAATTGACGTTGTTTTCTTATTCTTGTTCGAGAAGACCAGGCCAATGCAAATGTCCCATCAGGTTTCTTTTTCTAGGGTCATGACCCCTTAACTCTTTTACAAAGATGAAACTAGTAATACTCATAATTTCAATAAAACTTTGGCAACGTATTATACATAAAGAGTTATAGGGACGGGCAGTTATGGATATTGTTGAACGTAGGCGTTCTTTATACTGTAGTACATTCATACTTACATACTTATAAGTATGTAAGTATGCAAGTATGTATGTCATCCTCGTCTTCAACATGATGCAATTTTAATATTATATCCTACATTTCATACCTCACTAATAAATTATTGCCATTATTTCACAATTATATGCAATTTTTATACCAATGTTGATAGTATTTTTCAATAATATCACATTTCTGTATAATATTTACTAAGATTGTATAAACATATACTTTTTTTTGTAAGTATTTAATTTAACTTTGCAACTGTAAAATGACAACTGGTGAGAAGGATTATAATATTATACAATATTTATCACACTAATAAAAGATTACTTTATTGGGTTAGAGGAGGATACCACCCAGTGATACTGCTTCAGAAAATTGACTCTATGTTCAAATTAATTTGAATTATTTTTTAAAATATTAGTTGTTTTATGGTCTCCATTCACCCCTTACAGTCATCCCAAACTCTATTAAATAATCTAAAGGAGAAGCGGCGAAAACCTACTTGAATTGACGACGTGCAGCATAAGATAGAAATCCTTGAAATCACTGCACTTAACTACCGGGACGTCAAAAGAAAACACATAAATAACTACATATAGATAAGTAAACTTATGCAGGAATTGGCAATACAGAGTGGAAAGATAACTTAGGGAAACTCAAAGGTAAATAAAAAAAACACTAACAACAAGAAAAACCAGTAAACTAACAATAAGTAAAGAAACAATAACAAATTAACAAAACGGTAGTCCAATATGACTCAATAACGCTGGCATGCTATTTAATTTACCTACCAACTTGTCATACGGCTGTCCCATCTGGATTAACCTAAAATGTCTTGCAACAGAACAAATTCTCTCTTAAACGTTGATATATCAACACCGCAACCATCAATAGCATTCATAATGCGACGCATTCACCACAGGTTTCGCTATGTAATGAAATTCATTACTCTCAGAGAAGATAACTCTAACTAGTGTCTTTTACACCTCTACCTCTTCTGTTCTTTAATGCTTTAGTCATATAATTGGCTGACCATTTAATTAAAACAGAATAATGTTTTGTTGCCCTGAAACTAGCATATCGAATGCAATTAATCTAACATTCCACCTGCCTGTTATAGGCAATTTTTCATTATACATATTACATATTATTTTACGAGAAAGTTTGTTTATTTATTTTATTTGATTTTGTTCGACAATAATGTTTTCACCAACGGATGAAATTATAAGCATATTAACCAACATTTATCACAAAATTGCTATTATATAATTTAATGTGAACATATTAAAATCTTGACGACTTGAAACAAAAATTTTTTGTCCAGTAAAGGTATTTAAATGCAAACTTTTCGGTTGATAAACATACAGTAAACGTTTTTAAAAACAATTTCTTATGTATGTACAAAATTCCTTTTGAGAATTTCTTCAAGCCACTACTTCATATTTCTGAATGATGAAATAATAACTAATGGAACGTTGTTGACTAGAATAAAATTCTTAATAATGAATTAGCAATTACTTTATGTGGCTGTTCGCAATTTCCTAAATTACAGGCTTTGGTAAGTAGTTGGTGTTTTAATATTGGTACATGGTTGGGCATTTTCTTTTTTTACAGGCCGGTAGGTTAAAGGTAACTTGTTAATGGTATAGGATAACAAAGTATAATATAATATCAGGTATAATCTAAGGTATTATAATTACAGGTGTCCTTTTTCAGTGAAATTACATCCATACAGTATTCCGCCCTTTTTCGTATCGATACTTACAATTTTCTTTACTAAAAATGTGAAACAAAATCGTTTACTTTCCGCACCATTAATAATGTAATCATTATTTTTAATAATATCATTTTTATAAAACTCGACATTGATTTATATCGTATTGATCAATATCGAAAGTCTCGTGGTAAATTTAATATTTCGGCAATGTGTTCAATTAAGTTTTAAAATTGCTATTACCTTATAAGTAGACACCTATACAAAAATTCAAGTTAAAATTTCAGAGAATGAAACAGATTATTAAATAATACAATCTGTAATATTTTAGTTGTACCTATAGCAACTAACTTTGAAGAACTCCAAACTATGATAACATAATTGTTATAGGATTCCGCACAAATCAGCTCAAAAATAAAAATAGTCACTACACCACACAACAGATTTACACCGCATCAACCAGATATCTAATAATTAACTCAAAACAAAATTAAGAATATTCTGGAACATCGAGTAGTTGAATAGTACACCAACAAAATTATATGAATCACGACACAACATTTTTAAAAAACAATCGACACTAACCAACACAAGGAAGCATGAAGCCAATCTCACGAGGATAAGCATAGGACCCTCACGTTTGACACATAGCCAATGTGTGACTTCATCATCCCGGAGGATTCGCTACTGGGTGCACCCACTCCTTCTACGTTTAATTAGTACATTCATTCATTCTAGTAATTATTTAGTATCGTATAGTTCTAGATTGAAAATTTAAGACAAAAGATTTAGGTGTAATTATCTGGGAAGTTTTTGTTTACAGGAAGACCCTTAATCCTTTTCAGAAGACGAAGGTGAGTTTGGGTACATTCTGGGTGTTTTTCAGACCATGATAATTTTATGGCAATCTCTAAAGCAGTAAACGGCTTAACTCCATTCCACATAGCATGTGGCGTGCGTGTCTGGACGTACGCAAGCCACTTTTTAAAATATCGCTTATCAAATGAAACTGGTAAACTGCAGGGCCATGACCACATGCCACGCCAGCTACACTGGACAAACGTGGTTACCGTTTGCTCCCTGAGCGATCTTTTTAAACGTAGCGAATACGTTTTTAGCCCACGCATGCGTAGATCGAAGGCTAGACCTTGTGGAAACCGCCAAGTACTGTATTTCATGTAGCTGGTGTCATTTTTCCTTACGACACCATCAAAGATTGTCACAACCTAATTAAACTGATCATGACTTAACTTAAAACAAGTACTGAATTTGTCATTGCCCGCATCAAGTGATGACAGTCGCCATAAGACTTTCTTTTCCTATTGATTATGTATAGCCACTCGTTTCTTGAGGCCAAAACATACAACAATACCAATTCATTACCACTACTGCTGCTGCTGGAGTCATCAAACCAAGGTAAGCCGCACGAAAACCCAAATTCACACCACAAGACCGTCGCGAAGATGACATTTTTCTGAATACCGATAAAAAACGTGGCCGATATAGCTGCTATGTGAATTGGCACGTGGCTAGCGTGCCCGGCGTGGCGTACGCGTCTAGATAAGCGCGCCACGTACTGTGTAGAATAGTGTGTGGAGGACCGGCGTAATTGTCTTATTTTTTTGTCTTTTCCATCCACATATTCATTTTCGTTCCAAATGTCATGTAAGACGATCGATCGTTTGGACTTTCGGATTTTTAACATTCGGATTGACAATATATTACTATATCTAATTAAACATAGCTGTAATGAATTTTTATGTACCACCATAATTCAAAACGAAATTAAATTAAATTTTAATGTAATATTTTCTACTAAATATAATCTGTATAACAGTTTTAACAATTTAATACCAACGCATGAGTTTTAATAAAATGAATTGACAGGTCACAGATTATAAATAAACTAAGTATTTTATAACAATATTATGTTTACTATTACATTATAATGTAAACGTCACATTATACAACGATGAAATTATAGTTGAATGCATCAACATGAAAATGACATTAGATTGTCTTCATATTAAATGCGTTTAAAATTTCAATCTAAAAAATTTTACATATGAATGAGTAGATTAAATTAAATTGAATTTTTATTTAAAGAGATTACTATGATTGAGTTGCCGAGAAAATTTATTTTACATCATAGTCAAGTGTTTTCAATTGATAATAAATTTTTTTGATTGAATTTTATACAGTAATTTATTCTATATTTTTTATTAATTGAAAAATTGTCATTGTTGTTTATTCCAGACCATGTAAATTTCTCTTAAATTGTTTTATTTTATAACTCCATCAATTTTCTCTCGTTAATGCATATTTAATTAATTGTCTAATGGTTTTTATAAAGTTTTTATTTTATAAGCGGAAAGTATCAGTTGTGATTAATTTCTTTCTGTCTTTAGTCTTATTTGTATTTAATATTATTCAAAATTCTTAAATCGTATTAGGTTTTATCAATTTAATTCATTATATTTTACTTAACCTACGGGGTTGATCATAAAGTAAAGCGTCGCTGCAAGTCAGCTGTTTAATAGCTGATGTTCAGAAACTAAGGTTCCGGGTTCAAATCTTAGTAAAGGTTGTTTTTTTATACGGTTTGAATACTAAATAATGGTTACCATTATACTTTGATTGTTGGGGTTCAATTAATCCCATAAATTTCAGGAGACATACCGCTTGCTCTGTCTCTCAGAGCACAAAAATTGTAGTAAATTAGACGATTTTAAAAAAAATCGTATAGCCTGCTTGGAGAAAATCGTAAAAACGTGAAAATTTACAAAATTATTACTTCCGGTTGATCGATGTTGATGAAAATGTTCGTTTTGAGCCCTCTTGTGGTAGCTACATAATTTAAGTTTCAATTTTGAACTTTGTAATATTTTTTTATTTTTAAGATCTTTGTTCACACCATATTCGTACATTCACTCAAATAGGTAAAATCGTGTTTTTTTTTGTTTCAGTGGACCAGACGACGGGTATTTTCGGTGAAAACTCGATTTGAAAAAATCTACGTGAAAATAATACTTTTCTTCCCTACAGGGTAAGAAAAAGTAAAAATTCCAATAACATTTCCTTGCGGCACGAATGATTTAATTTTTTAATTTCATAATTTTATAACAATGTAACTTTATTTCCTGCTATCCGTGATCAGTGTTAAAGAGTTTTGATAAATGAATTTTACTGTATTTTATGTTCTGAACAGAAATTTTTCAATCACTAATGTTCATTGACGGAACCCTATTAATATTTCTTTTAACTTCAATGTTCATTCATTTTTTTCTTTTCCTTCTTTTTCTTTTTTGTGAAAGATAAAATTATTTATGGTTTTTAGACATCTAATAACGGAACTCTTTCACTTTATGTTATTTTTAGCAAGTTTCCTTGTGTGTCTCTTATGTCTCACAATCTCAACGTACTGTATGAATATGAGATTAATGACCGCATCAGGAAAGGACCACCTCTTCCTAATATCATCCCATCCGTTGTCCCGTTCTGTCCCGCTGTCTTTTTTCTCCTCCTTCTTCTTCTTCTTTTTAGTCTCTTGAATACCAAACCCAAATCTAACACCCTTCAAAATTATATATAAAAGTACTTACCGCTACATCAATCATTTTTTTGAAAACCATGAAATTTCTAAAACTTGTTTATTAATTGCTTTTCGAAGAATATTATTTTTATGTCGTTAAAATTTTTAAAAGAATATTTCCAATAATAATTATTTTTATTATTCATAGTATATTTTGTTCTTGAAAATTGATATATGGATAAAACATTTTAGTTTTTAATTAATCATCAATATTATCGATTAAATTATTAACATGAATTTTTACACATTTTTTCATGTACCGTCTTAAAAAATGTATTTCAAAAAATGAATCATTCATATTGTTATAGTTATTTTATGCCCATAACAGGCAGATAGAATATTAAATTATTTATTTACACACGATCCTCTAGTTCCAACTGGTAAATTCTAAACCGTTAAGTGCCGAAATTCTGGCTGGCTTTATGACCTCGGAGAAAAACACAAAAATGAGTCTTCTCCGCATTCACAGGAAGCAAATTTTTATTCAGCCACCTGTCAAACTCTTTCAGTTCCATCTCTGCTCTCCCTTTTGTTGTATCCTTGTCCGGTCCCGCAAACAATATTACAGTGTCGTCTGCAACAGGTGCCCATACAATTTTAGTCTTCATTTTCTTATCATTTTCATTAACCGATCTTTTTCTTTGTACAGTTCTTCTCATCCTTGTAAGTTGTACTGTTCGTTTTTTATCTTGTAGTCCGTTGTGGAGGATTTTCCTTTAAATTTCTGTTTTTCTTAGACCAGTTAAAGGGGTCGGGAGAAGAAAGTGCTAATCCACAAAATTTTTCGTGTGATCTTTCTTAAATATTTCTGTAAAAATAAAATGTTCAGCACGTTTTAAACAGGATGCCATATTTACGATCTTACGATCCCAGATTAACATAAAAAAATGTTTAACAAAAAATTGAAAAATATATGATTTGTAGATTTCAGAAAACTTTTAAAATGATATTGCATACAATTATGTTGATGTGGGTTAGCACTGTCTTCTCCCGACCCCTTCAGTTGTTCCGATCATTCTAAGGTATTCACTCGCGTACAGACACATGATTTTTATCATAATATTACAATACCTGTACTTGGGTAAGGTTGATGAATAATTTAATAAGTTTTATTGGCACGTTAATTAATATATAATTTAAATGACAAATCAAAAATTTTCGATGATTGATAGAACGAAGAAGATTCAACGATGAAGGTCCTGGCTGGGAAAGAGAGGTGTAGGTCGTCCACAGACGCGGTAGATAGATTACAAAAAACTGGTCGCAGGATTTAACTGGGCAGGAAGGGGAGCTCACCATACCAGGGGAGACCTATATCCAACACTGGATGACGATAAGCTGATGAAGAACTAGTGAATGGTTCAGTGAGAAATTCCGTATTTATACATAACCGATTCATGACACTTATTGATATGGGAATTTTCCATATTAAGTATAAACTGAAATTAGAAATTGATACAAGAGTACTTACATTTTATTAATTTGTACTCCGTATTACTAACACTTAAAATTTTTTCTCTTCTTCTTTTTATGGACTAGCACTTACTGCATTTGTAAGTGATATAACTGATGTTAAATTCATGTTTTACACCTTCCTTAATTTTATTTTTATTGCAGCACTTTTATAGACTTTGTTGTTGTCGTTGCAAATTAAATCAGCCGCAGTAAGATAAGTTTAACTTGTACCTACAACAGATGTATGACTAAGAATTACTATATAGAAAAGAAGAAGAACTCCATATCAGGTAGCAGCAACTGCATAAAATCCCTTGAGACCATCGTAAAAATAAATATTTCCAATAAAAGATGGCATATTGTGTTGTTGTTTCATATTGGTTACAAGTTGCAGTTTTCTCGTGTTTGTTAATAATAAAATACTTACATGAGAGAACGTTAATGGAATTTCCTTTTATTTTACATTTTATAAAATCTTGTAGTAGTACTTTGTACTAATTCTTTTACGATAGTTTGTTTAATAACATTATAAGCTTATCCTTGCTTATGTATTGTATTTACCAATTACAAATTATTCTTGAATAGTTTGCCCATAAATAATCTATCTCATTTATTTTACGTATTTCTTGCATTACTTTTTATTGCAGATATATTTACGTTCAGTCTGAAAATTTCTCTAAAACGCGGATGTGCGGGATTTGGACAGCAAAATTTAAAAAAAGTTGTTGAATGTCACGGAATTCCACTTTAAGTTTTGTCCAAGCGATTTAAATATTTATCAATTCTAACGTTTGAAAACAGGTAGTGCAAATATTAACTGCTTACTGTTTTCGATTTCCCCAAAAATTGAAAAGTATCTGGCCTATAGCAACGTTCTATGGTTTTAATACTGTAACACGCACGGAAATTTAAGTAAATTATTTCGTTTGTCCATTTATTTTATCAAGTTATCTCTATAACTAGCAGGTGAAATGTTGAATGATTATTTGCACTCGATCTATTAATTCTAGGGCTACAAAAAATAAATCTATTTCGTAACACATGGTCAGCCACTTATATAACTGAAGCATTTAAGAACAGAAGAGGTGGGGATGTAAACGACACTAGTCAGAATTATCTCCTCTGAGAGTAATGAATTTCATTATACATCCAGACTCTGTGGTGAATGAATCGAAGTTGTCCTTTGCAGGGTAGAAAATATGTGCTTTTCAGAGGGCTTGACATGCTGATAAGCATACTTTTCAACTCAGTGAGGAAAGCAATCATAAAATACCTCACTCCTCGTTTTTCATAGTTAAGCATTTGTGAATTCATGTTATGTGTTTTAAAAACTTGTCTCATTTTATTAAACACACTTCGGGCTCTTCCAATTTCACAACTTATTGTCCGAATCTTCGTCGATCATTTTACTGAGATAAGAATACTGTTGTGCTCTTTCTACTGGAACTTGGTGGACCAAAATTCTCACCCCCGTGATGTTCTCTTTGGTGATAACCAACTTACGCTAATTTAAAACTTATGTTTATTTAAATCTATTAGCCAGCGTTTTATTTACTTCAATAGTTAGTTTTGTTTAATGCCCTGTTATAGTAGAAACGAGGTAGTAAAATGTTTTCGGTAAGTGCAAAAAAAATAATTAATGCGCTCACGTGACGACGTCAGTAACTTTTGGTGCTCTACTCACTCAAAGTAATTCTAGAATGGGTAAGAAACGAGAGATTTTTGATCTAATGTTATTTCCAAAAAAGCAATTTAATCTTGGCTTTCCTATTGTTAAAATCTTTGATCTCCTGTTATCGATTTACAGTTAACAGGTAATTAATATTTTTTTCAATATAAATTACCGAGGTTTTGAATTCAAATATCTTAAATTTTGTTTCAATTAATCGTGGTTAGTCCAAAGAGTTTTATTGGCTATGATTTTAATTTATGATTCCAATATCGGTATTTAACTTTATGTCATATAATCTATACAAGGTTTTATCTTTAATCAATTATAATTTTTTTTAGACATACAGTATAAATATTTTTATTGAATTGTTTTTTTGAATAACTTACTTTACTTCTGTGTGTCAGTATCGCTGTTTTTCTCGCTTGTGAACCGGTTAATTACCTACGCACTATGGCAATATTAAAGCTGTGCTTTACTTTTTGAGCTAGGTTTCTGTTCCACAGAAATTTTTCCAATATTTGATTCAAATTTTGTAGCATTATACGGGAGTGAAACGTGGGTGATAGGGGCCGTAGAAAAAAAGACGATAGAAGCTTTTGAAATGCGATATTATAGGAAAATGTTAAAGATTAGGTGGGTGGACAAAAAAGTAATTTAGAGGTTCTTAGGCAAGTTGATGAAAAAAGTAGGCTATATGGAAGCATCTCACCAGAAAAAGGGATAAGCTAGTGGGGCATATCTTAAGACATCCAGGTATTGGTCTATCAATAATGGAGGGTAATATTGAGGGAATGAATTGTAGGGGGAGGCAAAGGTCAGAATATATAAAGCAAATAATTACTTAAGATGTAGGGTGTTATAGACATGTAGATATAAAACGACTTGAGCAAGATAGAACAGCTTGAAGAAGTGCATCGAACCAGTCGGAAGACTGATGACAAAAAAAATTTGTGGTACAGAAAAATTGGATGGTTGACATTGTAACAGTAGTCTACAGATGGTAAAGCTGTCTAGATTTTATGATGCAATATTGTCACTAACTATTTTAAAGTTGTTTTCATTTTTTTTTTAAATACTTTTTATTTTATTTTGAATTAATGTTTCATTTTTTATTTATTTTTGACTTTAAACTCTTACTTTTACATTATAATAATTGTAGAATTTCTTTGATTACTTATTTTATTCAATTGTTGAAAGTCAATAAGAACTTGTTGATTACTTTTATTTTGAAACGCTAAGCGTTTAGTTAAAATAATTTCTGAAGTTATCCGCCTAAGGCAAAATATTTACCGTTTATAATAATTAAATAAGTTCCAAAGGAACAAAATAATTCAACTGATCTCAATAATATATAGTATATAATACTAAAAAGTAATTAAAAAGATTACACACAAAATTAAATAGCATAACCATTAAAGGGTTTTAAAAAAAGCTAAGTTGAAATAACTATTTTTTTTGAACAATTTTTTTGTAAAATATAATATTAATAATCATTTTTTTAGAATTTTTCAGAAGCTCTGTAACAAATTGCCACCTAAGTTGAAAGTTATCACGCTCCCAACTTAATTAAAGTGTTATCGTTTACGCTATCCTTAAAAAAATTATTTCTTAAACTTTACCTTAAAAAATGGTAGAGCCGCTCACTTCATACCTTTACAGTTAGGGGAGTGGTTCGCCCTATACACTAAACCATATAAATAAAATGCACTTTTCTCGAGAACCACTAAACATATTTTACTTTTTCTATTATAACAAACTGTGAAATTTACTCTACATTTTATATTTTATACATAATAATTGTAATAGTTATAATATGTTGTAAATAATTAATTTTTGCCGATTAAGAAAATTCTATTGAATCACTTATTTCATAACAATTTCTTTATGTAAAAAATCGTTTGTTCTACAGATAACACGGCCTTACACAGTAAAAAAATCACAGTATAAAAAATATCTAATTATAAATCTACTTCAAAAATATTTTTTAAAAACGTATTTTTAGAAATTATTTATTTAAATAATGTTTGTAAAGATTGATGAAATTAAGTTAGTAACATGTTCCCGGAAAAGTTACCGACAGGCCATCACGAGGCATCAAAACACTCAAGTTGTTTACTCGAAAATAAATAACAAATTTTACAAATCTTATAAGAAAATTCTAATGAATTACGTATTTCATAACAACTTCTTTATGTAAAAAGTCATTTCTACTGCTGATAACACGAACTTACACAGCAGACTGGAAGGTAATTTAGTTGACACCACCTACCAACACGGTACAGTATTGAATAATCCAGACTAAAAGACATGTCTTTTTTTATTGTAATACATAATTTTGTAAGTCCACATCAAAAATATAACTAAAACGCGTATTAAAAGACATATTTACGATTAATTATAACAATTTTAAAAGACAGAAGAAATTAGTTGTAAAATCTCGGACAAGTGGCTGGGAGCCACTTGTCACTTCTTGTTTCATGGCCTGTCAACACACCCCTACGCGAAATGTTTGATTCATCGAACCCTTTAAGGTTTTTAATAAAATATCAAATAGAAAATTATATAAAACTTTTAAGAAACTGTAATTTAAACGCGCATATTTTACCATAAAATATAATTTTTAAGACGAATCATATGAAATTAATATTGAGTTAATAATATTAAGAAGGGGATCATGTTCCCAAAAAAGTTACCAAGAGGCCATCTTGTTTTTTACGGCCTGCTAACACGAGGCATCAAAACACTCAAGTTGTGTACTCGAAAACAAATAACAAATTTTACTAATCTCTTAAAAATTCAATTGAATCAAGTATTTCTAAACAATTTTGTTATGTAAAAAATCGTTTCTACTACAGGTAACACGACCATACACAGCAGACTGGAAGATAATATAGTCGCCACCTCCTACCAACTCGGTACAGCATTGAATGATCCAGACTAAAAGATATTTTTTTTTAAATTGTAAGCCAAGTGCCTAATTTTGTAAGTCTATATCAAAATATAATTAAACGCGTATTAAAAAATTACATTTAACGCATTAATTACAATAATTTTTAAAGGCAGAAGAAATTAGTTGTGAAATCCCGGACAAGTGACCGGAGGCCATCTTGTTTCATGGCCTGTCAACACGCCCCTACGCCAAATGTTTGATTCATCGAACCCTTTAAGGTTTTTAATAAAATATCGAATAGAAAATTTCCTAGTAGGATCTGAGAAAAGCGCAATTTAATATGAGAAATGAGATTTTTGAAAATTCCACTTAAAAGATAAGAATAATAAGAACATTGACGCTTACTTATATTAATATTATTTGATGTGTCATATCTACAGAAAAAGTACAGCATAAAAGTTACGTCCATCCGATTGTTATAAAAGTACCACAATTTTAAAGAGGAAATTTCAAATAATCGATTAATTTAAAAAAAACAAAAAGTGATGTTTTTCGGTGAGCCACTCCCCTTAAAGTATTATGTACCTCTATTTTTGACTGAATCGGATACTTAACCCCGTTTTGATACAAAATTCATCATATATATTCAATGTGTATTATTTTTTTGACTTCAAAGTTCAAATAAATTTGTTCATAGTTAAACGTGTCAGATCATTTAATCTAGTTCAACTAGCTTCTTATACTTAGTAACATCGTTTACGAAATATACAATTTTACCGAGTAATGATCTCACAGGAAAAATGTATTATGTAACAGAGAACTGTAATTGTACTAGATATTCATAAAATAAACAATAATGTTTATGAGCTTTAACTGAAGTGAATGTTCACCGTTCAATAAAAGACTAGTTGATGAGAACCATATTACTTAGCTCAAGGTAATACCGGGCCATATTACTTTAGTACTACAACAGAAGGGAAACTGTTATTTAGGATCACATTTCAGCGTTTAAAACTACCACGGGTACTTAAATACAATATATATATATATGTCTTTTACCTAAGTATGTGGAACGTGAATTTAACTCGTTTCTTATAAGCAAAAGATCATGCAGTCTTCTTGTTCGAGATTCTCATAGCTTCTTCATAGAGCTACTCTCAACATCTAACGTCATTCCTTATATTTATTACACACGTTTTTCTCTTGAAACACTACACGGGCGCATCCTCCCTCCATTCCTCCCGATCCGAAGAATATACACTACATTGCATTGCACATACACTGCGAGTAACATTGCAGATCATTGAAAAAACATTGCGTTTTCTTAAACTGAACCCATTCGCTCAATACAAACAATATCATATCCTCCTATACATAGAATATTATTTTATATATTTATATTACTATTATTATTATTACTATTAAACAATACTATAAAACAACGTGCACAAATAATACTGCAAGAATTTTCTTCTTGACTATCGTGAACTTCTACAAAGACCACACAAAATATAACTTTAAGAAATATCCGTCTGATTTATTTTATAAATGTCTTAACCCTTTGTCTTCTCGTCTTTTATTTTTCATTCTCTTCCTTCCTGTTCGTTCGCTTCTTGATTTTATTTTGATTTAATACAAACAATATCTAACTGAGTTGGTTTCTGCACTTCTTATTTATATTACTTGTAATAAATATAAATAAATTTTTAGTCGGAATAATAACGTATAAATATAACACTTATGTTTTTACTACGAGTATTTCAACTGTAACATATTTTCAATGCGTTATTTCACTATTATATATTACATTGTTTGTATTATTGTTATTCATGTTTTCTTTACATATTGTCATCCTCATAAATTTCTACTTTGTTATTGTAATTTATTTATCAATATTAATACAGTACAAAACTTATGTAAATAACTTCTTTATTGCCAAGTAAGTTTATCTTGTGCTCGGGAATGAGACTTCTTTGAAGTGCATTTATTTGCGCTAATGAATGGATAATTAATGTAGTAAGAGGAAACGTAGAAATGTTGTTTAAAAAATAAATATTGGCTTATTTATTTTCGTGTAAAATTTATCAATAATAAATAAACGTTAACTATATTATTATTCTTCTCGTTCATCATCATCATCATCTTCTTCTTCTTCTTCCGTTCAGATTAACAATCTGAACCGTATCCACTACTGCTCGAAACAGCTGAGTTGTCATTTTCGAGTACCACATTCTGAGATTTTTTAACCAGGAAATACCCTCTTCTCCCTACGCTTCGTTCTCCAGCTATTCTTTCTTGTAATATAGAATGCAACAACCCACATATTTTCTCGTTGCACATTATATGTCCCAAATACTCGAGCTTCCTAATCTTTATTGTGTTCATGACTTCTTTTGATTTCTGCATTCGTTCAGTACCTCCTCATTAGAGATGCGATCCACCCAGAACACTCTCAGCAACCTCCTGTAGAGCCACATCTCAAACGCATCAAATCTTTTACTCAAATCAAAACGCAATCATTAAGTTTCCAAGTCTCCTCGCCATAAAACAGAACCGATAAAACATAGAATCGCTACAGTCGCCTTTTTGTTTTAATATTTAGAATAAACTAACTATAGGCCTAAACTAAAAACTATAACACTTCAGTTGTTAACTATAACTTTAGTTTAACTACACATTTTAGTAACTATTAACTATAAATTAATAAACGATGATAATAATAAAAATCATTTTTTTATTAAACATAATTTGCTTTGTTTGCATGTACTAAATGACACAATGAACAGCCTACAAAAATTATGTACAATACTCACTTCAGAGTATAAAATCATCAAGATATCTTTCGTCTCACTCGGAGACATCTTCAGGATGAACATCACACGTTATCACAGAAAACACATAACATAAATAAAACACATAAGATCAAAGACCACGTCAATAAATTCAATGTAACCGATGCGGTCGGATAGTGGGGCGTAATATAGTTGCAACGGTTACATTGAATTTATTGACGTGGTCTTCGACCTTATGTGTTTTATTTATGTTCTGTTTTGTGTGATAACATGTGATGTTCATCCTGAAGATGTCTCCATCCTGAAGTGAGACAAAAGATATCTTAATGATGTAATAGACTGAGTTAAGTATTATTAAGTACACAATTTTCTTTGGCTGTTAGTTCATTCTGTTATGTAATAAATAATTATGTATACATAATTATATTATTCTATTTTATTTCATTCATTTTTTGTCTTTAATTTTTATTACGGTATTGTATAATGAGCTGAAAAATTTCCGTATATTATAATAATTAGTTTAAGGGTGGAGGGGAATTTTACTTTCAGGAAAAGAGGTACACTAATGGTACATTCTCCTTTTAGAACTATAGTTATTGTCCGTTATTCAGATCAAAATGCATCTGCTCCAAATTAGTTCATTCGATTATATTTAGTTATTTAGATTCAATAGTTTTGGGTTATTACTTTCAGATTACAGGCAAAAGGCTGGTTTGAACCTCTAGAGGTGTGACTAGGTAAAATTAGGAGTGAGGTGGTTTACAATTGCCTTCCTCACTGAGTACAAAAGTAGCCTATGCTTATCAGCATGCCTCCAAAAAGCATCTACTCTGTACCCTGCCAATGACACGTTCACTTCATTCACCACAGGGTCTGGCTGTATGATGAAAGTCATTTCTTTCAGAGGAGATTACTCTGACTAGTGTCTTTTACACTTCTACCTCTACTGTTCTTAGATAAATTAGTCATATCATGATAAATTAGTTAGATAAATTAGTGAGATAAATTAGTGAGATAAATTAGTTAGATCATTAGGCTGATCACGTGATAAGAAAAAGAACTAATTTTTTTAGCTCTGGAACTAGCAGATCAAGTGCAAATAATTTAACACTTACTTCACCTGCCTGTTGTGGGTGAAATTTGAAATTTTTATACTTTTTAAAAATTGAATGTTTTTAAAGCTTTAGTCGTGCATATTAATCTCATTTGTACCTTAGATTGAGCTGCTTGTACACGAGAAAAATTACCACTAGCATTTGAACCATATACCTATTTGACAAGGATATGACCAAATAGGTTTCAAAATATATTTGTAGATAGAAAAACTTTGTTGTAATTGTATGCAAGATTATTTTCTAATAAGATCATAATAATATATAAGTTTTGTTTTGATTGTTAATATTTGTTCTTTTGGTTTGATGTGGCTTGACTAGTTTAAGCGTTTGTGAAGTGTAACTCAAGTATTTAAGTACTCTGATTTTGTTGTTTAATCTCTGCACATATAAATAATAAAATGATGTTGGAATATAAATGTAGCGTATTATATTATCTATAATAAATTGTAGTAATTGAATTAAATACATTAATATATTTAAATACCATATTAATTTACAATAGGTTAATTATTACTTAAGTTTTAAAACAATGTAATTAAAAGTTATTGTTATTATTATTATTATACACAAAGTAAAATAATAATGATAATAATAATAATAATAAAACAATTGATATAACTTGTAAAGTAATGTATAGTTTGAAAATTTAAATTGTAGGGGCAGTTGGGTAGACTTAACTACATGCTCGTTTGTCATATAGATAGATAGGTAACCACGTGAACATGCAGCGTATAATATTAACTTTACCTAGAATATCATTTATCTAGCCAACCGCTATTTCTTTACCATCATCTTCCTCCTCTTTGCCATAACTTCTTCTCTTTCATCCTAGATTAAAGACAGACAAAAAGGAAACAATAGAGCAATAACTATAACAATAACAACAGCAACTTTGATTTATATATCATTATTTATGAAGGCGCGTTTCTTGAGTAGTCTCCATTTTTTAGGTTAGTGCAAATGTTGTACTATATCACATCTTTTCTTTCATTCATTTTTTAAAGTCTTATTATTCAATTAGTCCCCATAAAAATCAGGTGAAGTTTTCAATTATTTTCACCCGATCTGCTAGTTCCAGGGCTACACAAAATAGTTCTGTTTCTAATAACATAGTCAGCCAATTATATGACTGAAGCATTTAAGAATAGAAGAGGTAGAGGTGTAAAATACACTAGTCAGAGTTAGCTCTTCTGAAAATAATGGATTTCTTCATCATACAGCCAAACCTTGCTCATAAAAAACAGGTAGAGTGTCAAATTATTTACACTCAATCTATTCTTTGGAGAACTAAAATCAATAGTTCTCTTTCTTATCACATGGTCAGCCAATCAAATCACTGAATCGTTTAAGAACAGAAGAGGTAGAGGTGTATAAGACAGTAATCAGAGTTATCTCCTCTAAAAGTAATGAATTTCATATACAGCCAGACCTTGTGGTGAATGAAGTGAAGGTGTCATTTTTGCAGAGTGGAAAATATGTGTTTTTCAGAGGGCCCAGCCTGCTGATAAGCGTACTTTTTCATTCAGAGAGGAAGGTAATTGTAAATCTACTCACTTCTCGTTTTACTTAGTAAAACCTCTAGAAGTTCAAACCAGCCTTTCGGCTGATGACCTAAACAACAACACAGCCAAACTCTATGGTGAATGAAGTGAAGTGTCATTTGCAGGATGGAAAGTAGATGCTTTTCAGAGGGCCTGGAATGCTGATAAGCACACATTTTCAATCAGTAAGGAAAGCATTTTTAACCACCTCACTCTTCTTTTTAAAGCCTTTAGAGGTTAAAACCAGCCGTTCGGCTGATGAGCTAAACGAAAATATTTAATTAAGAGGGTTTGTGTTCTTAAATTTTGGTTTGAAAAATCACTAGGGTTTGCTACAGCCAGTGATTTTCTTAAAATAATTAATATAAATTTGCATGCATGTATCAATGATCCGATAACATACTTATTTCTAGACATACACAATTTTTTAACGATTAATAATTGTATCAGATCGAATAAGGCCTATGAAATTTGGAAATTCGCAATTTTATTAAGCACATTTTCAGCAATTATTTAATGTGAAATTTCGATCATTATTTTCCTTGTTATATATACATTTTTTGTTAAGTATTGAAAGCGTTTACAAAATCATTTTCCATGAAATTTTTAAAATATTGTAATATGACTAAATTCGTGCTGTCCTCCTTGTATTTAGCGGTGAGTAGTCCTATTGATGATTTTACGTATCAAATTTAGGTTTTATTATTTTCTTTATAGTTTGTTATTTTCTTTTAAATTCAAAATGCTCAGTTTATGAGTAATTAACATAAACCACCAGCTCTATCCTTTTAGGAATTGTTGAAGGGTTTTCAATTTTCAATTGTACTAGGCGTTCTTCAACTTTATGCCTGGGAACAATAAAATCTACTAAGTTTTAGTTAACTTTAAGTTTTAGTTTTACTATAAGTAAACTAAATTTTAGTTATACAACCTCACACAGACGTAGAAAACTTTCCGAAGCGAATCCTAAACTATATTATAGTATGTCCAAACTGAACTGGCGCATCAATTCGAATAGCTATGCAAGTACTGGTCATTATTGCGCAATATAAGTTGACGATTGTCAGCTTGAGTAAAACTTGACTATTTGGGGGGTGGAAGTGCTACTATATGTGCTTTTCTAAATAAATCATAGCGACAGCTCTAACCATGATATTATGTTGTAGTGTTACTCTTACTTTGATTTGTTATGTTTACAACTATGTCGTTTTATAAACATCCCATTGTATTATTTATTGATTCTTAATAATTATCCTAAATAATATACATTCATTCTAAATAAGCCATAATACTAGGTCTAAGCTATATTTAGTATCCTTTTTGGTCATCAGCAGTAAACTGAATTACTCCACACTGATATTTGTAGTGATAGACTAGTTAGTTCGTGAGTTCCGTCGATGCGAGCTTATTATCGTGAGTAATACTAGTTTTACGGTAATTTTAAAATGTTATTGTATTTTTAGGGTTTTCATATTTCATTATTTTCAGTAAAGTTATGTTAAATTGCAATTGAATTTTAGACAATCTATTTCCTTTAATACATTACTCCTTACTTATTTAGTGTGACGGGTCATGCACTGAATTTTATTATTAGTCTAAGTGTTTGTGGTGGTTACATTTTGAGTTACACGCTTGATACATGTCTTATGCTTTTGGGTAGGCCGATGTAAGTAGGATAGATAGTATAATGTCCTCCGCATTATAGGCGCAATCGTCAACTTATAGCCCGTTACCTTACAGAATGTTTCCTAAAACTACAGGCTGTTTAACCAATTTATCCTTATAATCGGTAAAAAAAATAAACAATTCACTCATTTTCTGTCACATTGTTGGTGAGTTATCTTGTAAATGTTGTCGAGGGGAGAATAGAGGAATGATCACAACTCTACGCGCGCCAATTCAGATGTTGGACAAACTATACAAGAAACAAGCACTGATTCTTTAGCACGTAGCTAAAAAACGCTATTTAAAAAATATTTGTTACCCCAAACTTAACAATCTAATTCCATAAATCTATAAAATACATGGAACATTATAAAACTGAATTACAGAAATACTAGCTCTTAATGATCAGTAGGTAGTACACAAAGTAAATGATTACACCTTTAAACCTGTGAACTCACATCTTGATTTTTAAATTCTGGACGACCTGGTGTTTGAGAAAAGCACTGAATTGATATATCCTAGAGCACGAGAAACTGGATTATTTTCCACCTCATACATAAATCTAAAATTAGAGATAAAGTCATATGTAGACGTAATGGTGCCGTTGTTCAGGTTTTCAGCCGAAAGACTGGGTTGAACCTGTAGAGGCTTTATTAAGTAAAATGAGGAGTGAGGCGGTTTACCATTGCTCTTCTCAATAAGTGAAAAAGTTTGCGTATCCAGGCCTTCTAAAGAGCATTTTTTCCACCCAGCAAATGACACCTTCACTCACAGGGTCCGGCTGTAATGGAATTCATTCCTCTCAGAGAGGCTAACTCTGACTAGTGTCTTTTACACCCTTACCCCTTCTGTTATTTAATGTTTCAATCTTATAATTGGCTAACAATATGATAAGCTAATAATACGAGTATGATAAACCGATCTTCTTTCTGTAGCCCTGAAACGAGAAGATTGAGCGCAAATAATTTAACATTTCATCTGCCTGTTACAGGAAAATATTTAATGTACTGTAAAGTTATACAAGTGTTAAAAAATTTTGGGAAATAAATTGATATTATTATAAGATCCATTCTTAGAATTGATTTGTCGCTTCATTTTTATGTTAATTTTCTTTGTTGTCCTTAATTAGAAATCTTCTTCTTTTTTATCTTTCAAGTATTAGGTCTCAGGACCTATTCATCTAGTTCTCCATCTAGCCACAGGTCGCCCCTAATAACGTCTTCCAATTCTGTAGTCTCTATGTAACCTTAGTCTAATCTAAGAATACTATGTGTAGATATTCTTTGCAGATGATTGGTCTATAACTGTTTCTTAAGAGAACGAACCAATTAGTAGCGTTAGTTTGTAAAACTAAATTATGATATAAATTCTTCCTTGGCTATTACAATATTTATTCGTTTACGTCGTGGTGATGTACCAAACCTTCAGGAGAGATTACCTTAAGTCCTGCACTGAATTTTATAGTTTCTTTTAAATAGGAAAAAATACCGATCTCAGTAGCTATATAATATTCGGTAAAGTTAAAAAAATTGTTAAAAGTGTTTCGTTAATTTTGTGTTGTTGGTAAGTACACGTTACTACCACTTACAAAAGACGTTATAAATACCGAACCGGGGCTGTGGAGGTTAGAATAGAAGTGAAATTCAGGTTATACAGAAAGCAGTAAAGTGTATGCACGTCGAGACACGATAGAGGGAGACAGAAGATAATGTAATACAGTACAGTATTGTGTATTGGTGTATTGGTGTATCTTTAGAGAGGATGCGCTCGTTGTTCAAGACGGGAGACGTGCCGCCGTCGTGCGGCAGGAAGATCGCATGCCACATCTGATCCCCGTTGCACTACGCTATAAATTAACATAGTAATATACAGTTAATGAAGGACATCGTGCGGGCGATTCCAATCAAGGCACAAGGAATGTAACGACACCTATATACCTATCCACCTACCTCCTCAACCTTTTTACCGAGCTATCAACATCTTCCAAGCGTTCACTTTATAAGAAAAAATATTGTACACATGAGATGAAAATGATGGGTTCAAGATATTGCCGTCCATGTTCGTGGTATGTTATGCAATGCGACCTTACAACAAAGATTTTCTTATTTATTTCATTCGGTCGAAGTTTACTTTGAAAATTATGTCCACTGAACATTATACTCTTATTAACAAACTAAAATCGCTTAACAACTTGTATTTTGTTAACATCGATACATAAAATATCTCTATCTTGGATATTTTGTTTCGTGGACAAATTGAAAAGTTAATACAGGCGTTTACCGTTGGATTAATCAGAGTATATTGTTCTTATTAAGGTCATCAGCCGAAAGGCTGGTTTGAACCTTTAGTGGCTTTACTAATTAAAACGAGGGGTGAGGTGGTTTACCATTGTCATTCTCAAAGAGTGGAAAACTGTGCTTATCAGCATACCCGTCCCCCTGAAAAGCATCTACTTTCCAACCCTGTAAATGATAGCTTCACTTCATTCACCACAGGGTCTGGCTGTATAATGGTGAAATTTCATTTCTCTCAGAGGATATAACTGTGATTAGTGTCTTTTACACCTCTACCTCTTCTGTTCTTAAATGCTTCAATCATATAATTGGCTGATCATGTGATAAGAAACAGAACTATATTTTGTAAGCCTGGAGCTAGCAGGTTAAGTGCTAATAATTTAACACTCCACCTGCTTGTTGAGGCACGGATTTTATATCATACAATGATATTTGAAAAAGTTCTTATAGGCTATTACCAAAATGTTATATCATGTATTGTAGAGTAATCACGCATCTCGTGGAACTAAAAAGAGAATCGTTCGTTTTTTTTATGAAATCTCTTCCATTTCAAACTCTCCAATAAAGATTTAAAAGCAAAATAACAGCTACGAAAATGAGTTTTTAGAGAAGAAGTGTTTTGTACTGGTAGGACTGTAATCAAACTACATTACTCGGTTTAGAGGATTTATGAATAAGTTAAATTATCCAGATCTGTTACAGAAAGTAATTATTGGTTTAATTTCTTTGATAAAGGAACGTTCAAGCGGGATTTTTGTGACCCTTGTGACTTTTTATGAATGCGTTTGTGTTCAATATAAATTTATGACGATATGTAACTTATTTGCAAACGTGTATGTGAAGTTTTGTAACTAAATTAAATGAGTGCGTGTTCTATAAGGCATTATGTTTTTTGACTGAAATGTCTGTTTGCATTGTAAATTAAAATGTTTAATTAAACCATAAATAAGTTTCAAAAGAGAAGATTGTATGCAAAATTTTTGAGCTACTTGTAGTTTTGAGCGTTAATGAAATAGGGAAAAAGTAAATCTAGAATTTAGCAATAAACGTTTTTGTTTTTGGTATGTGTGCTCCATATCAACTACCTATATCAAAAGTCACGCCATATTTACAGGATATTTATATATCTATATCAGATATCAGGATATATCTATATCAGATATTTGACAGGAATGCAACATTGTATAGTGATATTCTCGAAAAATGGTTGAGGGAATATTGTTTATAATAAAGAGTTATGTATTGTATGGAGTGAAGTGTATTGAAGAAGAATGATGGATTGCGAGGAATGAAAAATATTTTGAAAATAAATTTTCGGAAATAAAAACTAGTATAGGCTAAACGGTTTGTAATAGATTTTGATTCCTTCTATCATTTGTTATAAGGTTTAGATTGTTTGAAGAACAATGAGGCCGCTGGTATAAAAACAGTTAGCACACTAGTGAGTTAGTATTTGAACTGTGAATGGAATTAGTGTTGTCAGGCCGTTTCGAAATAGGATCGTTACGGGACCCGTTCAAAATTACGTTAATAATGCATGTACGCACTGGTGGTAACAAATTATTGTGGACAGGTAAATCAATGTTTTGACTTTTTAGTGACGTTATCCTATTTGTAGAAGAGTTTAGTTTCAGCTTATGCTTTGTAATTATTTTAAAATAATTAATATAATTGCAATTTGTTTGTAGTGTAAGCGTATTAATTGTATCAGTTAAGGATACCACTACCCGTCATATAATTCAATGTTAAAATCTCTTAACTTTATGACCCATTTTCTAAAAAAGTACAAGAGCTACACACATGAAATTTTGAGAGGCTCTTCAGCTCATTATGTGAAAATAGTACCACTACAATCATCAAAATGTACTGAAAGAAAAAAAAATATTAATTTTTTTATATATGTAAAAAAGATTTGCTCGAAAAACACCTTTATATAAGCCATAATTATTTTATTTTTTAGCAAATATCAATAATTCTAGTGGTGTAACTCCACCTTATTGACAATAATTACCACAATAAATTTGAAGCAGATCGGTCAAATAGTTCTTGAGAAAACGGAATTTTTATAAGAAAAATCATGATTCTCGGGAAAATGCAAATAAAGACAAGAATCACGTTTATTACCAAGTATGTCATATGCTACCTGCTTAAAACAGCCCTGCTCCATAATCTGGGTTGGAATCCTTTTCTGTTTCATCTTCTAATTTCTTCTTCACATATCTGTTCTTCCGGCAAGCTTTCTTTTTCATATTCTCACACATTTTTTCTGCTTCGCGAATTCGACGTGAATCAATTTTACTCAAAATTGATACCATGTTTGCTCCTGGGTTTATTTCTAATTGTTTCATAACCTCACACTTACTAATATTACTATCATTATATAACATATAATAACATATAAATGTTGAAATGGCATCATGAATACCGAATGTCATGGTCTCAATGCCAACAAATACAGATTTGGGGATTCTACTCCAGATGATATGGTTGAACGACTCGCTTATATTTTGAGTGTTACCATGAAGGCATTGTTTTAATAAATCAGTTCGAGACAGATCAGCAAAGACAGGTTTGATTACATCTAGAATAGCAGTAGGCAGTGAATGCTTACGTGAGTATTTTTTATTTTCCTTGGAATGTAAGTAAGAAACGACAACTAGCTACGCAAAATGTTTCCTCGGAAACTCAAAAGGCACAATTTTTTTCTTGCAGTACTATTTTAAAAAATTCGTAATTAAATTGGGATTGGGAGTAAAAACATAAATTTGGTATCAAATATCTCAGAAAAGACCAAATATTTATATAAAAATATAAAATAAAAATTAATTTTTTTTTTTTTTTTGGGGGGGTAGTGGTTACCTTAAGTTTAACCCTATAGCCGGCAATAACATTTTTTTTTAAACCGGCATAGAATTTTTAGCATATAGGTCACTGAACCGTAAAGAAATCATTAAAAATTTGCTATAAATCACACACCTTATCACGTGACGTATCAAAATAACAAGAAAACTTAGGAAAATAGAATAAATATATTATTGAAATTTTAATCTGACAGTTAGGGATGCTGAAACTATTTGAAAATAATTTTTAGATAAATATTTTTCTAAAATTTCAGATGACACTACTGTTTGAAACTTTCTTATGCTCTTTTTTCAAAATTCATTACATACGAAACGTTACTTATATTGTTTATTTCAAAATAAACAAAAAAAAACAATTCTATGTTCAAAAGTGAAAAAAATATATACAAAAACACATCATGTAAATCAAGAAATAACCAAAGTCAACTCTAGGATAGAAAAAAAACAGAGAAACACAGGCAAATATGCCAACTAAAACTATTGTATTATACATAAAAATTTACTTTATACAATATTAAACTATTGTACAAACAGCAACGCTGTCTGTAGATGAGTTTAAAACTAAAACGACGAAATTGCAATGCTGTGAAGCAAATCCGATTTAGCGACGCGACTGATTCAAGAAGCGGTAACATCGTCTCAAAATCGACGATTGCCGGGCTCTAGGGTTAAAGATACAAGTTTTTTATTGTTTTTTATACCCAGATCCCGAAGGACCATAGGTCTAGGTGTTACATTATGTAAGAAGGATTGTATACATACCAATCGATTATGGTCATTAATAAAATTAATAGATTGAATTGCTAATTTAGTTCTTATACTTACTAATATAAATTTAATAAAAATGTGTAAACCCGGAAAATAGTGAAGTATAATAGGCTATAACAGAATATTATGATTTTAAGTTTTAAGTATTTTCAAACAATAAAGTTCGTTTATAAATTCCATTATTGTGTTTAGTCATGTTAACAATAACAATGTGCGGTATAAAATGTTTACTTTTAAGGTAAATACGCTTTCTGATGCCGGATAAGACCCATTTTATTGCTGCGTAAATCATAATAATATAAAGTTATAAAAATGTTAAAGGAGTGACTTGACATTAAATTTAAAGATTAACTTAACTGTACATAGATTTTTCATATTCCATTTTATTGTACTTTTGGAACAATTACATAAATTTAAAACATATTAATGAAACAAGAAATAAAATGTCCCAATAATGAACCGATATGAACTCATTAATATTTATTTTATCGTATAAAGGTTTTCCGAACGGTGCACTAAATTCCTCTAAGTAACCATTAATACAATTGTGATCATTTTATTTGATAATTAATTATTAAGAAAAAATAACAAAATTACATAAAATTTTAGTTTATCTTCTTCAAATTACTCTCCTTAGCTGGCGACATACAACATCCCAACGCTGATTCCATGATTGGAAGAATTTCTGGAAGGCTTCTTCGGAAGGGCCTTCAGCTGCTCTATGTATACCAAGTTCAAAAACGTAAAATGTGAAATATTAGATGTAATTTTGTTTTTGGTTTTAAATATGCTTTATTACTATTGGTAATAACTTTTCTTTAAGATTATTTTTTAACAGTATTTATTTATTTTTTTTTTACGTCGCATCAACTACAAGGTCATTAGCGACGACGTTGGGGTGTGACTGTGTGTAAATGAGGATGAAATGATTTTTTGTAACGTATGAAAATATGCCATGCCTGAGTGGGATTCGAACCCAGGACCGCATGATGAGAGGCGAGCACTTTACCAACTGCGCCAATGCGGCCGGCTAAACTTTTATTGTTTTTATTGTTTTTTGAACTTTTTATTGTTTTTCATACTTTAGTATATTTTTCCTTAATTTTTATTCCAAATTTAACATTGCTGAATATTGTATTTATTCATGCCTGTTCTTGTACATTTTAATGTATGTAATATCGATGTTCTCTTATATTTTGGTTGTTCTCTAGAGAACAGTTAAAGATTCAAAATAAAAATTCAAAATAGAAGTTAAAAAAATTATTTGCAATAATTGGTATAGGGCTAGGAAAGTCTGCAGATTTTACCAGCTGTGGCTGGATAAAATCTGATCATCGGAACAGATCAGGCAGTTTTTCTACATACATCTCGTCCTCTCAGAGCATAGCATAATTTTAGTTTTGTTCTTAATTCAGTTCTACTCTGTCCGGAAATTAGACAACCACACAGTACTATTCTTTAGTTTACTTATAGTTTAATTCTTTTCTTGGATTTTGGTCTTTTGATTTTCAAGAACACAAAAGCAACAGCAAATTTTTAAAATTCATGAAGAAAGAGTAGACCTAGTACTATTTTTAATCAGAATAATGGCTACCTAGAAGAAATCAAAAAAGATGCCAGCTGGGAACCAAAACCTGAAAAGTATATTATAAGTTCATGATGGGCATATAACTTGAGGCGTATTTAAAAAACTACGGATGTTGGAACAGCCTGAGTTGCCTGATGTTCAATGATTAAGAAAACTATTATTATTTTATTTTTTAAAAAACCAGTAATTTCGTTAAGTTTTGATTAAAATTTCTCAGTTTTTGTTGAGCAAATACATTTACCACGAAGAGTTTAATTTTATATCATTTAATAATAATTGAAAAACGAATTTTATGTTATTTACCAGGATTTTAATTTTAAATCGGCATTACTATACTTTGAAACGCTTAAATGTTTTAAGATTGTTTTTTATTAGACATACTTAACTATAAATGAAATCAAAAATAACTTCACAGTCATCACTAAACCATAAAATAATATAATAAAAATTATAATTATAATTTATTATCATTAAATTGGATATAATAAAATTTAACTAGTAGGATACTCTGAAAAAATATAATAAAAGAAAACAATAAGTACTTAGAAAACTTATCGTTGTACGTTGTAAGAATGATCCCATAGCAAAAGAAAATACTTAAGTTTCTTTTCCCCGTAAAGTACATCTATGGACCATACTATATAGTGCCCACTTAACGATAGTTAGCGTTAACAAACCCGTAATTTTAATCAGATAATCAACTTACTTACCTACAGAGAAATATTTGTCATTTTAAATAACTTTAATAATTATTTATATGATAGCTTTAACTATCAACAAATACCAGTTAGATATTTAAGTGGGTTTTCAATCTTAACTAGTTAGCTATATAAAAGGTGAATATTTCCTTTGGATTTCTTTTGTTTTAGTATTTGTCTTTTTTATTTTATTTACAAATTTTATTCTCATTTTTTAGTTAGTTTATTTAGTCGTATCAACTGCTTGGTCATTAGCGACTACGGTGGATTACATCATTAACTGTAGGATTTGACACGTGAAAATTTCCAGACCCTGGCCGGGAATTGTACCCGGGACCTGCGCGTGGCAGGCCAATGCGCAAACCACTACGCTACGGAGGCGGCCAATTTTATTTTTATTTATCTGTAAAATCTTTTAATCGATATTTAATTAATGATATGTACAGTAGTTTGTAAAATTAAATATTTGTTGTACATTATTTTATCTAGACAACAAAATTACAATCTGCCCTTCCATTAAACGATCCGACAATTGCCATTCCATGAATTTCTGTAGTACCGCGACTTTCAGCGCAAGTTGAACATAATAATCGTACATATCAACATTAGTCCTTCCCGCCCAACCAGATTTTTTTGATAATGATTTATATTATTAATATGGAAAATCTGGTAATTGTTCTGTAATATATATATGGTATTTAGTCCTGTTTTTTTCTGATTCTGAAACTAAATTTTACTTCCAACGACCCTTTCGTAATGTTTCATTGAAGAAACCTAGGCTCGTCATTTATCTTTGAACGATCAGGTGGTATTTCCGACGACATCGTCTAAATTTTCTTTTATCAGTTTTAGTTTTCCATTAAAAAAAGTAAACAAGAACAATAAGTAATGGTGATAACAAAAAACACAAAATTAAACATTATCATCAATTTATATAAATCGTTACAGATAAAATGAAAATAAAGCAACTTTAGAAAGAATTTCAGATGTATTAATTTTTTATAATAAATCTCGAAGCCAGTTACGCCTGCGAAACTCTTTTCGGTTTGAACACAAAATCCACAACTGATAGTCTCCAAAAAATTGATAGAAAAATATTAAGAACCATTCTCAACTTTAAACATCAGTCCTACAGAAATGGTGGCTTGTGTCCAACAATACACAGCTATACCCAGAAAACGAACACAACTAGAAAAAGACGATTGTCATTCTTCAGCCCCTTAATCAGGATGCCAGAAACAAGGCTTGTCAAGAAACTCCTCAATCAGCTCATGTAATACAAATCGAAGAATTACTGACTACAGGAGATAAACAACGATTTTAACACCTTGGGGATAACTTACAACATGATTCTGAGACTAGAAGTTGGACTAATACTCAAGGACCCGAAAATTCAATTGCCACTAATAACCGGAAAAGTTCGACAATACAACATAACTGACGAGGAGAGGCTGGCCAAATCTGAGAATATGAAGAGGATCTGGGGTAAAAGAAAACAAGTAAAATGATCCGCTATAGACTGAAAATTGGTTATAGTGCTCCAATTGGGGCTTAAAAATAAACACAAAAGTAATTTTGCAAAAGTAATCTCTTTTGTCCAGTAAGTTTATTGTGAAAAAATGTAGATGTTCTTTTAGTCTTTATTCGTAAGTTCTGCTAAATCGTATAATTCCTATCTTACTGAGTTACGCCGTATATCGTTATAAATAAATTGTTTCGTATGTACCAAGGTGTCCTAAGAGCTATAAGTAAAAGTTTGTCTGAAAATTTTTTCGATATCAATTTTTGAAATTCTTCGTTGTCCCACAGAGATGTATCTTGTACGCACAACTGAAACTGAAACTGATTAAAGATAATTTTGACAATGACATGGAAGAACCATCTGATCGTTTGAAGATATATGACGAGGCTGGATGTCTTCAATGAAACATTACGGAAGCGTTCTTAGAAGAAATATTTAGTTTCAGGATCAGAAAAACGCAGAGTGGGACCAAAGCCCAATATATACATCAGTAATCATGTCATATTACAAAATAATTACCATATTTTTTACAATATTAATATAAATTAATATCACGAAAAGTCTGTGTGGGTGGGTATGACTAACGTTGATATATATAATTATATGTTCAACTTAGGCTGAAAGTCGCGTTTCTACAGATAGTCATGGAATGGCAGGATCCGTAATGTCTCCGGTGCATGTTCTTCGTAAATGTTCCTGATGATCTCAATGTCCAAGGTCCTTTTTCGCTCGTAAAGTTGTCTGGGCGTGTTGTGGATGTAGTCATGGAGTGAAAAGGTTAAAAAAGGGTCGTTTACAATGTAAGTTGGGATTCTGTAGTGGAAGTTTGAGATGATGCGAACAATATGGTTGCGGAAGGAGTAAAATTTATTTTTATTGGTTTCAGATAAAAGGGGCCAACAGACTGGTGTCCCGTATAATGGAAGAACCTGATAATACCAGTGTAGATGAGAACTTTTAGTGGTGTGGTGATGGCTCTGGAACGAAGAGTAGGTGTGAGTTTATAAAGGAGGATTCTGGTCTTACGAAGCTTCTCAGCAGCATACTTGGCGAAATTGAGCCGTTTATTTAGTATGACCCCCAGGTACCTCACTCTAGTGGCCCAATCCAGTGGATGGTCGTTTATCTAGGGCGGCTCTCGTAAGTACACACAGGCTTAAAAATTGTTTTGTAAGAGTAGTAAATGTAGTTGATAATTATGAGAATCTAACAGTCAACCAAATTATACTTCTCAGTTTCAAGTCCAACTAACTTCGTTTCTTCAGAATGTGTTTCTTCTACGTCACTCGGCAATCAAGATGAAGCCGCAGGTACTTCACATTTTCTGACTGTGGCAGCACATTGTTATTCAGTATTACTGATAAACACGTCGACTAGGAAGAGTAATTTTCTAGTATCCTTACAGGAACTTATAGCTGTGAAGGATTAAAGACAATGAAACTAAAATATGTGAACTAATAATCAAGATAAACTACTTAGTAGACGCACTAATAAACGATTAATTCGACCACCTCCGTAGCGTAGTGGTTAGCGAGCTAGCCTACAACGCAAAGATCCCGGGTTCGATTCCCATATAAGGTCTGGAAATTTTCACAAGTCAAAACCCACTGTTCTAAAAATCACTATTTAAAAAAATGATTGATTCCTCTCGTAAATGTAAACTGATGAAACGATTTGATATTAAAAGTGTTTTTTAATCTCAAAATTTTAATATCCGGGAATCATTCAATTTATTGATTTTTCATATCAAAACAAAATAAGTTTCAAGTTTATGTTTTATCAATGTAAGCATTTCAATATAACCAACATTCTGTAGCTTGTATAGAAGTAGAAAAACCAATACGCTGTACATTATATTCATGACACATACGTATGTACACCCACAAAAATCTGGCATACCTTAATAAAAACATAGACTGATAAATATAACCAGGTGGACGATAATAATTAAAGAGGTAGCGCGCGTTTTCAGCATTAATCAAATGTTAAATCGACAACTAAAATAGGTATGCCATAGATCTATGGTAAAAATCGTGAATAATGATTTATAATATCTTTCTCTTTCTTTAACAAACATCTCTATCCTTCTCTATCGCGTATTCACAAATTAATTTTTACTTGAGTTATGGGTTGGAGGAATTTTTACTTTTTAAAACCTGCGGTTTTTGTTCAGAAATTTTTACATACTCTATTATGGTGAAATTCTTTTTTAGTTTTACTAATACATTGTTATCGTCAGTTCTTTACGTATTTCACATTTTTCCTTAATAATAATATTTTTTTAAATGTATTTTTATTGACATTACATTTTTTTTCTGTAAAATTTTAATTAGTTTACTTTAACGTATTATTTTTTACTACTGTTTATATGTAGTTTTTTTATAAAGCAATATTTTGTAAAGGTTTTGTTCAAGTCTCTATTCGTAGACGAATTCAATTTTGTATGTTGCATTCCAGTATATAGAAAATCATGGTTTTAATATGTTTACTAATTTTTGCACCGGCTTAGGGTAGAAATTTATTTCGGAATGGATTACAATGCCAAATATCCTTTATGGGGTAGCAGACTTTTATCATGTCGAGGTCGACAACTTCATTTAGCTTATTTAGGATTGATGTGATGTGATTAAATTAGGTCTTGCAAAAGTGTTTTCCAGTAAGTTTATCGTGAAATATTTCGGATTTCCATTCAATTTTGATGTATATGTTCTGCTAAATCGTGTAATACGTACTGTCCTACTAAATTAATCCTTATGTCTTTAATTCGTTATAAAATATATTTGTTACATATGTACCTTGGTATTCTAAGGCCGCTCTCACACCGGTGAAACTCGACCTCCGCGCGATTAAAATGACTCGACCTCAACTCGACCAAAAAACGAGCCGCGTTGTGCATGTTCGCACATCGAGGAGACTCGACCTCGACGCAACTGTTCAAGCTTTTCTTTGAATCCACCAGTAGTTTGAAAAATGTCAAGTGATGTAAAAGACGTAATCGTTGCTTATTACTATCTAAGAAGAAAATAAAAAAAAATGCAGCTGTTGGATATCACCGTGTATAAGTAATATGTGGAGCGTAGATGTGTGCCCAGGAACTCTCCTGTAATGAATGTAAATTTAAGTCTGTTTATCGGAAGTCAAAAGAAAATTTATTAAAATCAAATTAAAACTGTACAGACACGGACATTTTTCAACTTCAAGCACAAAGGCTATGTTGGCTGCTTCGTCTACCATGATTAGACGCGATTGGTCGAGCAGATGTTGGACAAACTGAGTTGCATGCCATCGAGTTTATCGAAGTTTTGTCGAGGTTGTACTGGGGAGAGGGCGAGCATATTAATGTAAGGGTAGGACTCGTATCGGACCTCGAGTCAAAGTCGAGTCGCAGTCGAGTATCACCGGTGGAAGAACACCCAAAGAGATGTACGGAAAAATGCCTGAAAATCTTCTATGATATTAATAACTCAAATTTTTTATGGCCTTAGAGAGTTGAATCTTGTACGTCCACACAGGCTTCACAAAATTGTCTTGTACAACTTACATTAAATAGTGGCTTTATTTTGTGATTTAAAAAATTTAATGAAATCAAAGAAAATTTGTTGTTACTCATGCGCAATTGCTTTGAATACAACATGTTGAACTCGTTCTGATACGTTTATCCGCTTCTTCTTCTTTTAGTGCAGATCCGCAATGTTGGCAGTCATTCTGACTATGGTAATTTTATTCGCCGCTGCTTTGAAAAGTCCTGTAGTAGAAGTTACAAACCAGGGTCCTCAAGTTCTTTACCCAGAATATTTGTCGTTTTCCGACGCCTCTCTTACCCTGTACCTTTCTTTCAAAATTCATTTCAGCACTTATCGTGATTTCTAATGATGTGTCCTAGATATTATAATTTTCGTCTTTTTACTAGGCACATTGGTTCCTTTTCTTTAATTTAAAGTACATTGATGATTTATATTTTATCCATCTACGGTATTTTAAGAATTCTTTTTTAAGTCCGTAATTCGAACACTTCCAGTTTCTTCTTTGTTGCTTCCGTTAAGGTCCACGATTCCACTCCGTACAAAAAATTGGAGAATATGTCGTATCGGAAGAGTCTGATTTTGTACTTCAAATTCAAATTATGCGTTTGGAACAGCTTGGACATTTGCCTGAACGCTGTACTTGCTTTTTCTATTTCGGCTTTATTTTATATAACGAATATTACGGATATTTGCGGGTATTTTTTTTTATTCCCCCTTCAGCATGTTTTTAACATTTTGTGAATATTTCGAATGTAATCTTAAAGTATTGAAACGATAAAAACGGGTGAAATATTTTTAAAAACTCCTACATTAATATTTTACATATTATGTTCATTTTTGTTCCTCCGCCAGCATGGCTTTTTGACATTTTATGGATGTTTCGTATGTAATCTTATAGTATTAATCCTACATTAATATTTTTCGAATTAATTATTTTATTAAAAATACCCACAGCAATTATGTCTTAATTAATATGTAGCTCACTTACCACTTACTGTTTATACTGTATAGTTCCAGTGGATAAACGCCCCAATATCCGAATTTCGTTGTGGTATATTCTTTACAGCAACAGTAAATAAACCAAACAACTTTTTCCAGGGATAATCTACTACCTTCGAGCCAATTACCTACTCTTAATCCCACTTCAACACAACACGCACGGCTGTGACAACGACATCCATCGTTTTTATCAGTAAACGACAAAGTTCTATCATGACCATTTCTACAGACGGGCTCCTTGTGCAGAATATTCCTCAGCCTTTTCTTTAGAATTAACACTGCGAACTAAATCAAACAAATTCATCGCCATAGTAGCAGTGACAGCTTCTTACCGTACAGTGAGGAATAACAATAACAGCTAAATACTAACCTATTTTCCATTTTGGCTTAATTTATGTAATTTAGTATTTAATATTATGGAGTGCAATACATTAAGATAAGATTCTACAATTGAGTACAACAATAATTTAGATAGGATAAGACACTAAAATTCAGTAGTTCTAGTTTGGCGGGGGATAAGTGAAAAGACCCCTGGCTTTTATTTCCAGAGAATGGACATATTGTTCACTTAATTCTGAGCCAAGATATGATACGTTTATGATAGTACATAAAATGAGGAGATATATTAGTCTGGTACAAATTATAACTTACAGTTTCTATAACTGAATACTACAATAGTAACAAAATACCATACGATGTTCTAGTTTCAAAGCTCATCTCTAATTTTATTTAGAAGTACAGTATACTAACCAATTTTCTTTTGTACAAAATTAAATGGAATAATATGTTTTGTATAAAGAGATAACTAGTTAATAAAACGAATGCTACAGGAAAAAAAGCGAAGTAAAATATAATAAAAAAGATAAAGAAAACTGATAATAAATTTTAGTAGAATGGAATGCGTACCAGGAAATATTATCTTTATCCTAATCCATTGCATTTCAGTAGGCTTAGAAAACTATTGCAATGTTACATTACAGTTAACCACGTACAGTGGGGTTTTAATAAGCGTGAAAAATGCTCGCAGGGGTCTTTTAGTTTGATATATTTTATTAGAAGAGTTATTTCCATTGTTATAAAGAATGAAATTATTCTTACGGTATCGTCGGTTATAACAGAATAAAACAGTGGCGGTACCTACCGGCGACTTATACACTTTATGATTGGTTAAAAGATTTCACGTGACTCTTTCGTCACACCCTTTTTTGACTGTCACCCTATGAAGAAATCTGTTATGGATATCCATAGAAAAATCGACGACAATTGTTTTTCATACCGTATCGATCAATTTCATTTTATTTTTCTTGCTTGAACCGACTGGTCAATAACAATGTCCTCTTCATGGACCGATATCGCGCTGCGCCTAGACACGCCTACTTTCTATTAAATTATTATTGGAAAACCGACCTCCCTGCAGACATATATAAAGTTTTTCTTCTTCATCAACCGGAATAAATCGTTCATCTTTCCTATAAATTATCACCCGCACATCTTTAACACCGATGTCTTCTTTTTCCTCTTCTTCACTTCATCTTTACCATCTTACCGTAAATTCTATTGGTCAGATGATTATCTGTAAAAATATAATTTCATACGTATTAATGTATTATCTCATCTTTATTTTTTCTTATAGATTATATCATAATTTTCCGGATTTATAAAGAAAACTTGTCTCGGAAAACGTTGAAAGATTTTATATACTAATGATATTTTCCGTTATTTTCATTTCTTTAATTGTTGACCTTTTAGAACGAAATTATTTATGGTTCAAATGCAGTTTTTATGAAAATATGAAAAGAGTTTTTCTTATTTTATACGTATTCACATTACGGTTTTCTTTCATTTGGTTATGATATTTATAGATCTGTAAACACTTCCTTGTTTTTATGATAATTTGATAACTGTTGTAAACAGGTTTTATCCTAGACCATAATCTGTTTTGTCGCGACCCTGTCTACTATCTAGTAGTAGTATAAATTCCTTCCTTGCCTAATTTATCAACAAGATGTTATAACTATTTTTTTTTATCAATGCAAATTATTTTTTTATTAGCATCAACATCTTGGTTTATAGCGACTACCCGGGCTGTGAAACTAAGTGGGTTTTAAAATTGTATAATTTTTCCAGACACTGCCCGGGAATGGAACCTGAAGCTTCCGCTTTACAGAGCATCACGCTAACCACAGAGCCACGGAGGCGGCCAAAAACAATAATTTTCAAATTTACACAACTTTTTTTTATTCCCCATAACAGTCAGATAGAGTCTTAAATTATTTGCACTCCACCTGCTAGTTCTAGGGTTGCAAAAATAGTTGTTTCTTATCACATGGTCAGTCAAATTATATGACTGATGCATTTAAAAACAGAAGAGGTAGAGATGTAAAAGGCACTAGTCAGAGCTATCTCTTCTAAGGGTAATAAACTTCTTATACCACCAGACCTTGTGGTGAATGAAGGAAGGTGTCATTTGCAGGGTGGAAAGTATATGCTTTTTGGAGGCCCCGGCATGCTGATAAGCATGATTTCCTACGCAATAAAGAAGGTTTGGTAAACCATCTCACTCGTCGTTTTACTTATTAAAGCCTCTAGAAGTTCAAACCGGCCTTTCGGTTGATGACCTAAACAACAACAGGACGTTTTAATTTTCTTTTGTAATTAACCAGAAGGCTGATTTCAATCCCGGTTATCCTACTGTGGATAAGGAGTGAATTGAAGAGGTGTGTACACGAAGGTGCTGTAACAACATTCTCTCAAAAACTTACTTTCGTGATTGATGCAAGTGTCAAGTGATGTTATACTTAGTTATACAGTCGACAAAGAATGTTCCACCTTTTCATTTTAAGAAAATACAAGTAGATAAAGGGGCTATTTCTTAATTAGTCTATATTATATATTGGATGAGTTTTAAGAACACCTGCTTCTACCAGAATTTAATGCATTTTATAGATATCTTTTAGAATAATAACAATAGTGACAAAACTCTACTGAATTCTTGCCATCTCCTGCGTGGCCTCCCAACATCTCTCCTTACCTCCGGTCTGTATTTCAAAACGTTAAGAGGGATTTTTTCCTTAGGCTCTCCGAATGCTCTCTTCATCAATTTCGATATTCTGCAATCTTCCCATTCAAAATGTAAACAATCATTTTCGTTCTTATATAATCATTTCTCAGTTAGTCCCTACGATTTCAACCATTTTTCTCCGCAGGAATCACGTCTCTGCCGCATGTACTCGACTCTCTTGTTGTTTTGTACTAACCCGTCACTCATTTCCATAGAGAAAAACTAGGGCAGCTATCACTTTTTAAATTTTATTTTGGTTTCTTTCGTCGTTTTCCTGCCTAAAGTTTCGCTAATACTTCCGTACACATCTTGGAATTTCCCAACTTTCGTAACTGTTATTTATCAGTAGACGACAATATGTTAGCACTAATTGTTTTATTCTTCTTCAGTAAGGAGACATCTCAGATTAATTTTTTGAGTGGTACTAATAAATTACGGTAAGTTTGGTCCGTGTTCTTTGCAGGTTTTATGGGTTCAGGTCATCTGTGTTTTACAGGATGATCTTCTATAGATTCATCGACCAGAACAATGAATATCAATTGTTTGTGCTTTATAATATAAATGTTTAAGTGCTTTCAGGTACCGTATACCAATTTTACACCTGTGTAATTAAAATGACCATCGTACCTGCAGTATGTGATGAAGCTTAAGCTTTAGTTATTACTACTCGGTCGGAATCCACCAAGAATAATCCCAACGAATTGAAAATACTTGGAGTTAATTAACGAAATAAGTACTCGCATAAAATAGCCTATTTAGTTTATTATTAATTAAAATAACTATTTGCATTCTTAATTTAATTTTCTAAATCGTATATAATTATATAAAAGTGAAGGTCCTCACTGACTTGCTCTTTCATCACTAATTCTTCTATTCCCTGATGTTTTACTTTACCTGAGAAAACAATTTTACTAAATGATTTTAGATTTCTAAAAACAATATTTTTCGTATTTAACATTATAGCATACGCTGATGACACTGACACAAAACTTGAAGAATCTGAGAAAAATTTTAAAGAGAGGTGTTTACGCTAAACACCATTTTTGAAGATTACAATTTGACTATATCTCGTCAAACGACTATAAAGTAATTGGGTTTCTAAGGAAAATTCCCGATGTTATCAAAAATTGACAATAATGAGAAAATTTTGGAGCAGGTATCTAACTTAAAATATTTGGGACGTGACGTATCTTTTGCAAACAAGTAGGACGTGACGAATAAACTAAATAGGTTTAAGAATATTTACGGGACGATTAATAAAACGTTGAAGTTTAGGACTAGAAAAGAAACACGTTTAAAAATATATAAAAAGATAGCGATACTTGTAATACGTTATGGAAGTGAGGTGTAGGCACTGTCGAAGCGGGAACGAATAAGTTGCAGGGGATGGAAGTGAGGTTTTTAAGATTTTTGAAGAGCTGTAATTGGGAGGATAAGCTAAGGAATGCTGAAATACTTGATGAGATGGGCATTACTAGCCTAGATGAGAGATTGAAAAAACATAAGAAGTTCTAATGCAGCCATTTGGAACGGGTGAGAGAGGACCGCTAGTCTCGTTTACCTTACGAGTATAAACCTGCCGATAAGGGGAGTGTTGGACGCCCAAGAAGGAGGTGGATTCCGGAACAGTCCGAACTTCCTAATTCATGAGTTGAAGAAGATGTTTTCCGTAACAGTCACTATCTTTATTATCCACTATGTTTCGGGTACCTGTTTCGACATCTATCTCTTTCTCGATCGACCAATATCTCTTTTTCCCACTGGATCTTATTGCAATGTTTGCAGTGGCAAGTGAATTTCAGAAATACAAATGAGTTGAACTATTTCATTCTTCGTGTACTGTTCTCTTGATACTTTTCAAAGGTTTTACATTGAGTAATATTCCACAAATGGTAACTTCTAGAAAAGCTATTACACCCTCAAAAAGCTTGTGTTAACTGCCTAAATGTCAGATTCTTAGTCTCTGCTGCTGATCCACATTACCTTATGATAATACACCACCATTTATCTCGCACCATCATATCTCACTATCATATGATAATACAGGCTCGGTTGAAACTTGATAAAATCTCAAATTAGTATCTTTCCAAGTATTTTTCCATTTAGTAGCCTACCACAGAATTAAACTTGTGCAGTTTTAGCTGAATGTCAAATCCCTATCAAAAGACACATAACATTCTTAGTAGCAAAAAGTCGGACTTTCTCCAGGATTCAATGATTCAATACAATTTTTGAACTAAGAGGCCACTTGTCCGGAATAGCGAACACCTTTGACTTCTACACTGACATTTCCATTGAAAATTTTTCACCAATCAGTACAGTTAGTATATTATATCTTTTTGTAGCCAATTTTTTAACTCGTGGATAATAATTACTGTGAAATCTACATATGATAATGAATTTAAACACGCTATACAAAGTGGTTAAGATGGAGTCTTGTACAGCAGTACAATACGATGTACGACAAATTTGAATTACGTGACAACCCTTTCATACAAAACATGTACACTAGGGCGATACCGGGTACTAGCAAAGACGTTTAAAACACCTCTGGCCAAGGAATCTTTTAAGCCATATGTAGGACTGTTGTGATGACTGCAAGCTCCAACAAGTAATTCAAATTTTGGAACCTTTAGCATCATATTTAGAAATTGTTATAATATTACAATAACAGATACTAAATTGTCAATAAAAACGTGTCAAAAAATAAGGCACCATGTGCCAACATCAGCCTTCCTTCATCAGTATGCTATCAGTTCATTCTTACAGATGTTAAATAACACCTTTTGGATAACAATGGACAACCCTTTCACCTGCCCATAACCGGCAGGTAGAGTGTTAAATTATTTGCACTCGATCTGCTAGTTCTAGGGCTACAATAGTTATGTTTCTTATCACGTGGTCAGCCAATTATATGACTGAACTATTTAAGAACAGAAGAGGTAAAGGAGTAAAAGACACTAGTCAGAATTATTTTCTCTGAAAGTAATGAATTTCATTATACAGCCAAACCCTGTGGTGAATAAAGTGAAGGTGTCATTTGCAGAATGCAAAGTAGATGCTTTTTTGAGGACCTGGCATACTGATAAGCATAGGTTATATTTGTACTCAGTGAAGAAGGATGGTAAACCACCTCACTCCTCGTTTAAATTAGTAAAACCTCTACAAGTTCAATCCAGCCTTTCGGCTTTTAACCTAAACAACAACAACCCTTTCTCAGTTCTTTGTTCACCGAAAATTTCTCAGTAATTCCATTCCCTTCAATGTCAACAACTACAACTGTAAAATTTTCCATTCACGTTACAGAGGTCACAAAATTCTTTGGGTACCGATTACGTAATACAATTTCTTTAGTAAGTATTTCTGTACTTTATCAAAAACCTTTACCCAAAATAAACCAAATATGCTTTACCGTTAGACTGTTGGCATTTTTTAATTATTTTTGTTTCACGGAGAAATTTGCTTCGATCATGTATGTCCTTTCCTAAATCTCATTTGGCTCATATCATTTAGCGACTCATTTATTGATAGTTATCATCTATTCACCACACATGCATACATATTTTTGTGGCCAGTATTTATAAGATTATTCCTTGATAATATTAAGACCTGACCAGCTTTATTTAATAAAAATGTGGATCACTTTAAATATATCCTATACTTAAGCGATTTTTTAATGATTATTTCTATTCCTAATCGCTATCATTCTTTTATAATTCCTTTTACAGTATTTTCCCATGACGATTATATAAATTTTTACCTTTTGTGAAAAAATACAAAAAAAATACAATTATTAATTAATTATTATATTATAAAATATATTAATTAATAAAAAAATAATAATTCTGAACAAATAAGGAGTATAAGCTTCTTTAAATTGAAATCATGCATGCAATTCGTGAGTGGTCGCTATTAAAGAGAAAAAAGTACGAGAAAATAAAAAGTGGATTATTATGTACAACATACATGAATGTAATATTAAAGCGTGAACCTACATTTTCATTATATTTTATATATATATATATAAAATAATATAGAAATTAGAAGTGAACAGTAGAAACTTTATAATTTGTCGGTTTTTTGTTCAATGAAATATTTATTTTCTATTTAACGAATTCAGGTCTTATTATCTCAAATAAATTTTATTAAAAGTATGTTACTAGGTGTTTATTGCATTAATAAGATACTTTTTTATTATAATTTTACATTATTAGTAGATGAATAGTATCAATTAAAAATCTGAGCTTTCACATTAGTTCTAAATTAAGTTTAAATAAAAATGTGAATATAGAGCTGTGGTGAGTTGTGCGGGTTGTAATAAAGTGAATTCTAAAGCATTTTATTTAATTTATGAAGTTGTAGTGTAACTAATAATAACTAATAATTGTCATTGTAAACTTTATTATATAGTCATTGTAAAACAGGTATTAAAAATTTACAAATTTTCCTAAAATCGCTGGCAATTTTTCTTTTTGGTTTGCGGCCGTATAATAACCTGGTAATTTAACCCACAACTTTCGTGCCTTTTCCGCCGATTAGCTACTGAAAGTTTCATATTTATTTATTTTTATTTATTTATTTCCATTATATTAATTTTACAGTATGTACAATTTCTTAGCTGAATGAACAGAAATTACTTTCCTGAATAAATCAAAGCCTGTGCTCAGTAAAGGACAGGCTATAACAGAAGTGTTAAATGGCGTGAAAGCTTAAACGTTAAAGAAGGCGAATATCAGAAGAATAGATGCGTTCGAGCTTTGGTTGTACAGGCACATTCTAAAAATACCCTGTACAGATAAAGTACTCAGCGAGACAGTTTTGCAGAGAATGGGAACAGAAAAGGAGCTTGTTAAAACCACCCAAAAAAGGAAAATGGAATATCTGGGTCATATTATGCGTGGAAAAAGATAGGAAACGCTTTGCTTGATAATACAAGGCAAGATATAGGGAAGAGAGATGTGGGAACAAGAGAAATTTCTTGGTTGAAGAAATTTCGCGACTGGTTCAGCTGTACCTCAGCGGAGCTGTTCATCGCTGCGGTGTCCTAAGTCCGAATAGTCACCATGATTGCCAAACGCCGGTCGGAGAGGGTACGTCAAGAAGAAGAGTGATCAGCAAAACTGGCTTCTATGCCGGGGTCCCGGTTCGATTACCGGTCAGGTCTGGCATTTTATCATCTATTAATCACCTTATGTCATTACCTTTCCGCAAACCTATCCCCTTATGTAGGTTAGGCGTCCTCACTCAATAAACGAATAACAATTTTTATGGTTAGTTACGTTTAGTTTCAGTTCAAGTTAAGTATTTTGTCATTAATTTTTATTGCGGTAGTGCATATTGAGCTGCACAACTTCCGTATATGATATTTAAATAGCGGTGGGGAATTTCACTTTAAAGAGGAGAGGTATCCAATGGTACGTTCCCTGTTTAAAACTGCGGGTGTCCGTTATTCAGAACAAGAGGTCTCTACTCCATTTTTGCATTAGACGTTGCACAGTTGGGAAGTTCCTTGAAGCTAGATCACGGGCTAGTTGGTTTGGATGGTCATCTAGCCTATCGTGAAATTTACTATACAAGAATGCGGTTAGCTCCTTTACGGTTGAAATTTTTTTATCATCGTGGAGGGTTTTATTGCTTACATAAAGAGGAGCGCCAGAAGCAAGTCTTAAGAATTTTTATTGAAAGGCCTGGATGAACTTTAAATTACTCTCTGCCGCTACTTTAAAGAGCTGGACACCATGAGTCCAGATTGGTCTTAAAATGGATTTGTATTTCAAAATCTTGGAGCGGAGTTTCAATCTTGATCGAGGGCTAATTAAGCAGAAGAGTAACTTCTAACGGGGTTAAGTTCTAAACGTTTCGTACGCAAAAGATGCTCCCAAGTAAGTCGCCTGTCAAGCCGTAAGCCAAGATATCGCACCACCCTGCCCTGTGAGATATGAATCTTATTCAGCGAGTTCAACTATATGAACGTGCTGTAATTAATAATAATAATTATAATAATATTAATAATAATGCTTTATTCAATAGAATAAAATATATCCGTTCAACAGAACTGCATTGTTTTCCGCTTAGTCTGAAGACCGTCAGCGCAGTTAGCAGCATACATTTTAAAAGTAAATAACCTTATCTCTAAACATAGGGCAAACTTTAAATCAATAACAAAATAAGATAAAAATACTCATTTCTTATCTCTCTATTACAATAAGTTTCTTACTGGCAAGGACTCCTGCCTAAAAGGATTCATTCGATTAATTAAACACAACTATAATACAAAATTAATTATAGTATATACAACAAGAGTAATTTTTCAATTTTTTTATCTATTCATTTTTTTAATCAATAATTAAATTCTGGTATATATAAGAGAAAATCTGTAATTCCAGGCTTCCCGACAATACTCCGCCAACTGTACCCATAATTATAGTTAAACTATAATGTACATGTGTTAATACCTACCACTCACCCTTTGCAGCAATGTCTGCAGATCTCAATAATTTAAATTAAGTTACATTTTTATCCATGAAACATAAACAGTACTCTCGTTTACAAAATTAAGTAATTTAATTTTAATTTACAGTAGTGATAAGTGTAGTAATTTATGATTATCTTAATAAATAGCTGTTATAAGTAAAAAAGAAGTTTTTCAATCGTTTATTATAACCTGATTCCGAAAAACCCATGAAGAAGTGTTACAGTACATTAAATCAAGTGAAAAAAAGAATAAATAATCCATATAAACGGAGTATTTCTTTTTTGTCTATCCTGCGTACATACGCATACATAATACGTACAAATTTAGGGTCATGTGAATAGAAAATGCGTATCATTTTAGTACTATTATTTTCACAGTATACGACTCTTTCACGTACCACTAACCATAGGTAGATCTGCACGATATAATAGTGTATTTTTATTACTTCAGTGTGCGAAAAATAGTTTACATTCATTATAGGCCTACTGGAGGGTACATCAATATTCACTAGAAAATATACATACTAGAGAAGAATCTCATGTTAAAAATGTATCCATTTTAGTTACGCATAATTAATGTAAATACGAACACTTTTTTCTTAACGACAATGAAAAACCCCCCGTCATGTATCATAGCCTGTCTCTCAGCAAGAATCCAAGTATTTTTTACTATAGGGGTCCTTTATTATTTTTCTTTCTTTTCAAACGGATTTATTAAATTAATGTTAATCTACACTAAGATAGTGAGATCAAATTCAGAATTCCGTTATTTTATTCGTACGTGTTATAGACCTTCCAGTTGTCTTCATCTTTCTTTGATTTTATATCTCATGGCGTCTCAAATTATCTTACATAATGTTTTTTCTCATCGTGTATTCGTCCATGAAATATTTCTAACAATTGTCTCTTTACTCACTTTCTTAATGGAAGAATTGAATTATTAGTATTATTTATCGAAACTAATTAGATAGAAATGCATTAGAAATTACATATAGAACCATATTCATCCGATTGTTAGAAGACCCCTACTTTTTATGTCCCCTATTTTAGAAAAATAAATTTACTTTAGGTTGGGAAAAATTACTTAGATTTAACATAACTAAAAATAAATAATTTCCACGGCATCAGTTATGTTCTTTTATTTGTGAGATTAGTTAGCATCTCCTAATCCAGTCTTAGTTCTGTCTATCTGATGATGACCTTTTAAAGGTTTAAATGCGTTAGAAACAAATTTGTTTAATTGTCAATGAAAACGATTGTTCCTGTTTGTTTATGGACTTAATGTTATTTTCATATATTTTTTGAATAAAAAATGAAGTATATAAATAAAACTAAAATATTAAGAGTTTAAGCTTTAATATCCATCTGACATCAGCGGAATCAATGGAGGCAACATTTGGAACGGATGCCAGAGGAGAGAATACCTTTAAAAGTGACGAAATGTGTTCCAGTGGGAAGAAGGGAGGAGGGAAGAACTCGAAGAAGACGGCAGAGATGTACGGGTTGGAATGTCTCGTGTTTGTCTAGTCGTACTGGATGGTTTGTGAGCTCGGAACAAGCTTATGACTAATCCTTGATGGTAAGAAGAAGAAGAAGAAAAAGATATCCATCTGTACTTCATGTTCTTCGTGAAGTCGATCATGATAGGCAATTTCAGTTTTGTGAGTTATTCGCTATCCATAATGAAGCCGATCCTAACGTTTTGTGATCAATTCTTTAGTATGATAAAACGTGCTTCAAACTGAATGGACGAGGTGGACTGGATGTGTCCCGTGAGATAAGAAGATTTGCTGTCAAACATGAAGCTAGTCTACATGGCCACATCATTCCTGAAGCAATTCTACTTCTTGATAATGAAAATGTTCCTAGAAAGCTTATGAGAAAGAAGCCCTTCGAAATAGTGTAAAAGTGTAGTGAGATGTGTTAAAGCAGAGCGTTGGGAAGTGCAAAAGTAGTGAACAGTTTTACGTATATTTTAGTGTTAAAATATAAAACATGGTCGAATGGATTTTATAACTAAGTGTTTAGTTTTTAAAATGATATGAATGAAAAATTAATGACTGGGCTTTTAGACCAGTTTTAATCTATTTATGTAAAAATATATTATATAGCCTATAGGCTATTGAGAGAAACAATAACTCGGAAACCTACTTCGATTTTCTGAGAGAAGTAGTGTTGCCGGAACTTGGAAAAAAACGAACAGATTGAATAAACCAACTGTTTATAATTTTCAATCTCTCATTTGGCTACGAGACAGGGCACATTGAAATAGAAGTCAGAAATATTTAATGTCCAAATTTACTAAATAGATTGCTTCCCTTAGCACAATCGATTCGTCCCCACGCTAGTCAACCTCCATGAGATTTTGTTCTAGTGGGCATTATAAACAAATCAGGTTTTATTCAAAACCACAAAACCAAAATTAAATGAATCCAAAAAAACAGAGTTCAAAACCAATGATAAAATCTGGTAACTCACACCAATGCTACAATCTGATGTGAATTTCACACCAGATTTTATCATTGGTTTACTTTCACAATTTCCATTTTCGTAGGGGAAAAGTGACATCTCCACTACCCTGTTTAAACCTGAAGAAAGAGGTAAGTAGGCTAATCCTTTCATTTAAAAAAATATTTTATTTTTTATTTATAATTTCAATAGTAATAATATATCAATATTATTTTTTATGTTATGTTTATAATGAAAAAATATGACCCATGTTTAATCATCAGTAAAAAATGTAAAATGTAAAACCCAACCTAATTTTAATCATGATGAGTGACGCTAAATGAAATAAAAACCAATCTCTGTAGGACTTAAAAATATAGAAAATCACAAACTAACGATAAATTAGAAAAATTCTTTATAGAGAAAAATGCTTGAAATTAAAGTTGTAGGGTTTTTGATATTATATAACTGTGATTAAAAATTTGTCAAACATTTTTGTATACATCCACCGTGAATTTCTTATTTTATTATAAATACAATTATTTACCTGTAAAAATGATTTCCTGTAATTGCCATAACATACGTACACTAGAGGTTTACTCTATGAAAAAAATTGTTGTAATTGTGCAATTTTGAAGTGTAGTGTGATGAGCTGAGGTAATGCCACGAAAGTACTTTTCAATCGGCAAGTAATCTTACTCATTATTTTACGGTTCATTTCATAAAATTTATGTATATAAATTTAATTTATGCTATTTGTTAATTTAATTTCAAAAGTATTAGTACTTCAATATTATTATTTTTATATATACTCATTTTGCTTAGGTGTTATAAAAATACCGCGGTAAGTCTAAAAGTAAGGTGGAATTGAAAGAATTTATATAATTATTTATTGTGAATACATAAATTATACTAACATTACTTTTGAACATAAACTAACTTTCTTCTTGAACTAAACTAACTTCTATGAACTTAGCCCATCTTCTAACGAGCATTTGAATTCCTTTTTGGAAGAAGATTTTCGGCCTGGTTTTCAGAACATTTTACACCGCTTCAATGGCCTCTTCCATCAGTTCGATGATAGTTCCCAGTAAGCACAAACTTTTCGAAAGAGTCGATTATTGAGAATCATTTGTTTAACGGCTTCAATATTGGCATTAGTCTTTGAAGTGGAAAGCCTACCAAGCCGCTGTTCTTCACCCAGAGAAATCCTACCACTTTAAAAGCGATCGATCTATTCGTAGATCTTGCTACCACTCAACTCTCTCCATATTGCTGCTGCATTCGACGAATAATCTCTTCTGGTTTCACCCTTCTGAATTGAGGAAACTTATCACTGCTCGAATTTCTTCCTTGGTGCAATCAGGCATAGGAGAACTCATTTTAACCAGCCTTTTAATCACAAGTAGCTAACAATTTTATTATTAAACAATACTTTTAATGAGCAGCTGATAGATATAATCAGTGCTGCCTAAAACGTGATTCGGAAGGAAATCCAAATATCCCTTTACTTTTTGACTTGTCTTCGTACATGTATTATTTGTTTAGTTAACATAAATTTAAATTAAAAATCGTAAGCTTGTTCGATTGTAATTTTTTATTTAGTTTTTTGTGACAACACAACCTACAAAATTCAGTTCTGACTTCTGTATCCTCATTTATAAAGCAGAATGGGAATAATAAATTATAAAAAAGAATTACAAATAATAGTTATTATGTTTGTTGCTATTTTGTTTGTTATTATTATTATTCATTTTATGCAAAAGTTAGCGACAAAGATCGCAAGAATACAACTGATAGAGATTTCTGTAAAATTAATGAATATAAATTTTTCAACAAAAGATTTTTTTTATTTTCTTCAATGAAATTGAAGCCTATTTTTCATTTTAATATAGTCATAACATCATCTTTATTTTTAAAAAATGAACACTAGTAGCTGTTATTTTGTGAAGTAATAAATTATTTTTTTAAATCTTTTTCATAAGATGTCCTTGGAACTTTTTAAGTTTATTCTAGAATTTTAAATTTCATTCTTTTTTATATAGTATTTTAATAATATGAATTTTCTTTTATACTCTTTGTTGTTGAGATTTATTTTAATTTTAAATTCTTGTGATGAATAAATATTATAATTTTGTAATTTTATTGTATTATGTATTGTTGAATGATGTTTTTTATAGGTTTACAAAAATTGTTAGTATAACGATTCCGTTTGCAGATCGAGATGGCACGTGCTGACATAGATGGCCTTCAGTTTGAGTGGCTATTGAAATTTTGTTAGTATTAAAACAGTCTGCTCAAATGAATATAAGTATTTTAATTTATTGTTTATTCATTTATTTTCACGTGTAACAAGAATATCGAGAATTTTAGTTTCTGACCTACAAAACTCTCTTATAAAGATAAATGTACAGGGGATATGTAACCGGAAATTTAAAGAAGTCAATTTAGCTTTTTAAAAAACATATTTTACAATTTCTTCTGTATTGCAGCAGGGGTGTACTAGTATAAGCTGCGCGACCGAAACATTTAAAAAAACTATTTTCCAAATATATTTCAATGACTGCTATTCCGATAACGTAAAAAAGAAAAGTCCATGAAAGTTTTTCTATCACCAGATATTTCTACATTTCTTATTTCTCTTTTCAGAAATGTGAATATACGGCGAGTGTTACATGTGTGTTCTCTTAAGAACGTCTTAAGATCAAGATCTTCTTGAAAGAATGTCTGCCCACAGGATTTCTAGACGGGTCAGATGTTACACGCCGATTGGACGATGCGATTCGGGGCGACCGGTGTAATGTGACTAATTTAGTGCACACCTGGTGTTGTTTACATTTGAATCTATTTAAATAAATCTGAATAATTCCAGCTGATTAAGATAAATATTTTAAAAAATTATTTAATTTACATTAACAGAATATGGTTACTAGGCAACTAAGAAGAAGAAAATAGAAATTGTAAATTATTTTAGTGGGGGACAGGAGGCCAAACCAAGCGAGTAGGTCCTTCATTCGTTCTTAACAAATAGTAATAAATATATAATAAATAGTGAATATAAATAAATAGTAATAAATATAACTTTCATATTATTAAAAGAGACACAAATTATTCTACTTTATAATAATAGTGATTATCTGGAAGCTTTTCAATGGCAGATGTATGAAAACAATAAAAATAACTGTAATTATGAAAATATATTAATTGAGTAAAACTTATAATGATTTAATGTGAACAATGTTTTATTGAATGAAATAAGGGACAAGGTAAACAAAAAATAATTTGATCAAACTTGAGAACTGATACAACACCAATAAAGAATACAATATTAATGAAATTCATTATAAATTGGCATTCTCTTGTGAGGGGCAACTTAATTATACTACAAATTTGACCAATCCCTCGTGGGGAAAATATAGTTTCTTTCAAATTTGGCATACCCTCGTGAGGAGTAATAATAGTTCTTTTCAAATTTGGCATTCTCTCGTGGGTCTATAATAGTTCTCTTCACCGGTGGCTAGGTGAATACCGGAACGGGTCTTGAGACCTAATCCTTGATTGGTGTAAAAGAAGAAGAAGAAGGATATCGAAGAAGGTAATCGAAGAAGATATTTCCAAATTTATTCTATGGTTTTCAACTGGTTAAAAAATGGCGTTTGAAAAGAAGGTACCCAGCAACTCCCCTTCTATATTTTCTACAGCAGGCTTATATTTTATTAGTTTTTTTATATTAATTTATAAAATTTAGATCTAAAACATGACGATAAATCGTCTGAAGCCGCTGAAAGTATTCAAAGGATTTCCTTTTAAAATATTTACTTGATTATTCAACTTTTCTAGATATTCCTCACTAAAATTTTGAATTTATTTTTTACTGATTGATCGGTATTCTTTGATTTAACTATTTCTAGAAAACCAATAAACGTTGATAGTACTGTAGAGAATTATATTCTGGAATCGTTGTAATACTTCAATATGGGTTCAATATTGTTCGTACTCCAGAGCTGAATCCCACAGTTCCAGATGCGTTTCAATTATTGTCTTGTCCCTACACTAGCAATTTGTAAAAAAAAAAACTTAAAAATATAAATGAAAATTTGTTTTGTACACTAGCAACACTTTAGAGAACCTTATTCAGGAAATACAAAAAAATTAAATTAAAATTTGTCTTGTACACTAGTGCTTGTTCACTGTGGAGACTAGGGTTTCAAAATTGTCTCGTACACTAGCGATTTGTACAAAAAATAAAACAAAATTAAAATTTGTGTTTTACACTAACAATACCGTGAAGAACTCTATTCAGGAATCGTTGTAATACTTCAATATGGGTTCAGTATGGGTTGTAATCCAGTCCAGAAGGGCTTCAAAATTGCCTTGTACACTAGCAATTTGTTCTTATTTGATAGAGGCGAATTCCATTCTATCAGCTAATACATCCTCTAGAACCTGATTTTAAGTTTTTCCCATCTCTTTTAATGTACTTCTTTCAATTAAGTCGCATATTCAGGTGAATACCAAGACATTTGACTTCTTTAACTAGTGGAAGATTGATGTTTTTCAAGGTAGATGCTTGGACATTTCTCCTTATGCATACTAAGTGTGTAACATGATGTGATTTATCTGGATTTGCTTTATTTCTTAATCGTCTTAGCCTATTTTACATATAATTTATTGCTTCTTGTTAAAATTAAGATGCATTAATCGGATCAATATTTCAGCCTATAAGAGCATTATATCTGTAAAAGTAGATATTGTTACATTTTTAGTTTCAGACAGATCAGAAGTGTAGATGGATTACAACAAAAGAGCATGGACAGTTCTTCGTGGAACTCCGAATTTTATTTTGTGAAAATCTGAAAATTTATTATTGTACTTCACTTGAACGATCTTTTTTTAAAATAAGACTTTAAAATTTAATAATGTGGCTGTGGTTATAAACCTTTAGTTTATACAGTAGGCTGGCTGCTGTATAAATTTATATAAAAATTTCCGTAACTTTAATGTCCCTGTCATAAAACTCCCAGAAAACTTTTTAAGTTATTTTTTAATCTCAAATATTACCCAACACAAAAAGAGTAGTTTATTACTACCTGTACTTGTAAATTATATGTCCTGATAGGACTGCAAAGGTTTACTAAGTTACGTACTACAACAGTTTCTGAGAAGGTCGCAAGTAACATCTTAACATTTGTTTAGGTTTAATTATTACACCTTAACCCCTTCTCCAACTCGTCAAGTTGTTGATGTGATTAAAACTAATAAAAAATTAAAAATGGAAATAAACAAAAAATTGAAACTTATGTTTCATTCCATTATAATGGTTTACATTTTAAATGTTACTCACAAGTGGTTGTTCAATATTGCGCAAGTCATAAAACGTAAATTCAATATATCTCAACCAGTAATAAAAATTTTATAAAAGCTTTTAATTATGTAATATTTTAGTTTGTAATTTTCTGCTGATGGTTATCCGTATTAAATAATTGATGTCTGTTAATGAAATGGTTTTTATTTAATTTCATTTGTGTAAGAAATCAAAAAATAATTACAATTTCTGCTTTCGTACCATAAAAATATTACAAAAAATATGATACTCGTAGACTTTTAAAACAACCTATTTTAATTATATAGGTTTTAATAATATTAAAACTGAATTTTCTGCTTAGTAATTTTTAATTTAAAAATCGTATCTTTTATGATTAACAATTTTACTGCAGTTTATTTTTATTTTTATTTATATAACAGAGTTTCAATTATTTTAACATCCAGACACATTCTATATCTATTTGTTAGGTACAGGACTTTGTTCCATTGAATGATAATAAAAATACATTTTTTTTCTAAAAAATTATTTTTACATAGCCTATAAATAACCTTACACGACATTAAGTTTACATACGTATTATAACTCCTAAACCTAAATTAGTTTGGGATCTGGATAAATAAATAATAAACAGTTATGCTTTTAAACTTTTTGTTTTATTTTATTCCTAATTTGTGTACGTTGCAATCTGTTCAATTTAGAACAATAAGCAACCCCATGACCCAATGAGATGAGGATGATGTGTATGACGTGTAAATGAGGTGTAGTCTTGTACAGACCCAGACCGACCATTCCTGAGAGAGTATGGTTAATTGAACCCCAACCATCAAAGTACACCGGTAACTACTGTCTAGTATACAAATCCGTATAAAAGTAACTACCTTTACTAGGATTTGAACCAGGAACCTTCGTCTCCGAAAATCAGCTGTTAAACAGATGTTTTTGGCGACGGCTTTACCTCTAGACCAACCCGGTGGGTTAAAAATAAATAAACTTATAACAATTATTAAAAATTAAAAAAAATAAATAAACTTATACCAATATTTATTGACAAAATAAATAATTACAATTAACTTTTACACTTATCCTACTAACAAATACAATTACATTAATTAAATTAATTACAAAACTTACTCTCGAACTTAACTTGACTATTATTAAGAAACTGTCCTTAAAAATCAAAATAATTCATTTTTCTGTACAGAACTAGACGCTAAATAAGCTTGCCGGTTTTCTGAAGTGCGTAGAAGTTTTATTTTAGTAATGAAGCGCTCCATTGCCTAAGTGAGTGGTGGATGTCAGTGTTGTACTAGCTGTGATCAGAATCACGTCGCTCTTGCAACGTTAAAATCAGCTGACTTAAATACATAAGTCTGTAAAATTTTGTTTTTACCTCTAGACCAACCCACCGGGTTGGTCTAGAGGTAAAGTCGTCGCCAAAATCAGCTGTTTAACAACTGATTTTCGGAGACGAAGTTTCCTGGTACAAATCCTAGTAGAGGTAGTTACTTTTATGCGGATTTGAATAGTAGACAGTGATTACCGGTGTTCTTTGATGGTTGGGTTTCAATTAACCATACTCACTCAGGGATGGTCGACCTGAGTGTGTACAAGACTACACCTCATTTGCTCTTCATACACATCATCCTCATCTCATTGGGTCATGGGGTTGCTTATTGTTCTCAATTGAACATATTGCAACGTACACATATTAGGGATTACAAAAAAAAATTGTGTGTAGTAGGCGTTAATTGTTGTATACAATGTTTACAATTGAATATTTTTAACGTTGCTGATAGATGATAAATTTATATTGTTCAGCGCCTGTGATTTAATAGGCAGTTCGGTACTAAGACACGAAATCAACTGACTGAATCCGAACTGTTCGCGCAGCTACACAAGCGAGCTTATTTGGCGTCCGCTTTACGTACTAACACTCGTACGCACTATTAACGTAACTCAGAAACCCGGTCCCATAACGACACTTTCGAACCTTGTGAAACACTTTCTATTCACAATTCAGGTATTAACTAACCGATACAAAATGCACTAATTGTTTTTATAACTGCGGTCTGATAATTTCCCTAACAAACGAGATCTTTGTAAGTATTTCTCCGCTATTCTTGAACATAGTAAAAGGAATAAAAATAAAAATAAACGTTTCTACTTTTTTTGATTTTCTAGAACTCCTAATCAAAACATCTTACCTATTCATTGCAATTTATAATTTTTGTTCAACAAACTACATCCTATATAATACACAATTCTTACAACAAAAATCTATTCCATCAACCATAATAAATATGTAGCTAATAAATAAATAAATAAATAAAATAAATAAATAATAAATAGAATAATCTTACTGTATTTACATTTTTTGTATATACCATTTTCATTGAAATGTTACCGGATGGCGACATTAAGTGGCGAGTTAAAACCTTTAGTTTTTGGTGGCCCTAGAAAGGGCCCGTTTAAGCGGTGGTCGTCTTGATGGGAATCGTCGGTCGTAGTCGATGTGGCGGTCGAACAGCTGGGTGACACGGCGTGTCGTCATCCAGCGGAGACATCATCTTCTTCCCTCGCAGTAGTGCGTCGATGGCTGCTTCGTCAGGTTCGGTGGGCGTAAGGCTTGGTTGAGGAACCGCTGTGGACATCGCTCGCGTCAGCGGGCGATGACGTCCGGTCGACGGTTACGATGACAGGTCGGCGAGCGGAAGCATCATCTTCTCTCTTGCGGGGTCGTCGATTAGTCTTCGCTGGAGTTCTGTAGCCGATGATGGACGTCTTGTCTGCTGTCTGGATCGGAATTGAATCTCCCTGTTGAGTGTAGCGTTCTTTATACAGTTGCCGAGAGCGCTGCGGTAGAGGGCGGTTACTGGCTCGGCCTTGATGACAAAGGCATCTGTCAGTGCGCAGGCGAAAGGTTTGTCGGTATGCCGCCAAAGGCCCTACCGCGCCGACAAGGGCCAGGACAACTATTTTTATTACAAATATTTTCTTAGTTTAATTCCAATTACAATTTTCTGTACTTTACTTGACAAAATCTGTAAGAAAATTTTTTTTTTTTTAAATTGTGGGCTTAGTATGCATTTTAAGACAGAACTGTACGTAGGGTTAGTCAAAGTTATAGAAAATTAAAAGATTACAACTTTTATTTGAAGCATATTTTTATCTACACAGTCCAGTTTAGCGTTGATTAGTGATGTTCCGAATTTATAATTCCTACAGAGGTTGATTATCATTTAGACTAATTCATTCATGATTAAAATTAAGTAATTTTTTTCATTTCACATTGTTATATGATTAAACATAAATTATATGATTCATTATTTGCAATGGAAAGATAAAGTCGTGTAGTGTTTCGCACTAGATTTTCTTAGATTGAAACATTCTAGATTTGCGAATTCTAATAAAAATAATAATAGTAAATAGCCTACTTTCTGTAGAAAACTTTCCCATAACAATATTACTAATTTCTTTATGAACAAATCACCTACTCCGATTGTATTATAATTAATTTTCTAGTTGTATTATTATTATTATTATTATTAGGGTTCTACATTCGTGGGCATATAAATCATAACGTAAATTAAAAAAAATAATAAAAAGTGCAGTGAGAAAAAGTATGATTTTTTTCATCGTGTGATTCAGTGCAGTTTACTTTAATCAAAGTCACGAATTTCCTCTGTTCATACGTATAGTATCGTTCTGTATTTTACCTTCTAATAAACGTGACGTCATTGCAGTAAGTAAGATCTTTAAGAACCGAACATGTTCTTTTGGTCTGGTCCACGTTAAGAACAAAATGGAGTGCCATGAGAAATATAACCAGCGAAGTGGTGAGATAATATTATGACTCCCAATCACGCATTTTTATATAAATTAAGTTGCATTAAAAGTAAACCGTGTTGCTGTTGTTTTTATTTTATTTTTATTATTATTATTTTTACTTGATATTAGTCCGTTCCTGAAAACGGTTGAAGCATACAGAAACATGCTAACGTTATCAATGGGTTAAGCATTTCCTGTGGATTATGGTGGGCTGAACTTCTTTTATAGGTTGCTAAAAGAACCGTGAGTATGAGAACAAAATCGTTTTACTTGTTTCATCCCATATAGTAATGCAAATTCATTCGGTTTTATTTTTGTCCACATTATCTAGATGGCGTTAGTGATGTATTAACTCTTCAAAATTTGGTACAAATATAAATATAAATCCATTTTATCACCATATTTCAACACTTAAGCTAAGGTCCTTTCGGGATTTGAATATCATAAATAATTAACTAACTTAGTTACCTATATAAACAGGTGTGGACTATAGAATATTGGTTAAGTCTTGTCTGAGAACTTGAGCTGATATGCTGAATAAAGGTTTTTGTAGTTAAATAAGTGATACCCTATTATTTTATAATGCGAATCTTATTGCTGTAACTTTAAAGGGTTTAGATGAGACTCAAGGGAATCACTTTTTCTTCTTCTCCTCCTTTTTCTCCTTCTTCTCCTGTTCTCCACTTCTCCTTCTCCTTCTTCTAAGTCTTCTTTTCTTATTATCTTTCTTCTTCTCCTTCTTCTTCTTCTTCTGCTTCTCTTTCTTATTCTCCTTCTTCTTCTTCTTTTCACAGGCACCTTGGCCTGTTCCGGATAACATCTCCTTCTCATTTCGGAAGAAGTCTGCTGTAAAGACAGTTGCTCCTCAACCAATTTAATAGAATTTTCTATTTAAATCACAGGTCCATTTCTGTTTTATTTGTAATCTTTAATTAAAAAGTATATATTGGGACGATACTGTTGTAAAATTGAATGGTTCTGTCGAAAAATCATTTTTCAATCTCTACGTGGAGCCAAAATGACCCTTCTTTAAATAGCCGCCATATTAAAACACAATATCGGATTTTACTTCTTAAATATTCACAATACAAAGAGAAACCGTGATCTTTAACGTACTTAATGCCTGGATGAAGTAACAGTCGTTTAAAAAGCACTCTAACAGAAAATCGGCTAAGAACTGGGTACTTTTTATGCGTAAATTGCTGTATTTTCGAAAAAAAATTTAAGTAGAACAATTAAAGTCAAACGAATCAACGCAGGAAAGAACAGGCTTTAATTTGCTGTAGCGGTACAATTTTTCCGTTCAGTTGTTTTTGAAATAGAGCTCTTCAAAAACAACGGACTTCTTTCGTGACGGGCATATAAACAAAATGTGTGAATAATTTGGGATAAATCAGATGCTACAAGTCCAACAGTTCATCACAGTAAAATCTATTCAAGGGATAATGATGCCACTCAGAATTGATTGATTGAATTTATTCACAAGGGTTACTAGTGAAACTTTAAAACTCATTTGCGTTTCCATTAAAAGAGTTTTTAGCACAATTCAAAAGACCTTAATATGAAATTGTTGTTATATCAAACTTGCTTTAGAATACAAATTCATTGATAATTTAAATTCACTACAGTAATATCTCCTGGCCTCTTCACCTACAAACATTATTTTGATTGGTTAATATTGTTCATTTCTAATAATCTATTTAATATAATATCCGTTACCATTACAAAACAACCACAAAATTTAGCATATCTCATGAACCAGGAAGACATAACAGAATAAAAAATATGCTATTCGGTTGTGTTCAGTAACATATCTATAACTGTTGTGCAATTCAAATTTTATTGTTGCAATAATTTTATAAAATATTTTTATTGATCAATAAAAGTTATTAATGTATAGATGTAAAGATTGATTTGCGGTTACTTTAGTGGTGAATGATTGACATTGTTATAGCATTAAATGATTGATATTTTAATGATGAATTTGTAGTCAGTATTAGTTATTTATTAAAAACAACTAGAGTATAATTATGTAATATTGTATTCAGGTAAATTATCAATTTTATAAATAAGTGTAGCCATATGTAAAGGAAATAGTTATCTTTAAAATAAGGGTACTTCAGGGTTATATCTTATGGTACTTTTATACGAATCTTTAAGAAACAAATATAGCCATAAAGTTGTCTTTTAGGTTTAGGTTAACTGTAATAGACAATTTAACCAATAAAAACCTCAAAGGTTTACCCAACCCTCTCAAACGCAACCCTATTTAACTCTAATCTCAAGAGTTAAATAAACTCGTTAGATTCTCATTATTAGTTAATGATTGTCAAAAATAATGTCCGTTAAACTAAAACTAGTCAAAATAATAATTAAGCCTATATCTTTATTTATCTAAATTGACAACCGAGCACTTTTGTACAATCAGTGAAATTAAAGGGAGTAGTAATCCCTCTATCTAACTCAATGCGAACATTTGTACCTTTTTCTCAAAAACCATTTTTTTTTCTCTTTAATTTTTTATTTACAACTGTAAAATGATACAACAAGCAAATGTGATGATTATCGTGATTATGTAAATGACATGATAGGCATGAGAGGGGTAGGGCCCCCATTGGTGCCTCCCCAAGAATGAAATTTGTATATCAAATTAGCAGGTCTCTACTCCAGCGTCTTTTAAGGCGTCTAGGGGGATTATCAGGTAAATGGACGGAGGAAAGTTAACGCACCAGGGGGTTCTCGTGTTCGTGTGACTTGTCGTGAAAGCGTTTGTATAGGTATTCAATGGAATTTTGTACAAGTGGTGTTTTTAAATCTGTATGTAAGGTTTTGTTGCTAACGTAAAGAGGTGCTTTTGCTATAAGGCGTAATGTTTTTGACTGGAATGCTTGAATTCGTTGCAAGTTAGAGGGTTTGGTTGAACCGTAGATTTGGGATCCGTAGGTCCAAATAGGTTTCAAAAGAGAACAATATATGCGTAATTTTTGTGCCATTGGTAATTTTGATCGTTTGTGAAGCAGGGAATATAGAAGTTTAAGTCGGGAATTCAGTAATAAACGTTGCCGTTTGATATGTGTGCTCCAAGTTAATCTTTTATCAAAAGTCAGACCGAGATACTTGACCGTATCTGTTTTTGTGAGAGGTAACACTCAACATCATCTAACACTCCAACATCATCTCAATCTTATACACGAATGGTGTAAAACATGGAAAATAAAACTTAATACGACAAAATCCCTTCACGTAACTTTCACACTCCGTCATAGTGATTGCCCACCAGTATACATAGGCAATGAACCTCTCACAAAAACCATTTAAGATAAAATCTTGCGGTTTTTTTAAAATTAAAATTAAGAATTTTTTACAGCTTGTGTGTGTGTGTGTGGTTTTTAAGTATCTTGTAACTGAAATTTTCTAAAAATGTTAAAAATGAAACCCTTTTTCATTCAATAATTTTAACTTAAAATATTTTTTCTCTTCCAATTTTTTGAATACCTATTGAAAATCTACACACACGCGCGCGCGCGCGCGCACACACACACACACACACACACAAGTTCTGATTACGCTGAATATGCTGTAAAAATTTCACCCCAGTATCTTCAATAGTTTTTGAGAAAAATGTACATGAAATTAAAAAATATAAACAACGAGAAAAACACATTTGAAAACTGTCACACAACAAAACGTGATGTCCATCAAAGTTGACAAAACAACAGGTTAGGTTATAATAAAAATGCATGAAAAATCAAAGTGAGCCACTGCCACTGCCATCTTGTCAGAGAAAAGAATGTTTTTCACGACAAAAAATTAAAATTATAGAAAATAACAGCTCTAAAATCACAAAAAAATCATGGAAAGACATAGAGAAATGACAATTTTATAAAATTAGGCAAACTCCAGCCGGAAATGAAGTTTTAAAAAAATTAATAAAAATATTTCTAGTTGTCATAGAAACATGAGAATTTAGGTATCATTGGAAAGAGGGAATTTTAAACAATAATTTTAGATGATAACCTGAAAATTGATTTTTTCGAAAGTTTTTTCGAATACTACTCCCCTTAAAATAGAAATTAAATAATTGCCTAATGATGACGAGGATGACAATGATGTAGTAGATAATAATGAATGATTATAGCAAACAAAAATCAAAAAAGAATCAGTTCGCTAGATCTCTGTTCCAAGAACAACGAAATCTTCTAAATTCTTCGGAGTATCCTGTAATTGTCATACTGACAACACCCTTTCAGCAAGAGGATTAGTGTGATATTTAAGGTTAAACGTACGTTGAATTGAATAATAGTTTAGGATAACATCTTAAACAAGGGAAATGTGAAGTGCTGAATGTAAAGTTTTATGTTTGACGTACTTTGGTTCGCTCTTTGTTAATATTAAACATTTTTACTAGTAATAGACCCTATGTTTGAATGATTTTTATCGTTTCGTTGATTCGCAAATTTGTACTACATTTGTTCAGATATGTTGCAAGACGTTTTTATAAATTTTCTATTTTAAGTAAAGTGTGAATTTAGAAGGTAAATTTTGAAGAAATAACCATTTACACAACCTTTAAACGTTAATTTAATACGAGGCATTTAGATTTATATTATTGTACTTGCCCATAAAAGACAGGTGGAGTGTTGAATTATTTGCACTCGATCTACTAGTTCCAGGGATACAAAAAAATAGTTCTGTTTCTTATCACATGGTCAGCCAATTATATTATAGACTGAAGCATTTAAGAACAGAAGAGGTAGAGGTGTAAACGGCGCTAGTCAGTTACCTCCTCTGAGAGTAATGAATTTCATCATTACACAGATAGACCCTGTGGTGAATGAAGTGAATTGTCATTTTCAGGATAGAAAGTAAATACTTTTTAGAGGGCCTGGCATGCTGATAAGCATACTTTCAACTTAGTGAGTAAGACAATGGTAAACCACCTAACTCCTCGTTTTACGTAGCAAATCCTCTCGAGGTTCAAACCAGGCTTTCCGTTAATACCTAAATAATATCTACACAAAACAAAGAGAAATTATTTCTCTGGAAAATCTTTTTAGATACTCGAATTTCAATTGAACTTCATGATTCATGTAAACCACCTCACTCGTTGTTTTACTTAGTAAAGTCTTTAGAGGTTCAAACCAATCTTTCAACTGGTGATCTAAACAACAACATGTCCATATAAGTTGCAAGACGCTTTTATTAAGTTTTTTATTTTAATGAAGGATAAGTGTGAATTTTAAAGAAATAAACATTTATGAAATTAAAGGTTGGTATTAAAGGTATTAAAGGTTGGTGTAATACAAGACGTTTAGATTTTGTATGATTGTACGTAAGTAATGAAAAAATTATGGTCAATCTGTTTTGTAATTTAACGTAATATTTTGACATTTATTTCTTTGATGTCATGGATATTATTTTAATCTTCTTTAATTTCAGTTACATTGGTGTGTGGGAAAATTATAAAGCTGTAAATTTTACCCGGAGAATTAACGACAGTAATATAGGAACTTGGCAATACTATTAGATCAGTGTAGGTATTGAATGATGAATGTCGATTACACCTGAAGAGTACTTAAATTAAGAAACGGTATGAAATAAACTATTCAAGTTCCATTGGGATTTATGCCAAACGTAAATTTAAAACTAGGCCAAATATTCTGTATGTACATTTAGTAATTTAGTATTTGAATGTAAATATTTTTGGTAAATTTGCTTAAAATACTCTCTTCATAAATTTAAAAATACTTGAAGTATATCACAGTTACATGTTGTTCCGCATGTTATATTTGCCAAATGAATTTTATAAATAAAAAAATTGCAAATTTTTTCTTAGTAGGATCAGTGAAATTTTTACTACAAGGTCATGTTATCATTTATAAAAATAAATTTAAGTTAAATTTGTTTCACTCGGTTAAAACTATAAGATTACTTCAGTAAAATCTTATTTCTTCCTTCATTTCAGATTACTGGTTTTATAACGCTAGCAATTGCAACTACGCTGCGCCGTTGCTTATTGCTAGACTCACAAGGGTACATGAAATAATCTCATTTAATAACCTAATTTTCCTGGCTGCACAACTCGATTTATTTTTTCTGTGTTCACTATTGGAATATCGATACCGTTAATCAGATTTTCAGGTCTTTAGTAAATATAAATGAAGGTTTTAGGGTAGCGACCCCATTTCTACTCTTAGGAGAAAATGGTTAAAATTCAAAATATTTACTTTTCCTTGTTGTCACAGAATACGCTAGCCAACTTTTCATCATAAACAAATTAAGCCTCCTGCCCTTTTCTTATCTCCTCTGAGAGTCATGAATTTTATTATACAGCCAGACCCCGTGGTGAATGAAGTGAAGGTGTAATTTGCAGGGTGGAAAGTAGACGATTTTCAAAGGGCACGGCATGCCGATAAGCATACTTTTCCACTCAGTGAGGAAGACAATGGTAAAACACCTAACTCCTCGTTTTACTTTGTAAAGCCTCTAGAGGTTCAAGCCAGCCTTTGACCTAAATAACAACAGCATCTTTGTTTTATTCGAGGCGGAAATTAGCAGAGAGAAACTCATGTTCACTCCCTCACGATGGGGAAATTAGTGTTGGACTCAATTGAGGCGTCCTCATCCAGCCTCATGGAGGCCTCAACCGCCTACCAACCAAAAATCCGCCGCCTGTCCACTTGATCTGACATCAGCAAAGAACCTTCCACCTCCCTTGGAACTCTTTATATAATACTACAAGGGAAATGTCGGGTTAAAAAATTTACATACTGTCAGCGGGGCGAGGAAGGGAACCGTTGCCTAATTCCCCTCTCGTTGTCACTGACCAACACTTTCACTTTCATTTATCTCTTTCATCACCAGCTCAGGAAATTAGTGAGCCTACTTTCTGAGATCGGGACCATATTGATTTACTGTGGGAGAGGGCGATCTCCAGATGTTTCCTCCCTCTAAAAACAGCATCTTGCTACACAGTAAATTTTATTTTTCCTCTTGTGCCATACCAATATCTTTTTTCTGTTTCTGATTATTTCACTTCTGCAATCCTCATTTAGCATGATTTTTAAGTACATATTGCCTTACAGTTCAATTTTTCTTTTCTTTGTGTATAAGTTCAATGAATTATTGTTTCCTATTCCCATTACCTTGGTTTAATTTAATTTTCGAGTCACAACGTTTTCTAATTATTATAATGTAAATTAAATGTCAACACTATACCATGTAGGGCCTACAACAATTTAATTTATTTTATGTTATTAAAAATAATTTTAGTTATTTAGTGAGAGATAACTAGTTTCGAAAAATTAAATAGTCCAGAATTAACCTGAAAGCAATCTAGCGGTAAATACATAAAAGTAGTTAAAAACTGTAAGGTATATGGATGGATACATGATAGGAAGGGGTTAGAGAGAGGGAAGTGGTGAATAAAATTGCAACTAGTGTCTGTATTAATTGAAATGGCATGGCTGCAACGGCGCCTCAATCCGCTGTAAGCTTCTACATCGATATTCCCACGGTGCAATGTCTGTGCAGCTGCATTCAACAACATATAAGACAGAAAGAGACAGAAATGGTCAGGCAATGAATGGCAAACATATATAAGACAGAGTGGGGATTATGACATGTATCGATCAGCTTGCTGCTATTTCATTATTTCTACTTCTTTTTCTTTATTTATGCACATCTCTTTCAGTAAATGTAATAGATAAATAACTAACTTCATACTGTAATATCTAGCAAACATAAATAAATAAATATATATAAGCAATACTTTAAAAATCATTTTATTTAACTAATTCAACTACAGGCTACATATTTTTACGTTAAAAGACACTTATTATGCGATTCATTTAAAAATTTCATTTTTACTGCCTCATAGACATTAATGAGTCATTTTTGGATGCTTCGTGTAACTTGCAGTATCACTATAACAGAGCTTTCTGAATGCTTACAAAAGTGGAGAATCAAAGTTAATCCTACTAAATCCATTCATATTTACTTCATCTTAAGACCCCAAACATGTCCAATAGTTTACATATACAATACAACCTTCCAACGGATTGACACAGATATTTAGGAATCACGCTAGACAAAAGACTCATGGAAACGGTAGACTTCACTAAGACATAAAAATTCACAAAATGTTTATACTGTCTAATTGGTAGACGTTCTTCCTTCTCTTTATCACAGAAATTAAAGTTATATCGTTCTTAAAGCACTTCGAATTATAACAAAGTCTCCTTGATACCTATAGTCAGGGCGTAGATAAAAATTTGGTTTGGAGGGTGTCAGTTTTGACGTGATATAGGTCTACTTACTAATACTTACATTTCCTCAAATTACTTTCAAGGGAATTTCAACTTATTTTTTCCACCCAGTATTTTTTCTCTAGAGTAGGGTCAATTTTAGACCACGTGAGATGATTTAGATGTTTCTAGAAGCTCTTTTTTTCAGCTCACATTCTCAGCATTCGTTCAATGTAGGCTTCCTCGATTCTTCTGTCCACCCGGTGTTCCATTTTTACTCTTCATGGAAGCACTTAAGTCCGTAATTAGTAGTCTGAATTTGGTTCGGTTTATTCCAGTTTTCTCGATATACTTTCTGACTTCTTTAAACCATACATCTGACCCTTTAAGCCTATTGTTTGTGTCTTAAAAATTTATTTTGTGAACTGGTTGCCATCCATTCCTAGTTGAACTTTTCCGACCATCCCCGGCAAAAGCATTTGCCGGTTTTGATAGAACAAAACCCTTTTCGGAGCAGAAGAACGAGCCCTTTCCACCCACTATGCAGTGGTGAGTGTTTTTATATAAGACGTAATGAGCCGAACGCAGCCGAACCCCAAACGACCTTAAAACAAGGGGTGGTTTTCCTATGATCTGAACAAATAACTAATATTACAGAAATTCGTTTAGCAACGTTATTTTAAATTATTTTAGTTAAATATGTAATTTAACTTGGTAGGTTTCCTGCTTTTGGTAAAATTTACTTATCTTTATAACAATTCTTTTCTGTACATCATCTCATATCATTATGCACGCACAAGTTTAGGTTTTTTTAAGCAAAATAATTGAAAAAAAATTAATTTATTATTTATAAAATTCAGTTTTACTGTCTCTTAGACATTAAAAAAGAAAGGCAAAAGCTAGAGGCTTTTGAAATGTGTTTTCAAGAAAATGATAAGAGAAAAATCAAATGAACCGACAGTATGAGGAGCATAGAAGTACTTGGTCTATCACGAGCGAAATAGAAAAAAAATTTGGAAAACTGTTCGATGGAGGAAATGCCGTGTAGTTATATAAATCAAACGGAAATAATTGTTCACTCTGCTTTTACGTAAATCCTTTAACATGTTTTTTAAGAGTTTCCTACGGTTGGTACCGCCTCCCCTCTCTCAACCTCCTCAATTTATCCCGATCCATCCGATTCTCCTCCCGAAGTCCTCTCCTCTCCATGGCTTCGTTGATCTTAATTGTTAAAGCCTATCAAGATCAAACTATCTTTCCTTAACACGTATAAACTATAAACGGCTAAGTCATGATCAGGATTATCTGCTCAGAATACTTTTAAATACTTATAAATACTTTTTAAATACTTTCCCCTTCTTCCTTTTTAAATACTTTTCTTAATGTTTGAATAAATATTTTTCCCTAGTGTAGGGGCAATTTTAAATCAAGTGAAGTGACTTTAGACGTTTCTGGAAGGTTGTTTTGCAGCCTACACTCTCAGCATTTGCTCACTTTAAGCTTTTCTCTTTTCTTTTATCCACCCAGTGTTTAGTTTTGCTCTTCGTGAAAGTTCGTTATTAGTTTTTTGAATTTGGTTTGTTTCATTAAGTTTTCTGGGTTTATTCCGGTTTTCTCAATATCCTCTTGTTCTGTAAACCATTCCGACACTTTAAATCTAAAAAATTTGTTTTTCTAATCTAATTTTTCTTAATCTAAAAAATTTTATTCCTTTTTTTATAGGAAAGAAAAAGTTCATTAATTGAAGAAAATCTTTAAAACACTTTGGAATGGTTTCTAAAAGCTTTAGGCTAACTACGAGAAACAGATCAGGAAAGTAATTTATAATAGTTAGCAAAATAATCAAAATTATAGACGATTTGAAAAAAAAATGGTTATAAAATATTTTAAGAAGCTAGTGGTAAACAAAAGAAATTGGAGACAGACATGGTGCAAGGTCCACAAAGTTCAATGACCTAACCTTATAACATCATAATGATGAAAATTCACTTACCTATATTTTTATTTGTTCGTAAAAGTAGATTTTGTTGTCTTCTTCTAGTATCGGTAAGTTATTAGCAAAAAGACCTTAATGGTGGGTTAACAATGAAGGTGATACATTTTTAAATTGTCTTTATTTTGTTGGTAAGATTATCAAGAATAATCTAGATTTAAATTACTTAGTGTTCTTATGTTAATTTCTTAAAATTTTTGTTGAAATTTAAATAAAAATAGCAAAATTTACGTTCGTTGATGTTTTTAGTGTAAACGACTAGATATTTACGTAATCAAGTTAGGCCTATATATTTTCTGGCTTCATCCGAGTATAATTTTGTTTTATTTAAATAATTTTTAAATAGGGTTATAAATAAACGTTTTAAATGAATCAAAACCTTTATAGCCTATGATATTGAATGGTTACGGTTATAATGGTAAAGTGGATATATCCGCACATATACAAATTAAATCAAAATAGACTTTTACTAAAATTTGTCCTAATAGTGATCAAAACTATGTCAAAATAGCTAAATATTCCAAGAAATTTTCACCTACAGAAGCTGGGTTGACAGCACCGCCTGCCAGTGTTTCCTGGTTGCCACGAGGTCGGTGTTCCATATAAGTCGTGCGTCATCTGTTCGTTACTACTTACGTGAGTTACATTCATCCAGTTTAACCATAATATTTATTTAAACAATCTTTCTTGTAGATTTATTTTCTTCTTTTATTCTGCAATCCAGCGTACAAATAATTTTTTTAGTTAGTTCTATTTACGGATGTATCCACATAAGTCACGTCACTCAAAAGTAAAGACGTATATATTGGCATTTATTATTATTGAATAAAAGGGAACATACGCCCATAACAGGCAGGTGGAGTGTTAATTTATTTGCACTCGATCTGCTAGTTCAAGGGCTACAAAAATAGTTCTGTTTCTTATCACATGGTCAGCCAATTATATGACTGAAGCGTTTAAAGTACAGAAGAGTAAAGGTGTAAGAGACACTAAACAGAGTTATCTCCTCTGAAAGTAATACATTTCATAATACAGCCAGACCCTGTGGTGAATGAAGTAAAGGTGTCATAAATAGAGTGCAGAGTAGATGCTTTCCGGAGGGCCTGGCATGCTGATAAGCATAGGCTACTTTTGTACTCAGAGAGGAAGGCATAGGAAAACTACCTCACTCCTTGTTTTACTTATAAAACCTCTGGAGGTTCAAACCAGCCTTGCGGCTGTTGACCAAGACACAAAAACGAACAGAAAAATATGTAATGAAATTTGTGTGGATTCTGCGCCTTTAAATAACACTGTTTTCTATCCAGGAAAGCATATTTTTCCAACAAAACTTTTCTAACCCAACCCACACGCATTAAATACGTTTGTGACATAAAACTAATTCCGTACATGAAGGCTTTAAATGATGCACAGAAAAATGAAGAATAGAATATAAAAAATTGAAAGCGACAAGCACTGAACCAATTTATTTAATTTTACATCCTTCAAACTACTTCATATTTTAAATCCAGCCAACAGGTCCGCAGTCAGAAATAAGCATGATAATTTATTTAATAAAATACTAAGAGTTTATTAGCAAAACATTGCAATTTTTCGTGAATTTTTGTAAGTTATATTAAGTAGGTCTTTTCACATATAAATAACGCACATCGGTTGCTTTCTCTTGATGCATTAAATGAGTATTCTTTTATAAAAATAAATAAAAACTAAAAAGACTTCATATAAATAAATTTGTTTTATAAAATGATTTGTTTGTAAAGTGAATTTGAAGTTGGGTTAAGTCCCAGGTTAAGTGGAATCGGTTGGCCTGGGAAATTAACGTCGTGGGAGGATATAAAAGAAGTTTTAAGTTTTTAAAAAGAAGTAGAGGAAGAGACCGAGATAGAAGTAAATGAATTAGATAAAAATGGTGAATAAGTTTTGTAGTTAATCGTGACCAAAGTTGACAGTAGAAGCAAATAGAAATAATATGTGTATTTTGTGTGAGAGTGTGTGTTTGTGTGTGAAATTGTATATAAAGTTAGCCACTCCAACTTAGATTTAAGTAAAGATCTTTCTCTTAAATTAGGCTAACATAATTCTTGACTTATCATGTTGAAATCCTTTACTAATCAATCCGGTAATACAATTAACGTTACATTTCATTATTGTTTTCTTCTGGTGTTCTATTTTTACACTAATATTTTGAAAGAAGTATAAAAACATATAAATGTACCGCAAAAGTACCGTTAAAGATCCCACTTATACAAAATTATCCATCATCACTCATAAATATAAGCAGAACTAAATTTATCTCAATATTCTCCAACTTCACAACATAACATAAACTTATTTGAAAACCATTGTCAAACTTATTTGAACATGGTTACGCTTTGGACACTCTACACTCACACACACACACACACACACACACACACATTTTATGACAAAGAATCAACTTAAACATTTTAGTCATTGCAATACGTCATTCACAATCACGCACATCGGCACAGACTGGTTGAATCCTGAATCCTGGTTGAGAGGGCCAAGAAGCCCTATGATGGCGACATCGTGTTAAGGAACACCTGGTCGCTCGGGGAACAATATAACAGAATAATTGCAACCTCAAGAAATTTAGGGGGAATTTTATAGTTTAAATAGGAAATAGGATTCTGGTTCGTGGGACATTGGAACTGGGACTTGAAAGGAGGTAATTCATTTTTAGAAGTTATCTGTGGAAAATTTAAAGTAAGGGACAAGTGGGTTTAAGAGCGGCTCTTTTATTTTATTTTATATTTCAGTGGCCTTTTTCAGTTTTGTGGGAGTCCTATTATCTTGGTGAGGGGAAGGCATGCATTTTACTGAACGTGGACTAAAGGTATAATTTAAGGTAGGGGTTTGTTTATGATTTCAAGGGAGACGGAAAGGGTAGAGTTTGGCATAATCACCGGCCTTTTTATTTTCTGAGTGTTTACTGACTTAAAATGGCGGCTCTTTTCACCGTAGTGGAGTGATTATGCATAGGAACATGAGGACAACTACCAACTGGGGGGAGTGAGTCATACAAGTAGAAGGGGCATGGGCAAATAAGAGGAATACAGGGCGGAATAAAAATGTGGCAACTCTAAATTTTGTTAAGTGGGTCATACTGGAATTTAGATAAAGTCGTGGAATGGCAATGGCATAGAGACTTCAGGTGGATGTGGGCGTCGGTACAAGTCCTGAATGATCTGGGGTCCGTCAGTTTTCCCAGCATCGTGTAGCCGTTTCGAGGTATTGTAAATAAAGTCCTCCATAGAAAGGAAGAGAAGGTGTTCGTGTATGATGCGATTGGATATAAGATAGTGGAACTGTGTGATGCACCGGAGGACTTTGTTCTGGTACGCTGAAGTACGTCTTTTGTTGGACTTGGAGAGAAAGGGCCACCATACCGGTGACCCGTACAAAAGGAAAGGACGTAGGATAGAGGAGTACATCAGAAGTTTCAGTTTTGAGGAGTATGCAGGAGAGAGGAACAAAGGGATGAGTAAAGCGAACAAGGCCCTACCCTTGCTAAGCTTGCTGTCAATGTGCTGTCGAAGTGTCAGTCGTTTATCTAGGTCAACCCCTAGATATCTCACGCTGTTCTGCCATGGGAGGAGTTCCCCTTCCAATCGTAGAGGCGGAGGAACATTGCGTTTTAGTGTAAAGTGGATTGCTTCGCATTTTGTGGGGTTAAGTGATAGTCTCCAGACACGACACCAGCTAGTGATGTCTAGAAGCTGAGTTTGAAGCGCGCGGCAATTGAGGCGGAGGCATCTGCCGTGACGGTACAGAATAGCATCATCGGCAAACAGTCCGAATTGGATTGAATCACGGACAGGAAAATCGAAGGTGTACATAAGATAGAGGATGGGCCCAAGGACCGAGCCCTGAGGTACACCCGCGGACGAAGGGGTGAGTGGGGACATGGCCATGTGGAAGTGAAGAATAGTGACAGAGACTTGGATATGTCTTCCAGTAAGATAGGAATGGAGTAATCGGACAGTTGAGGGGGAAAAAATTGTGCCAGTTTGTAAAGGAGGCCCATATGCCAGACGCGGTCAAATGCAGCCCGAAAATCAAGCAGCACAGCCGTCGTGTCACAGTAAGAATTTCTGGCATCCACAAGTGCCGTGACGATGCGGAGGAGTTGGGTAGTTGTGGAGTGTCCTTGACGAAAACCAAATTGCTCGGGGGGAAGAACAGATTCAATGTTATGTTTTTTATTTACATTGTTTTTCATGATAAAAATATATTATACGTATTACGCATCATTTACACTGCCAAGAGAAATTTGTGTGAGTGTTTCTCACCAGATCTTTTTATGTATGTCATAGACCACTCAAATTGATTTCTGAGACTGGTGCATGCATTTAAACTTCCAATGTTGATTTTAGGAGGAGATGGTAAAATATTCTGAAATAACTTTAATTCAGAATTTAATTGAAAAAAAAACCAGAATTTCGAGCACAAGGAAAGAATTTCACTAATTAGCAACATTAAAAAAAATTATTTGTAGGTAGACTTCTTCTTAACCGTAGATAGCTACCATCTAATACCGTTTTATTTTTGTAATCAGTCTGTCGACTGGTTTGATGCAATTCTCCAAGCTGTTCTATCTAGCAGAAGTCGTTTCATATCTACATACCTGTAACACCCTACCTACATCTTTTGTAATTTGCTTTATATACTCTAATCTTTGCCTCCCCTACTTACAATTCACTATCTCAATATTACCCTCCATTATTGATAGACCAATACCTGGATGTTTTAAGATATGCCCCACTAGCCTATCCCTTCTTCTAGTAAGATGCTTCCATATACTTCTTTTTTCATCCACTCGCCTAAGAACCTCAAAATTATTTATCTTGTCCACCCGCCTATTCTTTACCATTTTCCTATAACACCACATTTCAAAAGCTTCTATTCTCTTCCTTTCTACAACTCCTATCACCCACGTTTCACTCCCGTACATTACTACACTCCACACATGGTGTTTTAAGAAATTTTTCCTAATATGTAAGTCAATGATTGTAGTCAGTAGGTTGCTTTTCATTTCACCTGCTTTTCTAGCTTGAGCAATCCTACTTTTGAAATCACTTGTGCTTCTACCATCCTTTGTTATTTTACTGTCTAAATAGCAGACTCCCCAACTTCCTGTATGTTTTCGTTGCCTACTTTAAATTTCCTATCTCTTCTAAACTCTTGCTGCTGCACAACATTTTCATTTTGTTCTTATTAATTTTCATGAATATTTTCATAAGTAATCCGTTCTCATAATCTCATCCATTCCATTTAAGATATCCTCTAGTACTTTCTTTGTCTCGGCTAATACTATAATACCATTACAGATAATAGGAAAGTTAGAAAAAAATAGGAAAGATAGCTAATGGCATTAGAGATTTTTAATGAAAGGGTATTATTTAGAAATAATATAACCTTTAAATTAGTGAAAAGTAGTAATGCTTGGAGATTAGCGAGATATTCAGTGTGGTTTTCCTAACTATTTCTTATTGTCGGTGAATGTAAATAGTTTATTCTTTTCACTCAATATTTCATAGATTCGACCAATCGGAAACAAGCTAATATTGTCTAAGTTGTAAGTTTAAGTACATTTAAGTTCAATGGAAATGAAGAACGGAAGAAGGTACATTTGTTCAGTTCGTGGTCTTGTCTCGTTTTAATTTTTTTTGCTTCAGAAACCGGTTTCCTTTCTGGTACCTTCTTCTTTTTCTATAAACCGAGATCGTGTCTTGAAAATTTAGACCTACTTTCTGCAAACACGAAATAAATAAAATATTTATCATTAGTTTCAAATAATTTTTTCTTTTGTTTTTTTATAAATATAATTTTTGTTTATTGACGTGGTAATGTATGGTTGATACGTGATACGTGATGTGCATGTCGTGATGTGTGGGCTTGTTAGATGCGTGTAGGGAATATGACTACATTCCTAATTGATAGTTTTCCGTATTCAAATTGATTTAAATTCTATATCTTTAATTTTGAAATATTGGAAATTTTTTAACATAAATTCTACCGGAACTGATTTAAATAAATTTGGGTACAAAAAATGGATTATTAACAAACTAACTTCCACCGTTTGATTAGAAGTAGGCGTAGCTGTCTTACACGTTAGGTAATGCTACCACCGAACAGTAGAAACAGACAAAAGTTTAAAAAACAAGTTGAAAATAGAAATATCAGATAGACTAATGAGTTAATCTGCACACTTCTTTACTTGATTTAGAATTTTTGTTTGTTTGTAAATTGTGTTCAGGAGACTTCCCAAGGAAGTGTGTATTGTAAGTTAACTTAATACATATTACCTAAATTCACTTTTTACTTAAAATACAATGCTTACTTTCGTACTTCAATAAGTATGTCGTCTTCTAATATTTACTCGATATTAAGACTACATAGTTTTTTCTGGAGGGTCAACACACTCAATTATTTACAAATTTAAATCTCACTAACAGAATAGCCCTGGTAGATCTTGTACGGTAGAACCTTGTAGACTATGCACATCATTGCTGTTGTCTAACAGAAATAACTCTAGATGATTAACGTGACTATTTACTTTTTTTTAATAAAAAGATTTCTAGAAAAGACGTTGTGGGAACTGTTAAATGTCTTATCAATCAAGCAATTTTTCAATTTTTTTAAAAATGATTCCAAATTTTACAATTTTTTTTATATTGTAGTAATTTATTCATGGATTTTCTCGCTGCATAAGTTAGGGTTTTGTTAAAACGACGTAGTGTTGTGGTTAATAATATAGTAATCGTTTCTGTTTCTTGTGTTTTGATGGTGAACATTAAACTTCCTCAAAAAGTTATTTTGCCTTACATGCAGTAACCTACATTCGCACCTTAGAAATATAAAGTGAGAAAACTGTAATTAATTTAAGCTTTTTAAATAGTTATTGGGCTCTTTTTTATTATCCCCCTCAGCATAATTATTTACATTTTGTGAATATTTCGTATCCAGTCTTACAGATTTTTAACGATAAAAACAGGAAAAATAGCCTATTTTAAAAAATCCTACACCAATATTTTTCAAGTTAAGGTTAAATATAGGTAAGGCAAATACATTGTTTTTTCTCAATATTGTTACTGTATGTAATAATTAAATATAAAATCATTGAGTACATGACGTCATTAAATTAATTTAACATAATTAACTGAAATATTATTAAATAATTAAATAATTGTTAATAAATAGTTTATGGTTAACTTGAAAAAGGAAAAAACTTTAACGTTAAATTAAAAAATATTGAAATATTTTTAAAAAATTTTTTCCCGTTTTTATCGTTAAAAATACTGTAAGAATACCTACTTACGAAATATCCACAAAATGTGAAAAATTATGCCGGACGGGGGTGGGAGGGAAATAAAAAAGACCCTAGTTATTTACATGAGGTAAGGTGGTTAGCTCTCACCATACACCTAATAGTTTTCTTAAATTTTTGAAAATCCTTCATCTAAAACTCCATCTTTTGAAAAAATTGCATCAAGAGCTAGGCCATTAGTCACTACATTGGGTAAGGGAATCTTTATAAATAAACGACTTAAACATAGAATGGTTAATAAGAGCAAAATAAAAATGTAAAAAATAAAAGAACAAAATTACAAGGTACACGACTGACGGACATTTACCAACAGGTTTGAACGTGTCCAAACACGAATGTGGCGATATCAATGTACGTATTCTTAATATTTTACAATATCGGTAAAAGATTTACATGCATTGTAACTATGAATTTAATTTAAATATAAATATTTTGGTATAAATGAATCGAATCGCATCTAACCCAATAATTTAGGTTTATCGATTTTGTAAACAAAAACAAAAATGATTTTATTTTGAAATATTTTATACAGATAAATGGATGTAATTATCTATACCTAAAAGGTAATAATTATCAAATTTATGTGGTTGAGAATGTATTATTTTATGTTATAATAGATAAAGGGTGGAGATGGGAGGAGGGTGTCTAAGGTTTTTATTTTTATTTTTAGTTTAGTAGTGTAGTTAGTCTGCACTGCTGGATGGAATTCCTATCAGTGCAGAATATGGTTAGGTCACGGCCTCTAGTATTCTGTAACTATGTAAGTTTAAGTTGAATGTTTGGTAGGAGGAGTATCGAAACTCCAAAGAGGTTTTAGCTCAGTCAAAAACAAGAAGTAAAACAAAATAAAAACGATGATGATGATGATGGAGGAGGAGGTGGAGAGATTGGTTAAAGATATGATCTTCAGGACCGACACACCAAACGGATGTGATCTTCAGTATACTCTTCTTCTTCTCCGTCTTCTTCTTCAAGGTGACGCAATCCTATCGCAACTATACACCACAACCTTATGAGTGCCGCAACCATCAACGGTATGGCCTTATCCCTTTTATATACACTTAAAGACTCCCAGTTTAACATAAAGTTAGCGGTCATGACCAAACTACTCTTCCCATTTTATAATTATTATTATTCTTCTTCTTTAAATTTATATACATCCTTTTCTCCTTCTCCTTCCCCTTGTTTTCTTCTTCTTTTTCTTCCAACACTTCCTCCTACTCTTCAAAGATTAACCAGTTATTTTTGGATTACCATTAATCAAATCACTTTGACAATCATCTCGTTTTTTCTTTTATTTTTTTGTTACATTACATATTACTTTTGACTTCGTTATAAACAATGTCAATCATTTTGTCATGATTATTATTATTCTTATAGTTGATGTTAAAATAATGATGAGTCAATGTTCATAAATTTAACTTCGTATTGATATTATATGTCTGATGTTAAAAAATTCAAATTTGTTTTATAACTTTTAGATAAAAAGTTCAATTTATTTTCATTAATGAAGTGGTGACGTATTGTAAATGCAGGGCTGATGTTTCCATGGATATTTGTCATGGCGTTTCATAAACTTATTATTGTATCAAATTATAAAGTAATATTTTTTTTTTGTCATCAGTCTTTTGACTGGTTTGACGCAGTTCTTCAAGCTGTTCTATCTTGCGCAAGTCGTTTCTTATCTACATACCTGTAACACCCTACAACATTTGTGATTTGCTTTATAAACTCTAACCTTTGCCTCTCCCTACAATTTAGTCCCTCAATATTACCTTCCATTATTGATAGACCTGGATGTCTTAAGATATGCCCCACTAGCCTATCCCTTCTTCTGGTAAGATGCTTCCATATTAATATTCCATATTCTTTTTTCATCCACTCGCCTAAGAACTTCAAAATTATTTATCTTGTCCACCCACCTAATCTTTAACATTTTCCTATAACACCGCATTTCAAAAGCTTCTATCCTCTTCCTTTCTACAGCCCCTATTACCCATATTTCATATCCGTATAATGCTATACTCCAAACATAGTGTTCTTGGAATACAAATTTTTCCTAATCTGTAAATCAATGTTTGTAGTCAGTAGGCTTTTTTCATTTCAAAGCCTTTTCTAGTTTGAGCAATTCTACTTTTGATATCATTTGTGCTTCTACCATCTTGTGTTATTTTACTTCCTAGATAATAGAATTCCCTAACTTCCTGTATGTTTTCGTTGCCTACTTGTATAATGCGGTAATCAAATTTTAGTATGATTCCTACATTCTGCTTAAATTCGTTAGGGCGGTTGAATCTAATACAACCAGGAAACAAAAGACGCGATGTGGCTTCGACGCGCACATTAGGCGTAATGCTAGGCTCGTTAATGAATAGGTAAGTTTGGATATTGGATAGGAACATACACATGGGATAAAACTGCAATTAGTGATAATTTTAGCAGTACTTACGTAATTTTGAGTGCGTAGGTTTCCCAGGATGCTTCGATTAGGTAACGCCGTTGTACGAAGACGCTAAACTGTTTGATAAGATCTGTACAGATTTCACACAATAAACAAGTCACCAAAGGCACGTTAACAATATAAATGAAGCACTGCTAATACTTGAGTAATTACAGTTTAGGAAAACGTTTTGCAGGTTCACAACACGGGGTAACACAATTTCACAAGATTCGGTAATCAGTTGAATAAAAAACACAACATGAATAGTTCGTTGATTAATTGTACGCACGTTTTACACAGAATAGCTCGTTATTTGGGGCCGTGATTACAAGTATTAACGGCAACATGGTATTGGAATGTCCAATGCGTTACATGAAAAGACGCCAGCACAAGCGGGCTGAGAGCGTCCGTTGAGACCGTGGTGCGCTACACGACCGGCACGTTCGAGAGTTTTACTTGCAGTGAGAGAGAATCAGGAAGGAAGGAGCAATGGCGAAATGAGAGCAAGAAATTAGTCGAATTTTGCTATTGGCGGAGAGCGGGGCACGTGAGCGAGGATCACACATGCGTAGAACTAATTAGTACAGTAATCAATACGAAATCAATATTAGAGATTTTATCGAGCGGGAAGATCATATTCTAGAATGATCGACGGCGTGGGGTATTTGAACTTATTGTAATACTGAACACTACTTTTAAATTTCCTATCACTTCTAAACCACTCTTGCTGCTGCACAACACTTTCGTTTTGTTCTTATTAATTTTCATGAACTAGTCCTTTCTCACGATCAAATCCATTCCATTTAAGATATCCTCTAGTACTTTATTTGTCTCGGCTAATACTACTATATCATCAGCGAATCTCAGAATTTGTATGTTGCTAGTAAGTGATATGCCTTAATTATTTGGAAAAGTTGCAACTGATTCGTGAAGAATTTGGAATAGAATTTCATTGCATTATTAAGATGGATTTCGAATATGCATACTGAAAAGGATTAAGAAATCGTTTGCAATCAATTTATCTTAGCGTAACAACAAATTATTTACTTATTGTTTATTTTTTATTAGTTACTGGGTAGGCTACGGTGGGTTAGCTGTCAACCAGATAGATGACTATAATTTGGTCGTGTCTTGGTGTGAAGTTTTCATGTGACTGGAAAAGTATAGTGAAGTTGGTATGGAATGTTTTTTTTGTATTATTAAAAAAATCTTAGATGGTAAAAAAGAAAAAATTATTGTAAATTTATAAAAATAAACACACTTTTATTATTATTATTATTATTAGTCTTAGCATAATGTTTGGCTGTCCTGGTCAAGGTTTTCGCATGCTTTCATTGGCCACTCCGAGTGAATCCCAGGTCAGTCTCTTTTTTGGCTTATATGCAGTAGTATAACCTTCCAGTTCCTTATCCCAAACATTTGACTTGTCGTATATAATGTATTTTAGTTTACATGAATATAAAGTTTATTTATTTATTTCAAAAGTCAAAAGTATTAGCTTTTCAGGGCAATTGGTTTATTCGTTTCAAAATTGTGTTGCAGCTTGGAAAAATTGTTAATTAGTATGTAATATGTCGTTTGATAGGAATTTTGATGTCCAACCGAAACTCCACTTTCTCAAGTGCTATAGCTATGACGTTATTCTCAATAGTTATGACGTGCCATACATCGTTATTTAAGAAACAACACTAGGAGAGACACTTGATTGAAAGTTTGTCAAGCAGAGAGCAAACGTCTCATATCAGGTACCTGATATAATATTTGTTCTATTTGTATTTGTTTATACGTGTAAAAAGTTTATACTGTACCAACTAATCTTAGGTTCGGTTGGGATATGGGTATAATAAAAATAAAACATTTTTCTTAAACTCATAATTAATTGTTAATTGACACAATTAATTATTAAACTTAGTCTACTAACATAAACAATTAGATTATTTTAATTAAATTTATTACAAACTTAAGTCTAAACTAAACTTGAATATATGTATCAGTTAATCAGTCAATGTCTTTATAAGTAATAAAATGCCACTTAAATCAAAACAAATAATTTTCCAGTCCAACATGCTACTGCATATCTGCATCCATAGCATCTAAAATGATTTCGAATGTATGCTTTACTTAGTACAGTTTGAATGTTTGAATTTTTCTTTCATTCCGCAGCTCATTTCTTTAACATTTGAACTCTTTTTCATTCGTAACAACTCGCGAAAATTGAGTTTAGCTCACCGCAAATATCGAAAACGATAACAAAAACTGGAACCGCGAGTATGAAATTCGCAAATACTGAATGCGTGAATAAGGAGAGTTGACTACTTATTTTTTTGACAATATTAACAAATTTTTACATCAGCCCGCCCTTAAAGAAAAATTGTACATTATTTGAATCCAAGAAAAAACATTTTCAATAACCAGAAAATCATGCAGAAACAATACTGTTTGTAATAACGAAAATTGAATAAATAAAATAACGAACTCAAGTTAAAGAGAATTAATAATAAGCTTGTTTGATGAATCAGAAAAATTAAAACAGATAACAATCAGTAAAAAAGGTACGCAAACAAGAAACTTCTTTTAGTTTATTTACGCATTTTTCTTACTTAAGTTTAGTTTAAGCTTTAAAAGTAACGACATTTGGTTTATTATTCTCGTTAACCAACTAAATTGTAATTTACAGTAATGAAAAGCCCAAGTAATTTATTATTCCATTACTAAATACGAGTAGTTGTAATATATTTAAAAGAAATTTGTTTGTTATTTATTATAACAAGGTTCCAAACAAACATGGATTATATGTTACAATTACTTGAAAAATTAATTTTAAAAAAGTTTTACTAATATTCACCCAAAAATAACTATATTAATCAAAATGACACAATATCAAATGCATTGTTCTTTCAAATATCTTCCATTAAAGAAACCACAAGGAATATAAACTGTTACATAATTTGTAGAGAAAATAAAAGTGAGAGAAATGGAATGTGCCTACAGGTGCGTTTGTGTGTATATGTTTGTACTAAGTTTATAAATGTAAGTGTGCAAGTCTTAAACAAGTCTAGAATATTAGGGAGACTTGATTTTCTAAGAACGTTGTGATATTAACTGCTAGAATTATAAAGTTCCATACTTTCCCACGGCTATCAAATAAATTTTCTTAAACGCAACATAATTTAGTGCAAATTTTATTTAATTATTTAGGGTTGAAATTGCTTTAATTTTTTCTTCTTTTTCTTCTTATATATATTATATTGTGTTCTCCATTTATAACTGAAGAAATAAATAATCGAGTGTTTTTGTAAATAAAATTCCATGCATGTTTTCGGATCCAGTTTTCATTCTTGTTCAGATATCATCGTCAGTGAGTGTAAGAATACGTCAGACAAGGGGAAGAGTGGTAAATTAGTAAGGCGAAATGAATGCAATGGGATGGGGTGTGAAGGATATTGACCGTGACCTTGAAATTTCAAGGTCACCCCATTGAGTTTTATACAACACTTTTTAAAGGACGCCGCACTTTGCATTGTCTTGATAAGCAACCTATAATTTTTCACTAAACAGTTGGTGGAAGATTTTAAAATTTTTGTTCATGAATAAATAAATAAATCGAAGAAACACCAATTTTTATACTAGATAACAAGCGAATTAAAAAAAAATAGTACTTATGTGATTTAGTACAACTACTTTATCAGTATGAGTATATAACAAATTACCCTTATCAGTTAAATGTGTATTTTTAGTAACGATCTGACAATGTGGTAAACACCTCGAAAGCTATTAATTGAAAGCATATTATTGATAAATGTTTTTATTTATTGCTTAACCGTTCTGGTGTTGCTTTTTTAATTTTTTATAGATCTATTTTTTTAAATTTAAACCAGGTAAATTTTTTTCAGATTTTTCTACAATTTGTTCTTAAAAGAAGCAAAATAGATTTTTTTAAATAAATAGGTTTGTTACAAAGCTAATTATCACGAAAAGCTATCTCTCAGTGGAGAGATTCCTTTAATATACTATTGTTAATAAACAAATAAGTTCATCAGGTGTCTCTATTTTAGCCTTTGTTTCGTACCATAGTTGTCCAAAATTTATTACCAACGGTTTTTCTTATTTTTCTTAAGGCCTAAAATAAAATTAAAAATTTCTTCTTTAACTGTTGAGATGTAAAGGTCTTTGGTGGACCTTTGACTGAAATGCTGAATAATTTGTATATTTGAGTTACTGGATGAGCCCCATAACTGGATACCGTAGATCTAGACTGATTTCAAAACTATTTTGTAAATTAAAAGTTTAATTTTAAACAATAACTTTAACGCCGGACCAAGTAGAAAAAATAATAATTTGAAATTAAGTGCTGTTTATTTCCATTTATGCTCAATATTTTGGCCAAATTATCGTATTATTATTAAAGCTACAACAGGAAACTCCGTTATTTCCTATATTTTGTGAATCGAACGTGATATCTTGACAAAAATCAGACTGAGCTCATATTGGGCCGAGGCACAAGTGTCCGATATTTCCGTATATATTACCGCCGAGTGATAGTTTGTAAGAGTCACAGTTATTTGAGAACCCCGATGTAATTGAACATCGGGTGGTTCTAATGGATCGACAAAAACCGCAGTTGGCATTTTCTTCACGATCTCCTGTTTTTTTTTACAGCAAGTCTCCATAAACACCTTTTTTCATTTTCATGATCAATAAGTTAATTCCCAAAAACATCTACCCGAGCACAGATCTGATCTTTGACGCAAGCAATATTTTGTATTCGGTGTCTATAAGTCGGTGCGAAGCCCAAACGCAACCGCTTGTCGGTATTATAAACACTTGAAAGTTAAATTTATAATTTTCAATGTTGTGCTAACAGTTTAATGGACAATTAATAAGATATGGATATAAACCGTGTTCACGGTTAAAAATTAATTTGTAGTCAAGTTTTGTTTAATGTTGGTTTTCCTGGTCAAGTTTTTCTAACATTTTTCCTTGGTCACTCCATGCAAATTTATGGTAAGTGTTGGTTTTTCGTTTTGTGCAGTAAATGGTGTTATTTCCATTTACTACCCTAAATAATTTTAACTTGTCATATTACTTGTTATTATTATGTTTGTTATTACGTGACAAGAAAATTTATTTATTTGTAGGAATTTATTTATCAGAAGGAAGGCGTTTTAAGTGTTTCTTTAGACAAATTTTTTTACAAATAACTTTGTCTTGTATTACTAAGAATGTCATTCATCCATTCTCAGAGGGTAAGATCTTTTGTACAATACGAAAACAAATATGAACCCCGTAATCTGAAATTTTGGATAGCCTAATTGGAACTGATTTCGGTTTTATAATATTCTTTTTACGTATAAAACGTGCAATAAAATAAAAGATAGGCTGCCTCCGTAGCGTAATGGTAGCACGCTAGCCCATAATGCGGAAGTTCTAGGTTCGATTTCCGGCTAGGGTGTGGAAATTACAACACGTGAAAACCCAACTTAACAGTTACATAACGCACCGAAGTCGCTAATAACCAAGCCCTTGATGTAACTAAAAAATAAATTATGTCGCCACCGGCTTTTAGTAGCGCAGTCGTTTGAGCTCATAGGACCGGCCGGGCCTCCGGCGGCGTAGTTCAAAATAATGAAAACATCGAAGGTGGAGAGGAAGGGAGGTCGTCTTCGCCGCTGCCTAAAAGATTAGGAGCAGCCGCCGACGCAGCGACCACCTTTCACCGCTGCCTCCGAAGAAGATCAATCACCGGTGAAGTGAATCGGAGTCGTCTGTACCGCTGCCCAATCTAATAGGAGCGAGTCGCCGACGCAGCGTGCACCTTTTACCGCTGCCTCCGAAGGGGAGCAGTCGCCGGTGAAGCGAGGGGTAGGGGATGGAGGTGCAGATGACGGAAAGTATACTCAATGTTGAGATGTCAAATTCCCGTATCGATTCTCGCACACAGAGAACATCGATACTGTCACCTTCTCCTTCTCGACTTTTGCATCGCCAGTGCGTAGACCTATATGTTGCCACTTGGTACATGCGCTGTGAGAGGTATGACCGCTGGCGCAATCTATCGGCAGCAGCAACCCCATCACAGCGCCAACAGTGGGCAAAATATGAACTACGGACCGGCGTACAAGTAAAACAGTATCAATTAAAAAAATATAAAATAAAAATTAAGTACTCATTTTTTAACGAGAAAAGTATTTTGTAATAGGCTTCTAAACACACAGATTATTTTTTTTTTAATTATAAAAAGTATAGTTGAAATAGAAAACAAACAACCAAGTTTTTACAGTAATAAAAATATTTTTTAATAGTAATAAGCTTTTAATATACTTACAATATACATCTTGCAACTATTTATTCAAATTAATTAACAAAATTAAAAGATATTATAACATTTTCACTTCTGCCTGGGTACATTAAATAACTGTTGTTAACTGTCTTAATCTAAAAACATTGATGATGACGCAATACTTTGCCAGCATCTTATAACATAATGACTGTGTGCGCAGCTTTGTTGGGCTGATCTATGTACTTCAGTGTTACTTCCAAATGCTTTTACTGCTTTTTAATGTGATAAAAACCACTCAATGTTACATATTTCTTTAGTTTGTTCAGGACCTTCATCGGAGTCTGGGATGATTACTGAAACTGTTTCTTTGGCTGTAAACTGAAGACATCCTCAGCAGTTAGCCACTAATTAACGTCAACTTTGTCTGAATCTTTACACTTAACATCATTTTGAAATGCATGCGTAATACTAAAAAGAATAATTTTTAAATTATGCACTTTTTTTGGAAATCTGAATATTTCGAAATCCGAACAGGTCCCGGTCCTAGTTAGTTCGGATTAGCGTGGTTTTGTGCATTTAGTTGAATGTATAAGAAAGATTGTTTTCGTCTCTGATTAGCTTCACAAATTGTTAAATAATTATCTTAAATTTCAATATTTCAGCTTCAAAATAGTTTTTGATTTGTTACATGGTTTTAATTAACTCAGTAAAAAGAATGTCGTGAAATTTCTTGTTTTCTATGAAAAGAATTCCTATCATGAAGACAGAGGATAATACTCTGAAATAGTAAATCGGTGCCAAGTTCCGCATTAACGAATTATGTGGCTGCCATTGATGGTATACGAATGTAACTTGAATTATTGAGGCTGGTTAAGAAAACTACATTTCATCGTGTCTATGTCTATAGTTCCTCTTTAGTATTTTTAGAAGTTTGTTGGAATTTTTGTCAGGAGGGCTCTGAACCCTGAATCCTTATTTTCTAATTGTTGTTTTGTAGCCGGTTTCTTACTCTGATTTCTTTAACTAATTTAACTTGAAATCCTCCAGTGTAAATATAGATTCTTCATTCTGTTATATTATAATTGTTCTAATTAGGCCTATTTATTTGGTTTTAGGCCTACGTATTTTTATTTCACGTACACTCTCTCGCTCCAATACCCTCCCCCTAATCATCCACACCCCACTGTTTCTCCTTCCTTCTCCTCACTCACCACTTCCCCTTGCCTATACATCTCTCCCTCTTCCACCCTTTACCACCCTTTCTCTCCCTTTACCACCCTTTCTGCCCCTTCACCTCTCTTTCTCTCCCTTCTTCTCCCTTTCTCTCCCTTTACCACCTTTTCTCTCACTTCACCTCCCTTTCTCTCCCTTTACCACCCTTTCTCTCCATTTTCGTTTTGTTTCTCACCCTCTCTTTCCTTTTTACTCCCTCTCTCTCCCCCTTTCTCCCTCTTTCTCTGCCTCTCTTTCCCTGTCACTCTCATGCTCTTCCTTTCTGTTCCTCTCTTTCCCTTTCTCTCTCTCCTTTTCTCTCCCTCTCACCGCCATTCAAACACTCTCTTTGCCGTTTTTTTCCCGTTTCTCCTCCTTGAGAAAGCACCCTTAAGAGAAGAAGCATCATCTCTCTTGTGGGGTCGTCGATGTGTCTCCGTCGGAGTCTGGTAGCTGTGTGCCAATGGTCGTTGTCTGGATCGGAGTTGTAAGTGTATTGACGGCCCGGCTGAATGTGTCTTCTTATTTACTAATCAGAGAGCAGGAGTGGCGCTGTTACTCTCTCTCTCTCTCTCTCTCTCTCTCTCTCTCTCTCTCTCTCTCTCTCTCTCTGCATTGTCGGCCTTTGTCACTAAGCCTTTGTCGGTATTGTCGTAAGCATTGTCGGCCGGCAGTAGAATACCTAATTAGAGAGGACGACGGTGATACATTCATGAATAAAATTAGGTCATGTTTTGAATTTTACATTGTTTACTCATGATTATACAGGTTATATTTTACATTAATTACATTAACAAAAGAAAGTCATGAGAGTGTTTCACAACAGATTATGTCATTTAATCTGGCAATTCGTTTTTATGCAGATACCCCGATGATACTTTGCCACGGATTTGATTAGTATAAAAACAATCCAAGACATAAAGGTACAACAGCATAGTACAAAGTCATAAAATGTTATAAATTGAGTAAATTTCTAGAACTGCTAACAGGTTAACGAGAAAGCTAACATAATTTTCATTGATTTATTCTTTTCTTTTTAACTGAAATAACCTATTTTACGGTAATTCTTCAGCAAATGAAATTTCGTTCATAGTTTTGTCGTTTGAAGATAACACTATGCGTAAAAGAATCACGTTTGTTTAACAATTTACCATGAAATGCTTACCTTAGAAAATTGGATAAAAAAGCAGGTTGCTTGGTTATCTACAGTCTTTTTGTTATTGTAAAGTTTTATATACGTGTCTTATTTTCTTTTCACATATGAGAAGACGCTTCACTTTAATATTACAAACGGTAAAGCAGTCCGTACTATCTTTCTCGTAAATCCTCTAGAAATACCATTTTATTGATCGATTTGATGCTGTATTGACAAGAATTGCAATTTTATGTAATCAACAATGTTGAATAATTCAATATGGAATTACCCAACTTTAAAATTTTTTGCAGAAAATCACGTATTATCGTTAAAATGAACGTTCGATAAAATACTGGGTGTACCTATAAAAGTTGTAGTAGATCTAATTTTAATTCTTGTTGTAGACCCAAATTCTTGTTGTTACGTGCAGATGTAAGTCATTTTTAATCAATATTTTGGATAATTTCGTTGCGATTTTTTTTACTTGCAAATTATGTTTATTTTTAATGATCCTAACAGCGTGGTTGTGCGGTACGTTTCTCCCCGAGCGGTTTAAGTTAAAGAGCGGAAGATCAGTTAACCCTTTCTAGGTCTTTGGTAAGTATAATTACCACTGGCATTAAGGTCGAATTTACTTAAGAATAAGCTACGCAGTTGAACCGTATTCGCATTTTATAGTTTTTTAGATGTTTTCTGTCTGAACCTTTTGCGTCATGAATTGCACAAAATGTGGTAAGGATTCATACCAGTGTACGCTACCGTGTTGTTTCATTGTTACTATTTTACTGTGCTTAGAAAATTCGAGTTTTTTACGGGAAACCACGCATTCATGCTAATATAAGGTTTATATAAGCTAGTCTACAAAAATTTTTTGGTTATATAGTTCTACAAGTTGTTTTAGTAAGTATTCTTACCACTAAACATTATGTGATTTCTATTTCAATAAACGTTCCTTGGTAAGTATACTTACTAGGGCTTAACATCAACAAAAAATAAATATCTTGGACTAGAAATGGGTTATTTAAGTCCCTAAAAAGCAAAATTTAACATTTTACAACGTGTATACTTTCCCCCGTAGTACTGCCCTATAAAGGGTTAAAACCCGAGTATCTAAAAAGTTTTCCGTAGCAATAATTTCTCACTGGATACTGTAGATATTGTTTAGGTCATCAATCAAATACCTTTTGAACCTCTAGAGGCTTTACTAAGTAAAACGAGGAGTGATCTGGTTCACATTACCTTCCTCACTGAGCTGAAAAGTATGCTTATCAGCATGCCAGGCCCTCTGAAAAGCTCCTATTTTACACCCTGCAATTGATACCTTCACTTCATTAACCGCAGGGTCTGTCTGTATAATGATGAAATTCATTACTCCGAGAAGAGACAACTCTGAATAGTGTCGTTTACACCTCTACCTCTTCTGTTCTTAAATGTTCAGTCATATAATCGGCTGACCATGTGATAAGAAACAGAAATGTTTTTGCAGCCCTGGAACTAGTAGTTCGAGTGCAAATAATTTTAACACTCCACCTGCCTGTTATGTTTAAGTACAATAATATAAAATCTATATGCCTCGTACTAAATCAACGTTTAAAGGTTATAATAAATGGTTATTTCTTCAAAATTTATCTTTGAAATTCATTTTTCTTCACTTAAAATAAACCCACCGGGTTGGTCTAGAGGTAAAGTCGTCGCCGCGATTCAATTGCTTAACAGCTGATTTACAGAGACAAAGGTTCCTGATTTAAACCAGTAACCTTTAGGATCCTAGTAAAGGTAGTTACTTTTATACGGATTTTAATAAAGACAGTGGTTACCTGTGTACTTTGATGGTCTTTTTACACTCGTCAGGATACACCGTCAGGGTCTTTTTGCACCCTACAAATGATACGTTCACTTCATTCACCACAGGGACTGATTGAATTTATGAAATTCATTACTCTCAGAGGAGATAATTCTTAGTGATCCAATAAGAAGCATAGAAACGAGCAACTTTGGAAATTGAATTTCCCTGACGTCAATTATCACTACCACACCTATCCCAAAAGACTGGGTGTCTAAATGTAATCTTACTTTTACTTTTTTGTGAGGGTACTAAGGATTTTTCCGCTTTCCGTATCCTACAGCCATTTGCCTCCTGTTGTTCCAATCACCCTCCTTTAGATTACTCGATGTATCCACGTTTTCCTTGAGGGACATTTTCTCTTTTTTATTTCCTGGATAGACAAGGAATGCTCAGTGTAGCCAAATGAGAAAATACAAATAATATCCTAAATTAAAATTTAATGTTGCAGAGGATCATCTTGGCGATATATTTGTTGTAAAGAAGTTCAAGAAACCTTGTTGTGTTGTTTATGTCATCAGCCGAAAAGCTGGTTTGAACTTCTCGAGGCTTTACGAAGTAAAACGAGAAGTGAAGTGGTTTAACGATACCTTCCGCACAGAGTGTAAAAGTATGTTTAACAGCATGCCAGCCCCTCTGAAAAACATCAATTTTTTACGTTACAAATGGCACCTCCTCTTCATTCACCACAGAGTCTGGGTGTAAAATGAAATTCATTACTCTCAGAGGAGATAGCTCTGACAAAGTGTATTTTACACCTCTACCTCTTCTCTTTTTAAATGGTTTGATCATATAAATGGCTGACCATGTAATAAGAAAAGGAACTATTTTCGTAGCTCGGGAACTAGGAGATAATTTTACATTTTCACCTGCCTGTTATGGAATACATATTGTAGATATAATTGAAGAAAGCAAAAATGAAATAGGAAAATAAAGAGCAATCAATGTGGGTCAAGTCTCTCTGTGTCTCCGACGTGCATTGTGTCTTATGATATCGTGGCAGCCATTATCCTACTACCTGTAATATAGTTACAATAAATGTGTGTGTAAAGTTTATAGACCATTCCACTGTTTTCATAAAACGTGAAACATTAGTTATTTTATATAGTATACTATACCTACTTGTATCATCGCAAACAATGGTACTGCTTACTGCACTACTCCTTAATAGTATTCATACACAAAGGAAAAATAAATGAACCATTAAATTGTAACTCATTCTACCCTATTTATAAATTATTTTATAAAATAATGCAATTTATTCAGTCATTCGTTTAACTATTAGCCACTTGTTTAGCTATTATATGTATAACCTTAATAACTCTGCATCATTTTTACCTTAAGCGGCAAACAAAAACCTTTATGTAGTTTTTGATTGGAAAATATTTTTTCGTTATTTAATACATAACTGTATAATGCTGTGACACTTATCGCTAAGGTACGTTTCGAGATCTGGGTAAAATAAATAATTAGTAAACTATCGTTTAAAATTACAAGTATTTTTACAAATTACACTCAAACCCCGTTAATTCGAACTAATTGGGACCAAACCCTGTTCGGATTACAAAATTTTCGGATTAACCGAAAGATACAGTGCAATCATACAAACAAATTTTCATTCAATTTATTTAAATGCGTCTTGAGTAAACTGTGTTTGCGTGGGTGGGCCCAAAGCGTGTCTATTAACCTAATGTATTTAATTTTGTCACTAAAATATTAAAAATATTCTTTTCATGTAAGACATTGTTTATTTTCGTACTCTTGATATTAAAATTAGGATCCAGAACGTGTTCGGATGCGCGATGTTCAGATTAACGGGATTAATGTATATAAACTACAAATTATAATGTTACTTAAATCTGCAAATAAATTACAATTAAATTGATAATTATTATAATAAATAAAAAATTAATTACAATAAATTATTAATCATTTTACTTAATGACATTATATAAACATATCTGGTACTTAATTTAAGTAAATCCTACTTACAAACACGTGTCTACAATACACGTGTTATTTGATTACACTAACTCAACAAATAATGTTCTACAGTGAATAAATTCTACTGCTTAAAAATTCCGTAATGTTGTATTATAAAATGTACAACCAGCGAGACTATCTTGGGCCATATAAAGTTCGAGAAGTAGAAAAAATCGAAAAGATAGAAAGGAGGATATTCAGAAAATATATAAACAAGAAAAACATTGTAGAAGGACAGTGGAGGATAATGTCAAATGAAGAAGTATAACGTAATAACCCCGGTAACAGATTTCTTCGGAAAAAAGAATTTCAATCTTGGGCTCCTACTTAGACCAGAAAACACCAGAGCTGTTATCCAAATAATCAACTCTTACTGGGAAAGAACAATAAAACCGAAATGGATAATTTAAGTCCAACAGGACATGGAAGAGTTCAGAATTTCAAGGGAGGATCTGATTACAAAGTCTGGAAAGTAGGACTAGCTAATTAAAACTAACATGATATTATTTGAGCCTAAAACTAGAAAGGAATCCAACAGGGTGCATTTGGACGTGGACAGGCGCCAAAGTTCGGAACGCCTCAAAAAGATGCGAGCCAAAAGGAAAGAAGTAAGAATAAAACAACTTACACGCTTCGGAAATAAGAACAACCGATTACAGAATGTACTGACCCAGAAATTTGACTTAAGTAAAAGAAAAAAACCTGTACTCAGTTAGAGACGATGGAATAAATAGGAGACAGTATAACCACGATCTATACACAAATGTGGGACTACCACTGAGGTGATGCGAAAAAGAATAATTACTTTTACGGACGTGTATCACTGATGAACCAAACGAGATTGCCCAATCAAACTCTGAATTTGATCCAGATTTGTCCAATCAAATTCAAGATAAGAAAACGAAGGGGCATGGTTCAGTGGGTGGACAGAGATATTGAGGAGTTAGCGATTATATACCAGTACATCATGAAACATGATGCACTTAAGAAGAAAGTACAAAAGTGCCAAGATTTCAAGTAATAACCATAGGTACAAATAGGCAAAACCTGGACTCAGGATAGGAAAGAGCAACATAAGAAACTCATTGGGCAGTACTGGACAAAGAGGAAAGCCTGAGGAAGTTACAGTTGAAATGACGTGGTTCTTAGTAAGCCGAATCAAAAAATCTGTACGATACTGAAAAAAAGGTCCCTAGTACGGTTTCTAACAAGCTGTAGTGTATGCTTCGATGCATTAGAGAAAATAAGATGAAAAAAGGAGGAGAATGATTGAGAGGAAAATATTTGGTAACAGTTTTAGAAAAAGGATGAAAATTTATTAGTAAATTTCATATTATTAATTTGAACAACTAAAAATTTTAAATCTTTCTTCTCAAATCACTATTACAACAAAACGCTTGTTAAATATATATATATATATATATATATATATATATATTACTATTATTACTATAATTCTGGGGTTGTACTTGTCGTTTTAGAATACTACTCTAACATTTCTCCGCCGGAAAAGAATGTGACATCAAAGTTAGGAGCAGTTGAAAAAAGAGTAAATAGATTGAAACGCGTCGCGGCGACTGCCGTAATAACTCTTTTTTTTAGAATCCCTAACTAAACAACCGACGTCACGTCTACTCCATGTAAACTCATCGTAAGACATTCCAAAATTATCTTTTCTCTATCATGAACTTTGGTTTTCGTTTCTCTGCATTCTATTTTACAACTATTAAGGCCATTAAATAAGCCATTATGTTGTAAAATTAAATACTTAACTATCACACATGTCTGTTATAAATATTGTGTGGGTAGAGAATAACTTTTATAAATTCATGTAACTTTTCAAAAAGAACACCCATTGATAAAAATCGCTTGTTTTTAATGATGTCTACTTTAAAGATAAGATCCTTTGAATCTGATATATGCCTACTTAAAAGTTTTGAATGTAACTTTAATATAATTTGTTCGTCTTCCTAAATTTTCATTCATTTTTTAGAACATTTAAATCTTCTATTGTACTTAAATTAGAGATATCAGAAAAGAAATTCTAAAACCTGTAATAATCATCTAGTACTAATCTTTTAAAGGTTGATAGTGGGTTTTACTCACTGGCCTCCAGGTTGATTTATGTAGAACTTATGTAATTTAGGAGTTTGTGATTCCCTTAAGTCTTATATCAACCCTTCAAAGTTACAGCAGAGTCGAATTATAAAATAATGTGTTTAGGTCAATAGCCGAAAGGCTTGTATGAATTTCTAGAGGTCTTCTAAGTAAAACAAGAAGTTAGGTGGTTTACCGTGGCTTCCTCACTGAGTTGAAAGAGTATGATTATCACAGCATGCCACGTCCTTTGATTAGCAAATGACACCTTCACTTCATTCACCACATGGTCTGGCCGTAGGAGATAACTCTAACTAAACACCCAACGAACTAAAGATTGCAGATGAGATCTAGCAAATAGCAGCCAAGTTCAGGTATGAGGTTGCCCCTTCGCTAAGTCACATTCTGTTCCACCGAACTCCAGCGGACTTTTTGTCAGGCCTGACAACGCAGGATACGATTAAAGAAAGTCTCTGTACTGTGACAGGCTCTGTACTGTGATCTAGATCACCATACTCCGCCTTCATATGCAGTCTCTAGATTGTTAAACTATAGTGTATTTTGCACCTCTACCTTCTCTGTTCTTAAATAGTTTAGTCATATAATTGACTGATCCCATGTGATAAGAAATAGAACTATTTTTTATTATTCACAACAGGGTCTGGCTGGAGGAGAAAACTCTGGCTCGTGTATTTTACACCTCTACCTCTTCAGTTCTTAAATAGTTCAGTCATATAATTGGCTGATCTCATGTGATAAGAAACATAACTATTTTTTTATCCCTGGAACTAGCAGAATAAGTCCAATTAATTTAGCACTCCACCTGCCTGTTATGAGCCTGTATAAAATAATATGGTATCGAATAATTAAGTACAAAAACTTTCATTCAACTTTACAGCTCAAGTTTTCAAAAAAGATTCAACCAAGATTCCATAGTCCATACCTATTTAAATAGGTTACTAAGCTAGTCTTCTAGAAGGTTCCAAACATACAATACAATACAAGTAACAACATAAACATTAAATTTATTACGGTTTTAAGTATAAAATAAATGATATAGACTACCTTATCACCTTATGTTAGTTCTCTGGCTATTTATCATCAGGGTTTTCTTTTATCACCCGTCATAGTCTGTGTTATCAGTAATTTTCAAAACTTTTGAACGGTAAACAAAAACAAACTCTAATGTTATTGAATTATTTTGTGAAATGCAAACGAGATTTCTGAAGAGCGTCAAAAGATTTCTAATGGGTCGGATGATGTAGATATGTTTTTTTAAGTACTTAGATAAAATAATTATTGGAAAAATACTGAATATGGTTACTTTGTATCATTATTAATCTCTTTTTAAAGACAAAATTGTTTTAGTTTTGAACTTCTATACCACATTTATTGAGATGTCTTTAAGTTGGTAGACCTCGGTCACTTTCGCACTGAGTGTAAATTCAAATCAACAAGGATATCATTATCTCTCACAGGTCTTGACTCGAGATGGCAACGGTTTAAAAAATAATAATAAATTTATTTATAAATCATCTGTTACATCTTCCTCTATGTTAAATGTCATTTTTTATATTTTTCTGTTTCTTTGAACCCTCTTGATTTGTGTTGGTATTCTTTTAGCTTTTCAAATATTTCTTTTCCAAGTCTTTCTTGGTTTGCCCTTACCAAATATCCGTAGAGAGTAATAACTTTTACTTTAGAATTCACCTTCGGTGTAAGCAATGTTTAAATTAAATTGTTTTTAATAGGACGTAATTTTAGAATAATTAACCGATTTTAATGATGTTTTTGTTTTCAGAAAATCCTAGATTTCTGCTGAACAGAGCATCGGCTCAGAAAACATTCAAATACTGAAGTCGTAGCTCTTTTAGTAATCTTTATTTTTTAGTGAAAAAATATGAGCACACTATCGTACATCTTAAATGTGCATTCTTGAAACAATCGGCAGTTCACAGTTTTTCCAGATTTTTTCATTAGAATTAAAGTTTTTCAAGGAATATAAAATCTTTGCACCTTGTGGTTCTAAAGATTTTATTACTATAAACGCTTAATAATTTTGAAATTATTCTCATTTCCGTAGAATCTCCGAGGAAACCAAATTTAGATTAGTTTGTACAGAACTGCTTTCTCACTACTATTTACGTGATTGTTTTAGGGTAAAATAATAGTCTGGTATGTCGTTTTAGCAGCTCATGGATAGCGGAAACGTATTTGAAAGAAAAACTGTTCGAAACAATCATCTCTTTCAACCGCGACTACTTAGGGATGTTGCGGTAAATGTTTGTTTAGACAGACGTCTGAATCCGTGATGGGTTCTTTAAAACTGGAACTAAATGTAATTTTTCTTCTTCACACAACTAACTTAACGTCTTTTTTGTCTGTCTAATCATTGTTGTGTAAACATTTTTTTGTTTTCTCCACAATTCTTTCAAACTATATTTTTAGAATGTGTATTTAGTGATTAGTGAAGTTAAATTAGAAACAAGTAATTTCTTTCACCACTGCAATGAATCTTGTTTTGTATTAATTACAATAGTAACATTATTTTGTAGTTATTTAATACTAGTATCATTTTCTCTATGTTTTATTTAACTAATTTATTAGAAATAAGAGGGTTAAATTAATTTTAGAATTGTAATAATCTGTATTAAACTTAAATACATTTTTCAACAAAAGTTTTTTCCTTTGACATTGACCTCCTACATAGGTGATTTTTTAAGTCAAGTAAGTGATTTTTAAACCGAAGTGTTCGAATTTGACGGAGAAGCCTAAACTTTTTCCGTTGTTCAGTTTTATCTGACCTTAGAAACATTGCCAACAGATTTAGTAGTTTTCTTTAAAATATTTTTTGAATTAACATTTATTTTTCCTGTCGGTAATCCTAACAGAGTGATTATTCCAAGATATAAAATTATAATTCACAGGACGCCTACACGATCATTATGGGAGGCCTACATCTCTAACATAATTAGGCCCTATACAAACAAATTTAAACTTACAAACCATTAATAAAAAACTAAAAGTATTAAAATTCTCCTCAACATATCACATGAAGTTAGACAATCACTTCAACTTATTAGCAGTTACCGTCCTGAATGACATAGATTCAGAAAACATCAGATGGATCTGTTTTAGAGATAACCCAACAAATTATTTAATAAATCATCTAGAGGAGGTTGATCATCGATGGATCGGTTCTCCAGTCAAGATAGACTACATATATAACAATATTATTACTAATTCAACCATAGCATCCATTTATTGTTCCATAGTAAACGAATTGTAGATTTTTCTTTTTAAAGAAAATTGATAGTACTTTGTGGCATGCTCGGCTGCAAAATCAAAAATCCTTTTTTCAATTCCCGATTGACATCGCAAGAAAATAAAAAAGATAAAGAACACACGCGCTGTCCAATGTTAACGCTGCACTACACTTGAATATTGTCGTGCTATTACGCAAAAATTCGAATAGCGTAATTATCGTTGAAGTCTGTCACGCCACACTTTATTCACTCGGGATAAATTCAGTTTGATTTCATTCTTGCTAAAATCAGTCGTTATAGACACTGAGGAATTCACATTTTTCATTTGTGAAGCTTTGTTAGATGATAAAAGAAAAATCACTGGATTTTGATCTACGTGTGACATATTGGGTATTGGATAGTTACACAATGTTTATTAAAGGTTTCCCCAGAAGATTTCTGCAATATATCAAATGTTTCTCTACATTTGTACTCTTTTTTTATTTAGTGTGCCTGAAAATACTTCATTTTCATCTTCTTGAAAATTTTATTCATTCTCTTGTCACCGCCACCCCTTCTAATTAATCATTTACTGTGTTGCCGGCTTCAATAGTTCTCGCGGCCTTTGACGGCATAGCGACAAAGCTTTCGGCTGCGCACCGCAAAGGCCTTTGTCATCAAGGCCAAACCAGTAGCCGCTCTCTATCACAGTGCTCCCGGCAGCTATATAAAGAGCGCTGCACTGAGCAGAGGATTCAATTCGAATCAAGACACCGAGAGCTTCACTTCGAACCAGACAGCAGACAAGACGTCCACCACGGCACACGGCTGCCGGACTCCAGCGAAGGCTAATCGACGACCCCGCAAGAGAGAAGATGATGCTTCCGCTCGCCGACTCGTCACCGTAAGCCGTCAACCGGGCCGTCATCGCCCGCTGATGCGAGCGATGCCCACAGCGGTCCCTCGACCGAGCCTTACGCTCACCGGACCCGACGAAGCAGCCATCGACGCACTACTGCGAGGGAAGAAGATGATGTCTCCGCTGGACGACGACACGCTGTGCCGCCCAGCTCCTCGACCGCCACAACGACTACGACCGACGCTCCCCATCAAGACGACACCCACGCTTAAACGGCCCTTTTTAGGGCCACCAAAATGATAAGGTTAGCCACTTAATGTCGCCATCCGGTGACACTCTTCACATGTTCTTTGATACTTGTTACTATCAGATGCTATCACAGTATTCCAAAAATACAGTCATGAATCTGAACATCGATTGCTAGCTTTACTCTGTCAAAAGTCATTGCAAATGTATTTAATTGCAGCTTCAATATCTCAGCTGTTCGATTGTTTAATTTTCAATCAGTTAACTTCAAAAATTTAATATTTGTTGGTGCCAATTTTTAAAACTGTCATTTTCCTTTGTCCGTTCGTCCATCACCCCCAGATGTCAGAAACTACAATGGACAGCAACAACCGGTTTTCAGGTTCGTAATCTACGCAAAAAGTTAGTGGACCTAGATTGGGCTCGAAGTTCTGATTTTGACCGGAAGTGGCCAAAAACCAGAAGTCAAGAAATTAAAGTGAGTTTTGTTGTTATAACAACAAAAGTTTTTTATGTTTTCAAATTCGCAATCCACACAAAAAGTTAGTGTGCCTGAAATGGGTTTGAAGATCTGGTTTTGACCGGAAGTGGCCCAAAACCAGAAGTTAGGAAAACAAAGTCGGAATTTTGAAACGAAAATAGTATCACTTGATTCCTCTTTAAGAGTAGAAACTGAACTCATTGGGTATGAAGTTCCGTTTTCGACTGAAAGAGGCCCAAAACGGAAGTCAAAATGTCAAAGTTAGGACCTCGTAAAGAGTACATAGAGAAATCACTGATCGTTTTGCAATAGGTCAAAGGTAAGTCTTTTACAAAATTTCCACCAGCCATGAGACACGTCTTACGAACGGAATTTTTTTTAAGTAAGTTTCTTAAACAACTTAGAAAAACTTTAAACCGTACGTTAAGATATCATTTTTTGTAATAAATATCAAGATCAATTAAGTATTCTATTCATTGAAACGGACACAATAAACTAATAAATAATATTTTTATTTCATTTTTTAGTATTTTATTGCATCCTGTACAAGAAAACTAATTTAGTTTAAAAACTTAGATACATAATAACGTTTTTTTTATTGCATTATTAAGTAGAAGTGTTAATAATGCAATTGTTTTTAACTAAAATGAACATGATGTATTTACTGTTAATAAAAATAGTTTGTACTACTGTATGTATTTGTTTGTATCTAGCGGAAAAAAATAGTTTTTTTAATTTCATAGTTTAAACTAATCGGACACTACTGTAAAAAGAACAATGTTTCATTGTGATAATAATATTCATCAAAAATTTATCCGTTAAAAATTGTAATGTATTTTTTGAAATATTTATTGTTTTATTTTGTGTTGTATTAAATCTAGTTGCTGTATTTAAATTCAGAAGGTCTTTCTTGTTGTAGTTGTTAATGAAGAGATTTCATAATAAGTAAGTAGACTGACATATTCTTCCTCAGTTTTGCTATCTCCGTTTTTTCTTTTATTTTTTCTTCTTTTTTTACATCTGACTGCTCGGTTTAAATAAAGATACTAAGACGTTTCCGGTGGTTTTTATTTTTGAAGGTTTTATGTTTTGGTTTAAACATTATTATCATTATTTCTTTACTCTTCTTGTAGGTTGAAACACATTGTGTCTTGAATTTAATTTTTACAAGGTAATATTTACATTGAAATAAAGACCAACTTTTATATAATAGTATAAAACATTATGGATTCAAGTCGCGAGTTGCACCTACACTCACCAACTCTTTTTTATTCTTATTATTATTTTTTTAATGAAAATCATCTTTAGATCGCTCCCATGATGATTTAGTAAAATAAATAACGAGAATAAAAAATAGTAACTTTTATGTTTGTATTACATCACCTCATGATTCATGATTTATTATTACTTACATTATAAAAATAAGTACAACATGTATTCAGTGTGAGTGAAATGAATGATACAATATGATGTTTATATATGTTTATATATTACATCAAGTAAATAAATAGCTTTCTTAGTTTTGAGTAATGAATCTTATCATAAGTTAAATTTGTCTACCCAAATACTAAGAAGTAAGCAACTCGTATTGTATAATTCACTAGTGTAATAGTATTAAATTTTACTCACTTTGTTAAAAAATGAGAAATATATTTTGGGTAACTAGGAGACGTTCACAACTTTCAAGTGAATCAGAATTGACGCTAGACAAGACAATTGAACCGTCTAGTTACAAAAGTAGATAGGCCTACACCCAAAAATGTAAATTTTTCAGGAGACCTGAAAAACGTTTCAAAAAAAATAAATTATCCAATATTGTGACTTATTCGAGAAATAGCATTAGGTTAGAAAATTTTACATACTGACTTTTAGTTTCCTAATGATCCTAGTTTAAGTGAAATTTCACAAAGTGGTCTTTTAGGAATAAAATTTGCAAAAATTAAATACGATAATATTAAAAAATTATGAAAAAAACTTTTCATGATGCTTTTTCCGTGATTTATTATTACTAAATTCTTCAGGTTAACACTCCATTTCGTTATATTAATAAATTAAATCACTAACTTTAATATTTGTTTAAGAAAAACGACAACACTAATTATACAAAAAAGAAAAACGTCCACTAAAATACAGCTTGCAAATACCTACTCATATTGCAACAACCTCAAACTAATGTTCGAGCCGTGTGGCATAAACATGTTTTTCGATGTCAATACTAGAGAATGGATGTATGTGGTTTTGAAACTAACCAACATCTTTATGAACGTTTATTAAGGATTTAGATAGTTTTGAAACGTATGCATTTTACAGTAAATACATGTAAAAGGTTGTAAGCTGTTAGAAAATTCAAAAATATAAAATTTGAAAGTTTTGGATGTATCTAGTTTTGTAACTAGACAATTCAATTTGAAACCATATGTGAACATTCGGAATAGAACTTTGTGAGACAATAAATTTCAATATGTGCAGCATTTGCCGAGTGGCATTCGTCGCTCGGCAAATGTCCAGTCGATACTCAGTTTCTAACCAAACGTTATTTAACATATCTTCTGTTACAGTTGTCAATGCTCCATTAATTACTGCCGGCCGCGTTGGCGATGTTGGTAACGTGCTCGCCTCTCATCACGCGGTCTTGGGTTCGAATCCCACTCGGGCATGGCATCTTTTCATACGTTACAAAAAATTCATTTCATCCTTCACCGTCTGCATTAGCAGCAATTTGCAAAACAGTCGGACGTTAAACCAAAAAAAAAAAAAAATCCATTAATTCCTTTCTTTAAGTGATTAAGGTCGTCACGAATATTTTTATATAAACAACGTTTTTGATGTAGCCCCAAAAAAAAATCGCAAGGATTCAGGCCTGGACTCATTAAGGGCCAAAGTATAGATCCTTGCCGACCTACTCATTTTGTCCTTTACTTTATCAGTTAATGTAGTCTAAACAGACCAAAGCAACAATACAAAATCTTATGTTGAGGTTAGCTGTTACTCAAACTTTTGAGCTGGAAGCTATCAGAGCTTCCAATAAAACAACTCGAAATTTCCCTGTATTTGCTCGGATTACTACAACGCCACCATTCTTTTATGATGACCTGTACTACTTTTAAACTTATTCAGCAAGTTTCAATTTGAAGAACTGTACGTTTCACAATGATATACGTTGGGGATCCTAAAAAATGTATATTAATAATTTTTGTGTTCATTGCCAAGGTACACTCTATTTTTTCCCTGTTAAATTCGTTCTTGTATGGAGTCACTTATTACATTTCCTGGTTTAAGGTATTTACAAAGTATTGAAATTCCTTAACTTTATCAAAATGTTTTTTCTCCAACAAAGAATTTTCGAGGAACTCGATTTACACCAGAACTGAGTACTTTGTTTTGTGCTCATTCATTACAAGACTATTTCTTGTTTTTCGTTCCATTTCCTTATAAATATCTTTTAGAGATCACATCTCTCTTGCTGTTATTCCAATATCATTGACATAAGTACTGCACCATCTAAAACTTTGACCGGAGGGAAAATGTTGTACTACTGATGTAAAGAAAGTAAAAAAATGTTGTGCTCCACATCTAGCAATAAAGCATAAGGTTATTAAATCAAAAATAAAACTATGTTTCTTCGCATTACCAAAACCTCTAATATATAAATTATTATCTTAACTTGCCCTAACATATTTAAAAAAAGAATATAAAAATATAGTCAAAACTTAAAAAACCCTTATTACACACGAAATAAAATTAACTAAATATTTCTCCTCTCTCTTCTTCTTCTTCTCCTTGTCCTCCTGAACACATCTTCACGTAATTACTATTTCCTGCTTCTTACACTACTATTATAAGCTAAATTCCAAATTAAACTCCTTTCAGGCTCGTCTATCCGCAATCAGAAAACCTATGTACGACAAGCCTCTCTCTCCCAACAACTGTTCAACCAACCTGGACTGCCGAAAGGAAACAGAACCATCCCAACGATTGGCTGCTAGTTGGCAGGTGGAAGAAAGGCCCACAAACACTGAAGGGCAAATACAGCCACCTAATTAATACTACTCCGTATGAGATGATTGAGAGTAATAGCTATATTTAGAACTTATTGTCTAACTGCTATCTTAACGTACCTACTTCTAGCAATGGGTTTTTACACACACCAGTTTGGGTTTTACCTTATTTCTGGAAATTACAGTAATTAGGAATTACTATAACTTCCATTTTTTGTCTATTTTGTTGACCTAGTTACAATGGTACAGTACAGATCTGTGTGAATTTATGAAGTATTTTAACTCGTATATATTAGTATTGGATAATGATTAACAAGAAAATTTGTTCAGTTTGCCAAACCGTTTTCTAATCTTGATAAGGTAAGAATTAACATTTTAAAGAAAGTATATCATTTGTCATAATTTATAGTAATTACCGCTTAAATAACTATTACTATTGTTAATAAATGGAGTAAAAGAAATATAATTGCTACAACACAAACGGATTGTAATCTGTTATTCTAGTTATATCCGGAAGCGTGTTTTATGATTTATTTATCGTATTTTTAACACCATACACTATACTGTTTGGTGGTGTTAATATGAGAATCATGTAGCGGTTTATTACAAAGGAATTGTACTGAAACGATTTGAGTATGTTAGCGCTTACAGGTATTTATCTTGCGAATGTAACGCTACATTAAGTTCTTCATTTTTACGGCTACTACAATACCATAATTATAGTGTACCATTTTCTGGAGTATGAAAAATGTTCTGTACTTCATTTAATGAGAAGTAATTTTGATTTTTTTTCTTTACTTTCCGAGATCTAAAATAGAGTACTTTAGACTAAACTCTATACAGAGTGAGACCGATTCTATTGCGATGAGACAAAATCTTTGATTACCAGATTTCAACTAATCTTCACGTGTCATAACCTCATGAAGCCAAAAAATAGCTTTTACAAGGATATCCATCTACAAGTTAGTTTTTCGTTGAAGACCAAAAACTACCAATCGATTGGGTTGAAATTTGAAAAGAATAAAAGCATAATTTTGGGAATATTCATTTATATACATTTGCTGATCTTGGATTATATAAATTTAATTATTTACTCGTCAGTACTAGTAATTGTGAGCATTTTTTAATGGTTTGGGAAGATGCTGAAATAATATTTAATAGTATACAATAGTTAAATCTTTCTACACCTTAGTTCAATTAAAACTACTAATAATTCCTTAGTTGTTTTTAGTTTTATCATTTAGGAAACAATAAAATGCATTCCTAAAACTTTATTAAATGACGTGCTTCAGGTTGTCTGTTTGAAAGGGAAAAGTGGATAAAAAGAGCTGCTAACAGGCAAAGCTTATAGGATGCAGAGACGAGAGTTTTGAGTTCTGTGGTGAGTTATTCCAGGTTGGTTATTCATCAAAATGCAGATAATATAAGTCAGCACTCAATAAGAAATATAGTAATATTCATAAGTTTCATTACGGTGATTTTGTTTCCGGGTGATTTTCTTTAGTTTTTTTTTTAAGTTTTATTCAATTGGCATAAATCTGTGGTTAGTTTTGCAGATTTCTGAACATTGACCGAAGAATAGTCCGGGTTTATTAATTGAGAATCTAATTTGATTTAATCGTCCTGGGATAGCGTCATCCAATGGTTACGCACGTTGAAAGGATGAGAGCGGACCAAATTCCTAAAATGGTTGAGGGGTAGGTCAATAACCCGACGGGGTGATGGAAATTGGAAAGACCAAAGAAAAGATGAAAGAAGGAATAATTTTGGGAGCTAGATGGCCTAACAGATTCTGTGTCTAATACCTGAAGATAACAAGAATAAGAAGAAATAAATGTGCTGAATTTCAGCTTTCTAATGCGGATGTTCGAAATTTCATATACAGATGAAATCTCTGTGACCTTACCAGGAACACCACCAACCAAGCTGGTAACCCTTAAGTAGGCCTATTCCTTAAGTGAAACTTTGTAAATGTAAAGTATCGAGGAAAGTAATAAACTGTTTATCTAAAACACTCCATTGATGCTAGCAATAAGCTTACGTACAGCGCGGGAGTAATTCCAACTTAAAATTATGAACGAATGCCTGAAAGAATTACATTTCTTCCTTATCGGACAAGTTCTCATACTTAAACAGTTGGTGAAAGAAAGTGCTTTCACAAACGGATCATCTAATGGTTAGCAATTTATTATTTAGGATTTAAGCAATCTTCAATCATAATTTTCGATATTTACTTTATTAAAAAGTACTTAACTAAAATACTTCCTTATTACATCGTTCTTCTTCAATGACCTTCAATCAGTTTTCTAAATTTAAATTGTTTTTTAATTGCAACTGAATAATTATCAGCGAAATTAATTTACGTTAATTTGTATTCTTGGTCCATTACTTTCGCAAGCACTTTAATATTTTTTAGGCTTCTTCGATGATTCAGGAATCTGTTATTCTTTGATAACAAGTATTATCCTTTTGTTCGTTCTGTAGTCTTAAATCTTATTAGTTTTTCTTAATAACTTCCGGTATTTTTAACATCTTTATTTCTAAAACTGATTAACTAATTAAAATCATTAATTCTTTATTTAGCCCTCCGTCTAGTGATGAAATCAAGTAAAGTGGTCTAGTGGTAAATTCATTGTAACAGTTGATTTTCGGAGAAGAAAGTTCCGTGGTTCGGAGACGAAAGTTAATATCCTAGTAGGCGTAAAGTTATTTTGGTTTAAAACTCTGGAGAATTTTTTTTTATTACTCGTAATATTAGGTATTTAGGATTGAAAGAATAGTTCGTTACTCTAAGACTAGTTAAAATGATAAATTAAAAAATGCAAGTGCTGTTTCTCTTTTATAACCTTTCAAAATGTTAATTTTCCACCATTTTTCTCCACACGTTTTTAGTATATTTAAAGTAGCATCAGAAGCTTGGTCATTAGCGACTACGAAGATTTATTTAATTATGGAATTATTGTTTATGTAGTTATGGAACGGTGGGTTTTGGCTTGTTTTAATTTTTAGACCGTAGGTCGGAATCCAATCTTGGATGTTCTGCTTTTCAAACTAGTACTCTAATTGCTGGCCCATGATAAGATTTATTGTTTAAAGATTAGCTAATTTATTGACAATTAATTAATTTTGATCGAATCATTGTATTTTATTCAGAAAATTTCAGGAATTTATAAATTAATTCATGACAGACACCTTATTTTTAAAACTGACAGAAAAGTACTGTACGTGATTTATTAAATATTTTTCAGAACGTAGACCTACCAACAACATTTGTACTTCATTAACATTTATGGTTCGCTTCGCGTTACTAATTGGCGAAAGTTAGGAACAGTCAAATTATCACCTCACCTTTGTATTCGTCTTAATAAGTTACTCAACAAAAAATAAAAAATAAACTTTACAAAACGAAACCAAATAGATACTCGTGCATTCCCCGACATTATGAGAACTTCGTGTTGGAACGCTAACTTCTAATCAAGAATGAACATTCTTTTGGACCTGCTTGAATAATCCTCAATCAATGCTTGTACCTATCAACTGGAACTTTTTATTCATCTAATTCTCTTACAGTTTACGATTCAGACTCCGTATCGTTCTCCAACTGTGGCAGAATGTCACAGATTGTCCTCGGTTCTTCTTTTGTGAAACTCGTGACAGCATTTAAATGGTAATTAATTCGGAATTTCTTTTTCTAATTTAAAAATCCCATAATACAGTTGTATAACAGAACGCAATTTATGCATCTAAAATTTTAATTTTTACAAATTAAGAATAAAAGAAAACATTGAAAAACCAGAAAGAGGAATAGCTAGATAATAGCCGGGAAAAAAGAAATAATCTATCACAAAAATACACAATTCGATTGGGAAAACAACCGACATGATAATAATGAGAATACTGAAATTTTATGAACAATTTCATAAAATAGATCGCAAAAGATTCATAATACTGATAACTAATATTTCAAAAATACAGTAATTTCATTCAAAGGTGTCTGAAAAAGACTTCAATGGACTAGAAACATAAAAAAGTGTAGGGAAATGGGTAAAAGATAGCAGGCAAAATATTGAAGGGAAAATGAGGCGGTATTTCCAGAAACCATAAGGATCTAACTAGTTAGATGTGTAGAGTGAAGATATATTGCTACAATACAAACAGTCTATCAGTTAGTCTAGAGATAAAGTCGTCGCCGCTAGTCAGCTGTTTAACGGCTGATTTTCGGAGGCGACGGTTTCTGGTTCAAATCCTAGTAAAGGTACTTTTTTACGGCGTTGAATACTAGACAATGGTTACTGGCGTACTTTGATGGTTGGGGTACAATTAACAATACTTTCTCAGGAATGGTCGGCCTGATCCGTACAAGAGTACACCTAATTTACACGTCATACACATCATCCTCATCTTATTGGGTCATGGGGTTGCATATTATTCTGAATTGAACAGATTGTAAGGTACACGTCATATCAGGGATAAAACAAATAATACAAACAGGAAGGATAAGAAATGCGAAAACAGTTCATCTAACCTTAGTCCATAGTTTATTTTTTATTTTGTTTTACATTTGACTGTTTTGCACTTACTCCTAACGTAGACGATGAGAAGGTTGATTATTGAAGATGAGTGATGAAAAAATTCCATTTACTTTCTTGTGTTTTCTATTTTTGTATTTATGTATATTCCTTTACTATTTCTCTCGAGATTTCGTAAAAATCGTTTGTATTTTTTGGTAAAATCCATATTTTTATTGTTATTACTACATTATTTCAAAAAAATCCTTTATTTTTTTCTGGAAAAATCTCTCACCTGTTAACCCGTAAATTTAATTTCTGTGAACGAAAAAAAGAAAAAAGAAAATGTGATTAAATCGTGTTATCTAATAAAACCATTTTTTACATAACGTTTTACGAGTGCGCAAATCTATAAACAATAAAATCAGTTTGATACAATTTTTTTAGTTTTTAGGTAACCGTTAATTAATTATTTAATTGTAAATTGTAATATTATGTTTCTAGTTAATTTTAGTTCAAGCTTTTAGTTTGTAAAATCATTTTGTAATCAATCTAATTTGGTAATTCAATTGTAATTTATTGATAGCCTAAGCGTAGGTAATGATTTATTGTAATTTTTATTATCTTATCTAGTTAATAAATAATAGTTATAAAATTAAAGGAAGTTTGTTAATTTATTATGACCAGATCCCGAAAAAACCTTGATTGATCGTTAAAATTTGTATAAAACAACAAAAGAATTGGTTCATTCCATGTTTGAATCGTTCCACATCGGTAATGGTATTAAGTTATAATTTTTATGGAAACAGCATCAAAATCGGTCATCGGTTTAGTAAAATGTAATTTTGTTTGAAGTTTAGCAATAAGTAAGTAAATAAAAACGTTTCCATGAATAGTTTGTATAAAAATATTGTGTTATGAAATATTTTCGGTAAATTATTCAAAAGCCAGTATAGTATTTAAAGTAAAATAAATAATCTAAAAATATTTTATAGAGCGTTGAACTATTTATTTTATTTTTTAATTTGTAGTATCGGTTATCAAAAGAACTGACCATTCATAAAACTATTCTTAGATTATATACATATGGATAAGTTTATTTTAGATGTCTATAAAATCAATTTATCAATCGAGTATTGCAGCCATTCAATAAAATAAAAGCTCTACTCACCCATTCCTAATTTAGATACAATACATACCGCACAATATATTAATGATGTATTTGTTTCATATGTGTATTGTCACTAGAAAACTGTATGGTATTTGTGTATTTTTAATAAATTTTTTAACTGTGCCCTAGAAAATTATAGGCTATACAATTATAACTACAAATAATGTTACTATAGTTCTTTTTCTAATCTGTTACTCAATAACTAATTCGTTCTCTTAGCCTAAATAGCTGTGTTAGCTATTCGTTTAGCCTAAATTAATATGAAGCGTCAGATAATGAATATATTTTTTTTTTTTTTTTGTTTAACGTCCGACTGTTTTGCAAATTGCTGCTAATGCAGACGGAGAATAATGAATAACTTCCTCTTATTATTCATACTGTACTGTAATAAAATCATTCAGAAATTTTAAGAGGTTACTTTAACCAGATAGAGAATGTATTTTATTTTACTTATTTAGTTTCTAACCCACCGGGTTAGTCTAGAGGCAGTGGCGTAGATAACAACTTGTGTTCAAGGGCTGTCGGTTTTGACGTAATATACCTCTAATACCTCTATTTCTTCGAAGTGCTTAAAAAATTAAAACCCTTCGTTATTTAAGCGTAATTTCAACTTATAATTTCCACCTAGTAATATTTCTTTCGTATAGGGCCAATTTTAGACCACGTGAGGTGACTTTAGGTGTTCCTGGAAGCTCGTTTTGGAGCTCACATTCTTATTATTCGTTCACTGTAGGTTTTTTCTTTTCTTCTGTCCACCCACTGTTCCGTTTTTACTCTTCATAGAAGCCCTTGAAGTCCGTAATTAGTTGTCTGAATTTGGTTCGGTTCATTAAGTTTTCTTGGTTTACTAAGGTCTACTGTTTAGTGTTATTAAAATTTGTTTTGTGAACCGGTTGTCATCCCATTCTCTGTCGGACCTTACAGACCATCTCAGGCAGAATCATTTTCTGGTTTTGATCGCTCCAATTTCTTTTCGGTGCTGGAGAACGAGCTCCTTCCATCCAGTATACAGAGGTGAGTATTTTTATACATGACCTAAAGAGCCGAACGCAGCCGGACCCAAACGACTTTAAAACAAGGGATGATTTTATAATGATCTGAATAAATAACTTATATTAAACAAGTTCATTAAGCGACGCTATTTTAAATTATTTTAGTTAGTTATTTAATTTAACTTGGAAGGTTTCCTGCTATTGGTAAAATTCACTAATCTTTATAATAATTTATTCCTTATTTTTTATATTCGGGGGTGTCTAGACACCCTGGAACCTATAAAAACCTAACCCTGGAACTTATCAACGCCACCATCTAGAGGTAAAGTCGTCTCCGCGACTCAGCTGTTTAACTGTTGATTTTCGGAAAAGAAGGTTCCTGGATCAAATACTAGTAAAGATAGTTACTTTTGCCAGGATTTGAATACTAGACAGTAATTGCCATTGTACTTTGATGTTGGGGGTTCAATTAACCATACTCTTTCGGGAATGGCCGGCCTTTGTCTGTACAAGACTGGACTTCTTTGTCTGTGTAGAGTAAATTTTTCTTAGCACTAACTTAGTTTTATTCACTTTTATCCTCCAGTAGTGTACTGAGTTAAAATTATTAATTATCGTTTCAAATATAGATTTAGGTATATCAAACGTTATTTATAGATATTTTATTTGAGAGTTTGTAAAAAACCTTTCTTTAAATTTGGAATATGTTTCATATACGTTGTATTTTTATTTTTTGCGTCAAACGATTTAAAAGTGAACTTGATTGATGGTTATACATTAAAACAACTTTATTTTTAAAACATATTTGCTTAATATAGACTCGTTTGTAATTTGTAATCTTAATTACCCAATTTTTCTCAAAATCGTTGCTGGCACACCCCAAAGCTTAAATAACAGTTGTTTGTTTTTTTTTGAAGAATCTGTAAAAAAACGTTAAAAAATTTATAAGTAACACACATTTGTTGTACATTAAATCGGGTAGAAAACGTTAAAGTTAAAAACAAACAACATTGAAAAAGTGTCAAATACTAAATTGGCTTTTCTACGGTTTTTTCTTATACGGATTTAGTATAATACACCAGAATAGAAGACGGATATACAGTTTACTAGGGTGTAAATTGAGAGATAAAAGTTATAAGAGGGTATGAAAAGGTAGCATGACGAATATGTTTGGTTAAGCAAATAGAGGGTTAGTAATCTGTGGAAGTATTATAATGAGAAAGTTTTTAGGGCTGAATTTTGAGGGATGTAATCCTCTTTAGACCAGGTGTTTGACGTATATTTGATGTAGCTATAAAGCCTTTTATGTTACGCCATTCATATCTTTCTACCAATATCCCTTCACACACATCTATACAACTTTACAATACGTAGTAATCAAGAATTGTTTCTTTACTTCAACGATATTTCTCACTATTCTACGATTCAGAAATCAAGTACTTTTTTCGTAGATCACAATACTGTTCTAATATTTTTCTTTTGTGTATTGTTCGTTTAAAATATTTCTAAAGTGTTTCTTAAAATAACTTCATATAAGAATTTCCGTTTTTATAGGAATTTTTCAATAAGATTTCCGTTTTCCGGTAATGTATATCTGGAGATATTATACAATTTTTTAATCCTTATTCATAACCGTACAGCTAGTTCCAACACAAGTTATAAAAAAGTTCATCTATATAAATAAGAGGATGTGTGAATACGTATGTTCCCTATGGGTTCTTAAACCGCTCAACCGATTTTGATAAAATTTAAGAAACATGCAGAATAGTACTGGGACGATTCCTGTAACGTTTGGTGCCAATCGTTTTAAAAATAAAGGTTTTCTCACCATTTTTCCGATTGTTCCCCAGTGAATTTTTATTGGTAAAAATAAAATTGCCCATAGCAGGCAGGTGGTGTGTTGAGTTATTTGCACTCGATCTGCTAGTTTCAGGGCTATAAAGCATAGTTCTATTTCTTATCACTTGGTCAGCTATTTGTATGACTGAAGCATTTAAGAACAGAAGAGGTAGAGGTGAAAACGACACTAGTCAGAGTTATCTCCTTTGAGAGTAATGAATTTCATTGTACCCCAGACCCTTTGGTGAATGAAGTGAAGGTATCATTTGCAGGGTGGAAAGTAGATGCTATTCAGAGGGCGTGGCATGCTAATAAACATACTTTTCCACTCAGTAAAGAAGTCAATGGTAAACCATCCTTATTCTTCGTTTTTGTAAAGCCTCTAAAGGTTCAAACCAGCGTTTCGGGTGATGACCTAAACAACAAAAAAACATTTTTTGTTAAAAAAATTCTGAGATGTAGTGCAATGTGATTACCTCTAAAATGTTATATTAATCCCAACAACAAATTATTGTTGCCATGAAAACAACATAATTATAAGTTTCTTCATTAACACACTTTAAGTCAGTTATGTTTCACGCAACAAAAACATACTTTGCAATAAACATACATATACTAATATCAACAAACACACAGATGCTATAGGGTTATGCTTTACATATTTTTTTTTCATCTCTAAGTTCAGAATTATGCCACCAAAATAAGAATCAATTGGGAGCAAATTGGCCAGTCAAACAAAGGGGGAGAAAAAGCAGCAGATACCGAAATGTAATTTTTATATTTTCCATTAAAAACATCTGCTCTTTTCTTTGGTGTAGCAATGCGCGCCGAGTACAGCTAGTTAGTGAATATGATGACCACTCTCAAAAGAGTGCGTACTCAAGTTTGTCAAATGTTCTTCAACTATGAACAATTGCTTCGCTCAGACCTGAGCTTGCTCTCAACTTTACCCTCCAGAAGAAACCTGAGTAACTCAAATGTATCACCGCTGTATAAAGGACCAGAGTAGACCAGGTTATGGTAAATTTTATTGTCATAATAAACATACATTATAGATGACAAGTCAAAAATATTTTAAATAGGAAATGGGAAAATTATAGCCTACTACTGTAAAGAACTCAAACAGCAGGCGGACTGGACATTAACTTGGACTTTCGCCGCCTCCATGGCGTATTTTTTAGCGTGTTAGCCCACAAAGTGGAAGGTCCCGAGGTCAATTCCCAACAAGGATCTGGAAATTATCATAAGCCACTGTTCCAGTTTCAGAATAAACAGTAGTCGCTATCAATGGTCATAGCAGTTGTCGTCATGGCCAACAGTAGTCGCTAAAATTAAGGTTTAGGTAGGCTATTTTACAATCACTTAAATTTATTATTAGAAAATAAATCTTGATGGAGATTACGCCCACCGGTCGAATTAAAAAATCAGCTTATGCTGTCGGTCAGGGTAATTTTGATTTTACAAGTATAAAATTTAAAAATTATTATTATATTTGTCACATTACGAGGTTGTAGCATGACATTGACCTATATTTGGATAAGTGGTCACGGTCGCTAGATCAGTTTAGCCACTACAGTTTTAATAACATGTAAAACTATTATCAAGAAATACTTGGTATATATTTATAATATTTCTTTTAATAATATGAATAAATTTTGTAAATTAATAATACTGGCATAATCTAAATTATATTCTATATTTAATTATTCATACCAGTTAATCGTCGATATTGATAAAATTTATATGATTATATTTAAATAACAGCGAGATTCAAATCAAGATTGCGTGAGTCAAAAGTGTAACTAAATTGTGTATTGTTAAAAATAATTAAAGAATCAAAAACGGAGATGAACAATTAAATGAGTGATGTGAATAATTATAATAAAATAAATAACGTCTTTTAAAACAATAATTTGAATTTTTTATGAACAATCAAAATTTATTAATAAAATTTTAAAATCTAACGTGATGAAATTAAGATCCGGCCAAAGCGTCGGTGCGGACGAGACGATCTATGAGATGGCCACACGACAACGAGCTCCGATTAAAAGTTAAAATATAAAGTAAAATTTAAAAGAAGACTAATATATTATATTCAAATGAACAGAGTATCAAGTAAGAAATTATAATTATCATTTATTTAACACGAACTTTCAAAATTTATTTAAAGAAGTCAATATAAAATTTCAAGAATTCGAATACTATTAGGACGCCATATTCATACACTCAACAATACAATTACTTCAGCAAACTTCGTAAATTAAACAACCGGTATGATCGACAAACAACATTTATAAATTATCTATAAAATTTTAATAACTAATTGATAAAAGACCAGTATTCAATTTAACTAAAATCAAAGATCTAGTTGTAATTTTGTTTAGTTTAAGATTTTCATTGTTGCATTAAAATAAAATTTTTATACTCAAATAATAATAAATTAAAAATCCCTGAGATATTATATTAAATAAAAATAGTAGAGTCAATTTATTGTTAAATTCAATATCCATAGAATCATTTATTAAAAAATTAAAAGCATTTAAAACTAAAATATACTTGTGTTAATTTATTTCTAACCTAATTTATCGTAGCAGTAGTGAACGCTACAAGGTGTGGGGAATCCTTAAATGTTTCGGCCCGTGAAAAGGGGCTGTTTAACGGCGTCTCGTCGTCCAGCGGAGACATCATCTTCTTTCCTCGCAGAAGTGCATCGATAGCTGCTTCGTCGGGGTCCGGTGAGCGCAAGGTTTGGTCGAGGGGCCGTTGTGGGCATCGCTCACGGCAGCGGACGATGACGGTCCTGGTCGACGGCTTACGGAGTCGGGTCGGCGAGCGGAAGCATATTCTCTCTTGCAGGGTCTTCGATGAGTCTTCGTCGGAATTCGGTAGCTGTGTGCCGATTGGGGATGTCTCGTCTGCTGTTGAGTGGATTGGAATCACGTCGGGGTCAGTGGAGCGCTCTTTATATAGCTTCCAGTGCGCAGCGGTGGCGGCGGTTGCAAGCCCTCTGCAGTGCCGACACAAACCTTCCGCCCCTGTCAGAACTTTTGGCGGCTTCCCTCTGTCGCTAAGTCGGAAGCTTTAATTGCCGGGCGTTGATAGCACAGTATCCTACTAAAGGGGCGACGGTGACATATCTTTATGTAATACATTAAGATTTTATTGCGTTAAATTTTTTACGATTTTTTTTGCGATTTTTAACCCGCCAATTTTCAGTCCAGTTTTTAACGTCATAAAGTGCAATATTTAGACCTGCATTTGCATAGAATTTAATATAATAATTCAATTTTTATAGAAAAGATTTAACAATTTTTTTAATATCCTCCGAAAAATTAAAAATTTTAACGTTATTGCAAATGTTTAAAGTCATTCAGAATATTTATTTATTTCATTGTTTGTTTTTTATATTAAAATTCATTTAACGTAATGTGTTTTTGTTATAATTTACTTAACTTTTTTGAAATGCATTATTTTTCACGTATTAAAACAAATACACCAATTTTAACTAAAACCATTCATGTTGGCAGAATACCAAAATCAATTTCCTGTTATGATAATTAATTGTAAAGTTTAAAGAAAGATTTTCTCATCAATTTTATAAGAAACAGGATGACTTTCTTAAAAGATTGTTTTTGTGACCAATTTATTCTATCTTGATTCAAATTTTGACCATTTTTAGACTGTACTATTAAAAAATTTATTCCAAATTAGATTTTATCTGATATTGGTTAGAGATCTGATCGCGTTAAATTAAATAATAAAAAGTTATCCAATTTTATAAAATTACACTAATATAAAACCAATTTTATGATGCATATAAATTTTTTAAATAAAATTTTAAGGTATAAACAACGTCTCTGCATCATAATGTAGGTCGGTGCATCTCTATCTGTCTGATATAATAATAATATTTTATCCTCAAATCTGAAATAATCAGTTTTTAAAGCTAACACGAATGTGTATCAAATTAAACACTTTCTAAATTCGTTCTACCATGTAACTCAATAAGGAAAATAGGTAGGCCTATATTCCATGTTTTTTTTATTTTTTTGTTTTTTTTATAAGATATGTCTTGTCGATATTATTATGTGTCAATTAGATGTAAAGTTCAGATATTTCAAACAGTTACAACAATAGACTAATGATGAAAATATAATATAAAAAATGTAAGTTTTTAAGTCATCAATATCTAGTTTTCAAAACGTTAATACTAGGCCTAATTAGAAAGTTTATTTTAAAAATTTTTAATGTAAATATTTATATTTTCGAATTAAGCTTGTGAGATGCTACATAATTCTCTTGTAAGGAATAGAGATTTTAACAAATGAAACGAAATTTTAACAAAATTCGAGCTTTTAAATTTCGATTATACCGCCGGATGTTGAGAGTATCGTGGACAGCTAATAATATAACGAAAGGAGAACTCCTCCATCCGATGAATGAAGACAGAGAAATTAAATTAAAATTGTAAAACCAAAAAAAAAAACTGTAGTATCTCGTTTGTGTTGTCCAAAAAGAACGATATTGATTCCAATTGATTTTCCTTATTTTTCTTCTTCTTCTTTCCTCCTCCTCCTCCTGCTCCTGTATCTCTTCCTTCTCCTTCTTTTTCTTCTTGTTTTCTACTTTTCCTTTTTCCTCTCCTCCTCCTCCTCCTCCTCCTCCTTCTTCTTCTTCCTCTTCTCTTTCTTCTCCTCCTCCTCCTTCTCCTCCTCCTCCTCCTCCTTCTTCTTCTTCATTTTCTTCTTCTTCTTCTTCCTCTTCTTCTTCTTCTTTTTCTTCTTCTTCTTCTTCTCCTTCTTCTTCTCCTTCTTCTTCGCTTTCTCTTTCTCCTTCTCCTTCTTCTTCTTCTTCTTCTTCTTCTTCTTCTTCTTCTTCTTCTTCTTCTTCTTCTTCTTCTTCTTCTTCTTCTTCTTCTTCTTCTCCTTCTTCTTCGCCTTCTCCTTCCTCTTCTTTTTCTTCTGCTTCATCGCCCAGTGTTGGATGAATACCTTTCCTGTTTTCTTCCGCAATTCCCCATTCTTCAAATTAAGGCGCTAGTTCCTAAAATTCACGCACCAGTTTTATGTCATCTTTACACCGTGACTGTAGAAAACCTCTAGCTGTACTAGTACGTTCCGCTACTGAATCTTCTTAAACCTTTTGTCTGCCTCATTGCGTGTCCAACTCACCGCCTTTTCAGCGTTTTATTTTTCCTATTGAAGCAGTAAAAAGACTCTATATGATTAACCAGGATCAAATATGAGGAAAAGAAAAGCCGGGGAGAAGAGAAGCCAAACGGCTGATGTACTTAACAAAATCGTTCAGCTTCTCCTCTATAGATCTGTTCAGATCATGAACAAATTAAGACGTATTAGATTTATTCAGGCTGGCTTTCATAATCAGGTTAGTTTTCATAGCGGTGGACACTGCAGGTGCCCAAGGAACGCCAAGAAGAATGCAGAAAACTTTACATATCAGTAATCTATTTGTTAAATTCAAATCTTGTAAAGTAAAACATTTTGTAGGCGATGCTTACTTTTAAGAATGATACCAGAAAAAATTAAAAACTTTTTAAATTAAAATTAAAACAATAGAAAAAATTAAAATCATCTTTGAAAGATGACCTTTCAAGAGAAAGATACTGCGGAATAACACTCTTGTCATCTGATATAATTTTATTGGTATGATTTCCCATAAGCATATAATGAAAGAAATTGTAAATATACTGTACTTACCGACACTATAGTTTTTCCTATGAAGCTGTTTTCTTTTAGAACAAATACAGTAAAAATTTATGGCTTCCATAGTTTTTTAAACCTTGTTTACTTTACTAAAACAATATCAATTAATTACTAATTACTAACATATCTTAGGCTTAATTTCTCGATTTACTTTTTTATGAACTTTTTCAAATTCCATTCTTTCACGTTCTCGGAGGACTGTCAATGTCCAGATAGTCGGCCAGTCGATCGGAAAATCTATCTGTAACCCCATAAGACGATCGGATGCAATAAATGTGCCGCCGATCCGACTATTGTTGGATGCATTCTGATTGTCTCATTACCGACTGCACACACTTGGTAAAAGTAAACTATTCTGTTCCTTCCATACAAGTTGGAATCTCAACCGATAAAGTTCATACTGGTCCTTGATTCTTTTACTCGAACTGTTCTTTCTAGTGTACGGAATTCACGTATATCGTTAAAGCTTACCTTTCTTTTTTTAAATCCACTTAATTCTTTACTATTTTTAATCGTGCTCAGAATAATCTAATCAACTTTAATTAACAATTACCATTCCAGATATTTTACATACTTTAATTTATATTGGAAAACTTTTTAAATACTTAAAATTACTAATCAAATTGACTAATTCATTTAAGTACTAGGAATGTAAAAATTATTTATTACTTATTAAACCCACAATTAAATTCTGTCTGCAACGAATTCATATTAATACCTTATGATATTGTATTTTACATTGTTGCCAGTCCCACTCCGAGGTTCTTTAGAGTGCTTGCGGTAATTTTTATTTCCCCTAAACGCGTAACCAACGTCTTGTAAGACAGTTTAGTGATAGGGCTGCCGTCTCAGGGCGCCTGAAAGCAACCTGGGTTTCATTCAGACACCCATCTCCTAGTTCTTACGCTCTCGACACCGTTGGGAATCTATCCTCCTCCACCTTGAGACCATTGACCAGTTTTCACATTTGATTTTCCTTCAGGGTTTACTCCCCTAGGCTCTTCCGTACTCTTTGCCGTTCGGAATTTTTCCCTCATCCGCCTTCGCGACCGTAGACCTTCTTCACCTAGTAACCCTACGTAGAGACCCTATAACAGGGTGCTACTATCTGGTGCCAGATGGACCCTGATTTTTTAACGAGATTGATACTCCTCCTGGATCTCCTTCCCCATCGCTTGACAGATGGAGTCCCGAGTTGCATCCCGCGGTATTAAATAACACCGTTGATGGAGTGGGTGATGAGAAAAAGGAAGGAAAGGAAAACTCAAAATGCCAAAATGAAATTCTTAAGCTCTATCAAGGGTTGCACAAGACTAGACAGGATCAGAAATGAAGATATAAGCAAGAGTTGGGAATTTTCCATTTAACGAAAAATTAAAATTGTATCGTGTCCAATGGGTCGATCATTTAAATAGAATACCAGAAAGCCGATTGCCTAGTAGAGCAAGAAGATATAAACCAGTGGGAAGTAGAGATATTGGCAGACCGAAGAGAAGATGGGTGCCGGAACAGGTAGAAATGCCTACCCGTGAAGAGAAAAAGAAGAACCTTATGATATGCACAAGACATCTACTCGAATGCTACGTAACTTCTCAACTGCCATGCAAAAAATATTACAATCGTATAGTTACTTGACCTTTATTATCATTTTAATATCATATTTCTTCAGTTTTAAATTAAATTTTTTGTTAATTGAATATTTTTCTATTAATAAATGTAAAATATTTGTTTTCTATTTCTAAATTGCAGCAGACAATCGGTAGAAATCAGTAGTGCGAAAAAACTATAAAATAGTGTAATTTGTACTTTCTCTTGCCCCGTATGAATATACAGGGTAGAAAAGTTTGTTTTCATGTCAATATTTTGAAATCGAGTTTTTACCGGAAAAACACGTTTTCAGACTTCTCAACCCAAAAAAAATATTATTTTTAGCGTTGGTCTGTGAGCGTGTGTGTCTATGTCTGAAAAAAATACCTCAAGAACGGAATACCGTACAAAATTGAAACATGGAGCTCAAGTTAGACACCGTAAGAAGAAGTGACACAAATAGTTTTATAAAAATCGGTTTACCGGAAAGAGACTAATTTATCGAAAACCTTTCACTTTTTTGGGCTCTGTACGGTCTGGTGCGTACCTTCAGTCCTGACACCTTGACTAGAATCTGAATAAGTACAGTATAAGTCACGAAACACCACCTGCTTAAGGAATCGGCTGATTAATTACAAAAATTACCGACATTAAAAATAATAATTGATATGCGAAATTAAATGAAAAATTTAAAAATATATACAAGTACATAAACAACCACTCTGTTTAAAAACCAGATGTCATTTTGGAAATATGTATTAACATAATGTTAACATAAGTTTATTAAAAATTCAAGTTATGAAACAGATGAAAATGCATGTAAATAAAATTTACGTAATTTATGGTTTAAATTGTTGTTATTAAATAGTAAGTAGTTATTTGAAATTTTATTTTAAGTACCATATGTTGTATGTTGTTGTTGCATACTTGATTTTTACATAAACAGAAAAATATAATTAGTTGCAAATTTATATTTTAGAGAAAGTTAGGTATCATCTTCTTCTTGTTCTTCTATGCACATCTTGTCGTAAATCTGTTTAGATTTTATTAGCTTTAATTATCATAAATTATTTAAAAGCTGTCCTGTACCACTAGAACTCAATTTATATACGCTGATGAATCGGTCTGCAATATTGGATTATTAATTAATTTTATACAAGTTACATGAAGTGTTGAAATTGTATTCGGTTTGAATATTATCTTGCCGTTTTATCGAATGTAGAAAGATTCTTAATTTTATTGCATTTTTGTTAATGACAGGGTGTTTATAAAATAATTTTTTTTTCACTTGGTAATTATAAATAATTATAATTTCAACATAATTATTGTGTTGACTATAATGTGATTAAGAGTTTTTTTTTATCTTTATGGTGTTCGCTCTTTTAAACTAAGTGGAGGGGAGCGCTACCAATCCCAAATCTCAGAAGATAATGCCCCGCCTTTTTTAATCTGTTGCTCCTTCCCTCAACCACCGCCTAACATCCAATAATATACGAATATGCTCAATGTTAACATATGCTTTGTATTTCCTTTTTTTTGTAATTTCATTTCGTATTAATGATAATATGAATCTACAAATGCAATAAAAATACGTTTCATAATATATCAAATTTATATATATATCTCATAGAATGCGATGAGTTAAATATTGCATATAGGTATATAAATTATTTTGTATGAAAAACTTAAATGAATAAAATACTACTACCGCAGTATTTGTGTATAGAATATTTATTACGAGAATAACTTAACAATTTTATTACTTGGTTTAATTGAAAAAGATTCGAAAATAAATGAAATGCTTCTCCCATGAAAATGAAATGGTTTTACGTAAATTGATTTGTTCGCGAAATAAAATATTTCATTCATCGGGTCGCCTCTGTAGAGTAGTGGTAGTGCACTAGACTACAACGCGGATGTCTTGAGTTCAATTTTCGGCTAGGGTCTGGAAAATTTTACGTGTTGAAACCCACCGTTACATAACCCAGCTGATTTCAAAGACGAAATCCTGGTTCAAATCTTGGAAAAGACGTTTACTTTTATATAGATTTAAATAGTAGACAGTGGTTACCGGTGTACTTTAACGGTTGAGGTTCAATTAACTATACTCTGAGGAAATGTCGGCCTGAGTCTGTACAAGACTACACCTCATTCACTCATCATATAAATCATTTTCATCTCATTGGGTCATGGGGTTGCTTATTGCTCTTAAATTTAACTGATTGCAACGTATACCCATTAGGAATTAAAAGAACAACCTTTGTAGTCGCTAAGAACCGAGTTCTTCACGTGACTTTAAATACATTTTTAAAAATAATAAAATTATATACTAATTTATAAAAAATATGAAGATAAATTTTTCATTTACTTGGAAGCGCTATAAAATAAACATCAATTTCCATCAACACGAAACTCAGATGCTGCAATACAGTGCACGCTTTGAAGTAGCGGAAAATTTTGACTCGTGGAAAAAGAAAAATTAAATTAAATTTTAAACCAATAAAAAAATTTTAGAAAAATATCAAAACTGTCATCTAAGACAATATAAAAACGTATATATAAAGAGCAAAGATATAGAATATAAACGTTCATTTTCAAAAATTTACAAACACAGAGTCAATTACAGATGCTTTTAAAAGAAGAGGAAAAGTTTTTCGGGTACAAACATAGAATCAACAAAAACAGACCCCAAAACAAATTTTTGACATCACAAAACCCGGCAAAATAAATTAAAATAGATAACTAAAACAGAAAATATCTCAAGCAAATAATCATCACAGAATAATATATTAACAATTGAGACAAAATTTACAAACATCATAATGTATAGTCTAAACTTGATATCACAAGGAGGGCAGTAAGCAAATGGGCAGTGGTAGAAGAAGGAACCTGTAGTTATACAATTAATTGTGTTGAACCTATGAAATGTATATTGATTAAAGTTTTAAGAAAGATTATGTTAACCAAATTACATTATCATCTGTCAAGGATTAGGCTCAATGGCATGTTCCGGCATCCATCTCTTATAGATCTTCCCAACCCTCGCTTCCCTCTAGGTTTACATTCCATGCTCGTAGAGGAAGTCTGTTTGCCGGCATGCAAAGTAAATGGTTGAACCATTTTCTGTTATATATTCTGAACGTTTCACACAGAGACTGAACATTTGACTCGGCGCGTATACTTTTTTACGTACTCTATCTACCCGGGTACAACTTTTGACTTCCCGCAAAAATCTCATTTCAGCAGCCTGGATATGAGATTCATTCCTCTATAACGACACCCGTGACCAAACTACATAGGCCTACCCTAGGTAATTTAAATTATATTTTAAATTATTTTAGTAAAATTTGTTAAAAGTTTTCGTTCATAATTGTTAATATAATATTCATTTATTCTTTTAAAATAATTATTGTTAAAAACGTAGATTTATGAAGAATCAAAACGTTATTATGGTGACTTTAAATCTGAAGCTCTAAGAGCGAACATAATAATTTTGTGTAATTTTCCAAAGGCCTGAATTAATGTTATAATAATTAAATAACTTATTAATTAATGTACCTTCAGTTGAATAATTGGATTTCATTAAACAAAGCTAAGTGTTAATTCAACTGACTTTATTTATAAATTGATTTATTACTTTCTATACGATTTTCAGATTAATATTTATATTTACAGCCTAACATGCCAGGCATCCAAGATACTGACAAGAATTATTTACAGGAGAATAGAACACCTAGTAGAAGAAGTGTTGGACGATGACCAATTTGGAACTCGACATGCAATATTGGCTCTGAGACTGATTATTGAGAAAAGGATAAAGAAAAATAAAACTACTTACTCGTATATGCCATTTGTAGATTTAGAGAAATCATTTAACAATTTGGACTGGAGTAAAATGTTTAAAACTTTGAAAAGGATAGGAATTAAATACAAAGAAAGGAAAGTTATCTACAGTCTGTATAAGAATCAAACGGCTGTTTTGAGAATTGAGGGGTACGAAAAAGAGGCTGCTGTAAGAAAAGGTGTATGACAAGGTTGTTCTTTGTCACCACTACTTTTTCACTTGTATATAGAAGAGGCTATAAATGAAGTGAAGGAGAAATTTGACGCAGGAATACAAATTCAAGGAGAAACAATAAAAAACCTGAGATTCGCCGATGATATAGTAGTATTAGCCAAGACAAAGAAAGAACTAGAAGATGGATGAGATCTTGAGAAAGGATTACTTCATGAAAATTAATAAGAACAAAACGAAAGTGTTGTGCAGCAGCAAGAGTGGTTTAGAAAAGATTTGAAATGTAAAAGTAGGCAACGAAAACATACAGGAAGTGTGGGAATTCTGCTATCTAGGGAGTAAAATAACAAAGGATGATAGAAGCACAAATGATATCAAGAGTAGAATTACTCAAGCTAGAAAAGCCTTTGAAATGAAAAACACCTTACTGACTACAAACATTGATTTACAGATTAGGAAAAATTTCTTAAAACATTATGTTTGGAGTGAAGCATTATACGGGAGTGAAACGTGGGTGATAGGAGCTGTAGAAAAAAAGAAGATAGAAGCTTTTGAAATGTGGTGTTATAGGAAAATATTAAAGATTAGGTGGATGGACAAAATAAGTAATTTAGAGGTTCTTAGGTGAGTGGATGAAAAAAGAAGTATATGGAAGCATCTTACTAAAAGAAGGAATAGGCTAGTGGGGCATATCTTAAGACATCCAGGTATTGGGCTATCAATAATGGAGGGTAATATTGAGGGAGTAAATTGTAGAGAGAGAGGCAAAGATTAGAATATATAAAGCAAATTACAAAAGATGTAGGTTGGTACAGGTATGTAGATATGAAAAGACGTGCGCAAGATAGAACAGCTTGGAGAACTGCATCAAACCAGTCGAGAGACTGATGACAAAAAAATTATATTTACGTGTAACAAAATAACCACCTGAGGTGGAACGTTACAAACCTATGAAAATAGTTTGATAGAATCGATGGAGGCTAACTTTTTATGCTTATCAGCGATAAAGTTTCCCCACGCCGAGTTACGAGCCCTGCGCTGGGTACTACAATGATGGGGCTGCCCCCTTAGAGCCTCTAGACGGGCCCTGGGTTTTATTTGGAGACCCTTCTTCTAGGTTCGTCCGCCCTCTCCTTCGTTGGGAAAATTCTTTCTCCGCCTTCGAGACCGTTGACCATTTTTCAGTGCTCCACCTGCCCTGGATTTTATTTGGGTTGACTTCCGCCCTCCACGAGGTTCGGAAATTTCCATCTCCGCCTTGAAGACCGTTAACCAGATGAATTAAATATTCAGTCACTGTGTGAAACGTAAGAATATATAAGAAAAACTGGTTCAACCATTTACTTCGCATGCCAGCACACAGACTTCCTCTGCGAGCTTGGAATTGTAAACCTAGAGGGAAGCGAGGCTTAGGAAGGCCTAAAAAGAGATGAATGCTGGAACAGGCTATTGAACCTAATTCTTGACAGATGATGATGATGATGATGATGAGAATGGAAAAATGGAATCAGAAAAAAGCCATAACAGATTTTTGTTTTAAATTAAATAAAATAAAAAATATATACCAATTATAATAAAAATTGAGCTAGTAATGGAATAAAACATTAGTTAATGTTTTTTGTAAATATTTTTTTGGAAACTTCTCCTAAACTTTTTAAAATATATTTTACAGTACATTATTACGTTTCGAGATAAGTGACTTTTGAAATAAAAGTTTAAATTCAAGTATATTAGTAGTGTAAAGTGTCTAAAGTTAAGTTACACCCAGTACTTTGAATATTGGACTAAAGAAGACACTGTGCTCTACGTAATATACTTTATTATAACATGGTGTTCTCATCGAATAACCTTATTTTATTAAGTTAGTTTTACGTGTATATCTTTGGTGAAAGCTTCTCAAGAAGTTAAGTTAAGTTCAGAGAAAGCGTTACATACTATACTTACATAGTTTATATTGGATAACACCAGTTTTGAATTATAATCAGGAACTTATTCCTTTAAGTACACTATTTATACTTCACAATAAGTACATCTAGTACTATATACTAAACTTAGAAAGATTACTTTGCACTGCATTATTCTTTACAAACTGTTAATGCATCTAATTCTAGTTTATTGCATTGTCGTAATATTCTAGTGAATTTATCTTGTTAAGAAAAGTTAAGCATTACGCTTATTTATTCAAGTACAAATCAAGATTCTAAAAGTGTGAGAACACGTCTGTTGATCTTCTCGAATGTAGCATTTATTTTTAATTTATATCTTATATATTTGTAACATAAAAAGTTATCCAATGTATTTAAAAACGGAGATTTTGTTTACCCTTAAACACGGAGTTTTACTAAAATGATTTTTTTGACCTTAATTTTTATTTGAAACTTCATAAAAATTCACAATAACCTAATTGTTGAACAAACCGTGCTTAAATAAAATACAAAATTTGATGTGAAACACTCACATACCTTTCTCTTTTCGATGTAAATAATGATCAATATAATATATTGTGACACCTATAAATAAGATACATTTTGGGATCTGGGTGAAATAACTAATTAACAAACTATCGTTTAAAACTACAAACAAATATATTAAACACTACAAATTGCTAATAATTACTTAAATCTGCTAATAAACTACAATTACTACAATCAAGACAGTTAAAATAAATAATAAAATAAAATATTATAATAAATTAATGACATTAAATAAACTTAACTAGTAACAGATTATTTTTGTATTTAATTTAACTAAATCCTACTTACGCCCGTTGGCGTAGTGGTTAGCGCAACTGGCTTCTAAACCGAAGTCCCGGGTTCAATTCCCGGTCTGGCCTGGCATTTTTTATCACTCATTTTCATGTATCATCATTCTCCACCGTCTGCATTAGCAGAATATGCAAAACAGTCAAACTGAAATTAAAAAAAAAAAACACCTTACGAATAGGCTTACAACCAATCATATGAAATACAATTCAGACCTTTTCACAAAACTTAAACTGCTACTTAATACACAATTGCCTTTAACTACACAATTTACTCAATGAGACAAATCAAGACTAAACTTCTATCCAAACCGACCAAGCTTATACACCAAAGCTATTGGAAATTACGAGAATAAAGATTTTCGATATAATAATAAAAGTCTTTCTGTAGGTTTTCTGTAGATTTGTCTTTCTGTAGAATTTAAAACAGAATTACAAAAGAGCCAATAATCTAAATAGATACACCGAACCCTCATAGGTAGACGTCACACAATAGGCATATACTATTGTATATGCCTACCTAACGTAAAGTGATATCAAAAGCAAAATTGCTCAAACTAGAAAAGCCTCAGAAATAAAAAACATCTTACTGACTTCAAACATTGGTTTACAGTGTCACCGCCAACCCTTCTAATAAATAATTTACTGTGTTGCCGGCTTCAATATTTCTTTCGGCCTTTGTCGGCGCGGTAGGCCCTTTGACGGCATACCGACAAACCTTTTGGCTGCGCACCACAGAGGCCTTTATCATCAAGGCCAAGCTAGTAGCCGCTCTCTACCACAGCGCTCTCGGCGACTATATAAAGAGCGCTGCTCTGAGCCGAGCGATTCAATTCCGATCAAGACACCGAGGGATTCACTTCGAACCAGACAGCAGACAAGACGTCCACCGCGGCACACGGCTGCCGGACTCCAGCGAAGACTAGTCGACAACCCCGCAAGAGAGAAGATGATGCTTTCGCTCGCATACCCGTCACCGTAAGCCGTCGACCGGACCGTCATCGCCCGCTGACGCGAGCGATGCCCACAGCGGTCCCTCGACCGAGCCTTACGCCCACCGGACACGACAAAATAGCCATCGACGCACTACTGTGAGGGAAGAAGATGATGTCTCCGCTGGACGACGACACGCCGTGTCGCCCAGCCTCCGACCGCCATGACGACTACGACCGACGCTTAAACGGCCCTTTTCAGGGCCACCAAACAAATAAGGTTTGCCACTTAATGTCGCCATCCGGTGACAACAGATTAGGAAAAATTTCTTAAAACATTATGTTTGGAGTGTAGCGTTATACGGGAGTGAAACGTGGGTGATAGGGGCTGTCAGAAAAGAGGATAGAAGCTTTTGAAATGTGTTGTTATAGGAAAATGTTAAAGATTAGGTGCGTGGACAAAATAAGTAATTTAGAGGTTCTTAGGCGAGTGGATAAAAAATAAATATATGGAAGCATCTTATCAGAAGAAGGGATAGGCTAGTGGGGCATATCTTAAGACATCCAGGTTATCAATATAGGAAAGTAATATTGAGAGCGTAAGTTTTAGGGGGAGGCAAAGACTAGAATATATAAAGCAAATTACAAAAGATGTAGGGTGTTACAGGTATGTAGATATGAAACGACTTGCGCAAAGTAGAACAACTTGGAGAACTGTATCAAACCAGTCGAGAGACTGATGAAAAAAAATATATCCTAACCATTTATACACTATATTTTAACCATTTAATGAATTTAGGCTTAATCGTAGGGTAGTGAAGGCGCACGCTTATAACATGAAGCGAATATACAGATCCACTTGTATCTAATGTCTCACTGTCAGCCCTTAATTTATTTTGTATTCTACGAAATGTAATTATCTAAATAATTTTGTCATGACAAAAAAAATTATTAAATAAATCTAAAGATAAGTCCGGATGCTCTATCTGATAGTAAGAATGAACTGTATTCGGTTAAAGGGAAAAGTACTGAACATCAAAATGTTATACTCAATTAACATTCACACTGACTTACATAACAATGTTACTAAATCAACTTTAAACCTTATCAAAATATATTTTCTTATTATAAAAAAACATATATTTTTCTATAAAACATGATTCAATAAAACGATACCTGTGAATGTTTCTAAAATTTGATTGTAGCCTACTCCCAAACAAATCTCTTTTTACAGCCTAACCCTTATGAAATAGTTCTATTTTAATAAGAATATACCAATACGAACAAAGACGGTGTGATGACAATAAAATATCATTCGAGAAAGAACCTTTTAAACAAAATCTTTAAATTCCTAAAGAAAATTGATGGTATGTTGTAATCTACAGTGTTAATCTACAGAACCCATGAAGAACCTTTCGAATTTTGTGTTTGGATTGTGGCTTATGATCAGTTTGATAGTAATCAGATACAATGGTTCTTTTCGATCCATAAACAAACCTTTTCACACGATCTTAATCTAGAGTTTAAAATTTATCTGTAAATTCTGATGTTGTAAATAAAGAATCTGTTTCAAAACCTCCAATTTTATCTGTTTACAATTAATTAATTCTTATATAATAAATACAATGACACAATTGCATCTTTATAAAAAATTTATGATAAAATTTTGATCCAATTGCAGCCTAACATTATTTTTAATATTCTTATTTAAGAGAATTTTTTTTCTTAAACCTGTTAAGGACAAATATGAATACAGTAGATCTTCGATTTACCGGTCTTGCATTTACCGTGGCTCGGATTTAACGTCACTCATTTCAGAAAAGAAAAATTGTGTCCCCCTTAAGGGGAGACTGTACTTTGCATCCCGCCAATGTTAAATTTGCTATTTTTAGGTACATTTTTCATAGAATTTGTAAAAGATAAGGAAATTAAACTTGACACACCATAGGTGTTGGGTTTCTTCTCGAGCTACTGACATTTTTTCAATTTAATCTTTGAACCATACCATTTTTCTTTTAAATTATGAATAAGATAAAATTTTTACAAATTGTTTTCTACGTTTTTTGCGTATTACTAATTTTTGGAGCACCTGAGAAAGTCATAAAAATGTCGATATACGTGGATATACAAGATAATTAAGTGGTAAAAATTTCAGCCTGGTAGGTTTATTGGTTTCTGAGAAAAAATTTACCTAGTGTTAAAAATTTAAAGTTACGGTAAAACGCAAGAAACAAGAAGGCACAAATCAAAAACAAAATGTACACAAACAAGTAAATTTCCTATCAACAATTGTTTAGAAAACTGAACCAACAGCTTAGAATACAAAAAATAGTGATGCAGATATTTTGAAAACTAAAATTCTCTTTGCACTAAAACGAGCAGTATAAAATTGTGAAAAATATTAGTTCTCGGTAACATATTTTTTTCTGTGTAAACTTGATAAAAACTTAATTTTTTCATGAAAAAATTATTTTTTTGGCGTAATTTAATGTTTTTTGGTAGATCTAGGTCTAAATTATTGAAAAACATAAAAAACCAAGAATCGAAATTTTGAGTTAAAACCATCGTGCCATCTCCCCTTAAGTCATATTATTTCTTGTTAATTTTGATTGGATAATTTATACTTATGTTAATGCATAAATACTGCAACACTTACTCTTACATAATTATCTACTCAATTCGGTAATTTCTTTTGGCAAAATTATAATTAGATTCTTGAGACTGTGGATGAAAATGTAATCAATAAACGTAAACGGAATACCTTCGAGGACAAACTTTATATCATTGAACAACTGGATAAAGGAGCTACAGCGCTGTCAATTCCAAATCAATTTAGCATCGCGATAACTACAGTTCGTGATATCTTGAAGAACAGAGAGAATATTTTATAATTCAAAAATTCTTCAGATTTAAAATATTAGGGCCTATATTAAAAAATTAATTCAGATTCAACTCAGGGTTTGAAAAGCGTAAGTCGATGGGATAGTCATTGCTAAAATGTTTAAGAGGTTAGTGTTAGTTTATAAAACACTGGTGGATGGACTAGGCTATATTATTTGAATCAGTCATTTTAGAAACCCCCTACGTCTAAATTTTACCTTTTGTTCTTTCGCAAAGTGATTTTTAACACACCATTCCTACAAAAGTAACATAAGTTAAGTCTGGCTTTCCTTAACTAATACAACACTAAGAAAAGAGTCCTAAAGGGTTGCTCCTTCCAATTAAAAAGCGATATGGATGATCTTTTGAAGCAAAGCCCTGCTTTCAGTGGAAGAGGCCATACAAATTTTCTACTGTTGAATTACTGTTTTTACTGTTGTTGACGACGACGAACGTAAGTAGTAGTAAAACCAAATTTTCTTTCTTAAAGTTAAGAATTTCAATTTTTATTATTGCAGAAAGCTTTAAGTTACCAAATGTAAACGAGTACAATAAATAAATGAATGCTATTGTACAAAACAATTTTCTTCTGATCTAACTACCCATTTCTCAGAGATCAAGGCAAGTTAGCTTTTTACTCTAATTATTTCAGAAACACCTTGTCACAATTTTCAATTGTTTTAAGCAAGTGGCATTTTTAAAAAGATAAAAGTATACATTTAAATTAAAGGGCATATCCCAGTGCAAAAATTATATTTTTAATATGGGTTTTTTATCAAAACGTAGTAAATTACCAGTTTCTAATTTTTTCAAAAGTTTTTTGACTTATAGGCTTTCTGAAATGACCGATTCAGTTAGCATTTACTTTTAATAAATTGCAATTTAACTACTTAGACTATGTTAATTACAAATCTTTAAACTTACACTATACTTAACTTACAATAAAACTGGTTTTTAACACTTAAGAATTGACTCTTATCTACAACTTACGTAAGTGTTACGCTGCATAAATTGGTTAATGCTCTCTAACAACAATCACTCATTCGTAATCCGAGTTTCAACTAGAACTGGTCGTTAAAAGTGCTAGCGGTATACACATACATGCGGTCGTAATCGTTTCCAGAACGGCGAAGAACATCTAAATATATAAAGACCTTCTACGCTTGGCTAGAACAATCTACAGCATAATAGGACAATATCAAGAATTAATAATGGACATAATAAAACCTTTCTACCATATTACTAAGGATAACAATTCATATTAGTTCGACCACTACTCCGAGAATTTCATTCAAAAGCATTCCAGTCATCGGCAAAACATTATTTATATATTTCTATATATTAATGCGACGATTTACAGCCCCCACCGTATCTCGCTTTCTAAGCACCACCTCTCTTTGTCTTGCAAAAACATTGCCTCCTGCACACCATTCAACTACGTTACCTCCGGCCTACCCTTCCTTCTTCTGCTGGCTGCCAACCACTCCCATACCCTCTTTGGCCATACCATCCTTTATCCTCTGCAAATGGCCAAACCATTTTAATTGCTTCCGGGATTTTATATCCACGATATTTTCTTGAATGTCAATTCTGCTCCTCATTTCGGAATTCGATTGGTGCGCGATACAATAGAGCTCCGTCTCCAGAAATCTATCTCCACCGCTTTTAGGCAATCCATCTAACACTTAGTCAATACCCACATTTCCGCACTGTAGGTACACACACTCTCTAGGATATCATCAACATTATCCTTATTACAATTAAAAGAAATTGTATACTGGGGCCTACGATACTTTTCCTTAAAACAGAATTTTGCACAATTTCTCTGGTTGTAAAACAGTCTGTCCCCACGCTGCATACTACGTAAAATTAGTAAAGTTTCTCTAAGATTTATAAAATTTAAAAAATTCAAAATAGAGTTTAATTGGGTAACTCAATGATTAACTCAAACACTGAAAAATAAAAAAAAACCACCGGCAAATATTCTACAAAAGAAAATATCATAAACCTACCGTCATTTTAGTATTTCTGTTTTAAACAAAAACAACTTTTTGGTTTTCTGAAGTAGCCGTAAATGTCAAATAGCCTCTATAATAATTTATGTGGCATAACTAACTAAAAAATGTATAAGTTTAAAAAGAAATTGAAAACTGAACCCATTAAAATGCTAAATAATCTTTTTTGTCTCTTTATTAGTTATTTAATTTGGATAGGTTAACCATTTTTACGGTACCTTTTAAATTTGGATGTAGATATATAATAGCTTGTGACTGTTCAATGATATATTAAAAAGCAATAGTTAAATAACTTTTAAAACTTTTTTATACTTGATTGTTACGTTTATTTTTGGTTACGGATAAATTCATTTAACGATCTAATTTTAACGGTTATAAATATTATGTTATTATCCGTTTAAAGAATACTACTAAACGGTCTGTTTGTCTGAACGGTTGCCAATAAATTGTTTTTCATTTGTTGTATTTTTTCTTGGTCTCAACAACTTTTGGTTAAGAGTAATTGATGTAGAATGGTCGAGTCTGCATCTGTATGGAATATTATTTGGGTTCAAGAATTTGATTTAATATTTAAATCTACGTATAAATGTTATTACTTCCACATGTCTGTAGATATGGTTGTAGACAATTACGTCTTCATTCAGTAGAGCTGATCTAAAAGTAGCCGACATTATGGGTATTTAAACTTTATGGTATTACTCTATTTCATCCTGTTCTACTCCAATTGAATTTAAGTTACCAAAATGTTACATTGATTCTCTTCTCTTTTTATTATTAATGTTACTTTTAACGCCGAATTATGAATGTTGTTGATGGTTGCGGGTTTGATATATTCAATAGGAATATATCAACGTTTAAGAGGAAAATTATTTTATGTTGGATGGGTTGTTGGAGTTGGGACAGCCATATGCAAGTTGGTAGGTGAACTGAATAGCCTACCAGAGTTATTAAGTCATATAGAACTCCTCTATTGATAACTGTTATTTTACTTGTCGGTTAGCTTGGTTGTTTTTCTTGTTGTTAGTGTTTTTATTCTTTCTCCTTGTTATCTTTCCACGCTATAGGTGTGGTATTATTGCCAATCTCTGCACAAATTTACTTATAGGCATATATAGTTTTAGTTAAGTGTTTTTTTTGACGTACCCTGGATTTCTATCTGTTGCTGCACTTCTTCAACTCATGTAGGTGGTCCCCGCTTCCCTGTTAGTTCCTTTCATGGAGGTTGGGATGGCTGCACGGGGTGAGTGGAGGCCATCAAAATAAAATTTAGTCTACTTTCTCTTGCCCTGTATGAATCTACAGGAAGGAAAATAACTTATTGTTTTCATATCGATTTTTCAAATCGAGCTTTCACCAGAAATACACGTTTTCAGGTCCCCTAAACCCCAAAAACATATTTACCAAATTGTGTGTGTATGGGCCTGCGTGAGTGCAAAATATCTTCTTTATTTTCTTCTGCCTTTTAAGGATTAGGCATCTCTGCCTGTACCGAACCACTCAAATCTGCCCATATCTTTCTCGGGCGTCCTCCTTCTTTCCTGCCCTCCAGCTTATAGCCCAGTGTCTGCTTAGGTATCCTATCCTCCCTCATTTTGTTTACATGCCACTGCATTCTGTTCTGAGATACCTTGTCGTTTATAGAGAAGATGTTGAGTTCTTTTCGTACCTCGGTATTCCTGTAAAGATCTTCTCTACTACAACCATACGTATGTCGAAGAAATTTCATTTCAGACGCTTGCAATCTACTCTCCTCTCGCTTTGATAGCACCCAAGTTTCACTCCAATAGAATAGGACTGGCACTGCTAATGTTTTATAAAATCTCAGCCTCGTGTTTTTGCTGGTGATATTTTTTAAAGTGCGGTGGATAGTTCCGCATATTTCCTGAAATCGGTGCATATTATTGTAAGCCTCTTTATCCTGTCGGTATGATTGTAATGTTGCAACCTAGATACTGAAAGTGGGATATCTGTTCCAAAATATTATTATCTATAGCACTTTTGCTTCTGACTAGCTCCTTCCCGCTGAATGCCATTACCTTTGTATTCTTCGTCGAAACTGTCAACTTGAAAATATCAAAAATATTTCAAAAGCGAAATATCATACGAAGTTGAAACTTTTAACTGAAGTTAGTTACACTAGGGGACATGACACGATCATTTTGATCAAAATTGGTCAGCCGGAAGTAGTAGGTCATTTTGTCCAAATCTTCACTTTTTGCGATTTTCTTAAAACGGCTTTTATAATTTCCTTTGAAATGGCCTCATTTACTACTTTCTTGTGCTCTACAGAGTAGGATACAGTGGTAAGTCTGCTGAAATTTGTGGTATTATGATTCTTAGTAAAGAATGTTTTTTTAAGATTACGGCCTTAATATGCATTTTACGGCAAAATCATACATAGACTATTCAAATTTGTGGATAATTAGATTTTTTTAGAATTAGATAATTAGATCATAACTCAAAGGTATTTTCTACAGAGGTTAATTGTTTTTTGTCTCATGGTCTGCATCAATTAACCGATCAAGTTCATTACATTTTAATACTAAACCTTTAAGTATCTTAACGTTCTGGCAACTTCAACATGGTAAGCTCAATGGTTCCTGAATAAAAGATTTTTAAGTTAAAACTATGATAAATGTTTTTAAACATTTATCATCAAGCTGATAGACTAAGCGGTTAGTGTTTTCGTGCAATTGTATTTATAACGTTTTCTCTTTCTCCTGATGTGGCATCCACGTGTTGAATTCTTAAAACAGTCTTTGAGAAAACTTAGTAGATCTGAAACCAACAGATCTAGTGAAATTGGTTTAAATTACCTGACTCTCCTAATGTCTGCTAATATTTCCTCACACTGCTTGGGCTGTTATGTTTTGTTCTCTTGTATCTTGTCTTGAATCCGAAACTGTTAACAAGTCCAGTAAGTTAAGAAATCCCTTGCTTGCGGTACAAACGCTGTGCAGCTTGAGCTTGTTAATAGTTACGTTACTGTACTTTCAAACCTGCAGGACCTTTTATTTGAGGTATCTCTCTGGGTACTTTCGTCCTTCCTGCCGTTGTTAATTTTTTATTTTTCCGCCTTCAAGACTTTTGACCATTTCCGCCTAGTAGCCCTAGGTAGGGGCATTGACAAGGTGCTAACATTCGGAGCCAGATGGACAACTTCAACATCTTAAGTTCAACCGTTCCAGAACTAATAATTTTTAATTTAAAACTATGATAAATGGTTAGCTGATAGACTAAGCGGTTAGTATTTTCGGAAATTTTTTGGTATAAAGTTATCTCTTTCTCTTGAAGTGGCATCCACATCTTGAGTTTTTGAAACATTCCTTGAGAAAACTTTGTAGATCTGAAACCAGCAGGTCTGGAACAATTGGTTTAAACGCTGCATGTGATGGGCTTAAAATTCTACTTAATGTTGCTATGTTTGTTTCATAATTAAAATTTTTCTTCTGCTAATATTTTCGCACACTGCTTGGGCTGTTATTTTTATTTCTCTTGTTTCTTGACTTGAATCGGAAGCTGTTAATGAATTCAGTAAGTTAAGAAATACGCTGGTTGCAGTACGTACGCTGTGCAGTTTGAGCTTGATAATAGGACCGTTATTACAATGCTTTCAAGTCTACAGAGCCATTTATTTGAGGTGTCTCTCTAGGTTCTTCCGCCCTTCCTGCCGTTGGTAATTTCTTACTCTCCGCTTTAAAAAACCGTTGACTATTTTCGCCTAGTATCCCTAAGTAAGAGCCCTGACAAGGTGCTATCTTCCGGAGCCAGATCAGTCTTGATTGTTTTAACGTGGTTCCCCTACTTGTTCCTCTACCTGCTCCTCCTTCTTTGTTACTTGCCAGATGAAGCTCTGGGGTTGCCGCTGGCGGTATCAAAAAACACCGTTGGTGGAGTTACATATTTAAATTCAAATTCCAGACAAATTACTTTTGGTTTAAATATTCCACACAAAAATGATTAAGAAATCTTTCAAAATTTTTTTAAAGGTCTTTTAATTCACATACATTCATAATTTCAACAATGGCTACTGTTATTCTCTTTTTTTATTTGTTTACAATTTTGTTAACAATTCTATTGTTCTAATAGGTTGTACTAACAATCACCACTTACTAACTACTTCGTATAAATAATTTACCTTGCCCTATTTTTAACGCTTCTTCCCCCTCTGGATCATTATACATTCCAACTTATGTTTCCTTCATTAAACTCAAGGATGGTTATCGTTAAATATTTTTTTTAAATGTCATTAGTTATTATTTTAATTAAATGCCAATTTTAAAAATAGGTTAATTTTTGTTTCATATTTCAATTAAAACAATCTACAACTGTATCATTAACCCTCAGCAGTAGTTGTATTTAATTACAAGGATATCAATACAATATTACCGATGTAGCAGATGCATATACAAAAGGAAATTATTTCTCTGTTACGTTGAAGATTTTTTTTACTTTCTCTTGCCTTATCTTGCCCTGTATGAATATTATATGGAGGGTTTCATTTCGTTTTCCCCAAATCTCGTTTTCGCCGAAAATACACCTTTTCAGGCCCTCTGAACCCAAAGAAGGCAATATTTTTAGCTATTGTCCTGTTTGTGGGCATGTATAAACAAAATATCTCTAAAACGGATTATTGTACGAAGTTGAAATTTAATTTAGGTTACTTAAACTTAGGTTTAATTTAGGTTTAGGATAAATTTTAATTTAGGTATCATTAGGAAACCCGACGCGAACATTTTTTCAAAATTATTCAACTGGAATTGAGCAATTACAATTTTTAACTTTTTTGCAATTTTCTCAAGAAAGGCTCTTACGATTGTTTTTAAATCGCGACATTCACTACATTTTTTGTGCTCTACAAGATAGGGTACGTGTCTGCTGAAATATTTTGGGAGCTGTGTTTTCGTGGTAAAATGTTATTTGTTTTGAAGATTGCAGCCTCACGGCGGAGATGGAGGTTTCCGAACGGTGTGGAGTGCGGGACAGCCTAGGGAGTCCACTCAAATAAAATTCAGGGCAGGTGGAGCCCTGAGAAATGGTCAATGATCTCGAAGGCGGAGGAGGAATTTTACTAACGGAGGAGAGGGCAGATGAACTAGGAGGTGGGTCTCCAAATGAAACCAAGGGCCCGTCTAGAGGCTCTAGGGTGGCAGCTCCACCACTGGACTACCCAGCACAGGGCTTGTCATTCGGCCTGGGGAAAACTTTATCACTGGCAAGCATCGGAAATTGGCCTCGGATTAAATTGTGTAAATAAATAAATAATTTATTATAAGTTTGTTTGTTATTTAATATAGCCAGATCCCGAAAGAACCTAGGCGTAGGAGTTATAGCATAAATATACGACTTTTAAATTTGGAAATTTCGTGATGAGTAAGTGATTGGTATTTTACATTTTTATATCACCTATAAATTAATTTATAATGCATTTACATTTGACGGGAAACCTATGTATAGGCCTATTTGTTTATTTACATCGAATTCCCCTACAAATTTCCCTGACAGGTTAATTACTTCAATAAAAAACAAGTAATGAAATTACTTCACATCTTCTCGTGGTCCTGTTTTATTTCATTATTAATAAATAGAATTTTTTGCTAACTTTACACTAATAACCTATTTGCCTACTTCTCAAATATAACCATGGGAAAACTTATAAAAACTTGAGAGTTCAGATGCGGGTGTAATATTAATAAGATATGTTTTTTATGCTATTTATAAGTAAGTACAAACTGTGTTTTACCATTAATGAATCACGTCATTCATAATAAGCTACCATAATATAGAGGTAAATTATATTCAACTTCTCCTTACAGAATTAATATTAGGTATCTACACTAAACCACATTAACTTTCTTTCTCTTCTCATTTCTAAGTAAATAAATTCCCATTTTGTTCTTTAATTGATAAATTTCTATTATTTAGAGTTTTTTCATACCATCAAATCTATGTGACACCTCTCAGAAAATATATGACACAGTAAAAAACATTTTTTTTTTTGTAACCGGTACCTAAACGCATGTTAAAATGAAATGTACTTATTTAATTTCTCAAAAAATATATATTTTACAGGTAGCCAACTGAAACTTCGCACACCTATTAATACATATAACTTATATTTTCTTTGATAGAAAAATTGCTTATTTTTGTTAAATAAATTTTAAGATCTAAAAACTTAAAAAAAACTATTGCGAAAATGTTTCAATTTAATCAATAATATGTTTGAAAACCAAGTTAACTCGTAATAAATATTTTAATGATTTTATTACAGTACTTCAGATTGTATGTAGATATTATATTCCCAAAATATTAGCTTGATATCTCCAATATTTCTGAGATAATAGATAATTTATACGGAAAAAATATTCGTAGAAATTTTGCGTGAAAGTTTGAAACATCGATATTAATAATCACTTCAAAATTTTAAAGTAACCTCGATATTTATTTATTTATTTTATTTTATTGTTTGCAACAGGCCGACTACGGCCCAATTACAGAAACAATATTTCATTACCGAGCAAAAGACAATACAAAAGTAAAAAGAAAAGAAACGGAGAGAAAAATACAAATAAAAATAGTCAATGATGCAAACAAAATCAAATATAGCTTACCTAAAACAGTATTATACACATCGATTTTACAAAAGAATTACTGGTCAATAATCATGATAGAGGTCCAAAACAAAACAAAAAAATAATTAACACACACATAATGTGGAATTTCTTGAAAACTTACGTCTTGAGAGACTTAAAGATGGCTGACCTATATGTTGCTCGGCTCTGACAAAATGGATCTATTGTCGCAATTCTGTCCATTATATTATAATTAACTATCATGCAGTTAACCGGTGAATAAGATGCATAATTAGTGGAGGAAGATTTGTGATAAAACATATTTTTTGAACGGTTATAAAAAACTTGGGACGCGAAAAAGAATTTTTTTAACCGTATAAGGATCATTTCTTCCACCACACGATAACTGTTTCAAATTCATTAGTGGAGACGTAATCGACGCCTATTTTCCAGTGTTTGCATTTGAAAGGTGTCTAGTAAAGTGTTTTATGGAATTGCAAACGAGTAGATACGGTTCTGCTTATAGCTCAAATAACGGAGGAATTTGATCTGAAGTTGCTCTTGGTATGAATGTGAACAGCTTAATATGGACTCCAAATAACTGAACCAAATTCTAAAACTGACACGACAAAAGAAAAATAAAGGATTTTTAGAGCAGAAATATTATTTAAATTCCCACAACATCTTTTAATAAAACCCAACAACCGGCTAGCTTTCTTAATAATGCTAGTTATGTGGTTATTAAAAGATAAAACTGATTTACACTGATAACCAGAAATTTACACTGGAGAAACTTTTTTTCTAGTGATGGATGTAATACAACTCTATGTTAAAAATTCTAATTAGATTGCATAAAACCAGATTACATTTACAGAGCAGAGACCACCATTTCAGCACTAGAAATGTGCACCTTATACTTCCCAGTCGGTAAAAAGGCTCTTTATCAGCGCCAAATAACACTAAGGTTATTTGGTACCCAAAGTGTTTAATTTGCTCCCTTTGGACGTGTAAAATTTAAATGATAGGTCTTTAAAAGAAGTGTCTATGAATGGATAATTAGTGTAGAAAGAGACAATATAGAAAGGGTACGATCCAAAGTAAAGTTTTCTTTTAGCTCACTCATTTTTATATACAGTATATTATATTTTTCTATTTCAATAGTTTATATTAATTTTCTTTTAGATTTATTATACTTATTTTAGATTGTACATTTTTAAATATTTTTATAACTTTAAGAATGTATTTAATGTTTATTTTTTAAAATTGTGATCCTTATTTTAAAAAAGAAATGTCTTTGTTTTAACCTCTAGTGTAGTTTTTAAATCGCTCTTGTACTGTGTTTCTAAATAAAAGAAGCCACCCGCCCTAGAACATGGCTTTCAGCCATAGTTGGGGAGGTGAATTTTCTCCATTTCGTAAATTACGAATTGTTGTGAATGCATTATAGCTTTTTGAAAGAATGTTTATGTTTTATTATTATTATCTTACAAGTTAGAACAACATAACCAATGAAGACCGGGAATAAGGTCTTCTCATTTTAGTCCAATAAATAATTTCTCCATCAATTTTGAAGCCATCATATATAAAATAGACTTGTGAGTAATGTATGTGCTGACTAGAATGAATATCTGTTTAGATTGGATTCAACATGTTTAAAAATTGATACACTACCGGGGTTATACATATTGGTTACTTACTTATGAGAAATTGCAAAATATTTTAATTACTTTTTCGCATTGCAAAATGTCAAGGTATTTAAATATAATTATATATCTCCCGGTTAAAAGAGCTATTTATCCGGGACAATTGACATTTATAATACTGTAATATATTTTAAGAATATTAGTTTTGTTAATCTAATTTAAAAACATTTGTATCTTAAATTATTTATGTGGACTGTTAAATAAACCGTTAAATATCGTATCGATAAAACCGTTGTTGAAAGAAACAGAATAAAAAATTGGTCGAACGAATACTAATAAATAATTATGTGTTAAATTAAAAATTTAATACAAAATTTTAAATGCCAGACTTGATTTTAAATTTAGTTTATTTAATTAAATTTTTTATTAAAAGATATTTTAATTTAGTGTTAAATTTTGTTCAATATACGACGCACGATTGGTATTTGAATTTTTAAAATATAGCGTACATGTAATTAAGAGTAATAAAGTATTACAATCGGGTAAAAAATGTATGATACTCGGATTTCAGATCTTTATGCTTCAGAACCTCTGAAGCTAAATTTTTTTTCAGAGTAAGTATTATTTGTTCTGGAACAAAAGCGATAGACCGATTGGGCTGAATTTTCAAAACTAGAGTAACTTCAACCGCCCTCAGAGGGGTTGTAACAGTTAGCCCAAAATAAGGGTATTTTACTCCAATCCAATGATACAAAAGTAAAAAATTCTCAAAAGTGGCTCTAACGATTTTGATTAAACTAATCTCATTTCTTACTTTAATCAATGTAATTAGAATGGTGTAAGTAGTACCTTTAAGAAAATTTATGTATTCTTGCACAGTACAAAAAGAAAATCAGAATCTAGAACATGTCATTAGAAATGACAATAAGTACAAGTTGCTGAAATTTATTTTGCAAAGAACGGTACAGAGTAATAATAATAATGCTAAGACTTTGTACCCGATGATAAAATACACGTATATTCCTTGTAACTACGTATATTTACCACTACTAACATACCTATCCGTTTAAAATAATTAAATTAAATCTAATTCGTGAATAAAATAAAATAAAAATGTACAAACGAATTGATTTATTTAGAAAATATTGACTGTAGGTATAGAAATTAATAGAGGCGTCGGAAGACGACAAATATTCTGGCAAAAGTACTTGAGAACCTGGTTTACAACTTCTACTACAAGACTCTTCAAAGCAGCAGCGAATAGACTGATCATTGCCAATATGATTGCCAACATTTCGTAGCAAATCGGCACCAAAAGAAGAAGAAGAGAGTTTTCACTTCCTTCCAAGCAGCCAATCTTATTTTGGTTGAACTTTAAATCCAATTATCCCCTCTTTGCCGTGATATATGGAATTGAGGAAGAGATTGGAGAAATGCTTTGTTTAAAGTGTGGCTACGTATGGAACGGAGACGAGGACTTTGAGGAGGGAGAATGAGAAGGGGTTGGAGGCCCTGGAAATATGGGTTTGAAGAAGATGGAGAAGACTAGCTAGATGGAAAATGTTAGTAATGACGAGTTCCTTCGAAAAACGGAGATTCTTCTATAGAGAGGGGCTACTGGAGACGGTGAGACGGAGGAAACACAGGTGGCTCGATCACTGGTTGCGAAGGTAAGGTCTGATTGCAGACGTGCCAGTTAATGGCAGGAAGGCAACAGGGCACAAAAGGTACAAGATGCTTGATGATATGAAAAAGGGAAAGGGTAAGAGGAGGTGAAGAAGTTGGCGCGAAATAAGGGAAGATGTAGGAGTGTAGAAAATTTCTGTGAAGCAGAACATGAATGATAGTGATACTGTGATGTATTTCTTCAAGGTAAGCTTTTTATCAAGATACGAGGTGTGGCTATTAAATAACAAGACTGACATTGTAAAATTATTTATTTTAATTTTATACATATAATCACTTATTGTCACCTTTAATACACACTCCTTCTCTATTCCTACAACGCTCCATGCGAATTTTCCGTTGTTGGAAACAGGGCAGGAAGTAATCTTATGTCAGCTCCTTCAGGACACGTGCCGCTTTCTCTTTTACAGCTTCCATAGATTCAAATCTTGTCCCTTTTAATGCAGATTTCACCTTAGGGAACAGGTAGAATTCACATGGTGCAAGATCTGGTGAATAAGGTGGATGTTTTAACACTGAGATGCTGTACTTGGCTAGGAACCTCTTGGTAGATAACGCGGAATGAGCTGGCGCATTGTCTTGGTGGAGAACCTATGATCTGTCCTTCCACATTTCGGGACATTTTTTCCTTACTCTTTGACGTTGTTTAGAAAGTACCTCAAGGTAGTAATATTGATTAATTGTTTGACCTTCAGGAACTCAGTGAAGGTACACAATCTCATGGATATAAAAAAAAACAATCATCATTGCTTTAAATTTTGACTTGCTCATTTGAGCTTTGTTGGCTCTCGGTGAAGTTCGTCTCTTCCAGTGCATGGATTGGCGCTTCGTTTCCGGATCATAAGTAAAATCCACGTTTAATCACATGTTATTATCTTCTACCTGTTCCCTAAAGTAAAATCTGCATTAAAAGGGAAAAGATTTGAGTTGTGGAAGCTGTAAAAGAGAAAGCGGCACGTGTGTTGAAGAGCTGACAGAAGATAACTTCCAGCACTGCTTCCAACAATGGAAAATTCGCATGGAGCGTTGTAGGGATAGAGAAGGAGTGTATATTAAAGGTGACAATAAGTGATTATGTATAAAATTAAAATTAAATTTTTACAACGCCAGTCTCGTTGTTTAATAGCCACACCTCGTATATTCCCGGATATTTTTTTCGTTAGCCTGTGATAAAACCCAATTGTTGAAACTTATTGGAAAGAAAATTCCATAACGAAGAGTAAATGTAAAACTCCTGAACCACCCTGTATATTGGTGAAAATGAAAAGTAATATTTAAATGAATTTTCCAAATTTATGAACGGTTGACGAGTACGAAGTAGGTTTCTATGTACACGCTCAGTGACGTGGGTTTTATGTGTATATATTATATCCATACATAAAGGAGAAAATAGGTGTTAAATGGTTGACGTGTCAAAGTTTAAAATTCAGCCAGCATATCAACTTATGACAAGGATGACATCCAGTCTGATGAAAACTTTTAAGTGAAATATATTAAACGTTTCTGTCACCGTGCATTCATTTCTCTCCGAACATATGGTAAGGAAATAGAATAGTGTAAGATACTCACTTATACACTGTGATGAGTGTGTGTGAGTAATCATATATCACTCATATTACTTTATATGATAAATGGTAAACCTTACATCCTTCCGACCAAAAGGCCCTAAGGGATTCACAACGCGCTGCTGTGGTTATTTCTATCACTACCATCATCTTGTTTTTAACTACCGGTGGTAACCGTTTCAAATCATTGAAAAACTTGTCCTGGTCTATTAAATACAATACATTCTCCTTTTACAAATAAGTACTTACATCAATGGATGGGGATGGTTTATCCCAATTTAATTTCTAAACAGAATACTTCATTTCCTTTCCGGTTTATTCATTAAAATTTTGGCACCTGCTTCGTTTCAATCCTTTTTATAACGTATCTTCGTTCAATTTTCATTAGATTTTTATCAATTAATAAGTAATATTGATAACAATATTCTTAATTTTTGTATTACAAATCATAACTGTACGTACAATTCTAATAAAATTCATAAAAAATTACAACTACACCTTATTTACACATTTTACATATCGTTCTCATCTCATTGGGTCATTGCATTGCTTATTGTTCTTAAAAACTCAAAAGAGCTGTTTTTTAAAAAATAGAAAAAAATGAAAAATAGCACGAATGAATTACTAATGCCGGATGACAAATTATAATGAAAATGTATTATCGGATCCCTTTATATGGTACCTAACTTAAGTTCCAAATTTTAACTTTTCGCGATATTCCGTTCTTGAGATATTTTGTACACACACCAATCGGTAAAGGCATGTCTTTTGCCTTCAATGGACCTCAAAAGTTATAACTCTAGTGAAAAATCGATTTGAAAACAATAGCTACTTTTCTTTTCTATACCTCATACAGGGCAAGAGGAAAATCCTACAAATCAGTCCGGATGAACAATTTCCGGTTAACGGGAAATAGCGGTATTTAATACTAAAGTAAATTTTTTTCTCATTCCCTTTGACAATCACAATATTTTTACCATGGTATTTTAAATGACATTTCAATGAATTGGAATAAAAAGCAAATTAATTTCTAAGTTATGATAAACCCATATTATTTACATAAAATTAATACCTTTATTATAATTTACCTTTTGTTAAAGTTAGTGACCTAAGAGATGTATGGTTATTGTTCCTCATTCTATCAAAAGTAACTTGAAAGCACCTACGCACTTATTACACTCATTTCAGAAGAAGAAGAAGAAGAAGAAGAAGAGGAGGAGACCAGAAAAATTCCCAGTATAAAATTCACAAGCGTAACCAAATACTTTTTTGTAAAAACAAAGCGAATGTTTAGACAATAAATATTTTTGTGTGGGAATCAAGCACTACAATCGCTACCGAATTGTCAGTGGCCTTCCCGTTTATTCTGTTTGTTCAACGGCTTCCCATCCGCTGAAAAATTCCAGTAGCCTTACATTACTTAGTTTACTTCTCTTGAGAAAAGATAATGAAATACAATTTTAAAATACCCATATGGTCACTACAGTATTAAAAAACATATTTTACAATTTAACTCTTCTCTATTACTGGGTGTTTCAAAATTGTATAAAGAACTCCTTTGAAATAATTCTTTAGTTACTAACGGTTATAAACTTCTCCGCGATTTCTGTTCCTTCAATACGACCATCACACACAAATGCTTCGTCCCCCATTAAGTAAAACTCCAGATATTTTTATTTAATTTTTAAAATTTTAATATACTCACTCATCACGGAATAACACAAAAACTTTCCCCAAAATTAATCACCTAGTTGAAAAAATTTAATTAAATTATCGTAAGAAAATGTATAACAATTTTATTGCCCTGATTTGTAAGTTTTGTTAATCTATAATTTATTTATAAAGTCGAATTTTTAAATTTATCATTTATTTTCTATCTTAATTTATATAACTTTTCACGAAATTAAACTTTATACATATTATCTAAGTAAAAATATTGCTGATTGAATTAAACCTTCAACAAAGTTACTTTAGACTGAACCTAAAAAATTGTAGTATGATCTCATTTCTACTTTCGATTGTCCTATAGGAATACACAGGAAATTACCTACTCCCATGTCGATTACTCAAAATCGAGATTTCATCAGAAATATACGTGTTCAGGCCTCCTTAACACAAAACACTGTGACAATATCAAAGGGAATGTGTGTTCGAGAATTTTCGAAGGGGACCGAGATTTTAAAAATGTTAACGTAAATAATAAAAGTGATAAATAGGATTTGAAGAAATAGTTAGAAATAATATGGGTACTATAAACGGTTTTTATAGTATAGGTAGACCTGCCTTTTGTTGTATGACTATTGTGGTGAAAGCGTCGAGTCGGATACCTATTTATATAATTGGCCTTTTTGTAACACCTTTATTGAGTCTCCCTTTTATTCAATCCTAATTTATTTACAGTTTGTTAAGATTTATTCAGAAACCGTCAGAAGGATTTTGTACTTTTATTGTTTTATCTAAAATCTCTGCCTTCTAGTGACTTCCACAGCGTCTTGTGTAAAAGGAATTGCCGAGTTTGGTCCGGGATTGAGTATTTGATCAATCTATCTTCAACGACTGTACATTGCGTAGTGCTTAACGGTTACGTTTGGAGTAGGCCAGCGTTACTGGGTATTGTTTAACGTTTATTTATTCCGTATCGTTTTTGTAAGAAGTGTTTAGTAAATTGGTGTAGTTATTACTGTTATTAGTTAATTATAATTAGTTTCTTATTTATTATAAGTAATTTGCTTGTAGATATGTCACTTTATTAATATTATAATTTTTAGTTGTAATAAATACTTTAATTTTAAACTTTAGTATTTAATTGTTTAATTCACCCAAATCCCGAAACGGACCTTACAGATAAGTGTAACAATACATTTTTTACATTGTTCTGTGAGTGGGAGTGAGTGAAAATTTCTCAAGAATAGAATATCGTACGAAGTTGAAATTTAGAACTTACGTTAGGTTCTACTATGAAACCGGACACGAACATTTTCATCTGAACAATAAAATTTTCCCAAAAAACTGTGCTATAAGAATTTCAATATCTTTCATTTTACTGCAGGAAAATAAATCGTAGTGAGATATTCCGCGAGTCGTAACTCAGTTTCCGGACTCTTATAATAGCATAAAAGTGTTTCTTAATTTTATATCTGTAGAATGATCTCCCATAAATTTTTGGAACATCCTGTGCACCAATATAAAACCTTATGATCCTGCATATTTAAAAATACGATTTTTATGCTTATACATTTAAATATTTTAGATAATAATTTTATTTCTTTCTGTTACTGCTCTTATTTAATAAAAAGGTAATTAAAAATGGGTTATTACTTCTTTTTGATGTTACTACATATTTTAAAATGTTAAAACCCTTTTTTTTGTTTTTGTTATCGTAGGTTCCTTTTTATGAAACCTTAATAGGTTTAACATAAAAGGAAGTTTGGTAGTCAAATTTTATTGTACGATATAAAACACATATTCATTTGCTACTTTAAACATATACTGTAGTACCCCATCAATAATTTTATGGCGGTTTTTTCTTAGTTAACGTATTGTGTCATAAAAATTTCGAGGAAATACTATTAGAACAACTTTAGTAATCTCCTTCTGTGTATAAAGCTAAAGCGGGTAATATTCTTTATTTTTTTCCCATCAATGTCATTCAACAAGTTCATTGTAGTGGATAAAGAAGTCAAAGTAGCTGTAAGAGAAACAAACACTTTTTATAAACTTACTTCAACAACTTATTTTTTTGGAACCACTATTTGCTGATAACAAGACCACTACTATAGCTGCGAAAAATAAACGATATCTTGAAACAATAACGAATATCATGTTAAATAGGATGTATGTTGAAGGAAGGTCTATAAGTCGGTATATGAATATGGACACTGTAGGCCCTACACTATTAAAAATTAATTTTTAGTCAATTGGTTCTATAGTATATTCATTGAGCTTGTGCAGCACGGCCAAACAAACCGCGCAAGCATAAATTAAAGAAGGATTTTCACATAACGGACATGAACGAGAAGAAAAGTACCTAAAAACGTAAACAAACGTATACCTATGATACGTATTAATTACTATACCGTAAAAAAATATTACTACTCCATGTGTCAAAAAAATTATATTTATATTATAAGATAAATATTTTACCTTTTTCATCTTAAAATCCAAAAAACTGTTTTCTTTTCATTAAACCACTTAATTATTCCTAATAAACAAAGTTAATAAAACACATTTTTTGCAAATTTATGAATTTGTAAATAAATTCAAAAAAATTAACGATATGAAACTTTGGTAACTGCTAAATAAAGGCGTAAAGAATTATAAAAATAATTATTATAAAAGTAAAATATAATAAAAATACTTATACAAATAATTTTATAAAATTTTAGTAGTCCTTATTTGTTGTTATTAACAAATTACGTTAAAAATGTCCATGTTACCCCCAGTTACCCCATACCTAGCTCGTAGAACTAGAAAATTATTTAAATTGTGTTAAAATAAAAAGTTAAACCTAATGTCAAATAGTATTTAAAAACAACCGTAGAATACCGAATAACGAATAATAACTTATTACAAATAAACGGAGCGCGTGCGTACACCGTGTATCTTTGAACAAATAGCACTTGAACTAGTGCCACTGTGAATAGGCAAGGTTGCAGCAGGTAGAATTACGCAGAATTCCTGGAATTGACAGCCACACAAACGAAATGCTTCATAGGCTACTGCACAAGCTCGGCGAATACAGTGTAGTATGCTGTTCGCCTGACCTGGCTAAGATTTTCGCACAATTTCCATTGACCACTCCAAGCGCATGTTTAATCATCCTTCTTTTTTGCCTTTGATGTAGTAGTATAACGTTTTATATCCTATCCCAAATAGTTTTGACTTGTCATATAATTGTAATGTAATATTTATTTTACGTAACAATAAATTTTATTTTTCATTTATCCTTTAGATAACGAACAATAAAAAGAATTATCTGTTTAAAATAAATATTAAGAATTATTTTCACATAGATAAAAAACGATAATTTTTAATGATAAGTTAAAAAAAATTAATATCCTTTAAGAAGAGGACAAATTACAAAGTAATTTTAATTTACTAAAAATAATAAAAGAATAGAAGATGTACAGAATAAAAATTCTTTCTGAATCCCATTCATCATTTCCGTCTTGTTGCCAAAAACAGTTAGATGTAATTGCATTTCAATTTACTCTTTCACAGTCACAACAATCTTAACCTAAAACAAGTATAAAAATAAATAATAATAATAACAACAACAATAGAGAAGAGCCGTTCGTTTTAGAGTGGAATTTATTATTGTCGTACAGTAGTAATTCATTTTAACATGAATAATAATATGATTTCAATTATCCATATTATTTTATTTTGTGCCGTTTAAAACCTGTTTTTCATTTTATATTTGTTTATTTATTTATTTTTGTAGGTTATATTATTATGTAGTAGCAAATATTTAATTTATATTGTAATAAATATTTTATTTGATTGTCATGTATTATATTTTTTCAATTATGCTGTTGTTTTTTATCGTTCATTATTAAATTATTTATTTAAATATACGTAGACTATTTGTTAGGTTATATTATTTATTTATGTGATTATATTTAAATCAATTTGTTGTTTGAAGATATATTTTTAACGGTATGTTAAATTAATCCTTGACATTCAAATATTTCAAATGTTTGAATCTTTATCATGTAGAAAAAATAACTTTTATCGATATTTTTTACCATGAGAGCACAGCCCCTCGAATTTCTGCAGACATGCCGCTTGCCTCATCTTGTAGAGTACGAAAATGTATTTGTCTAAATGATTTTAAACAAAATCGTAGAAGTCTTTGAGAAAAACTCAAAAAATGGAAAATTGCACGAATAAACTACTTCCTGTTAACCGATTTTGATCGAAATGTCGTGTTGGGTCGTACCTAACGTCCAAGTTTTAACTTCGTACAATATTCCTTGTATGAGATATTTTGTTCGCGCGCACACGCACATACACACACACAGTCTAATCATTAAAAACATGTTTTTCAGTTCAGAAGACCATAAATCGTGCATTAATTAATCAAACTGGATCAGTGTAACTCCGTAGCTTAGATGGTACCATACTCAACTATTAAGCTAAACGTCCATAGTTTGATTCCCAGAGAGCAGCAAAATTTTCACACGCTACCAAACCTATTTAATGGACATACTCTCATTGCTAATGACCAAGCAGTTTATGAGTCTTTAAGTAAATAACTTATTAAATTATAGAGCTTATAAGGAGAAATTAAATTACCATTTGAATTCTATTTACGTGCACTTAAATATTATTATGTTCGTTGTACTGTATAACTGATAATTATGTTTATATTTATTTCTTGCCACTAAAAATAATACTATTTATAAACATTTATGCTGCTATAAACCTTGTAAATTCAATAGGCGCCTGAGTGTATGGTGTCATGTTTTTTTTTATTTTTATTTTTTTTTGTAAGTGGAATCCAGAAAACTTCCAGAAGGAGTTTAGGACATGTCAGGAACTTTTTCTTCTTCTTCTTCTTCTTCTTCTCTTCTTTCTCCACCTTCTCATCCTCCTCCTTCTCCTTATACTTCTTCTAATTATTCATCTCCTTCTCCTCCAGCACCTCCAGTTGCATCATTTTTTTTTAAATCACTACATTTACTATATTTTCATTTTACTCTAATCACACTAAGCGGTATATCTACTGAAACTCGTGAGAGGCTGTGCTCTTGTGGTAAAAAATGTTTGTTTTAATATTGCAGCCGTAATATGTATTTTAGGGCTAATGCGTAGTCTATAAGCTACAATAAAAGTTGTAACAAATTAAAAAATTTACAACTTTTATAACAAGATTTTTTTGTACAGAGCTTAGTACAGTGGTTATCTTTTTTGTATTTTGCTCATTTAAATTGACAAAAATAGGGTTTTAAGATTGCAGCCTTTATTTGCAATTAACAACAAGACTAGTATATAAAACAGCAGTCGTACAAAATTAAAAAACTTACAACTTTTATGTCTAATATTTCTTTACTGAGCTTAGCATCAATAAGTGTTTTTCCCATATTTTGCTCATCAAAATCAACGAACGTTGATTTACATTTAGCGTCATCCACTCATGATTAAAATTAGGTTATAAATTTAATTTTTTGCTTATGGTTAAACAAAGGTTATACCTTTCATTCATTATTTACATTACCAAAAGAAAGTCGTGTGCGTGTTTCACGCCAGATTTTTTACTATAGGTCTACCTAATGAATCAGCTAAATTACTTTCTAAATTTATGTATAAATTTAGTATATTTTAATGATGGGAAATTTATTAATGTTTAATCAAGTTTTCGTTAAAGAACGTGGGACAAAATTGTTTAAGAAAAAACGTTTACTTTTTCACTTTCTTGTAACAGCTAATAAAAAATAATGAGGAAGTATTGTTTTATTTGAATTCATTTTTTATATTTTGTGGCCTACTGAACAAATATGGCTTTTGTAAAGCTTTCCGTCAGTGTGTGTTTGGTTTCTTTATTCGTTCAGCATACCAAACAATTACAGTAAAGCAATCATTGCACTAGACGTAAATTGAGTAGCACTATAACTTTGGAAATCAAGTACCGTAGTAATATTATAACACTTATCCAGGTACTTTCGGGATATGGTTATAATAAATAATGTACAAACTTTAAACTTATAACAATTATTTATTAAGGAGAAAATAAATTACAATAAATGATTATGCCTAGACCACTAATAAATTACGATCAAATTACTTAATAAAATTAGATTTATTACGAATATATTATTTGAAACTTTAAGCGTAAACTAAACTATGAACAAAATATAACAGCCGGGCGCATTGGCGTAGTTGGTAACGTGCTCGCCTCTCATCTTGAGGTCTTGGGTTCGAATCCCATTCTTGCACGGCATATTCTCATACGTTGCAAAATATCATTTCATCCTTTATCGTCTTCATAAGCAGTAGTTGCAGAACAGTCAGACGTTAAACCAAAAAAAAAAAAAGACCAACGAAAAGGGAACTAATAGCAACAGAAGAGGAAAGATGGCTATTGTTGAAAAACGTTTGCTTCCTTTTCGTTGATCTTTGGTTGTATTACATTTAAATTTGTTTAAATAATATTGATAACATTAATTTATATTTGAGATGTTTAATTAATCACAAATTCAGTTCTCACAATGTTCCCTTCTGTTTTTAGTAACTATGATGTTTATTTATATATATTCGTTTAAAAATGCATTGAAATGTAACTCCAAAATAAAATATTAAATTACAAAAAACATAATATAGACTCTACCTGAGTACAGGTCTCCTTTGCAGGTATTTTTTCCAGTAACTAATTTAGTCTGTTTTTAGTGTGATAATATAAGGATTTTGAATTAAAATTAATATGTTTTTAAAACGCTTGTTATGAGACAGAAAGATACCAGAGAAGGCAAGTTATTTGTTGTATTACGCAATGGCAGTGCTGTACGGAGCTTTTATTTTTGTTTAACAACGTCCGACTGTTCTGCAATTACTGCTAATGCAGACGGTGAAGGATGAAATGATTTTTGTAACGTATGAAAATATCCCGTGCTTGAATGGGATTCGAACCCAAGACCGTAGATGAGAGGCGAGCATGTTACCAACTACGCCAATGCGGCCGGCTGTATGGAGCGGAAACGTGGGGGATGAATGAGAGGACTTGAATTAGGTAACAGGCAGAGAAGATGAAGTTCTTGAAGAGCAATAAAGGGTAGGATAAGGAGAGATAGAATAGGGAATACTGAGATTAGAGCGGAGCTAAATGTGGAATATGGAATCCTCGTATATGCAGGAGAGGGTGGAGAAAATGACGATAAGATGGTATGGCCATGTGAAGAGAATGAGTGAGGAAATGTTACTGAGAAGGATGGATAAGGTAAGGGTGTAAGGAACAAGATCAAGAGGACGACCAAGAAAAAGATAGAAGAATGAAGTTAAGAGGAATGTGGAGGGACGGGGATACAACTGGAAACGAATGGAGGAGGATAAATGGCGGATGGACTGAAGGAGATGGAGGACTTGGTGAATACTCAGACCCGGGATAGCTAGAACGGGCACTGGATATTGTAGGCCTATGTAAGTAATTTAAGAATTTAAAAAAAGTTAAAATGTTAATTGTCTGTTTTTTCTGTTTTGTATAATTTTTGAGAAAATAAATTTTATTTCATTTTTCATATTACCTCCTCGAGGTACTTGAATCTATCAATTTTCCTAATTATTTCCGAATCGCGTCTTCAAGTGACGCGGGGCTGTTTAGATTATCGTTATTATTTAGTTTTCTCGAAGGAAATCTCTAATCCTGTTTTTTTTCTGTTTGTTCGTTTAACACGTTGGTTTGTTCTATTGGCGTTTCCTTGTTTCTACGTAGAAACGATTCGGAAACGTCTGCAAAAGCAAGATAGTTTATGTTTATACCGTTCTTTGATCCACCAATGTGTGTTGGTTTAACAATCCTTTATTGGCAAGTTCCATTTTCCATTCCCGAATAACTTTCTCCAGAACACAGTTAAAAGATACTGTTAGTAAAAAGAATCGGTGACACTCCAACATAATAGGGTTGGAGTGTCTGATTTACGTACACCATACACAAATTAAAGATTAAAATAATATAAAAATTATTTTATACCGGAAATAATTACTGTGTTAATTTGTAAATTAAATTTTCAACTTTTCCCATCCTCTTTCCTCATTGATTTTTTTTAAAAAGATACTTAACCTATATATTTTTACAATAAACTTATGCTTAAATTATGGAAACAAGTTTTTTGTCGTAGATTTATAAAAAAAAGCAATTTGTTAAAACAAGTTACTTTTCTTTTCTTACGCTGCAGTTTGTTTTTTAATCAATCAATAACAATATAATAACATGATGAATGTTGATTTAAAGTAACCTATATTGCAGAGTACTATTATAGTGCAGTAATATTAATAACGAGGTACTCTATAATTTGTGATGTGGATCAACAGGTTTTTCTGATTCATCATTTTCATTTTTCGGTTTACTTAATAGAATGTTATAGTTTTAAGTATCAGTTATTTTAAGTAGATATCAACTTAAGTACCGTTTAATTAAAGTACTTAAATTAATAATTCTTAACTGTATTTAATAACCGTTGTATATTTTAAAATAAGTCGGCTATAAATATACATAACCTTTATTAGGTTATCTGTTTTTAAATTACTATACTCTGATTTAGTTTATTTTTTTATTAATAGTGGTTGTAAAAATGATTGATAACATAATTTGGTTTAAATATACAAGGAATTTAACACTTATAATCTTCCATTTTTGATTATTTAAGGAGATTAATTAATTGACCACGTTGGTGGTGTAGTCGGTTGATTACATTTATTTTTTCCCCATTCTTCTTCTCATCGGTCTTATCCTATTTGGATATTGGTAATCATCCTGACTAATTTATCCTTGTTTGTTGCATAGGCAGATCCAGAAAAGGGGCAATGAGGGCAATTGCCCCCGAAATCGTTTTTTTTTTTTACAAAAATTCAATATTACAGATTTTTTTTAGAAATACAGTACGACTTAACTAGTAAACTAGTAAATTAGTAGGTAAACATTTAATTGATAAAAAAAAACCTTTAAAAAGTAAAAAATCATATATTGGCCCTTTAGATATGACGTCGTCGTGTCGAGAAACCGCTAAGTTACAGAATACAACTTAGTTGTAGGTATTACTTAGCGGTACACCGACGCGACGACGTTAAACTTAACTAGCCAATATATTTTTTTTTTTTTTTACTTTTTAAAGGTTTTTGGAATTTTTAATTTAATTTTTATTTCATATTTTTAAAAATTTATAATATAGTAGAAATTTTTTACAGATTTTCATGAAGAAAAAACCAGAAAATCGCCAATTTTGCCGCTAAACTAAGCATTGTACAAAAATTGTTTCTCGTGTGTACATTGTAGGTATTTTAATGTTCTACATCTCTGATTACAGTATGACACTTTTGTCTTAAAATCCATATTAAGGCGTATTAAAAAAAAAACATTTTTTCAACGAGAACATAGACCTCCCTTTTCAGCAGACATGGCGCATACCCTCCTTTGTTGAGCATAAAAATATAGTGAATGAGGCGATTTTAAAAAAAATCGTAGGACCCGTTATTGAGAAAATCGCAAAAACTTTAAAAATCGCACGAATTAACTACTACTTCCGGTTGACCAGTTTTGACGATTCATAGCTAAAAACACTCTTAATCCAGTTACCTTTAAAACAAAAAAAAATTAAATCATAATTGGTTAATCCGTTTAGGAGCGACCATGCCACAGACAGAATCAGATTAGCAATTTTTTTTATCATTGCGGCTTTAATATGCATTTTAGAGCAAAAGTGTAAACTATCAATGTTGGAGATCCTTTAAAAATCTAAAACTTGTAATCTAAAACTTGGTTTTAGTGGCATTTAGCAATTAGAAAATTTCTGTTTTTTATTTATTTATAGCTGAGAACACTCTTGATCAAGCCACCTTTCAAATAAATTTTTTACGCCTCTTTTGCAATTGCTGCTGATGTAGACAACGAGAAATTATGGTAGTTGATGATGAGTGATGAAAAATGCCCGACCTTACCGGGAATCGAACCCGGGACCCCGGCGTAGAAGCCAGTTGCGCTAACCACTACGCCAACGGCCGGCCAAATAAAACTAAATCTTCTCCGTTATTAGTCATTCACCATTCGTTGTTAGTTTACAAGTAGCATCGATGGTTCAGTGGTAGAATGCTCGCCTGCCACGCGGGCGGCCCGGGTTCGATTCCCGGTCGATGCATTTATTTTTTTTATATTTATTTCCGAATAAGCAGCAGAAAAAATTATTCTTTCCTTTTCATTTTTTTGTGGTTTTATTTTATCACTGTTTAATATTTATTTTTTCAGGTTTTTTGTTTATAAACAATTTTTGTTATTCTTTTCTTATGTTTATTCAAAGTCGCATCGTATGAAAAAAGTCATACCTCGAGATATCAATGTAGACGCACTATACTCAACTGTTAACAAATTATATACTCGTTTCCATTCAAAATTAATGAATCACACGAATTCCAGAAATTCAAACATCGTCGCATCCACAACTACCAAAAAAATTCATAAAGGAGATTTTAAAAGATGCTGAAATAAAAATTTTATGTAAATCAGTAACTAAAGTTATCTCTAGGTGATTTCCTCAATCAAGATGAGAACAGGACATTAAACACCTCCACCATAAATAAAAATTATTGTAAAGTACGCCGGGGTCCCGGGTTCGATTCCCGGTCAGGTCTGGCATTTTTTCGTCACTCATCTTTCATGTATCATAATTCTCCACCGTCTGCATTATCAGAATTTGCAAAACAGTCGAAAGTAAAACAAAAATAAACAAGAAAAATAAATGCCGGCCGCATTGGCGTAGTTGGTAACGTGCTCGCCTCTCATCATACGGTCGTGGGTTCGAATCCCACACAGGCACGGCATATTTTCATACGTTACAAAAAACCTTTTCATCCTCCATTGTATATAGTTACACCCCAACGTCGTCGTTAATGACCTTTGCAGTTGATGCGACGTTGAATAAATGAATAAAAAAAATTGTCAAGTAAAATAATACCTCTATAATATTATAAAATATGATGACGAGTAAACATTTTCGGGATAAGGAACTGGATGGTTACACTACTGCACCGAAGGCAAAAAGGAGACTGACCAGACATTCGCTTAGAGTGGAAAGGAAAACTGTGCGAAAACCTTGATCTGGACAGCCAAAAATACTGCTGATTATGAATATACAGTTGTAGTAACTAAATAAAAAAAATAAATTATTCAACAACCTATATTGTTAATTTAAGTACATTTATTATTCTTTATCACCATCATATCTTTATCACTTATTCTATTATCATCTCTGTTCTTTTTGTTAATTATGTTTTCCTGTTATTCATAGTTTATCTTCGGATCAAAGTTATAGAAATTAAATAAATCTACAACTTTTATTTCAACATATTTTTTACAGACTAGTTTAGCGCTAATAGTGATTTTTCGTATTTTTCATTTCTGCTAAAGAAAAAAGAGTCGCATCAACAATAAAATCATTAGCGATCACAGTTACAAAACAAAATTACTTTTAAAAAACCTTGGTTACAAAAATAAAACAAACAATTATATTATAAAAATTTGAGACAGTGCGTAAACATAATTAAACAAGTGAACATTTCGAAAAAAATATTCTACGAGAAGATTAAAAAATTAACAGTAACTGATCATTCATAAGAAATAACTACAAATAAAAACAAGCGGGTCGTATTGGCGTAGTTGGTAACGTGCTCGCCTCTCATCATGCGGTCATGGGTTCGAATCCCACTCAGGCACGGCATATGTTCATACATTATAAAAAAATCATTTCATCCTCCATTGTATATTATACGATCTGTCAGTAAATTGATGGCCTTTGGTAGAGGGGCGCAATGTCCGGATTGTAAAACCATTTCAGAAAACATACACACATCTATTTTTTAAGTAACTGAAACTTGGCGGAAATGTCGTATTTTTATAAACAAAGTATTTCGCATGGTTTTCTTCTATAAAATTATTTCGAAAAATACACGCTTAATGAGATAATGTATAATTTAAAAAAGTTTTGTTTGTTGAAGAAAACCCCGAACTTTTTTCAAACATATCGTCATTGTTCAACAACTATTTCACGGATTAACATAATATTTGGCACGTTTTTTCTGTAATAATTTTGGAAAACGATGATGCAATAAAATTTAACAGTAAATTATTACTACTTTTTAAGTTACTAGGAATTTTCATAAATAAATTTGGTAAAATTGCGAAACACGACATAAAAAGTCAGCATGCGAGAAACTTTTCGGACTTTAAAGATAACTGTACACTTGTAGGAAACAAAATAAAGAGAAATTTTGTTGAATTAATTTTTAGTGAAAGAATTATTTAATTGGACGAACCAAAAAAATTAGAAATGTTTTCTGAAATGGTTTTACAATCCGTACATTGCTTTCCTCTGCGAGAGGCCATCAAGTTATAGACAGACAGTAGTTACACCCCAACGTCGTCGTAATGACCTTTGTAGTTGATGCGACGTTAAATAAATAAATAAATAAACAAATTAACAGAAACTGATAATCATAAGAGATAGTAAATAGTTATGTTCATAACAGTTAGTAATTAAAACTGAGTATTATTTTACTAATGATACTACTAAGAGTGTTACTAAAATATTAGTTTATAAGACACTCGACTGCTAAGCCAAAGATCCTACATTCAGTTCCCAAGCATGTTTGGGAAATTCATAAAAATCTCCTTACTTAATTACCTAACACTTTTTTGCTAACTACAATAAAGAAAATTTTCTGCTTTTTGTCTTATAATATTTATTATTTCACCTTTCGCTGGTATAGTGGTCAGGAAAAAGCTTCTGTACTAGGGGTTCTTAGTTCGATTCCCGGTTTGTTCGGGCATTTTATTATCATACATTTTCAACTATCACCTTTATTTTCTGAATTAGCCTTCAAGTGCATAACAATGGACGTAAATAAAAAAATACTGCTCCATTTAATTTACTTTCACTTGAAAGCTATTAAAATCTAAGTAAACATAAGAAGCATCGATGGTTCAGTGGTAGAATGCTCGCCTGCCACGCGGGCGGCCCGGGTTCGATTCCCGGTCGATGCAATTATTTTTATTACATGGGATTTTAACTTTCTCGTTGTTTTTCTAACAATATTATTGTAAAAAATTTGTTTATTAATTATCTTTGAAATAATATGAAATATGACGCATCAAAATTTAAATTAATATTTATTTCTTTTGCACAAGAAAGTTAGTGTCTTGCACAATTGTCGATACCCTGAAACAAAAAATTGATTTGATATCTTGCAAAAAAATCTAGAGTGAAATAATCACACGAATTTCTCTCGAGATTCGCATGAGCTACCTGCATCTGCAACAGGAAACAAACGGATGATGAAAGGGTGGCCCGAAAATGGATTTTTATAACCCATTAAGCAGATAGAATACGTGATGCCAGAAGTATTCCGTGTTCAAAACACTAACATACTGCATCAGGGTATAACAACCACATCGGTTTCTCGCCTAGGAAAGAAAAAAAAATAAGTTACAGATACTACAGCAGCAAAATTCTGTCAACAAAAAAGGTATAAAATAGTTTTGTTTGTAGATTAGCAGCAGTGTAAATAGGCCTACAGTTTATGATTATTTTGTATCTTCGTGACATATTATGTATCAAATTATGATATTACTAATACAAATTATATTAATAAATATATTTGTTATTTTATTATAACAAAGAAACATAAATAATGTAAATAAGTTTATTTGGATTTCTCACAATCTGGATATTTTAATTTACAAATCACATCAGGTTCCCAACAGGAACGATGATTTCTCTTAGCCTTACGGCAAAATGCAAAAGCGGTGTCGGTGTAGTATCATTCATTCGGTGTGGGAACTTTTAAGTTCTTCGACAAGTTCTTTCAGAAAGTCTGTCGAATCGCATTATTAGCGGGCTCCAGACATGATATGAGAACCACTTATGCGTTGAATGTTTCTTTAAACTTTAAACAAACCTATATTTTTATTTTTGTTTATTTGTCTTTATTATTATGAATGATTCAATGTATGAATGAATGAATAAGATGTTCATAACAGGGCGGTGGCTCTTCTAACCGGTCTACTAGAATAAATTAAGTTATACAGTATATATAAATATACACTCTTATGTTACCCATACATACAGTCTTCATACTGATTTTATTATTAGGCTGCTTTTTTCTTTACATTCGTGATTAGGTTATAAATTAATTATAACCTCCAATTTGTTTATATCCATTGTACGAGTATACCTAATGGTTTCTGCTTTCTTAATATAGTATTTAAGTCGCGGTAATCCGAACTCGTAAGATTTCCGACCTTACGGGTTATCGATTTGTGTGGATTATCGATGTCTACAGTCTTAGATTTCTGCAATAAAATTACAATACGATGTACTGTAGGATATAAAATACAGATTTAAATTAAAAAATACAAGAACACTTGTATGAATGATGCTAAATAAAAATCAACCTCTGTAGTCTTTAAAAATACAATTTATCCCTTTATTACATTTCATCAGTCTTTTTTTTTTTTTTTTTTTTTTTTTTTGGTTTAACGTCCGACTGTTCTGCAATTACTGCTAATGCAGACGGTGAAAGATGAAATTGAAATTATTGTGTGTAACGTATGAAAAGATGCCGTGCCTGAATGGGATTCGAACCCAAGACCGCATGATGAGAGGCGAGCACGTTACCAACTGCGCCAATGCGGCCGGCATCAAAGTCGGTCTACCGGAAGTACGTAGTAGTTTTTTCGGGCAATTTTCACATTTTTTCAATTTTCTCAAAAACAGGTCATACGATGTTTTTTTTAAAATCTCCTTATCTACCTAAAAACATTATTGTCAGATCACTTCTCATGTCATGCTGGTGAGTAAAATAGTATAGGCCTATTGTTAGAAGATTTACCAGAAAATCTGTGAGATTTGCCACATCTTTTATTTGTAATGTGATAATTTATCACAATTATATTTTTGCATAAATATTTTTATATCAATTATGAAACAAATTTTTATGTATGTACATATAATTATGCAACATGATCACTTAATTTATAGAAGAATTAAAACATAAATATGTCTTCATTTACACAACAAATACAAGCAGAGTAATTGTTATCGCAGGTACAAAATGAAACTATTGCAAATTTTATTACTATTGTTATTATGATATACCTTTTTTACCTTCCTGTGGCCTTTAAATGAATAATTGCATCCTTTATACTTCCCCAATTATTATTATAGCCGGGAGAAGATGTACTGCAATTATATGTATTATGGTATTCTCTGTAGGCCTATATATACTCGTAGGCCATAACACATCGGTTTATGTAACGGAACATTAAATTACATAATTTCTTTCTCTTATGGTCTAATGAAGTTTATGGCGTAGTTATCAAGACATTGTTTTTTTATTTTGTTTTATACCTTTGCAATTAAGTCGGTGGTAAGATGAATCTGTGTCATTATAATCTAAAAGTCATTTATTCAATTTTTCTTTTTCCAAAAGTTTTTAATCATGTTTTTGTTTTTCAGGTAATAATTACGGTATTCATAGCATATTTCATTTAGAAGATGTCACCACGATGACGCGTTTTCCAGAAACTTTCTATAAATCTTCATCGATTCTACAAAAAAGCTACAAAAGAGATCTCTTAAAATGTAACATATAATGGAAACAATCAAAAAACGAAATTAAAAATTCTAGACGCTCGGCTAATGTTCTGACTAATGTGATGTTGAATAACATTCACATCCCTCAAGCCAGAGTGGAGCGATATCTTGGCTTATGGCTTGACAGGTGACTAACTTGGAAGCATCATCTGCGTACAAAACGTTTAGAACTTAACCGCTGCCAGAAGCTACTCTTCTGCTTAATTAATCCTCGATCAAGATTGAACCTCTGTTCAAAAATTTTAATACGCAAATCCCTTTTAAGACCAACCTGGACTTATGGTGTCCAGCTCTTTCGAGTAGCGGCAGAGAGTAACTTAAAGTCGATCCAGGGCTTTCAATCAAAATTTTTAAGACTTTCTTCTGGCGCTCCTTTTTATGTAAGCAATAAAACCCTCCAGGACGATTTTCAAATTCCGACAGTAAAGGAGCTAACCGCGTCCTTTCACAAAAGACTAGATGACCATCCAAACCAACTAGCCCGTAATCTAGCTACAAGGAACTTCCCAACTATTCGACGTCTAAAGTGAAAATGGAGTAGAGACCTCTTTCAGAATAGCGGACAATACCCGTAGTTTAAAACAGAAAATGTACCACTGAGTACCTCTTCTTAAAGTGAAATCCCCCCCCCCCACCATTTAATTATCATATACGGAAGTTGTGTAGCTCAATGTACAGTAACGTAAGAGAAATTAAGACAAAAAAATTCTAAGTAAAACCCATTTAACTATAGAGTTTATACAACAACAAACACGACGGACTGACGGTGGCATAAGTCAGACCAGCCTACGTGATCTAAATTTGACTACAAACATTGATTTACAGATTAGGAAAAATTTCTTAAAACAAATGAAATATATTTGGTGTGCAACTCTATACGGAAGTGAAATGCGGTTGATAGGGGTTGTAGATAGGAAGAGGATAGATGCTTTTGAAATGTGGTGTTATAAGAAAATGTTAAAGATTAGGTAGGTGGACGAAATAAGTAATTTAGAGGCTTTTAGACGATTAGATGAAATAATAAGTATATGGAAACATCTTACAGAAGAAAAGATAGGCTAGTGAAGCATATCTTAAGACATCCAGTTATTGCTATATCGATAATGGAGGGTAATATTGAGGGAGTGAATTGTAAGGGGAGGCAAAGATTAGAATAATTAAAGCAGATTACAAAAGATATAGGGAGTTGCAGGTATGTAGATATATGAAACGACTTACGCAAGATAAAAGAGGTTGGAGAATTGCATCAAACCAGTCGAGAGTCTGATGACACAAAAAGATTTTAATAAATTTTATCTTTTTGATATTTTTGTGTCTTCTTTTTTCGGTTTTACGTCCAACTGTTTTGGACATTAATGCTAATATGTAAATGAAGAAGGGTACTAGATGTAAATGAGGGGTAAAAAATGCCAAAAATTACCGGGACTTAAATCTCAGTTTCATTGATCACTGCACAAATGGGGTGGTCAAAATATTACTGAAAGTAAAATGAAGCAAGCGATGATCAGTAGTTAAGAATGAATCCAATTCGATTTCGATAAGGGAGGTTTTTAAGAAGGCTAATTCTCCTTTTTCTCGTTTCAGTGTATAATTTTTGTAATTTTGCATAACAATGATGCAACGGTAAAGTTTTTTTATAATGATGTAAAAACCACAATTATTTTTTAAATCCCGTAAGTAGGTGTCGTATAAATGAGAAATAGCATATAAATGGAAGGGTGCCAAAAGCAATTAAGAGGTTTCCCATTGTAAAGGATAGAAGTACTCAAGATTAAAACACAATGAGGTCTCTTCCCTTAATTTGAAGTGGGAGACTTTGCCAAAAATACTTGTATGTCTTGCCTAACGTTTTTCTCCAGCGAATAAAACTGTCTTCCGTATCTAGACTGTTTGGAAAGGTGATTGAATCGTACAGGACTCATCTCATCTCCATTAATGCTCATTAATTTTTGTTTCTTTTGATTAGATCATTACTAGCAACAACTGCTTGCTTCGCATTCGTTTTTTTTACATTTTTGTAAATTTAAATGAATTACATTTAGTAAATTATTATTATTTAGTAAACATAGGCTATTCGATATTTTGGAGAAAGTTTTATTCATACAGAGTGTCCCACGAGTAACCGACATACTTCTGAGGCGTATTCCTCTCATTAAAAAAACGAAAAAGTTCATACAAACATAGATTCGGAATTGCTTTGTTAGCGAGTTAAAGCAGGCGAAAATTTTCGTCCGGATTTCAGTTCCTTCCCTGAAATTAAGCTCTACACAGATTTTTAGAGCGTTAATTAAGTTGTGAACTAAACAGATTTTATTTAAAATTAGCTGAAAAATTGGAAAACAGGTCTCAGATCGGTAGCTAGAGTAGTTTTGAGATATCTGACAAAATACACCTAATTTGGTCTCGTAAAACTGTTTTCATCATGGTTGCAGTACATTAACTTTGTTAAATGGAAACAAATATGTAAAATTTTTCAACAAAACTTGTAGAGAATTGTGTTAAATAGGTCAATAAGAAACAATCACAAACTGTAGAAAATTGGGTTTTATTTATTCATAAATATAACTTATAAATTTCACAATAATTCTTCCCAGTATCTTTACTAAAAACTGAGAAAAATATATGTAAACCCATCAAAATGAAGTAATTGAAAATAATTTTTTTACAAATTCTCCCTAAAGATTAAAGAAATGCAACACGACATACTGTCACAAAATAATTTCTATAGTCTAACATTTTTATAGTAATTTTCTAACAAAAACAAACCACCAAGTTTTTAAAAATATAAGTTTAAAAAATATAATTTTTGCTAAAATGAATGTTATCCCTTTAAATTCTAAGTTCACATTCACATTACAACTCAGTAAACTATAAATCAGATTTGTTTTTAAATTTTTACTGTAGTCTAAGTCTTCCGTTTGTGTATTTTTAAATTAGAGACTGTATTCCGTTAATTAGGAAACAGTATTATAAGCAGTATGAAAATCAGTAATAATAACGTGGGAGAATCTAATAGAAGTCTTTCCATGTGAATTTATACTCCCAAGTATTTTTAATGTTCCTTTTTAATTTTTACTTTTTTCGCAAACGGCAATAAAATATATGAATTTGTGAATTCTAAACCTAGTCAAATAAATTATCGTAGTTAATTGAGACTATAGTTTATTTTGCATTTATTTATAGGTAAAAATTTATCCCAATCTTTTTTTGGTTATGTATCTCTATAGAATTATTATAACGTGCGTGTTGCATAGATTCTTTTTTATTACAACCTTGAATTTTTAAACCGACTGTTTATTTCTCAGGTATACCATTTAAAAGATTCTTTTTAAGTTTTTAGTTTTGTTTTCACAGTATTGCCAACTTTTTTAACTAATAATCAACACCCTTCATTATTGTTTCATAATTATATTGCATCAATACATGATAGCCTATTACATTATTGCATTACATTTTAGTCACGCCGTGAATTTTATAATGCAAAACAAAAATACCTACCTTCAATGTTGTACCTATTGTAATCATATCGTTTTAATAGACTGCATGATTTTATAAAACAATTTTATTTTATAATAATTTTCAGATTTTTTTAATAAAGTGTATAAATTTATTCATGAATTTTTCATTTAGTTTATTTTAAAGACCGTTATTTTCTATAAAAACCGCCAATATTGGAATAACTAGCACAAGTTTTGGTGGAAAAAAACTGAAAAGTAATTCTATGAAAGCAAAGGTAATTGTCGTTCGCAAGCAAAACAAGAAAGGTTGCCGGCCATAGAAAAAGGAATGTTACTTTCACCCAAGTCAAAAGTGAAGTTATAACAGACAGGTGGAGTGTCAAATTATTTACACTCAATCTGTTCGGTGCAGGGCTAAAATAAACAGTTCTGTTTCTTATCATATGGTCAGCCAATTATATGACTGAATCATTTAAGAACAGAAGAGGTAGAGGTATAAAAGACACTAATCAGAGTTATCTCCTCTGAAAGTAATGAATTTCAATATACAGCCAGACCCTTTGGTGAATAAAGTGAAGGTGTCATTTACAGTGTGGAAAATATATGCTTTTCAGGAGGCCCGGTATGCTGATAAGCGTACTTTTCCATTCAGTGAAAAAGGCACGTTGTTGTTGTTTGCGTCATCAGCCGAAAGGCTGGTTTGAACCGGTAGAGGTTTTTCTAAGTAAAATGAGGAGTGAGGTGGTCTACACTTGCCTCCCTCACTGAGTGGAAAAGTACGCTTATCAGTATACTGGGCCCTTTGAAAAGCACATATTTTCCACTCTGAAAATGACACCTTCACTTCATTCACCACAGGGTCTGGCTGTATAAATAAATTCATTACTTTCTGAGGAGATAACTCTGACTAGTGTCTTTTACATCTTTACCTCTTCCGTTCTTAAATACTGCAGTCATTCAATTGACTGAACATTAAATACGAAAACAGAACTTTTTATTTTAGTCCTGCAACGAAAAGATTGAGTGCAAATAATTTGACACTCCACCTGTATGTTATGGGCAGCTTACATTGTTATAACTTAATAAAACTTTTTAAAATCATATTTCACATTCTTATAAACATGTTTTTATTTTTTTATTTATTTGTTTATAAAAAAAAAAAAAAAATAAAAACATGTTTATAAGAATGTGAAATATGATTTTAAAAAGTTTTATTAAGTTATAACAAACTCTGAACTCTGAACGAGAAGGATGGTAGTCTCTGGCGTAGCACAAAACGCCTACTACGGCATCACACGACATCGATGCCCCTTAGGATGGGTGACGGACCCTGGCTAATAACTGACGACGACAAAGCTGAATGCTTTGGTAGACATCTTTCTGAAACATTCACTCCCCATAATGACATCCAATCTGTACATCACCAACGCGTTACTCAGTCACTAGATGAACCGCTTCAATTATCCCTTCCGCCGAAATACTTTCACCCCTCCGAAGTAAAATATGAAATTTCGAGATTACCACGTAAGAAGTCATCGGGATATGATTTAATAACAGCTGAAATACTTAAACATTTACCGCGGAAAGCGCTCGTTCTCCTTACTACAATCTTCAATAGTATATTGCGCACGACACATTTCCCCACTCAGTGGAAGTATGCAGAAATAGTAATGATACAAAAACCAAACAAACCTTTTCATTTACCTTCCTCCTACCGACCAATAAGCCTCCTCTCAGTACCTTCGAAAATTTTCGAAAAACTCCTTTACAAGCGCATTCTTCCGCTGGTTCATGATACACTACCTCCACATCAATTCGGATTCCGCACTCAACACTCCACCACACAACAACTGCACAGGGTGACTGATTACATAGCTTCGTCTATGGAACAAAAGATGTATGTGTCCGCAGGTTTCCTGGATGTCGCTCAAGCTTTTGACAGAGTTTGGCATACAGGTCTCTTACACAAACTGAAAGAAATACTACCATTTACCTACTATCTTATCATAAATTCTTTCCTATCTGACAGATTCTTTAGAATTCGTTTAGGATCGTCTTACTCAAATTTCTTTCTTGTCTTAGCCGGCGTGCCTCAGGGCTCAATTTTAGCACCACTTCTCTATTCTGTATACACTTCAGACCTACCTATCCTACCCCAGACCCTCACTGCTACCTACGCTGACGACACTGCGATATTAGCCCGAGACCAAAACTCTATACACGCTTCACTAACACTCCAACATCATCTCAATCTTATACACGAATGGTGTAAAACATGGAAAATAAAACTTAATACGACAAAATCCCTTCACGTAACTTTCACACTCCGTCATGGTGATTGCCCACCAGTATACATAGACAATGAACCTCTCACAAAGACAGATACGGTCAAGTATCTCGGTCTGACTTTCGATAAACGACTAACTTGGAGCACACATATCAAACGGAAACGTTTATTACTGAATTCCCGACTTAAACTTCTATATTCCCTACTTCACAAACGATCAAAATTACCAATGGCACAAAAATTACGCATATATTGTTCTCTTTTGAAACCTATTTGGACCTACGGATCCCAAATTTACGGTTCAACCAAACCCTCTAATTTGCAACGAATTCAAGCATTCCAGTCAAAAACATTACGCCTTATAGCAAATGCACCTCTTTACGTTAGCAACAAAACCTTACATACAGATTTGAAAACACCACTTGTACAAAATTCCATTGAATACCTATACAAACGCTTTCACGACAAGTCACACGAACACGAGAACCCCCTGGTGCGTTCACTTTCCTCCGTCCATTTACCTGATAATCCCCCTAGACGCCTTAAAAGACGCTGGAGTAGAGACCTGCTAATTTGATATACAAATTTCATTCTTGGGGAGGCACCAATGGGGGCCCTACCCCTCTCATGCCTATCATGTCATTTACATTATTATCATAATCATCACATTTGCTTGTTGTAACGTTTTACAGTTGTAAATAAAGAATTAAAGAGAAAAAAAAAAAAAAAAAAAAAAAAATTTATTTGTTTAACGTCGCATCAACTGCAAGGTCATTAGCGACGACGTTGGGGTGTAACTATGGGTAATGAGGATGAAATGATTTTTTGTAACGTATGAAAATATCCCGTGCCTGAGTGGGATTCGAACCCAGGACCGCATGATGAGAGGCGAGCACGTTACCAACTGCGCCAATGCGGCCGGGAAACATTTTTTTACTGTATTTTATTAAGAAATAACTGGTTAATATTTTAAAATGGTAAGTTTCTTTTCAATAATTGTACATAAATAAATAAGTAATGAATTGAGTGGTTGGAGATTATGAAATCTAAATACACCTACACCTTCTTGATCAATTTGATACTCGTTATTTAAAATTTGATTGAAAATGAAAATTACTTTAAGGGTACCCGGAATGCCTATCTCCGTATTGTTAATGTAAGGAACGTTTTCTCAAAAACTGTCAGAGTTATCCTGTCCAAATTTCTTGTGGTTACTTTTCATTTATTCTACGTTTACTGAGTTAGTAGCATTTTGATAAATTGTTAGGAAGATAAGACATTTTTTGAAATTTTTCTTTTTTCTATTTTTCTTTTAAAAATCGTAACTTTTTGCCTATTGAAGTGGAAAATAAATATTTAAACACATTTTTTTGTAATATTAACTCAGTAGGCTAAATTTAAATTATGGTATGAAAGGCTGTGCAAAAGTTTCATTAAAATCCATACACAGTTGTCTGAAAAAAAGTTCCTTATGCGTCAAAATGCTATTTACGGGAAACAAGAAAAAACTACAAGAGAACACACTATACGTTAAATAATACAGGATGTTATTTTTTACAGTTCAGAGGTTAATACCTATATTATATTCACAGGTGGTCTGGTCCTAACAAAGTTTTAAAACAAAAAATATCGCACAAATAAAAAAAATACTTATTTATTTGTTGTCATTCAAAAATAATGTTATGCAAATGATAACGGTTAAAAAATAACGTAAGAATTCAACACATTTTTAATTGAAAAAGCTGCAAAACCCCAAAAAATTATATATATATCGTTGGATGCAGAATACTGTGAATTTTAATTATTTGCAAAGAACCGGAAATGTGAACATTTTAAATTTCTTTCGTTCCAGATACCCTTAATATACATTGCTAACTTTAATACTGTTCAAAAATTTACTTTATAGAAAATATTGAAAATATTTTCAATTCCCAGTTCTCTACATCTCAGATTATGATTTAAGATGTTGAATAAAACAAAATAAAATCCCTGTTTAGTTTCTCAGGGATACAAAATTGGTCAGGTAATTCAAAGAAATCGTTAACCAAAAACAATTATAAAATTAAATGAAAACATAACATTACAGAGGCTACTAAATTACTTTATAGCATTATATATATATATATCGTTCATACTTTTCTCTTTAATGCAATTCCCACGACTTTAGGAAAACCAGGTTAACTTATAACCATCAAAAGAGAGCTACAGTAAAGTACTTTAAGCTTTTACTTCGCTAGGTGCTTGCTGCTACTTAAACGGCGACCTCTTTAAATGATGGGAACAATTCGTTGTTCACTCACACTTCGTATTACCACCGCAAAGCCCCGGCTGATTCCGTGATCCTGATATACAACAGCTGATTATATTCAGCGGTAATAAGTTTTTATTGATGACTGAATAATAATAAAGTGTACAAGAAGAAGAAGGAGAAAACAACGAAGAACAATAACGTAGTAGTTGTCTTCGTTTAATAATACAATAACAAAATAAATTACCTTTCATAATTGTCTCTTATTAGGTTAATACTATATTTGTCCTGCAGTAGCAGACTGCTATACAGTACCTCTTTTTCAATATCACATTAATATCTTACTTCTAATGGTTTTATTGTTAATTAGTACATCATACATATTACTTACTTTATTTTATTTTATTTATTCATATAATATTTTTCATATTATTATTGATTTCCTTTTTGGTGGCATTTTTTAAATTCTTATCTATCATTTTGTTTTGTCCGTCCGTCTGTCCGTCAAACCCAGATGTCAGAAACTGCATGAGATTACAACAAACGGTTTTCGGATTCGTAATCTACACAAAAAGTTAGTGGGCGTAAATTGATTTTGAAGTTTCAGTTTGACCGGAAGTGGCCCAAAATAGGAAGTCAAAGAATCAAAGTCAGAAACTACAAACGATAGCAACAAACGGTTTTCGGATTCGTAATTTACACAAAGTAAATTACTAATTTACTTTGCGAGTTTTTTTTTTACCCTGTTTGTTGCAGGGATAAAATAAATAGTTCTGTTTCCTATTACATGGTCAGCCAATTAAATGACTGAATCATTTAAGAACAGAAGAGGTAGAGGTGTAAAAGACACTAATCAGAATTATCTCCTCTGAAAGTAATGAATTTCATTATACAGCTAGACCCTGTGGTAAATGAAGTGAAGGTGTCATTTACAGAGTAGAAAATATGTACTTTTCAGAGGGCCCGGCATGCTGATAAGCATACTTTTCTACTCAGTGAGGAAGGCATGGTAAACCACCTCACTCCTCGCTTTACTTAGTAAAACCTCTACAGGTTCAAACCAGCCTTTCGGCTGATGACCTAAACAACAACAAATTTACACAAAACTTTGGTGGGCTTAAATTGGGTTTGAAGTTTCGGTTATAACCGGAAGTGCCCAAAAATAGGTAGTCTAAACAAATCAGAGTCAGAAACTACAAGAGATACCAACCAACGGTTTTCAGATTTATAATCTACATAAAAAGTTAGGGCCTGGATTTGGTTTAAAGTTCCGGTTGTTATCGGAAGTGACCCAAAACCGGAAAAGAAGAAATCAAAGTCAGAATTCGGAAACAAAAGTAGTGTCAATCCATTCCTCTTAAAAAGTAGATACAGAAATCATTGGTTTTAAAGTTCCGGAATTGAGACGGAAGTAATTCAGAATCGGTCCCGTAACGACAATATTTTGAATAGGCCCGTCAAACTTTCCATTCACAATTCAATTATTGACTGCCTAACTACAAAAACGTAGCTGTTTTTATACCTGCTTTCTGATAGTTTCCCAAAAAATCGAGATCTTTCAAAAAATTACACAGTTATTCTGGAACATATGAGAAGGAATCAAAAAAAAAAACAAATTTGTTCCGACTAGTTCCTTTTCCTAGAATTCCTATTCAAAACATTTCATTCATCAAAATTTACTATTCTAGCTCAACACTCCATTCCATACAATAAATAATTAATTCCCTTAGCCATTTCACATCAATATTACAATGTTCAAATGTCATCTTACAATCCACACAAAGACCATTTCTGAGACGTTAAAGTAAAAATACGGCATAAGCAATCTGTAGAAGTTTTAATGTTAATTTGTTGTTTTACTTTAAATAAATTTTCACTAATACTAGCTAATGGTCCTGTTTTTAAATTTACAGTTTTAAGTGCAGGATTATATTACAAAATTTAAACGGTAGACTATTTCATGATTAAAACAAGTCATAGTGGGTGGATCAACATACATTTCCGTGTTTAGTGTACATACTGTAACACCTAAGCCTGGGTTCGTTTGGGATCTGCGTATAATAAATAATAAAGAGACATTCTTTGAACTTATAACAATTATTTATTAACAAAATTAATAATAAAAATCCCTTTCATAAGACGACGCGTCTCATAACTGGTGGAAATTTTTCAAAAGGCTTACCTTGACCTATGGCAAAAACCATTAGTGGTTTCTGTAACTACTCTTTAACCCTTTCACTGCCGGGTCCGAACACCCTTCGGAGTCGGGTGTGTTTTCCTAGTGCCGGGCTCCGTATATGCTTCGGGTCTGCCTAACGTGCTGTCGTATCTCTTTTTAAAAGCCGGCAGTGAACCTATCGTTACTATTTTGACCTCGGCACACAGTAAAAATTCTATTCTGGGTTTTTTTAGTAAATCACTGTTTTTGCAAAAATCTTGCACTTTGTATATTTAGAGTAAATACAATAAAAAATAGTAAAACATAAATCGGCACATGAAATCATGTAACGAAAATAACGGTGGCAGCGAAAGGGAGGAATCAAATGACACTATTTTTGTTTCCAATCCGTTTATGATTTCTTGACATCCGGCTTTGGCCGGTTTTTGGTCAAAACCGGAACTTCAAACCCAATGATTTCGGTATCTACTCTTTAAGGGTACCAAAGCGCGATAAAATAGAAAATTTTAACATTTCTTTTTTTTCCACATTACTAGAAGTCAGAGTTTTCTGCATCCAATGGTATTATATAATTTGTTGCGGTTTTTGGAGTTTTTATACCCCCAAAAAAAAAATTAAAAATATGTTGAACCCTTACGTTATTTTCTAAACGTTATCAGTTTGCATAATCATCTCTATTTTTTTGAATGACATGAGATAATTAATTCATAACTTTTTTTTATTTTGTACAATATTTTTGTTTTAAAACTTTCACGTCGGCTTGAAACAAGCTTCGAATGCAAGATTAGAGAAAATTTCCAGATTACGATCCTTGAGCGTATTAGAGGTAGTTATTTTGCAGTATTTATGTGTTCTCTTTTATTTTTTCTTGTTTCCCGTAAAATAGCAATTTTTGACACATAAGGAACATTTTCTCAGCTAACCGCAAATGGATTTGAATTAAACTTCTGCACAGTCTTTTATACCACAATATCTGTATACTGAGTTAACATTACAGTAAAATAATGTATTTTATTATTTAGTTTCCATTTTAATGGGCAAAAAATTGTAATTTTCAAAAAAGGTAATTTCAAAAAAAATTTATCTACCTAACAATATAAATTAAGATGCTACTAACTTAGTGGGTGTAGAAAGCTTGAAAAGAAACTACAAAAAAATTGGACAGGATAACTCCAATAGTTTTTGAGAAAATGTTCCTTACATTAACATTATGAAGGTAGAAATTCCGGGTACCCTTAAGAGGAATCGAATGACACTATTTTTGTTTCCAGATTCCGACTTTGATTTCTTGACTTCCGATTAAAGACCACTTTCCGTAAAAACCGAAACTACAAATCCAATTTAGGGCCACTAACTTTTTGTGTAGATTACGAATCCGGAAACCGTTTGTTGCTATCTCTTGTACTTTCTGACATCTGAGTGTGACGGACTGCCGGATGGCCGGACGGACAAACAAAATGATAGACTACAATTTTAGAAATTGCCACCAACAAACGTTTCGACCAGTTCCGATTTGCTAGAACTCCTTTTCAAAACATTTCATTTATCAAAATTTACTATTATTGTTCAACATTCTTCATCCTATACTTATACACAATTCCTTACAATGAAAAATAAGACTTTAGCTATTTTACATAAAAATCACAAAGTCACAAGATTTACCTCACAATCCGCCAATACCTGTTTGAGACGTTAGAGTAGAAATACGACTTAAGGGGAGACTGTACTTTGTATCCCGCCAATGTTAAATTTGCTATTTTTAGGTACATTTTTCATAGGATTATTAAATGATAGGAAAATGAAACTTTACACACTATAGTTGTAGGGTTTCTTCTCGAGCTATTGACATTTTTTTCAATTTAATCTTTGGACCATACCATTTTTTTTTTAAATTACGAATAACATAAAATTTTTACAAATTGTTTTCCACGTGTTTTGCGTATTACTAATTTTCGGAGCTTCTGAGGAAGTCATAAAAATATCGGTATATGTGGATATACAAGATAATTAAATGGTAAAAATTTCCGCCTGGTAGGTTTATTGGTTTCTGAAAAAAATGTACCTAGTGTCAAAAATCTTAATTTACGGGTAAAGATAAGAAACAAGAAGGCAAAAATCAAAAACAATATGTACACAAAAAAGTAAATTTCCCACCAACAGCTAAGAATATTAAAACCCGTGATGCAGATATTTTAAAAACTAAAATTCTCTTTGCCCTAAAACGAGCAATATAAAATTATGAAAAAATATTAGTTCTTCGTAACATGATAATTTTTCTGTGTAAACCTGATAAAAACTTAATTTTTTCATAAAAAAAAAATATTTATTTGACGTAATTTAATGTTTTTTTCTGGTAGATCTAGGCCAAAACTACGTATTGAAAAACATAAAAACCAAAAATCGACATTATTTATAGATATTCCGCAGAAGATTTACTGTGTTAATTACTGTTTTCTTTAAAGAAAATTTTCACTGTTATTATCTAATATCCCGTTTGTAAATTTACAGTAGTAAATGTAGCACGATTATAAATACAAATTTAAACAGTAGACTATTTCCTGATTAAAACAAGTCATATATGGATCAGCATTTCCGTGTTCTGTGTTAAAAACAATGAGTATAGAACAAAAGTTACATTTATTACGTATGTAGTTAATGAACAACAGAATATTGTCCTGTGAAGTGCGTACAGTTTTTACTTAGCACTACATATATGGCTGTCACGTTTGCCTAATCAGTCCATTGTAGGCACTTTCTTTTAAATACATGTTCTTTGCGTTACAGCTTAATAATTTTTTTGTTGATCGGTTAATTATAGGAATTCATTTTTACTTTCTCTTGCCCTATATGAACATATAGGGAAGGAAAGTATTGTTTTTATGTTGATTTTTCGAAATCAATTTTTCACCGGAAATACACGTTTTCAGGCTTTCTGAACCCAAAAAACATATTTTTAGCAATTATTGATCTGTGTGTTTGTGTACGTTTGAAGTAAACATCTCAAGTACGGAATATGGTACGAAGTTGAAACTTTAAACTTAAGTTAGGTACCAAGAACAGATTTTCTTAAAAACGGCTGAACAAGTTATTTATAATCGCTATATTAACTTACTTATTACGCCTCATTTACGCCGAAGTCACGGGTTCGATTCCCGGTCGGGTCTGACAGTTTTTTATCACTCATTTTCATATATTATCATCCTCCACCGTCGACATTAGCAGAAATTGCAAAACAATCAAACGATAAACAAACAAAAAACCTCATTTACTACATTTTTTGTAATGTTTAAGATAGGGTAAGCGGCATGTCCACTGAAATTCATAGGGATCAGTGCTTTCGCGGTATAAAATGGTTTGTTTTTTTATTGCGTCCGTATAATTCATTTCATGGCAAAGTTACACTATAATTGAAGTTGTAGAAAATTAAAAAACCTACAACATATTTTAATGATAGCGTTTTTTCTACAACGCGTAGTTTAGCGTCAATTAAAGATTTTCTTAAATTTTCTCATTAAAATCGGTAAAAAAATTTGATTTTCAAACTGCAGCCTTAACATGCATTTGAAAACGAGAAAAGTGTATAATCAAAGTTATAGAAAATTAAAAACCCCACAACTTTCATTCCAAACATTGTATTTTTCAGAGCCAATTTAAACAAACTTACATACATACTTAATTTAAATAAACTTAAAAAAACCAAATTCTAATCAGTCGATGATTTAATATTGTTAATTTAACCCTTTATAGGGCAGTACTACGGGGAAAATTTTATAGGTATGTTTAAAAATGTTAAATTTTGTTGTACAGGAACTTGAATAATATATTACCTAGTGCCAGAACACAAAGATATTTCTTCGTTTTAATATTAAGCCTTGGTAAATATACTTACCCAGAAACGTTAATTGAAATGGAAATCATATAATTTGTAGTGGTAAGAATGCTTATTAAAACAACTTGTAGTACTACATAACAAAAAAAAGTAGAATAACTTTTCTAAACTTTATTTTAGCATGAATGCTTGCTTTTCCGTAGAAACTAGAATTTTCTAAGCCCTGTACAAAAGTAATAACAAAACAAACGTACAAAACGGTAGCATACGCTGGTATTAATCATTACCACATTCGTGCAACTCACAAGAAAATGGTCGCTGCGCGCTAATTTCAAAATGTAGATAGCCTACTTACCAGAGAACTTCTATAACACCATAAAATTCCAATAAGGTTCAATTGCATAGCTTATTCTTAAATAAAATAGACCTTATTGCCAGTGGTAATATGGTAGTATACATACCAAAAACCTATAAAGGGTTAAGTTCATATTTATCACCATCATCTTCTTCAACGCATTCTACTGTCATCTCTGTTGTTTGTTTGTTATTTTTACGTTATAAGGTTATCCTAAAGCCTTTTCTCCGGTTGGAAACAAAATGGATGATATTTTAAAACTGAAGTCCTACACTTTGGAAAATACAAATTTCTACGCAAAAATCTGTACAGAAAAAAACTACTATAAATTTAGGATGATGATGACAAAAACCATGAATATTTCAGACAACCAATTTATTTTTAAGATAAGAAATTAAATTTTTATTGTAGTGAAAAAATTTCTCAAGTCACTACTGTAATAAAATACGCTAAATAAAATATTATTATTGCATAACACCATTTTCTTGTGGTTATTTAACATTTCATCCAGAAACAAGTCAGCATTTTACCCTTTTTTACTTCAGGAACAACGTAAATCTAAAGTTAAAATTTTGACTTATATGCTTTCTAATATGATCGATTCATACCCACGTAGGGTAAGAGAAAGAAAAACGTCGTTAAGAAATTTAATTACAACTTGCAGCAAAATATAAAAACAATTTTGTATAAATGGCACTAGATATGTGACAGATATTTGTGTCATAGTAATAGAATAAGTGGTGATAAATGGAGAATGTCAGTGAGACAACGAGCGTCATTTGTCTATTTAAAATTTCATTAAAATTGTATCCAATTAATTTGTCATCATCCACGTGTTGCCTACAATGACGTACGACACACATGTAATAGGAGACTTAAATTTCAGTTCCTTTTTTAACATCCGGCTTAATTGCTTAATTAATAATTAAACATTGTTTATATAACTTCATTCATTACATCTAGTGACAGCTATTGAAAAATATGTCCGGCAAAAAAGTAATATCATAAAAAGGAATATGGTAAGGTAAGTTGCAGAATGTTTCTAGCAAATTTTCAGTCATATTTTACATACTATTTTAATTTACCCATTACAGGCAGGTGGAATATAAAATTATTTGCACTCAGTCTGCTAGTTCCAGGGCTTAAACAATTAGTTCTGTTTCTTGTTACATGGTCAGCTAATTACATGACTGAAGCATTTAAGAACAGAAGAGTGCTGCGGTTCTGTATAATTTTTAAATAATCCCGCTAACATATATTTCTTATTAACATTTAATAGTATACTATCACTGGAAATAAAATAAAACTCATGTGGACTCTTTGATGGTTGGTTCAAGATAAACTTTATTTTTTACGTTGTTGTAAACTTTGTAAACTTTGGAATCAAATAATGTCAAAGTAAAATAAAATAAATAAACTATTAAATAAATTTCGTAAAATAATTTTGTTTTACTACTTTTGGTTAATTAATAGTTCCCAAAAAAATAAAATATTGTGTTTTTTACTAGTTAAAATGAAATTTGGAAAAAAATAAATGTTATATTATAAATTAATTATTTACCTGCACTAATAAAATGTAGAAATCAGCCGTTCTAAATAAATTTGTAAACTAATACAACAGCTGATTGCTATAAGCGGTAGAGGTGTAAAAGACACAAGTCAGAGTTATCACCTCTGAATGTAATAAATTTCATAAACAGCTAGATCCTGTGGTGAATGAAGTGAAGGTGTCATATGTAGGGTGAAAAGTAGATGCTTTTTGGAGGGCCTGACATGCTGATAAGCGTAGGCTACTTTTCCACTCAGTGAGGAAGGCTATGGTAAACCACCTCACTCTTTATTTTAGTTATTAAAGCCTCTAAAGTTCAAACCAGCCTTTTGACTGATGACCTAAACAACAACAACAATTTCAATACTGTGTAAATTTCCTCGACAATTTTACTTCATTAGTATACTTTCATACTATACCGATTGAGTATTAAGTAGAACAAAATTAGAAAGGGTAGAGTGTAGATAAGAAGATACTGCGAATGGTAAATAGTATGGGTGTGGAAAGTAGGAGAAGTGTGAAGATTGGTTTTTAATAGAGACTGCATTCCAGTTCATTATATCAATGGATAGAATACACAAAAGAATAAAGAAAATTATTTAATACAATACTAAGAGATTATTTTTTGGAGATCATCTGGTTTTAAAGAGAAAACAGAGAAGGAAGCAGAAATGACACGGGAGTTGTTGAAATGTTTGTTGTTAAGTATGGTTTAGAATTCAGTGATGATGAATGGAAAGATTTGGTGCTGAGGGGATGTGTGGAGGAATGATAAAACCTTTTTCGTTATACGAGGTATGGCTATTAAATAACGAGACTGACTTTGTAAATATTTTATTTTAATTTTATACATAATCACTTATTGTCACCTTCAATATACACTCCTTCTATATCCCTACAACGTTCCATGCGAATTGTCCATTGTTGGAAACAATGCTAGACGTGCAGCTTTCTCTTTTACAGCTTCCATAGACTCAAATCTTGTCCCTTTTAATGCAGATTTCACCTTAGGGAACAGGTAGAAGATAACTGTAAGTGTTGGTAGTAAGCTAACACAAGTGATTATGAATAAAATTAAAATAAATTCTTTTTACAACGTCAGTCTCGTTATTTAATAGCCACACCTCGTATGTTTCATTATCTACATTAGCAAAAAAAGTCTTGTGAATGTTTTACCCTAGATTTTTAATGTTGTAATTGTGGATATCTAAATTCTGTAAAATGTTATTCTTAAGGAACTCAGTTATCTGGGCAACGAATCTTAGAGCACCAATTGTGGTCATGATTAATAATCTGCAATCGGCGGGTGGGCTCTGTAGTAATATAATGCGGCAAAAGTATTGTGCGGGAACACTATTTTGATGGACATGGGAATCATGAATAATTCTGTTGTAATACTCGTACAAATTCTACTTAACTCTACTGATTGGAAAGAAGTATGTTGAGCAACACTGATTATATTTTATTCTATTCTCTCTGTCTTATTCAGATACACCACGTCCAGTGTATCATTGTTGTTCTTATAGTTACACAGTACGGTAGTAACTTACAAAGTATTTCTTCAGAACTAAATAATATTATAGAGCAAAGAAGTAAATCTTTATCGTGTTCTTACAATATACTGGGTGACCGAAAGTTGTGTTTCCAATTCAATAAGTTTTTTTTTAACATAGTATCAGATGAAAATGTTATCTATTATTTTATAAATATTGTGGAGCTAATAATAATGTTTATGTTCTCTTGCCCTAAATAAATGTATATAAAGAAGGAAAGTATTGTTTTCATGTTAAATTTGAAATCAAATTTTCATCGGAAATACACGTTTTCAAGCCCCATGAACCCAAAAAACATGTTCATGCCGATTGGCCCGGTGTGTATGTGAGCAGAATAAATCAAGAATGGAAAATCGCTCAAAATTGAAACTTGGAACTTAGGTTAGGTACTTTGAGGGGCACCATGTCTGCTGAAATTCGTGGTAATTTTTTTTAAGTTTGCTGTTTTAATTTACAATTTAGAGCAAAAGTGTATATAAATTAAGTTGTTAATTAAAAAATCTACAACTTTTGTTTCAATTTTTTTATAGAGCCTAGTTTACCGTCATTTATTTTTAAGTTATACAGACAGGTTGATTTTCGTATTTAGTGAGCCACTTATGATTAAAATTAAGTTGAGTTTTTAATTTTACATTGCTTAATAATAATTAAACAGGTTATGTTTTTCATTGTTTACATTGGCAAAAAATGTTGTGTGACCACACAAGATTTTTAAATTATGATTACACTGACAGTGTAAGGAGATATGGAGCGTTGAACGGGGATATAGGGTGTGAGGGAAAGGAAAACAAGAGAAAAAAAAGAGGAGAAGGAAATAGTTAAGGAGGAGGAGGATAAGGAGAAGAAGGAGGTGACCGTGAAGGAGAAATAGAAAGAGAAGGAAGAGGAGAAGGAGGTTTAGGAGGAGGAGGAGCAGAAAATGAGAAATAGAAGGAGAAGAAAAAGGAGAAACTGGTGAAGGAAGAAGGAAAAGAAAGAGAGGAGAAGGAGAAGTAAGAATCAATTCCTAGTCCAGAGTTTAGAGAACTTCAAAAACTGCATGAAAGTCTGAAGAGGAAACAAGTATTAACCTAATTTACAAAACCTAGGCGCACATTGCAACAATTAAATAAGTTTTTAAATCATTGGAGATAAAATTATTAAAATTTTCAGTTAATAAATTATATTTTTCGATAGTAGAAATTTCTGTACATAAGCACCTAATCCAAAGTCAAGGGACATACGTTGAAAACGACGAGAAAGTTTGGAGGGAAAATATTTTACTTATTTTTAAAATGTGGATGAAAAATAGATCTATATTTGGAGTGGTCTCAAAAAGAATTAATGTGACGGTTGTGCAGATCAAAAGAATAAGAAAACCTTAATACTAGTATATATCTAGAAATGCTTAGTTTCAACCATTAAATCAGTCTATAAGTAATAATGGATATATAAGCTAAATGAATATAATATTTAACATAAATGGCTTTATTTCAGCGACGTTTAAACGGATCAAATTGAAATTTGGTGCAGCACTAGAGCACTTAGATATTAACTTACAGCAAAAACAATATAACCTGTTAATCCGTTTCGTAATAAACCATGTAAAATTTTTCAGTTTTAATATCTTTACAGACGATAGTGAATTAAAATTTAATGTTATCATCATCAAAAATTTAGAACGTTTTATAGTAAAAGATTACCCTTTACATATTCAAATTGTTCATAAATAAAGAATGTATCCCTAAAATCTTTGAATGGAGTCGTTCGGAATTAATAAATTTCAGTTATATCCTCAACAAAATTTCACTTCCATTTACTTGGTTTATAAGATGTAAATAAAATTGAAGCAATAATGTAATGAAGTGAACAATTTCTGGGCACACAACATGATTGTCACATTGTAGTACTTGCTGAGTAACATAATTTTGATAATAAATATTCAACTTGTATCCAGACATTGATCTCTTATTCATTTTTATTCTTAATAGTTATATAATTAATGCTTCATGTAAAAAATTGTAAGAAAATATCTCATCAGCTACTAATATTCCAAATATTTCGTTTTAATAAATATGAAAGTTTCTTTTCAAGTGGTTCAAAATTTTATATTTCATAAAACTTTACTTTTTATCTACGAATTTACTCGAATATACATTTTAACTTTAACTAGTCTTACTGAATATCAGTTATCAATTTAGTAGTATAACTCACTATTCCTAATTTGTGTATATTGCAATCTGTTCAATTCAGAACAATAACCAACGTCACCTAATGAGATAAGGATGAAGTGTATGACGTTTAAATGAGGTGCAGTCTTGTACAGACCCAGCCCGACTATTCCTGAAAAAGTATGGTTAATTGAACCCCAACCATCAAAGTACACCGGTAACCACTTTCTAGTATTCAAATCCACAAAAAATAACTGCCTTTACTAGAATTTAAACCACGAACCTTCATCTCCGAAAATCAGCTGTTGAACAGTTGATTCACGGCGACGACTTTACCTCTAGACCAACCCAGTGGGTTATAAATAACTTACAGAATATTTTTTTCAATACATAATTAAAACGTTTTTTAGAGTTTGTGAAAATTTTTGCACCAAACTTGGACGTCCTTGTCCATCCAACAAATATAAAACGAAACGGTTGCTCAAGGAAAACGTGAATACATCGAGAAATCTGAAGGGTGCGACTGGAACAACAGGAGGCGATTAGCTGAAGAATACGGAAAGCGGAGATATCCTTAGTACCTGACAAAAAAGTAAAAGTAAGATTACATTTTTAGACACCCAGTTATTTTTGGAATAGGTGTGGTAGTGAGAATTGCCGTCAGGGAAATCCAATTTCCAAAGTTGCACGTGTCTAGGCTACTTATTGGATCATTCAGTCGCCGAATAAACCACAACTTGACCATCACTTTTACATGATCCTTTCATTCATTTCACCCACATCATTGTCTTCCAACCCTCTATTATTATCATCTTGTATTATTATTATTCTCTTGATGATATTATATCGACGATTTATAAATCCACCATTCCGTAACATTATCATTGATCACAAGAAGCATCAATATGATTGCAATCATTAAAGTATCGTAACAAAGTATAGATTGATTTCTGACCCTTTTTTCAATACTCATTATAATGTAAATGCCAACTACTGGGCATTTTAAATAACCCTGGCAAACAAACACCTTTAATACAAATCTGTATAACATCCATTCATTTAAAGGTTAGGTACAACAATCATTTAAAGAAGGTACACAATCCCATGGATATAAAAAAACCAATCATCATTGCTTTAAATTTTGACTTGCTCATTCGAGCTTTTTTGGCTCTCGGTGAAGCTCGGTCTTCCAGTGCATGGATTGGCGCTTCTTTTCCGGATCTTAAGTAAAAAATCACGTTTCATCACATGTTATTATCATTTCCAAAAATTTGGGTTATTTTAAATCGCGTATAAAGTGTCAGTACAAGCATTTTTGCGAGCTTCATGTCAAACATTTTTGAGCGGTACGTGTCCTTAAGGAGCTAACAGAAGATGACTTTCAGCACTGTTTCCGACAATGGAAAAATCGCATGGAGCGTTGTAGGGATAGCGAAGGAGTGTATATTGAAGGCGACAATAAGTGATTATGTATAAAATAAAATTTTTTACGTCAGTCTCGCTATTTAATAGCCACACCTCGTATACTCTAATAACTTTAGTAATGAATTTTAACAAAGAGATAACTTGAAAAATAAAAGTCAAATCAATAGTAAAGCCGATCATTCGAAATAGAAAAAACCTAGTAAGAATAGTTAATTTTTCCCCAACAGGCAGGTAGAGTGTTAAATTATTTGCACTTGATCTCAAATTCCAGGGCTACAAAAATTAGTTCGGTTACTCATCACATGGTCAACCAATTATAAGATTGAAGCATTTAAGAACAGAAGAGATAGTAGAGATGTAAAAGACACGAATCAAAGTTATCTCCTCTGAGAGTAATGAATTTCAGTATACAAACCCTGTGATGAATGAAGTGAAGATGTCATTTGCAGAGTGGAAGTTAGATTCTTTTTAGAGGGCCTGGAATGGTTATAAGCATAGTTTTTCACTTAGTGAGGAAGATAATGGTAAACCACCTCACACCTCGTTTTATTTATGAAAGACTTTAGAGGTTCAAACTAACCTTGTGGTTGATGAACTAAACAACAAATAGTTGATATCATTAATTTCTAGAATTTTATAAGGACGGAATAAGTCCAATACTCCTTTGTGTTTAGCACCCCTATCACTCATCGATGTATAGGAAGAGATCAGCTTATACGCTCAGTTTATAGATTTTCTTATTCGCCTCCATTGCCATTTATTTGGGTTAAACAACCTACGTTTGTAATTTTTTACTCAGTTAAATTTCGGGTCTTCTAAATAAGTATTTTGGGCATATTCATTGTATATTACTTTATGAGACATCAAAGTTTATTTATTTGTTCTTGTTTAGGTCATCAGCCGAAAGGCTGGTTTGAACCTGTAGAGGCTTCATTAAGTAAAACGAGGAGTGAGGTGGTTTACCAGCCTTCCTCACTGAGTTGAAAAGTACGTTTATCAACATGCTAGGGCCTCCGGAAAACATATTTTCCACCCTGTAAATGACTACGTTCACGTCATTCACCATAGGGTCTGGATGTATAATGAAAATTATTATTTTCAGTAGATATAACTTTGATTAGTGTCACTTACCGCCCATAACAGGTAGGTGGAGTGTTAAATTGTTTGGACTCGATCTGCTAGTTTCAAGGCTACAAAAATTGTTCTGTTTCTTACCATGTGGTCAGCTAATTATATGACTGAACTACGCGTATTTAAGATTAGAAGAGGTAGAGCTGTAAAAGACACTAGTCAGAGTTATCACCTCTGAAAGTAATGAATTTCATTACACAGCTAGACTCTGTGGTGAATGAATTAAAGGTATCATTCGCAGGGTGCAATATAGATGATTTTCGGAGAGCCTGGCATGCTAATAAGCATGAACTACTTTTGCACTCCGTAAGGAAGACAATTGTAAACCACCTCACTCCTCATTTTACTTAGTAAAACCTCTAGAGCTTTAAACCAGCCTTTTAGCTGTTAACCAAAACAACAACACATAGTGTCTTTTACACTTCTATCTCTTCTGTTCCTAAATGATTTAGTCATTTAATCGGCTGACCGTATGATAAGAAACAGAACTATTTTTTGTAGCTCTGGAATTAACATTGAGCGCAAATAGTTTATTTATCATAATAAATTTAAAGCATTGTGCCTAGACGACTACCCAGAAGAACTCCGAGAACAATAAGTAGGTTAAAATTACCTTACCTTATAATATATTATCTTGTTATACTTAATAAATTTTATTTCTGTATAGAAGAAAACAAAGAAGACAGACATAGACTAGTATATTAACTGAATAAAACCCGTTCATCTTTAATAATATAATGAGTAATTTACAGCGCATTACCCGGCCATGAACATTGTAATACATATTATAAATTAAAACAAAAAAAAATATCAACCCAGAAGTTTATGATATCATTTTTTTGATAATGCACGTTTATAGTGCATGTTTGTGCATCGTCGCAAGCAAAACGAGTCGCGATGTCACGAGTTACTTCACATAGAATACTTCAACAGTATAAAGAATTATAGTATCCCGCCGTGCAATACTCTACAGGTTACAAATAATTTATAATATTTTTAAATATTATGTGACAGTTTGTTGAAAATATGTACAGTCATTATTTAATGTATCTACAACATTAAATAGTGAATTCTTTAATAAAGAAGAGAGGAAAAATAATAAAAAATAAATAAATTTATAAATAATATATATGGTGTATAAGCCGCAATAATTCTTTCAAGAACTTGTAACAATATCTAATATTAAGATATTTTTTTTAAAGAAGAATAAATCTTGAAAAAATTACATCATTGCATTTATTATATCGTTTTAATATTTAAATATTTATTACTCTTTGTAATCTGATTATGTAGTTTTAAATGGAGTATACCTTACCAGAAATTTAAAAATGAAAGCCTTTGGATAACGCAATTAAAACAATAATGTTGTGACAATATCTAAAAGGAATGTGTGTTCGAGAATTTTCGAGGAGGACCGAGATTTTTAAAATGTTAACGCAACTAATAAAAGTGATAAATAGGTATCCAAGAAATAGTTATAAGTGGTTGAATAGCAAAGGTAGGCCTGCCTTGTAGAAAAACTATTGTGAAGTTGTCGGGTGGGTACCTAATTAGATAATTGGCCTTTTTGTACCACCTTTTATTCAATTCTAATATGTTTACAGTTGTTAAGATTTATCCAGAAGCCGTCAGAGGGATTTTATATTTTTACTGTTGTATCGAAAATCTCTGTCTTTTTTTAAATCTCATTAGTCCACCTATATAAGCGAATCATTTATTTAAAGTCGGTTACTTCCTTTTTGTCTGTGATCCAGTGAGTGAATTGTGTAGTCCGAACAGTGCGTTAGAAAAGGTCAACGTTACTGTGAATTACGGTCTATTGTTTAACGTTTATTTATTCTGTATACATTTGGAAAGTAATATTTAATAAACTGGTTAAGTTTAATTATTGTTATTAGTTATTTATACTTAGTTTGTTATTAATTATAAGTAATTTACTACTTGTAGATTTTATTCATTTAACTAATTGTAATTTTTAGTTTAATAAATACTAGTAATTTTTAACTTTAGTGTGTAAATTATTTAATTTATCCAGATCCCGAAACGGACCTTAGAGATAAGTATTACAATATTGTAACATTTAATTCAAGGTTCGTTCGGGATTTAGTTGTAATAAATAACAAAGTTCTTTCAACTTTGTAACAATTACTTATTGACACTTTCACAATTACAATTAATTATTAAGTTTACACTACTAACAAATTACAATTTACTTAAATTAAATAAATTACTAAACTTCTAGCTTTTACTGAACTCTTAAAGCTTTAACTAGACTATAAATATGGTACTGTCACTTAAGAATAAAAACTATGATTTACTTGTCCACAAATACTATCCATTAAATGTACGCCGAACTTTATTAACGTAACTCAGAATAGGTCCCTTAACGACACTATTTCGATACGGCTCTACACTAATTCCATTCACAGTTCAATTATTAATCCACTTACTATAAAGGCACAAACTATTTATATACCTACAGTGCAATGTGGTATAGTAGGTACAAATAAAAGTAAAACAAACGATTCTACAAAAGTCGATTTCCGAGAATTCTTAAAATATTTCATTCATCATAATCCGTTGTCCTTATTCAATAGACACTTCATACAATACACAATTTATTACTTTAACTATTACTAGAATTTTATTGAATTAATGTTACAATATACTAACAGTACTGAGTTTGTGTTATATAAAAAATTTCTAGGAGGCGTTGTCGAAGAGATTGAAATATAAACTGGAGTTAGAAAGAACCTGCACTTTTTAATTGTGTGCTGGAAAAGATGATTCAGGAACAGGAAATAGAACTTGACGAGAAAAGATTGTTAAATCTTATAATGTTGGAGGTTTACAGACCGGCAATGTTTAGTTTTTGCAGATGACCTGAAATTGTTCCTAGGTACACGATACCCATGATAAAAAATCAATGTTAAAAAAACAAGAAGAAAAAACAGGACTGCAGATTTCTGTCGAAAATAAAACAATCATCAAAACAGCCCCGCGATTTTTGAATATATACCTTCTCTTCACCTTCAGCTTCTCATTCTCCTCCTCTTTTTTCTCCTTGTTCACTTTTCCTACTTCTCCCCTTCCCCTCCACACACCTCTCCGCACATTTTCTCCCTTCTCCTCGCTTTCTCCATTCTTCTTAGCCTTCGCCTCCTCCCCTCTTCCCTTATCCTCTTTTTTATCCTCTTCTTCTTGCTCCTGCTCCTCTTCCTACTTTCGTCTTCCATTCTTCTTATTCTTCTTCTCCTTTCTCATCCCTTATTCTTATTTTTTTCTCCTTCTTCTCCTCCTACTCGTTCTCCTCCCCTACTCATTCTTTTTTTCCTCCTACCCGTTCTCCTACTCTTTCTCCTCCTCTTCTTTCTCTCCTCCTCCCCTCTTCCCTTATCCTTCTCTTTTTTCTCCTCTTTCTCCTTTCCCTTCTTCTTTTGCTTCTCCTACTCCCACTAAAAAGGGCAAGTGGTCGAAATTCAAATCCTTTAGCTGAATTTAGCTTTCTGCTGTAAATGATCTAGAATGTAGAATAAATGATGAATAGGAGAAACCATTTGAATTTATAGCCAAATCTATTTAGAAAAAATTTGCATAATTTTATATTTTACATGAATATATAGTAAAATTCCACATATCCAACAAAACTAGATTATTCATAATACATTTCATTTTTACTTCTTCCTGTTCTCTGTATTATAGGATATCCGGTGAACATATCATAAAATTATCATCATTTTAACGTTTTCTTTCCTTTTTTTTGGATTTATATTATTAATATAATATCATTAAATTTGTTGTACACCTTTTAACTGGCTGTCCACTTTGCGAGAAATTATTTCATCACTTTGTTATTTTTTGAGTTACGTGACAACAAAGTTTTTTTTGATTTTATTTAGTAACAACTAAACTGTAAATTTATGCAACCAGCAGTATTTATGATGTACTTGTTTTCATCTTGATTAAGGAAATCACCTAGTGGCAAAACTCTTGCCGCTGTTTTATAAGATCCCTACTCCAGCATTTTTTTAATTCCTTTGCGGGTTTTGTGGTAGGTATTGGCGTGACAATGTTTGTATCTCTAGATTTGTGTGATTTATTAATATTTAATGGACACGAGTGTAAAATTATCAATGCTTGAGCATACTGTGTCAACAATTGGGTCTCGATGTATTAAAGAGTTTCGTACGTAGAGACTACAGGATTAAACGTTAAAATTTGTTTTGAAAAATTTACAAACTTTCCTGTTTACGTTTGATTTTTTCCACCAAATAGATCAAAACTTCATACATCCACATCGGATAACATAGTTAACTAAGAAAAATTAATCATTTTGCTAACGTATAGTTAAATGAAGCTTTAAACTGTATTTTAAAACAAAATATTAACCCTACAGCTCTCAATAAAATTTTTTTAGACCGGCAGAGAATTTCTAGCATATGAGTCACCAAACCGTAAAGAAATCATTAAAAATTTGCTATAAATCACAAACCTTACCACGTGGCGTATGAAATAACAAGAAAACTTAGAAAAATACAATAAATAAATCCCAAAATTTTAATCTGACAATTAGGGATGCTGAGGTAATTTAAAAATAAGTTTTAGGCAAATATTTTTCTAAAACTTCAGCAACACTATTGTTTTAAACTTTCTTATGCTCTACTTTCAAAATTCATTTCATACGAATCGTTACTTACAATGTTTATTTTAAAAAAAAACGATTTTATGTTTTATGTTCAAAACTGAAGCAAACATATAAAAACACATCATGTAAACCAAAAATTAACCAAATTCAGCTCTAGGATAGAGTGATTTCAACAGAGAAACACAGGCAATATATGCAACTAAAACTGTTGTAATATACGTAAAAATTTACTTCATACATTACTAAACTACTGTGGAAAACAGCAACGCTGTCTGTAGATGAATTTAAAACTTAAACGTCAACACTGCAATGCTATGAAGCAAAACCAATTTTGCGAAGCGACCGGTTCAAGAAGCGGTAACATTGTCTCAAAATCGACGATTGCCGGCTCTAGGGTTAATACCGGAATACAACTTTAAAATTAAGCGGTTCTGTTAAAATCTAAAATCTTCCTTTTTAATTTATAGGGAAAAAAGTACCTGTAAACACTTCGGAAAAAGTTAAATACCGGGTGGCTCATCCCCATAATATAGGATATTTCGTATCAAAAAGTTAGTAACATTGTTACATTAGCAGCAACCAGGTATAATATTAATTGTTGTCTGTAATAGTTAGGTAAGTCTCTAAGCCATATCGTCCACCGTTACTCCAAGTTCTTCACGAGCATGATTCCGATAGGCGATTGGAATCCTGTGAGACAATCGATACCCGTACAGAAGCTGTCCCAAATTTCTTACGATCAATTTTGTGGTGTGTTAAAGTATGTTTCAAACTCAATGAACGCGTTAATCGGTGTAACTACGAGTACTCATCGGTTGCAAATCCTCATAAGGTAATACAAGAAGAGCTTAATGTGCCTGGTGTTATGGTACTGGGAGAAATTTCGAGTACTGCATTGATAGATCCTTATTTTTTTTTTGAAGGAAATATTAACTCGGAAAGTTTTTAACAGGTGCTGCAGGAACTAGTCTTTCCGGAACTAGAAAACAATCCTGTTTATAATTTTCAATCGCACATCTGGGAAAAAAATGGGGCCCTATCATATTATTTCGGCATCGAAGTTCAAGAGCTTTCGAATTCCAAATTTAACGAACGGATTGGTTGCTGTGGTAAAAATTGATTGCCCTGCGCGCTCGCCAGACTTAACCCCATGTGATTTTCACTGTCAGGTATTATAAAGGATTGGTGTTTTCTTCAAAACCACAAAACCTTGCTGAACTAAAAAGCATAATAGAAAATGCATTTGACACCTTCAATGAAGATAAAATTGTTATTTTTGGAAATTTTTCAATCAGTTTAAAGTCGTTATATGAAGTGTATAGACAATAATGGTAGACATTTTGAACAACCGCTATAACAAAGGTATTAAAGGTATTATGTAAGTACAGTTCAAATAATTAATCTGTTTTCTTTTCTGTAGATTTCTTATCCGTTAACTTGTAACGCCTTCATTTTTACTTCTTCCATATGTGACGAAACTGACATATGGGCCACCCGGTATTATCATCGTTTTCCCCATCAGTTTTCCGATTTCCGCCCATGTCCCATCTACGTATGATTTTCCACTTTCACGTAAATAAGAAGTTTGCAATTCCCTTAATTCGGCCATGGTTCTACCAAATTTTTTCAATATTTTAATTGCTTTAGTATAACCTTCACATAAATATAGTCTACATAGGCCTACTTATTTATACTAATCCTAAATAAATGTACAACGGAAAAATCATAATTTTTATGTAAATATAAAAACCCTTTGTTATAAATTCATAATTTTCTTAACAATTAAAACTTTTTTAAAATGAAGTATATAATATTTTCCCTTCAAATTGTATAATAAAATAAAATAATAACATCAAAATAATATAAAAGCGTGGGATATGTCATATTTTGAGATTTATACTTGTTTTGGAAACTTATACAATCACACACATACGAAATACTAACTATATTTACAAATTAAAACGAAGTGTGGTTGCGTGAGAACTAGGCCTGAACGTGTAGCAGAAGGTAAACGAGCAATGGGGGAGAAACAGAGATAGATGTATGTTACATCCTGTTCCAATACCAACTTCCTGTCCTGACTTTATTTTAAAGGAACATCTTAAAAACAAAAATAATGAATCTTCATCCAGTAGTCCGGTCCAGTGTCCTCTTCTATCCTCAGTTTATTTATATTTATATGTATGATCCACCATTCAACTGGCATTTAATATTATTATCCACTTTATTATTGTAAAGAGATACTTTAATATTGTTATTTTGTAACAGCTTCATAATCGCTCTTACTATAAAGTTTCTTATATCATGACAGACATGTACTACATTTTATTGGTTAATCTCTTCTGGTACGTTAATTCTTAATTATATTATCAAAATTATAATAGTGAATAATTAAACTATTTGTTTAATTCATTTAAATATGTACTATTTATTTAAATATCTCTTACTATTAAGCCCCGTTATGATACAGCTACATTTTTTTTATTGTGAATGGTATTGTTAATAAAATATTTTATCGTTCATGATGCGGTCAACAACCTGAAACTGGTTTGAAACCCTACAGTAGCATTTCTCAAAGTTTTATATTTTTTGTACCCGTTGAAGAAGTACATTTTCTGGGGCGTACCCTCTGCGTACAGATAAAAGAGTCACATATATAAACAAAAAAGATTTGAATTGAAACACTCACACGATCTTCTCTTGTAAATATAAATAATGAATATTATAACCTATTGTTAATCGCATGTAAACAATGTAAAATGAAAAACAAAGCCTAATTTTAATCATGAGTACGATGCTAAATGAAAATCAACCCCTAAAGAACTTAAAAATACGGAAAATCACTAATTGAAGCTAAATTAAGCATTGAATAAAAGTTGTCGGTTTTTTATTTTTTACAACTTTGATTTTATTACACAGACAGACCCTGCGGTGAATGAAGTGAAGATATCGTTTGCAGGGTGGAAAATAGATGCCTTTCAGTAGGCCGGGCATGCTGATAAGCATACTTTTTCACTCAGTGAGAATGACAATGGTAAATCACCTCACTCCTCGAATTACTTAGTAAAGCCTTTAGAGGTTCAAACCAGCTTTAGGGTGATAACTAAAACAACAAAAAATAGACCTTAGGTGTCAGGTAAGTACGCAGTCTAAAAAATTAGTTAGGATATTGAGAAAATTGGAATAAACTGAGAAATATAATGAACTTAATCAAGTTCAAACATCGGATGATTTAAATGGTTTCCACGAAGAACAACGGATAGCAAAAATATATATAATAGCCTATAAAGAAAGAATTCAAGAATGTGTTCCGTAAAAGAGCTTCTGGAAATATCAGAAGTTACTTTATGTGGTCTAAAATTGTCTAAAAGATAAAAGCTTATTTCAGTTTCCTAGTTATATCTACGTAGAATAATCCTGTTTAAATCTCTATATGTTGTTATTCGTTGTAGTGACACCATTTTAGTTCTTAGTAGTTTTGACTTAATTCTACTTAACTTTACTTTCAATTTCAAGAAACTAAAAGTAAATTATTAATAGTAGACTATCCTTAAGGGAAGGAGATAAACTTAAAAGTTACTATCTCTTTATAAACTTATCGTTCGTGATTCGTTCAAATGTCAACATCTACAATATTGCATTTAATAAAATAGATATTGAAAAAATTGTCAGCTATATTGATATGATTATTAAAGTGGTTACCACCGGTAATGTAAATACAATCGTTTTTCTTCCCATAAATATATACACTAGAATAAAACCGATAAAAGATTATGACTACTGTGTTTAAAATTAAATATGTTTTAGCGGATTGGGAATGGATGACGAGATGTGTGGGAAAACAAATGAGATCCTGTGGGTGTGGTTCCCACAGGAGTGTTATGGACCATTAGATTAGACGGACGTGCTGCCGCTTGTACGTGCGCAACTGTACTGGGAACAGGGGACGTGCACTCTACGTTTCGTTCATGGGAACTGCCTGTATACAGTATTTATGCATCAGGTAAGTCTTATGCTGTAGATAAAGAGAGAGTTCATAAAGCATTGCTTAGATACTGTAATTCTTACGACAAACACACACACACACACACACACACACACAAACTATCTTACTGTCACACCTACAATAACTACATCATCAAGCACCCAACCAGCGTCCCTGTCCAAGTACATGCATTTTTTTATTGCAGGAATAACTTTACTATCACCTGTTTAATGCTGCGGGTATGGGTCACTGGGAAATTACAGATTACAAACTTCCAACCAGTTTCCTGTTTAATGTCAACTTAAGGTTATTCTTAAACTCCTCTCACGGTGCATGTGAATTTTTTTTAATAAACTCTATCATTTTTATTAAATTTATTAGCATTACAACTTTACTTTTCAGTTTCTTTCGCATAAAAATATTCCTGAATTTCATATCATAGTAGGGTAGTCATATTTCCCTTGCAGCCACACCAGACGATCACAGTATTTCATTATTTATCCGTAAATATTTAACAAACAAAATATTTAATGTCGGGTCATCTGATCTCTTCAGGGCTGTGGCTTCCAAAGTTAAAATAGCAATGATGATAGCCAACCTCCGAAATGGAGATGGTACATAAAGAAGAAGAAGATTTAACAAACGTAAATTCCACTCGCTTACTCATTCGCTCCTCACGCAATCTTCGCAACCATAAATTTTAAGAACTCAGAATTTGATATAAAGTTCCAGTTGCGTCGTAGTTGCTCCCCAAGATAAAATTTTAATATAAATTCTACTTTTAAAGTAAATTTCATGAAAAATGTATGAACAATTGAATCTGTCATTTCAGAAAGCCCATTAGTCAAAAAACGAACTTTCAGAAAAATTGAAACTTGGTAGTTTACTAAGTTTAAATTAAATACAATATTAAAAATGTAATTTATTCTGATGGCTGTTCCTTTTAATACAAAATGTATAGGTAATTTTTTTTTAAAGATAAGCCACTTGTTATATTGAAAATTTAGACAAAAGTTGTTTCTGAAATAAATTGTAGTAAATTGCTAACTTACGTTGTTTTCTGTAAAATACCTTAATAAACCAGAAGAAAATTGTGTTGTACAATAGTTAGTATTCATTTATTTATTTATTTATTTCATTAGTTTACATTATTGACTTAAATAGATTTTCTGTAATTATACAAATTGAAATTCTTAACTTAAAGAAAAAAAAGTTGATTTCCAGGACTATTCACTTACTTCGTCGTCGCCACAAACAATAGTTATCTCGCTCAAAAAGATTTTTGCATAGAAATTTTTTAACCTCTTCCACTAGAAAGTAAAACTCAAGCTTCAAAAGATCACCCACTTTCAGTTTTTAGATGGAAGCACTTTATATTCTTATGGATAAGTCTCGTCTTAATGTAACATTACTTTACGAAAGCCAAACTTATGAGATATTTGTAGGGATGTTGTGTTTGTATTCGGTTAGTCCTAAAATGTACTAAAGACAAAATTTTTAATTTTCATTTATTGGCTTTCTGCAATGACCGATTCAGTTGGTTTAGAAATTGTTATCAACCAATTAAAGTTACAGCTTTAAGGTTTATTTTAGGTCAAAAGAGTTAAAAATAGAGTGAACTATTTTAACAGATGGTATGAATGATAAGGAAGAATGACCAAAATATTTATTTGATAATCTGAAAATGATATTAAGTATAGTTAAATACCTAGGTTGTGTAATCCAAGATAACGGCAATGAAAAGAAAGAATGAAAAATAAAATAAGGAAAATGGAGAAAGAATATCAAATGATAAAGATTATTTTACAATACAAAATCGATATTGTTAAATTGTAAATTAAGATAAGCTAAAACGTTTATACAGTTATAAAACATGAAGCATTGCATAGATAAGAATGTATACCTTCCCAATGGAAGAGGTTTAAGAAAAAAATATTAGTGAAGAAGAGAAAAGTTACAAGGAAAATATAATATCCGAAAAAAATAAAAAAATATGTAGATTACAGTTTCTTGTTAGCCCATCATCATCCAGTGTTGGATGTAGGCCTCTCCTGTTTTCTCCACAATCCCCTGCTCTGTGCCATTCCTGCCCAATTAAAATCCGGCCACCAGTTTTAAGACAACTCTCCACCAAGTGTGTGGGTCTATTCCTCTTTCCCAGCCAGAACCTCCTTTGCTGAATCCCCTTATTTCATCGATCATCCGTCTGCCTCTTTGTATGTTTTAACTCTCACTTAGTAGGTGAGATCTTTGTTTCTTAAATTTAACCTGAAATTAGTTTATAAGGAATTAAGGATAATGAACGATTACTTTTTTATGTAAATAATAAATGACACTTTTCTGTGTTCTATATATCCAGTTTGTTTATTTGATATAAATTATGTTTAATTAATATTTATTTAATAATAGCAATGGCTTCCATATTATTACAAACAATTTTTAAGCTTTTCAGATATAAGTGAAGTTTATCTTCTTTTTCTTTATAAATTAAAATTCTTTTAGCAATTAGAAAAATTTAATAAATTAATCCTTTCATGTATTCATTCAATTGTTTTTTATATATTATTATAAACACATAATAATTAGGACATGCTTGAACCAATGAATCCGTATATCAAAAAATAGAACCAGTAATAAGCACAATTGAGAAAAATAAAACTCTTTCTTAGAAGATATAATCAGAACACCGGAAAATAGGTACTTAGAAAAATCATAGAGGTAATTTGGAATAAAAAATACGATTACTCTGGAAGATTTAAAATGTAAATCAGAAAAACTAAAATACTAAAAGACAAACACACTATATTACAAGCTAAAACTAGAAAATACAAGGAAAGAGTGTTTTCAGACGAAGAAAGAAAAGCAAGGTCTGATAGAATGAAAAAATACTGGGAAAAAATACTTCAAAAGAAATCCATGAAGTAATTGACTAAGGTGATCCAATGTGGTCAAACAAGAATAAAACAAACACATAGGTAGTAACAATTCTCAAAATAACTTATAAAATAATTAAACAACTGATTTCATTAAAATGTAAAATATAACAAATTAAAAACATCAATACAAATATTGTTCCAGCTGAACAATTACATTATCCAATCCATCGCCATTTCAGTGATGCCACGTCCTATTTCACGTCCACTAATCCAGCCCTCTGCTGAATATTCTTATATCTTACTGGTTTTTTTTAAATTTTCAACTTTGTACCATATTCCGTTTTTAAAATATTGTGTTCACACACAGACACACCGATTAATCATTAAAAACACGGTTTTCCGGTTCAGGGGGTCTGAAAACGTGTATATCCGGTAAAAACTCGATTATGGAAAATCGACATGAAACAATATTTTCCTTGCCTGTTTATATTCATAAAGGGCAAGAGAAAGTAATAAAAAAGTATCTTCACTGATTTCGATGACATTTTTGCCGAAAATAAAAACACAATTACATACAATTTTTTTCTTAAATTTAATTACAAGAATAAATTATGTAATACAGAAATTTACAAAATGGTAATTAATTTTAAAATATTTGAAAACATACGTAACAATTACTAGGTCAATTATCCATAAAAGGTCAGGGCATTTAATTAGTTTATTTTTAAAAGAAATTAGTTAATTGAAATAACTTAAAAAACTTAAATTCTCACAAATCATTCCTTTTTATTAATTGCTTTAAGTACTTTGTTTAGTACGTGACACAATTTTATGTGTAACAGACTAAATATTTTATGATTACAGGGTGCTTGGAAAATATGAACGATTTAATAGATTTTAATTTATCAGTAATACAGTATTAAACTGAATTCATTAAGTTAATTTTTAATTGATTTACACATTATGACTTTATGATGAAACGTTCCTTGTACTCATAGATAAAGTTCATTCTGTTAATTTCTTCGTTTAAACCTGTCTTGATTCTGAGGCTGATATTTAGAATTAAAAATAAAATCTGGTGTGAAACAATCACACGACTTTCTTTGCCAGTGTAAAAAAATTATCTTCTATGTGTAGCATTAGTAAACAATGTAAAATTAAAAACATAACATACTTTAATCATGACTAAACGACAGAAAATGAAAATGAACCTCTTTAGAACGAAAAAATATGGAAAATTACTTAATTTATGCTGAACTACAGCCTCTGTAGAAATATGCTTGAAATAAAAGTTATAGATATTATTTTTCTCATAACTTTTATCCGTAAATAAAATATGACTGATAATAAAAGAAAAATTAACAAAAAAATAACAGACATGACAATAGAATGCGTAGAAGAAGCCGATGGTGATAGAGAATAAATAACATGAACTTAGTTCATGTTACATGCTAAGTAACAATATTAAATCATCGAATAATTAGAATTTAGTTTTTTTTAGTTTATTTAAAGCCGTATCAACAGCTTGGTCATTAGAGTTTACTGTGAGTTTCGGTAATATAACGGTGGGTTTTGAAGTGTTAAAATTTTCAGGCCTTTGAACCCGGGACCTTTCACTTTGTAGTCTAGCGTGCTAGTCACTACGCTACGGAAGCAGCCAGAATTTTTTTGTTTTACTTTATTTAGTAACTACATTTTTATATGGTATCTATACTATACAACAGGCAGTGTTATGTTATACGTAAGTGGTGTGATCAAAAAATACGGTGAATAATTTTACGACGAGAAAACTGCTGACGGTACATCATTTGAAGTAATATGTCCGATAGCCTAATTCTTTGAGGTAGCCTGTGTCAAGTTAAAAGAAGTTGCAAATTACAAGTCGACTTCCAGAGCTGAAAGAGTGAGATCGGGTTTACCGCGTCAGTTGCACATCATGGATTGCGAACAACGCGTTAACATTAAGTTTTGTTTAACGTTGCAAAGACAGTGGTAAAGAAACTCATGAAATGTTAAAAATTAGTGTATGGCAATAATTTCGTAACTCTGAAGACTGTTTACAAGTGGCACGAGCGATTTAAATGCGTAAATGAGTCGATTGAAGACAAGGAATGGTCGGGACGTCTTTCGACCTCAAAAACAGACGAAAACGTGTAAAAAGTGACAACACTGATTCGTTCAAAAAGGTAATTGACAATTCGAGAGCTTACCGAAAAAGAACACTTCGTGCGGGTCCAAAAAAGCATTTTAACCGTTAATTTGCAAATGGGACGAATAGGTGCGAAATTTGTTCCCAGACTTTTGTCACCCGGTGCCACATCTTGCTTCTGATTCGCAAATTTTTGACCGAAAAAAGATTCCTGTCTGTCCTTATCCATCTAGCTGTCCGATTTTAGCACAATGTGACTTCTGGCTTTCCAAAAATAAAAACCGTGCTGAAAGGTAAACATTTTGAGCCCATTCCCGACATTGGGAGGGCCATGACAGAGGAGCTGAAGACCCTTCCAAAAGAAACCTTCCAGAAAAACTTTCAATCATGGAATCAACGTTGTGACAAGTACATCGCTGGCCAAGGAAAGTAGGCTACTTTAAAAAAATTCATCACCGTAATTTTTGATCACATCTCGTATGTAACGTCCTGTTTTCGTATTGATTGACGATATCATCCAGTGACAAACCCTTGACGCATTTTTCCAGCCTCTTTTTAATCTCCTTTTTGGATTTTATGGTAGGTGTGGGTGTGAAAATGTTTTAATTTCTAGGTTCATGAGATTTATTAATTTTGAATGGAAACAAGTGTATAATTTGTTAATGGTCAAATAAAAACATCTACAACTTTTAATTTAAAAGTTTTTCTCTACAGAGCCTAGTTTAGAATAAATTAGTGATTTTCCGTATTTCTTTAAGTCCAACTATGGTCGATTTTCATTTTGCGTCATTTATTCATGATTAATATTAAGTTATGGTTATTATTTTACATTGTTTACTAATGATTAAACATAAATTATATTTTTAATTGTTTACATTGGCAAGAGAACGTCGTGTGAGTGTTCCACACCAGGTTTTTTTCATTGGAGTAAAGTACCGTAAATTCTTGGGTTACATAGCCATTTCCTAAAACCCATTGATGTTAACTGAAGTTTTTCTTTTCAATTAGTCTGACTAGCTTTTGCTCTAGATTGATACTGGAACACATGCTCACATGTCAACAGAGAAAACTACCGATAGTCATCCTTCTAAGAACCATAATTTTGGCTTCAAGGAGTCACAAAACATAAAGATCATTTAAAATTTTGGTATCAAATCCAATCGCAATAATTAATGTATTTAGAGCGCGGGAGAAAGAAAACTTACACTTTCTCACTAGAGTATTTAAGAAAGATTATCAATGTTCTTTATAAATTAAAATTTATTATTTTGCAGTAATGTTATTGAATTCATAGTGTATGCATGTAACTAATAGTAATGTATTTAAACATAAATCGTTTATATCTTTAAAAAAATTAAAGATATAAAAATAAGAAAGCTATGAAAAATTAAATTAAATCGTTTAACAATAATAATGATATTAATAGATTTAGCAATATAAAAGTACATAAACCTTTTAATGGATGTTTACTTATGGTTTTTAATTATCTTTTCTATTTCTAATTTCTAGTTTTCCTGTTTACATCAGAAAAAATTACGGTAAAGTACAATTTCAGGTAAGTTTAGTAGAGTTTTATTTTCTGAAGAGTCCAAGTAGTCTTATCCTGTTCCATTTTACGTCTCCAAATTTCAATTTTAGGATAACTTACCTTGAGATAGTTGTTGTTTGGGTCATCAGTCAAAAGGCTGGTTTGAACCTCTAGAGCCTTTACTAAGTAAAACTGAGTAGAAAAGTGTGCTAATCAGCATACCAGGCCCTCTGAAAAGCATCTACCTTCCATCTGCAAATGACACCCTCACTTTATTTACCCTAGGGTCTGGCTGTACAATGAAATTCATTACTCTCAGAGGAGATAACTCTGATTAGTATATTTTACACCTCAACCTCTTGAGTCTTAAATGCTTTTTCAGTCATATAATTGGCTGACAATGTGATTAGAAACAGAACTATTTTTTGTAGCCCTGGAACTAGGAGATCAAGTGCAAATAATTTAACACCTCACCTGCCGTTTAAGGGCAAACCTTGAGGTCAGAGAGGAGAAATAAAAGGAGGGGAAGGAAAAGAGTAATAGTTGTATTAGTTGTATGAGGAGGAGAAGGAGGAGGATCAGAAGGAGGAGGAAGCAAAAGGAGATTGAGCGGAGAAAGAGAAAGAGGAGAAGGACAAGAGTATTTTTGTAATAGTTGTATTAATAGGATAAGGAGGAGGAGGAAGAGGAGCAGAAGGAGAAGGATCAGAAGGAGGAGGAAGCAAAAGGAGGTTGAGCAGAGAAAGAGAAGGAGGAGAAGGAGAAGAGTAATAGTTGTATTAGATGAATGAGGAGGAGGAGGAGGAGGGTCAGAAGGAGGAGGAAGAAAAAGGAGGTTGAGTGGAGAAAGAGAAGGAGGAGAAGGAGAAGAGTAATAGTTGTAATAGTAGGACGAGAAGGAGGAGGCGCAGAAGGAGAAGGAAGCAAAAGGAGGTTGAGCAGAAGGAAGAGGGGCAGGAGGAGGAGGAGGAGGAGGAGAAGCAGAAAGAAGCGGAGTTGGAGCAGGAGAAGAAGGATGAGTACGTTAAATTCCTGTTCCGACAGAACACTATTTTACGCAAATCACGATGTGTTTCCGCTAATGTGAGTGGATCTTACACCCCATTTTTACATCTGAAAATGAACTTAAATATCTTTTTGAACAATTTATCGTAAAGATTTGTCTGGTTTCAACATTTTTGATAATTGCATTCTTTGAAATGTTGTTGTTTTCTTTGTATTACAAAACAAATGAACGAATAAAAGAATTTTTATGATATTTGATTTTAAATTAATGACTCATTAGTTTAATGTAACATTTGATTTAATTGATAATTAAAGATCACTTTTAAAAAAATATAAACTTTGTACTGAATTACCTCATAGATTTTTTTCTAACGTAGCTTATCATATAATCGTTTTGTAATCTGATAATTGTAGCAGTATTAATTCAAACCATGTTCTGACCACTCGCTTATAAACGAGTAAACGGAGCAACTAACAAGTCACTAAGTTAAGAAGTCGAGTGAATGTAGCGTAGTTGAATAATATTTTGTAAACCATGCACGCCACAACATGTTGATGCTGCATGTATCTACATTATGCCTACTTGTCCCGGTCTACCTTGCTACACTAGATCGTTGTCGTCGTATCAATTGCAACATGGCGCCTCTTCGATGTTCAACTATGAGGAAAAGGAGTACGACGTGATACGATTGCAAGAATATTGTTAACTGATTCTTCTGTTCTGGTCCTGGTTTACCTCATGTCAGGTAACTCGCGTTCCTCCTATCTTAATCTACAGTTCATTCTCTTAGAAATTCTTTCGGGTTTTTCTTATTTTGAATTTGGATTCCCGGAAAAGTATTATGAATTTCATTTAAATTTATACTTTTAGTTTTTCCAGTTTGGTCCAGCTTCCTCTAAAAGGTTTCAATCAATTTTTTTAAGTTGAAGCTTTTCACGAGCAGATTGACCATCAAATATCGTTATTATTTCCAAATCCCAATTAACATAGAAAATACAAACTAAACTTTATTTCCTAGTTTCCCCGAAGAAGAAGCGAATTACTGCAGCGCCGACTTTCTTAATTATGTTGTGTTTTGAGCTTCTTTTTTCGTTTCCTATAAAGTTATGGACTTAATATTTCGCTTAATGAATTACGGGCTTAACAATATTTTTATATTATCTTGGCTATATGAATATATAATAAGGATATAGTAATATAAATATAGTTATAGTAATATGTTGTAAGGAAAGCATTGTTTTCATGTTGGTTTTAGAAATCAAGTTTTCACGTTTTCAGACCCCCTGAACCCAAAAAACATGTTTTTAATTACATGTTAATGGTCAAAAATACGTTAATAGGTGTGTGCGTGTGTGTGAACAGAATATCTCAAGAACGGAACATCGTTCAAACTTGAAACTTGAATCTTAAGTTAGATACTACTACCGGACCCGACACGAACATTTTCATAAAAATCGGTCAACCGGAAGTAGTAGTTTATTCGTGTCATTTTTAAATTTTCTTCCTTGAACCGTATACAACAAGAACATTCTTTCTCTGTAAAATTGTTAGGTATCACTATTGATACTTAACTTAGCTGAGGGAACACATTAGTAACATCAAGTTTAATCTTTCACGTGGTGTATATTTGATTACAAAATTGAAGTTACGTGTGGCTCCTGATTTGCTAAGAAAGGCATACTTTGCTTTTTTCTATGCCCACTTATTGAATGGAGTTAAATTGTGGGCTTGTTCACCAAATGTAGCTCCGGTATTAATTTACCAAAATAAGGTAATGCGAATACTAAACAATCCATTTCCAGTAGACCACTGTAAGCCAATTTTTAGAAAATATGGTATCGTGCCAGTTTTTCTTTATACGAGGTGTGGCTATTAAATAACGAGACTGAAGTTGTAAAAAAATTTATTTTTATTTTATACATAATCACTTATTGTCACCTTCAATATACACTCCTTTTCTATTCCTACACCGCTCCATGCGAATTTTCCATTGTTGGAAACAGTGCTAGAAGTCATTGTCTGTCAGCTCCTTCAGGACACGTGTCGCTCAAAAATGTTTGAAATGAAGCTAGCAAAAATGTTTGCAATGACACTTTGTACGTGATTGAAAATGACCCAAATTTTTTGGAAACGATAATAACATTTGATGAATAGTGGTTTTTTACTTATGATCTGAAAACGATGTTTTCTGTATGTTTCTGGAATCCATGCACTGTAAGAGCCGAACTTCACCGAGAGCAAAAAAAGCTCGAATGAGCAAGTCAAAATTTAAAACTATGACGATTGTCTTTTTTTATATCTATGGGATTGTGTACCTTCACTGGGTTACTGAAGGTCAAACAATTAATCAATATTACTTACTACCTTGAGGTACTTTCTAAGCTACGTCAAAGAGTAAAGAAAAAATGCCGCGAAATATGGAAGGACAAATAATGGGTTCTCCACCAAGATAATGCGCCAGCTCATTCCGCGTTATCTGTCAAGAGGTTCTTAGCTAAGTACAGCATCTCAGTGTTAGAACATCCACCTTATTCACCAGGTCTTGCCCCATGTGACTTCTACCTGTTCCCTAAGGTAAAATCTGCATTAAAAGGGACAAGATTTGAGTCTGCGGAAGCTGAAAAAAAGAAAGCGGTACGTGTCCTGAAGGAGCTGACAGAAGATGACTTCCAGCACTGTTTCCAACAATGGAAAATTTGCATGGAGCGTTGTAGGGGTAGAGGAGTATATATTGAAGGTGACAATAAATGATTACGTATTAAATAAAAATAACATTTTTTACAACGTCAGTCTCATTATTTAATAGCCACACCTAGTACATATTTATGAATATACTTTTGGTTAAAAATACATTAAATAATTATGAAGAAATTTCAGATATTCATGACTACAATACTTGAAGCAGGGATGAATTTTTTAGCAGGAATTTCGTTTTGAAACAAGATTTAATTTTTGGCATTGTGCACATGAAAAGCTTAATAAATATATTATGTTAATAATGTAAAATAGACCATACAAAGAAACTACTAAAGCAGAAGACCTATAATATCTATTTGCGTATAGAAGGAGACGTACTCAAATAATTAACTACTTCAGAAGTACTTATCTAGATAAGATCGTCTCAAGATAAAACTATACAGCTGCTGCTCACATTTCTGTATCAAAAGATAAATGACAGTTATTTTTCTAAACGTTAATGACTATCATACAGGAATAGTATTTAATCTAAGTTAAAACATTTCGGGTATAATCAGAAACAATTTTGCGGTTCATTCTGAGATAATTACACGTCTGTGAACCTTATAGATTCTATTTTTTATTTTATTATTTTTAATAAGTCTGTATTCTTTCTAAGAAAATTTAGTACTTTACGTAAAACTACTATAGCTCCATCGCAAGTTAAATTTAACGTAATGGAGCCTTTTATTGTCCATATTGAATAATACGAGGTGTGGCTATTAAATAACGAGACTGACGTTGAAAAAAATTTAATTTTAATTTTATACATAATCACTTATTGTCACCTTCAATATACACTCCTTTTCTATCCCTACAACGCACCATCCGAATTTGCCGTTTTTGGAAACAGTGCTGGAAGTCATCTTCTGTCAACTTCTTCAGGACACGTACCGCTTTCTTTTTTACAAATTCCACAAAAACAAATCTTGTCCCTTTTAATGCAGATTTCACCTTAGGGAACAAGTAGAAGTCACATATTGCAAGATCTGGTGAAAAAGGTGGATGTTCTAACACTGAGATGCTGTACTTGGCTAGGAACCTCTTGGTAGATAACGCAGAATGAGCTGGTGCATTGTCTTGGTGGAGAACTTATGATTTGTCCTTCCACATTTCGGGGCGTTTTTTCCTTACTCTTTGACGTAGCTTAGAAAGTACCACAAGGTAGTTAGTAATACTGATTAATTGTTTGACCTTCAGGAACCCAGAGCAGGTACACAATCCCATGGATATAAAAACAATGATCATTGCTTTAAATTTTGACTTGCTCATTCGTGCTTTTTTGGCTCTCGGTGAAGTTCGACTCTTCCAGTGCATGGATTAGCGCATCGTTTCCAGATCATAAGTAAAAAACCACGTTTCATCACATGTTATTATCTTTTACCTGTTTCCTAAGGTGAAATCTGCATAAAAAGGAACAAGATTTGAGTTTGTGGAAGCTGTAAAAGAGAAAGCGGCACATATCCTGAAGGATCTGACAGAAGATGACTTCCAGCACTGTCTCCAACAATGGAAAATTCGCATTAAGCGTTGTAGGGATAGGAGAAGGTGTGTATATTGAAGGTGACAATAAGTGATTATGTATAAAATAAAAATAAAATTTTTTACGTCAGTCTCGTTATTTAATAGCCACACCTGGTATAATGCACCTCATTATTTTAAATGTATTTCTAATTACTTTTACTTACATACTTCCTATAGACAAAGTACTGCTTTAATTTTATATTACGTCCGACTGTTTTGCACATTATAGCTAAAAAAAGTCAAGAGAAATTATGTGAAATAATTAATGAAAAAATTCAAGATCTGATTGGGAATCGAATCCGGTATCACTGGTGTACCTTTAAAATAAAAAGTTAATATTGTATTAACTATTTCAAGTCAATTGCTTGCAATTACTATATGTTTTTTGAAAACTCTAAATAATTTATACAATCATCTGTCTAATCGAGTTCAAAGATTGTAAGTTAATAGAAATTTAAGTGACAACATAAACATAGAATTCGGAGTCCCTTAAGGTAAAACCAAGATGTTGATTCGATTTAACTACAAAGAAAAGTTTACACATAACTAGACCCTCCTAGAAAAATGAAATGAATGCCGTAATAGAGAATAGAGGTGATTTTGTATATAACATTCATTAAATTTGTTTTAATTGTTTTGGTAGGGGAAGAATAATGAATTGTTTTTATTTTACAGATCACCTGGGTTGGTCTAGCGGTAAAGTCGTCACCGCAAATCAACGTTTTAAAAACTGATTTTCGGAGATGAAGTTTCCGTGGTTCAAATCCTAATAAAGAAAGTTACTTATATACTGATTTGGATAATACACAGTGGTTACGGGTGTACTTATATGTTTGACGTTCAATTAATTATACTCTCATAGGAATGGTCGGTCTGAGTTTGTACAAGACTACACCTCATTTACAAGTCATACATTTCATCCTCATCTGATTGGGTGATGGGTTTGCTTATTGTTCTTCATAGCAACGTCCAAACATTAAGAATAAAGTAGAACTATTAAACACATAATAGAAATTGTATTCGTTTCATCGTGGGAAAAATTTGATTGTGGAAACTTACTTTCAATAATTCCAGATAACATACAATTAAAAGAAACAATATCATTTAGATAAGGGACAAAAAGTTGGTTGTCTAAAATACATTTTATAAAATGCTTGCTTTTAATATAATGTAGGTTGGAGTGGTATGCAAGACCACCTTGATCGACTTCTTTTTAATCTTCGGTCATTCACGGATGATTCTAACAAGTCTTATTTTGATGTTATCTTCATATCTTGCACAGGAACATTACAGGTCGTCATTTCCAATCATCTTTAAAATTCATTTAATTATTATTTTATACTTTTAACGAACTTATATTGTTGATACTCGTTTTTTTAATTTTTTTTTTTTGGGATGGCGATGCCTACATAAGGTTTAGCTGGTGCGTACGTAATGATATGACTTGATATAGAGATGAAAAAATTACCTGACCGGGAATCGAACCTAGGACAACTGATCCGAAGCCAGTTCTGCTGACCTCTGCAACAACAGGCCGACAAAAGTTCAAATAAAAGGCACTAACTTTCTGGTCAATGAAGTTCCTATCCTAGTTAATGCCTTCAGCCAAGTCAGTCAGCTAGAAGAAAGTTGCTATTACTTTTTAAGTAACATTAATTGGCCGAGTATCTTTGAATGGTGACCAACTGCAAACTTCACTGAAGATCTCTGACCAGATTCACATCTACTCCAATCGACCGGAATTATGGTTGTGATAGTGTTATTTTTGCAACTTTGAGAGAAGGAATTATGCAGAAGAAAATGGTGTAGGTATTTTAGGAAAATGGTTCTGTAGAAAAATTCCATAACTAAAGGTTGTAGGTTTTTTATTTTCTAAAACTATATATGTATTTGCTTTTGCTTTAAAATGCATATTAAGGTTGCAATCATATAAAAATAATTTTTTACCACGAGAGACATCCCAACGATTACAACAGACAAGCCGCTTGCTCTAACTTGTAGAGCACAAAAAATTTAAGTAAATGAGGGGATTTTAGAATATTATAAAAGCAATTTTTGAGTGAATATAAAAAGTGGAAAATAGTACGATTCAAGCCGCTTGCTCTAACTTGTAGAGCACAAAATTTTAAGTAAATGAGGGGATTTTAGAATATTATAAAAGCAATTTTTGAGTAAATCTAAAAAGTGGAAAATAGCAGGATTAAACTACTATTTCCACTTGATAGATTTCAAAATAAATGTTTGTGTCAGGGTTTCTAATTTTACCTAGTTTTACCTCGGTAGCTTAGAAGCTGAGGACAGGCTTCTTTCTGAATTTACCCTCCAGTAGGTTGATCATATTGTGACGGTAACATTCAACATACGACTTTAGGCCCCAGGCGATAAACATGTTGGAAAATTATAACAACGCAGATCAATATTGCAAAACTGTGATTCGACTCCTTCATGGAAGGCAAACGCACACCACCCGACACACTTGTTATGAGGCGAATAATGCGGTCACTTTAATACTACTGTATAACATCTAATTCAGACCAAACAAAGGCCAATACAAAAACAAAAAATCCGATTTGCTGAGTCGATGCAGTGCTTGTCGCTTCACATTTCACAAGTACGTTTTCACCTATCAACCCGTAATGAGCTTACCAATAGCTTTTGAGGACCAGTTACAAAGTAGACTATATTACACAAGAAATCAACATATCTCATACCTGTGGCTTGACTCCTTAGGAGACAGAATTTTGGAATTATATAGAATCCTTTGTTGAATATTGGTCAGATCGTATCGAACAACAATAAGATTTAAAAAAATTTAAATTTTGAAAATTTATCCTTCATTCTGACCTTTGTATTCCCTACGTAAAAGACGTTGCACGACAACTGTATCAACGTTTCTTTGATAAATTACAAAATCATCCAAACAACATCGCTCGACAAATGGCCATTCAAAATTTTCCAAATTTTCGACATCTTCGCCGTCTATGGTGTAGGGGTCTTCTTCGATAACATTCTATCATTATCTTCATCATCAACATCACATCTTCTTAATCTTTTCACCGTTGGGCTTTCATTTTCATTTCCATCAAAATCATCTCCATCATAGCATGATTACGTCATCCTGGAGGATACACTGCTAGGTGTGACCCCTCCATCCACGCCTAATAATAACTTTCATCAAATCTAGTTGTTGTGCTTTAATGTATAGTATAGTGTTCTAGATTTATAAAATTGAAGACCAAAAAAAAAATTTGAAAATGGGGGTTGTCCTTTTTAAAAGAGACTTTTTACTGCGGTCTCCCGCAACTTAAATTTATTTTTATTTATAAATTAATAATAAATTAAAATTAAAAAAATAACAAAGTAAATTTATAATTTATATAAGAGACTCACCTGGACACACGTAAGAACCAAAAGACTTAAGTTGAAATCCAAATTGAAAGAACTATTTCGACTGCTTGGACGCAGCTCTTCACTAACTCAAAAATCTAAACTATTACTATACAAAGTTTATTTTAAGTCAATATGGACTTATGGACTACAAATTTTTGGCACAGCTAAACAGAGTAAATCAAAATTTAACTTATAATTACTTTCGCCTTTTTATGTCAATAACAAAATCCTTCATGATAACCTTAAAATTATTCCATTTATCCGTGGAGTAATTAAATCCAGCCACAGTATTTTGCACAGAAAATTGCATGATCACCCAAACGAATTTATCACCAAACTATCGGTTACATCACTACCATGGGAATCCGCAACTCAGGTTGAAATGTCATTGGGCCCGAGATCTTCTATAAAGTGATTTATTTGTATTTTTCTTTCATCTTTTCTTGTAGTAGTGTTTATCATTCATGCATTATGAACATTATATAACCTCATAGAACATAATTATATTAGTGGGTATCACAGTTCTTTTCCGTTTCGTCTTCTTCTCATCCTTTCTTTACTTTTATCAAATTTTCTAGTTGTATTTTATCATACAGTTGCAAGTAAAGTTATTAAAGATAAAAAGAAAAATTTACAATTTAACAAAAGAGTAAAGAGACCTTAACGATCATTGGTCTATATGGCTCAAGACTATATCCAGGGATGATCGAAGGCACATCTTAGATAAAGCCTTTACTAACTTTTAAGAATAAATTCCTACGGCACGAAGATGTTACTCGAAAAATATGGAAATGGCTCCTCTAGAACCTGTAGAACCGAACTTACGTTATAAGTTTCAACTTCATATGTTATTCCGTTCTTGAGATATTTTTTTCTCATCATGAGGTCTTGGGTCGAATCCCATTCAGGCACGGCATATTTTCGTACGTTACAAAAAAATCATTTCACCCTTCACCGTCTGCATTGGCAGTAATTGCAGAACATTCGGACGTTAAAAAAATATATTTTTTAAACACAGGCATGCCCACATGCACACATACATATCGTAAAAGCAAGCATATTGGTTTCAGGGGGCCTGAAAAAATGTATATCCGGTGAAAATTCGATTTCAAAAATCGACATGAAAACAGCAACTTTTTCTTTATATACAAAATATAAATATAGGGAGAACAAGTAAAAATCTAATAATTTTTAATCCATAATCATAGTAATTTTACAAAAAAATTGCAACCGTAAGTCACAGTATACTGTGATAATGAATGCAATTATATAAAATTGGTAGGATTCTTAAATTTTTTTCGTAATATTTAGATATTTTCTTACTTACATAAATTTATTGGTATTTTCTCTATTACGACTATGTACTTTACCGCAATTTAAATAATTCTAATAGTACCTTACTTTCACAATTAAATCTAAATACTGTAATTTATTTTATAAGTAACCAATTTTAACAAGATTTTTTTACTTCATGACTTGAAATTTTACTTATATTTTATTTTTAATTTTATTTCAGTTGAAATACTTGTTTATTTCCTATATTATTTGATAGTATAATGTATCTAGTTATTTGTAAATTAGATAAAATTAAATAAATTAAAGATAGTAACCTATAAATACATTGAATACTGTATTTTGACTTTCTATTTGAATTTATAATAATTCATGATATTTTTTTTAGCAAAAAAATATTTTTAATTTAACTAGTTATTGTATTTTTTTAAATGCTACTTAACGTTTCACGATTTGCACAATTTATTGCATCTTTTGCAAATAATTTATAATGATGTCTAAAGTTTAGTAGGTAGTTAATTAAACTTCCATTTACGTTTTGTTTCTTTTATTTGATGTTTTATTTTTATTTATCGTTTATTTTGTTCCGCTTTTATAAAATACGTGGTTGTGTCTATCTGTGTGTGGTCGTGTGAAAAATAGTTTTTTCCCAAAATCTTAGCAAATACATGGTTCACAAATCCTTGGTGCTATATTCAATCTACATATCAGTGCTCCCCATTGATAACGCGCTCTTTAATACTACGGATCCGTATACACCCCGGGTATTGACAAGACCCATTATTTTCTTTCTAATTTTAAAATGCCTTCTTCTTCTTTCGGTTTCGTCCCCTATCGGAGGTTGGAAATCATCATAACGATCTGGATCCTGTCGACTGCAGCTCTGAACAGCTCCGCCGAACTACACCTGTACCACTCCCTCAGATTTTGCGATCAAAAAAGTCTTCTACGCCCAACACTTCTTTTTCCCTTACTCTTTCCTTGGACAATAAGCCTCAGTAATGAGTACTTATCTCCTCTCATAACATGGCCCAGATACTCCAATTTTCTTCTTTTTGTAGTCATTACCAATTCACACTCCTTACCGATTCTCAACAGTACATCCACATTTATCCCTTTCTCCATCCATGACACTCTCCACATTCTTCTGTTCCTCTACATCTCAAATGCCATATGAAATTTTGTTTTAGTTCATTTCCTTGTCTCCTGCCTATGGTTCTGCTAATACATCCACACGCTGCTTGCAATTTTCTAACTTTCTTTTCTATACCCAAATCCTGATCAAATCCGTTGGCACAACCTAAATAATTGCATTTCAGCGCCACATAATCAACCGCAATTTTAGACCTGGTGGATATTTATCAGTAATGCCATTATCTTTTAATACTTTACGGAAACGTTGAAATTATATTTATTGGATAGTTCATTCAAAATTTAGACTGATCTCTGAAAATCATCCTTACTCTCTTGCATCATCCACAAATCAACCGGCAAAAATAAATCATTCTCATAAACTTTAATTTTCAGCCTAATTCCTGAACTAACCTTGCTTCTCCAGTGTTGGAAAATGTGATTCATGTAAACCTATATTAAATAAATCGGGTGATATAATAGCCTAAACCGTGTCTCACTCCTTGGTAATTCTCTGTTTACCAAAATAAAACAAAAAATTTGCATACTTTTCTTCGAAATAATAGAAATATATAGGCCCTATCATAAATATAAATTTTTACCAATAATAATTTTACTAGTTGGTGCCAATTTTTAAAATGTTTTTATCTATTATTTTGTTTTGTCCGTCCGTCCGTCACACCCAGATATCAGAAACTATAAAAAATATCAACTAAAATTTTTCAGATCCGTAATCTACACAAAATGCTAGTGGGCCTAAATTGGGTTTGAAGTTCCGGTTTCAACCGGAAGTTCCCTAAAACCGGAAGTCAAGAAATCAAAGTCGGAATTTGGAAACAAAAATAGTGTCATTCGATTCCTATAAAACAGTAAAATACAGAAATCATTAATGGTTTTTGCCTTAAGTCAAAGGTAAGCCTCATTAAAAATTGCTACGAGCTATAAGACTCAAAGTATCATGAAGGGGATTTTTGCAACTAACTTACTCAAATTTTTAACTTAATATCCCTGATTTTAAACTTAACTAAAATTTGTTATATTCATTCAATATATAACTTCATGCACACATTTATTCTTGTAATGCTTGGAATTTTAATTTTTCTTACCGATTACTTATTGTAGGTATTTTTTTGTTGAAATTCATAAAAATCATTTAAAAGACTAAATTATAAGCCAGAATGTAATGTTTAATATTTATTAAAATTCTTCTTAAGAATCTTTACCGACTGATGGCCCGCACAAAGAGCAAACATAATTTACAAGGAATAAATAAAACAACGCTATGCCATGTATTTCATTTTATGTTATTAATTCTACGGTAATATTAAATTGTACGCTTTTGAACATTAATTATACGTTTAGTGATAGGTAGGTACCTAGGCGCATCGCATACAATATCATATTAATATCCGTCGGGTCGTTTCAAAATGTAATTTCACTTCATTAGTTCCTAATGCAAAATATTTTCTGGTAAAATCCAATATTAATTACTCCATTAATAAATTTCGATTTGAAATTAATTAGAAAGATTCCTGAATAATATTTTATTGTTTATTATCAATTGCTACCGCGCTAGGCGCGGATGTAAGTTATTTATTGATATTCTAATAGAGGTGCATAAAATAAACTGGTTTATCAATCATTTCGGGTTCACGAACTTTAATTCCGTTTTTCTTTTTCTATGTAGCTATTTCAAAAAATGCATGTCGATTTTCAGAGTTGTAGCTTATTGAAAAGGTATAAAGTAATACGAGGTGCGTTCAAAAAGTTCCTGAAATTGTCTTGTCGTCGCTAAATAAGTGATAGCCGGAATAGCAATATGATTGCACACTCTTATTTAAAGATGTTTGGACAGTGCACAGTGGTGTTAGTTCTCCATGCGACATGGTGTCAGTGGTTGTCAGTCAAAACAATGTCACAGTTCAAAAAGCATGCAGATATAAAATTAATGTGCAAATTAATTAATATATTAATTAATGTCAAATGTGAATGGGATAAATGGGAATAATGGAATAATGAAAAATGGAATGGGATAATCAAATGGGATAAATGTCAAATGGGAAAATCCGCTTCAGAAACGCTGTTGGCTCTGCAACTAGTTTTCGGTGAAAATGCACTAAAAGAAATCCACTGTTTACAACTGGTTTGCACGGTTTCAGAAAGGTCAGAAAACATCCCGAAATGACGAAATGATAGCAAAAGTGAAACAACTGATCCTAGATTATCGAAGAATGACAATCGCTGGGTTGGTGATCGAAGTTGGTATCTCACAGGGTTTGCACGTGATTTCTACGTGCAAGTTTTGCAGAGGTTGCGTGATCCGGTTCGAAGGAAGTGACGGAACCAGTGGTAAGGAAATTCGTGTCTGCATCACGATAACGCGCCAAGCCATACATCGCTTGTTGTGCAGAAATTCCTCGTTGAAAAGAATATTCCTGTTATCCCTCAACCACCGTACTCTCCAGATCTCGATCTAAGCGGCTATTGGCTGTTCCCTACTCAAAAAATGAGCCTCAAAAATGAACGTTTTCCAACCTTGGAGGACATCGAATCAAATGCGACGACTCAGGTCCAACAGGTTCCGGAAGAAGCTATCTACTGCTGCTTCCAACAATGACAGGATCGACGGAGCAAGTCTATGCGTGTGCATAGGTCCTTCTTCGTCGGTGATTAGGTAAGTATTGCCATAGGTCATTAGCATGCTAAACCACCATTCCGGGAACTATTTGAACACCCCTCGTTATCTATTTAAAAGGTACTAGCATGGTATGTTTTAAAGTATGAACAAATAACTTTGCATGTTTTAAAAGTATATTATGTTCTGTTTTTTATCACATGGTCAGCCAATCATACGACTGAAGTATTTTAGAAGAGGTAGAGGTGTAAAAGACACTAGTCAGAGTTATCTCCTCTGTGAGTAACAAATCACATTATACAACCATAGCCTGTGGTGAATGACATAAAGATATCATTTGCAGGGTGGAAAGTAGATGATTTTCGGAGGACCTGGCATGCTGATAAGCATGCTTTTTCACTCGGTAAGGAAGGGAATTTTTAAACCTCCTCACTCTACGTTTACTTAATAAAGGCTCTAGAGCTTCAAATCAGCCTTTCGGTTGATGACCTGAACCATCTCTTGCATTAGGTTCAACCCTCGTTAATCCGAATTTTTGTTAATCCGAACACCTTTGAAACAATTAATTGAATTCGGTTTAACCAGGTTGTTCTGTAGATAGAACGCAAAAAGTTAAAAAAGTGCATGTTCAATATTGTTTATTAATAGCAATAGTGTTATGAGAGGTTCATTCTGTATACTTGTAACTAGTGCTTTAATAATCAAGTACTTGTAAAGTACCTTGAATTTTTATCGTCTATCAATTACAATTTTTGATCGGTTTATAGAATAAAGTGTAAGCGAATGACTTATCCCAGACTTTAGTGAGGTGAGGCAGGCAAGGGTTTATTTTAGATGACCTTGGGATGAACACGAGATACGATGTTATGTTTAAAGGAAAAAGAGTGATTTTAAAGTAAATCAGATGCGAGTGAGTGTGAGTGAGGTAGGGATAGATCGGTGAGATGTGTTCACTTCGGGTTCGGGAAGGGGTATCGTGGGAAGGTATGTAACATTCGTCCTGTATACAAGAGAACCTGTTTGCCTGTGTTTGCACTCGACAGTGCTAGTGTGCTGGCTGGCTGGTCCGTCTCTATATGCACCGACTCTGCATTTCGTCTTTATGTCTGTACTACTTATTATATGTCTGTCTGACTGTCTATTAACAGCTATAATAACCTATTATAATCTTTTTCTTATTCCTCCTTATCGCCGTACAATCAAACTTTACAAATTATCATATTTTTTGCAATATTGTTTCTATTTTGTTCGGTATCAGACAAAAGCTATTTTTAACCTTTATCTCCAAACCTAACTTAAAGTACTGTAATATAACTTACATTTCGGTGACCTCTCACCTGATCTAATATATTATATACTTTTACTTTCTCTTGCCCTATATGATATCTAGGGAAGAAAAGTATTGTTTTGTCGAATTCAAAATCTTTTTTTAGACGTTTTCAAGTCTCCTTGATTTAAAAAAAACCTTGTTAGCGATTGTTCTGTGTGTCTATATCTGTTGTTGTTGTTTAGGTAATCATCCGAAAGGCCGGTTTGAACTTCAAGAGGCTTTACTAAGTAAAACGAAGAGTGAGGTGACTTACAATTGCATTCCTCACTGAGTGGAAAAGTATGCTTATCAGAATGCCAGGCCCTCCGAAAAACTTATACTTTCCACCCTGCAAATGATACCTTCACTCCCTCACCACAAGGTCTGACTATATATAAAATTCATTACTCTCAGAGAAGATAACTCTGACTAGTGTCTTTTATACGTATTAAATTATTTACACTCAATCTGCTAGTTCTCGGGCTACAAAAACTAGTTTTGTTTCCCATCACATGTTCAGCCAATTATACGACTAAAGCATTTATGAACAGAAGAGGTAGAATTGTAAAAGATACTAATCAGAATTTCATTATACAGCCAGACCCTGTGGTGAATGAAGTGAAGGTGTCATTTGCAGAGCTGAATGTACATGCGTTTCAGAGGGCCTGGGATGCTGATAAGCATACTTTTTCACTCGGTGAGTAAGTCAATGTGTAAACCACCACACTCTTCGGTTTACTTAGTAAAGCCTCTAGAGGTTCAAACCAGCCTTTCGGTTGATGACCTAAACAACAACAACAACAATCAATATTTACTGAACGTTGAATTATGGGTATTTTAAAAAGTTCTCACTGATTTTCTCGATCCATTTCTATTTTAATTAAATTCAATTGAACTGTTGTTTGCTCATACGTCAAATAAATTAAATAGGTCTGCAATTTAAAATAAATTACCATTAACACATCGATGATTGTTTTTTGAGTTCACCTAAACTGGAACGAATAACAATGCATGCAATTAACATAGTAAAACTTGCTCTTATATTTTTTGTGCCATGTTCAATACCGAAACGGTTTTTATGGCCTTAAACTGATTTTTATTGGTACTTGATAATTTTGTAAACATTGAATTCCAGTTCTTTATTTACTTTCTCTTGCCTATTTGGAGAAGGAAAGTATTGTTTTATGTAGATTTTTCTAAATCAAGTTTTCACCAAATTTTAAAATTTTCAGACTCCCTGAATAAACAAAAACCATGGTTTTTTACCGATTGGTCTGGTCTGTGTGTGTGAACAAATATCTCATGAACGGAATCGCGTGCGAAGTTAAAACTTGGATTTTAAGTTAAATACTATAAGCGGACCCACCATCAACATATCCATAAAAATCGGTCAAACGGAAGTAGTAGTTTGTTTGTGCAACTTTTCCTTTTTTGCGATTTTCTCAGAAAAGGGGCCTTCTAATATGTATCGTGATATATTTGTGTTTTGTCATGATATCATAACGATAATTTTTTTTTAAATATATTTTTTTAAATTAAGAGTATATATTTTTTGACACTTTTAATTGAAAATTTAGTATATGTTATTACAACAATACAACAATATTTCTATATATGACGCTAAAGGTTGCAAAACTTGAATTTTTGCCAGATCTTGCAGTCATCACTACAGTCTTACTATTGGCCAAGAGGATCCCTTGACCAGAGGCGTTGAAAACGTCTGTGCTCAGTACCCGGTGTAAAAAAACTAATTTTGTCCTCACAAAGGTATGCCAATTTGTAATAGATTACTATTTAATATCATATTCTTTATTGGTGTTGCATCAGCTTTCAAGTTTGATTTTATTATTTTCCCATTTACCTTTGCCTCCTATTTCATTCAATAAACATTATTCACATTTAACTCATTATGGTTTTTATTTAATCAATATATTTTCATAATTACTATCACAAGTTTCATTGTTTACGTGCAATTCTAAAATAATGCTCCTGTTCTTAATACTGTTAAATCAACTTACTGGTTTTACTTGATTTGAATGTTAAAAATCTAACAACAACAATGTATATGTATTAACATTTAACGTCCTTCTTATATAACTACATATTTTTTAACTTTAAGTAAATTCTCTTCTAATATTAATATATTTTTCTAGAACGAATGTGGGACCTACTATTCGCATTGACATTCAGCCCCACTCTAAAATAAATTACAATTTTTATTTCTTCTTCTTAGTTGCTTAGTAGGCTAACCATATTTTGTTTATGAAAATTAAATAATTTTTAAATATTTTATTTTAATCAGCTGGAGTTATTTATATTTATTTCAATAGATTCAATTATAAACAAATCCAGATGTTAGATAAATTTGTCTCATTACACCGGTATCGCCCTAGTGTAAATGTGTTGTATGAGAGGGTTGTCATGTTATTCAAATTTGTCGCGTATCGTCTTGTAGGCTATAGTTGTTTCGCGCATGATTTACGTATGAAATTTATGTAAGTCTTTGTGCAACATTAAGTTTGTGACATAAAAGGAGCATTGCGTTATGGCTCGTAGAATCTTGTTTTGAATCGCTTGTATACGTTTCGTTTATGAAGGTTTAGCAGTCCCCAAAGTTGAACTCCATATGTCCAGACTGGTCTAAATGTCTTGTACATTGTTAATTTATGTGAAATGTTTAATTTAGAACGTCTATTGAGTAAGCGTTTCAGTTGATAGAAGCATATATAAAAGAGCATACATAAAAATATTTTTGGGAAATAAAATTATTATAATATTGACAGGGATTTTTTCTACAAAATGTATAAAAGAACAGCTAGCAAGTGATATTAATTTGTTGCGAGTACTTTTTTAATAACAAATTATACATAAACACTCCAAAACATTATCATAGGTCATTGTATAGTGTACCAAACAAAGTTAGACTCTGTTACCACTCGCTTACCTGCCTTTGAATTTAAAAGAACCATTGTCATTGGTTAAAAAAAAGAAAAAACAAAAAAACTTTTCAATAGAATCATTCTATAGTTTAATATTGAAGACATACAATAACAGAAAGTAATCTAAAAAAAAAATTACTCACTAACGGTCGATAATTTTATTGATACTAAGGAATAAATTGTGTCAGTTTCAGAAAGTAGTTTCCAATGTAGAACTAACAATATTTTGAACTCGGCTACTAAAAAATAAACGGTCATAATATTTAGATAGAATAAAAATGATTAAGGTGGTTAATCAGCGGAACGTTAGGGGATGCCTCAACTCTTGTTCAAGTATTCACCCAGTGAACTTATTTCCAGTAGAAAGAGAAATGATGTGGAAATATATACACCTTCTTTTTGTGTAAAATTATAATGGAACATCTCAACATTACAGCCAACATAATCACTATTATCATCTTTTAACACATTTAAAATTTTCTAACTGGTATTTTAAATCTGTGTGAATTGGTATTGAAGTGGTATCCAAATCTTATATTCCTTTTATTCTCTTCAGACAACTTCGTACCTTTCTCATTCTACATTTTCCACTTTATAGAGCTCTGTCTGCTGTACAGAATGATATAAAGTTAGGACGGGGTCAAATTTTTGTTACCCGGAATTAAAATGATCCAAAAAAAAGTTTTTAGAAAGTTGTCCGATATTATTACTTTAAAGGTGGTTCTAAAAGTATAAGAATACTTTCAAAATTATCCATGGAAAATCCCTCCTCACTTCCCTTAGCCCAGATAATCCGTACGCAAATTTTCCTGTCCAGAAAACCGGAACCATTTGACTTACTTAATTTATCTAGGTATGTTTACAAAACTCGAAGATTGTGATTTAAAATAACTCAAAATATCTATAATTGTCTTGACGTACAGAACAATTTTATATCTCTGATAGAATAAATGTTATAGTTCTGTAATTTGAAGTATTGTGATGAGCTGATGATGTGGTAAAGCCACGAAAGTACTTTTCAATTTGTAAATATTTTTACTCATTCCTTACAACCGTTTCTGGTGGGTTCTAATAAATAATACAATTAATTTAAAACAAAATAAAAATAACTTAAGAATATAATACGCTCAATAACTTTATTATTTAGCTGGTCAGAAAATCTATTTATAGACATTAGGTTGCCACATTGGTTTTGACATTCGGTTTCTGGAAGCTCTTTTTGCAGCCCACATTCTCAGCGTTTTTTCACTGTTTTCTCCTTTCTTCTGTCCACCCAGTGTTTTGTTTTGATTCTTCATGGGAGCCCTTAAAGTCAGTAATTTTTGTCTGAATTTGGTTCGGTTTTCTCGATTTATTCCGGCTTTCTGAATTTTTTAAACCATTTACTTTACACCTTAGGTCTATTTTTTAGTGTCTTAAAAATTTGTTTTGTCAACCGACTGTCATCCATTCTATACAAGTGTCCTTAAAATTTAAATCTTCTTTTTTAATAGTTTCCATTAATCGTTCATTTTCTTTGAACAGTTCTTCTTGATATCGTAACCTATATTGTCCGTCTATCTTCGGACCCATTATCTCGCGGGGGATCTTTCTCTTAAATTTCTCTGCTTCTCTTAGACCAGCCTTCCCAGTCATTCTAAGACACTCATTCGTGTACAGCCACGCAGTTTTTATCACAGTATTATAATATGCCTAATCTTTGCTTGCCTTGAGAATGTTTATTTCTTATACAAGTGGTGAGTTCCTGAGTTCCTCTGAGTGCACCACCATCTTTCCTCGTCTATTGCTGTTCGCTTCCTTTTCGCTGGTCTTCGGATGTAAATAATAATAATTATTATAAGAATCTTCTCTTCTGTGTTTAAATCCTTCAGTTATATAATTGGCTGATCAAGTAATAACAAACGAATCTTTTTTTGTGGCCCTGGAACTAGCAAGCAGATTGAGTGCAAATAATTTAACACTCCACCTGCCTTTTATGGGAATTTATTAAGATATGAAGATTAATGTAGATAATTTATTCGTGGTATTCTGATATTGTAAAATGTAGAGTAAGTAAAGATTATGAAAAAAATTTTGTTGATGAAAGCAACAAAACTTGAGTCCATCTCGTAATGGACTAGTTTTGGTATAGAGAGATACATTTTAAAGACCACAAAAGTAACCGTCGTTGAGGTTGTATGGATTTACTGAACGTTCATGCGGAATTAGATGCGGTCTCTTCATACCTATATGAAAAATGATCGATAACAAAAGATTGCCACTATTAACGCTACCTACCATTACAATTGGTTTGGCCAGACGTTTCTTACTTATACAATTGCCCTCTCTCTATCACTCTCTCCTCCCCTCTCACTCGCTCTCTTTCTTTTTCTTCATAGTCTTTTATTATTGATTGATATACTACAAGTAGATTATTGTTGTAGTCATTCTTCTAAATCTTCTTCTTCTTTTTCTTTTACAGTCACAGTTATCGCCTAAAGTTAAAATTATGATTCTACTGTATCAAATTTAATTCGGATCCATTCCTTTTGGGTATTACTTTTTATCTTACGTTACTTCACTGAATTATCTTCATATTCAACATAGAATGAAGAATTGTTCGGTTACTCAATATTGTTTTCAATTTTTTTCTTTCATTACCTTCTTTTCAACTTTTTTTTTATTAATAGAAATATTTTAATATGTGTTACATTTGAAAGAATTATTTCATTATTTTTTTACTGTACTGGTTTTTATATGATTTTTATTTAGTTGGGGAAAACAGGATGTCTTTACATTCTAGTTTCTATTTTTTTTTCTAATGAAATAATTTCAGTTTGGAAATTAATTTTCTTTGCTTAGGTTTATGTAGTTCAATTACTAGAAAATCTTATTCGTTTCGTATTAATAAAATAATGAAAAAAAAATTATTATAAATATAAGTACTAATCATTTTGCCCATAACAGGCAAGAGGAGTGTTAAATTAATTGCACTCGATTTTCTAGTTCTAGACCAACAAAAAATGACTGAACTGTTTAAGAACAGAAGAGGTAGAGGTGTAAAAGTCACAAGTCGAGAGTTATCTCTTTAAAACTGTGTTGTAAGTTTAATTATAATAAACAAATAGTAGTGCAAGAAATTGCGGTATAACTTAATACAGAACAATACTTTTACAAGAGAAAATTTGAAATACACAGGATGAAATTCATAGACAGCCCGCACGTCGCGCTAAAGTGTAGATATATTTAATTGAGTCACGAGATTGCCCTTGTTTGCACCGAGGGGTAAAGGGGGAAAAGCATCAGTGGGCATGCGTGACTGCTTTAATTTCAGTACAACAAACATAACAATTTATACTATACCCAGAGCATGTACGGTATATTGTGGAACCTTTTGTAGGTTAACTCTACGAATATAACTGTTTGTTACCGTAAACAGAAATGTTAGTTCCTTGAAATCTGGGCAGATTATTCACAGTGCCGAACGAAATATAATATGCAGCGTAATAAAATGCTGTCAAGTTGAAGTTAAACAAAAATACCTTTCCCCTGCCTTTAAACAAAAGACATGAGCAAGTGGCTAACTACTGTGATGTTTCTCTTTCCACAATTCGAAAAAAAGGAAATCAAAGACGTGAAGAAGCTATTCTTCAACAGTTTTGTTGACACTAGGTAAAAAAAGAAAACGGTTAGGTAGATAGGCCTACTACTAAGACTGATAGCGAAGACGCCGGTGACAGCGATAGTGAAGAAGGCGATTCATTCGTAAAAATTTTGTTCCAATGGAATAAGGTAGCTGGTAATTACTGTAAATAAAATATTTCTAATCATGTAATTAAGCTATAGGCAATATTACAAGTCACATTTATTTCGTATAAGGTTTCTAAAGAAATCATTTTCTTGGAATAAACCATAGCTCACAAAATGTATGTAGAAACTGCACAGTAGTGTCTCACTGCTGAGGTTGGCAGCACTGTCAAATTTTCATTTCCCTTCCTCACAGCCCATCTATACGCAAAAGGCAATCTCGTGACTTCAGTATCTATAGTACTGCACATTTTATTTATTATTTTTTTTTTTTGGGTGCTTCGGTTCAACGCTATTTCGGATTATGAGAGTTTTTACTGTATATTTTTACTGAAACTTAAATTCAACTAATTAACCGGGTAGCGTTTCGTGCAATTTGTATGCTTAGTAAACATGTTTTAAATTTAATATTATGCATAAATTTGTACCTTATTCGTGCTATATGATTATTTTAACAAATTTATTACCCTATAAATTTTCTAATACATCAAATTTTTATGTGTTTACAAACTTGAAGAGTATCTTAGATGGTGAGTTGATTAAAAAAGACAAATGTGCGTGTGTAAAAGAGAGGAGGCACATTTCTTGAAATGACTGGGCATCATTTGTTCCTTTAGCAGAACCAACAGGTGCAACGGTCACTACCGAAGTAAACTTTTACTGCGTTGTTGTTTATAACCAACCAACCAGGCCGTCGGCCGCAGACAGCAGCGTATCAAGAGACCAAGAAGGCATTCAGCAAGATGCACCTGCTGTCCGATGAGCCTACTGAACTTTGCCCTCTTCTTCAACTGCATTTCAGTCCTACATAAGTTACTTTTTCAAACAAATAACATATTAATTAATTTTAGATTGATATTCACGAATTTATAAAGACGTTTTTGGTGTTATTTAAACCCAGGGTTTACTTTAAAGATACCCCATAATTTTCCGCTAAATTACAGGTGGTCTCATTACATTACTCCGTTAAATTTATGGGTAATTAAGTTCAGTTGTAAATATTTTTATAATTGCTCACATAAATTTCATGTTGTACTTTCTTTTAATTTTTATGTTGAAGTATGTATCTTTCATTGTAAAGAATGACTTTATAGGTAAAAATTTTGTGTAAAACACTCACAAATTTCTCGTGAAAATGTAAATAATGAATAATATAACTTACGTGTAATCATTAGTGAACAATGTAAAATAAAAACCTAAGTTTAATTATGAGTGAATGAAGGAAAATGAAAATCAATCTAAATGTTAGATTCAAAAATACGTAAAATCACTAATGACGCTTAAATAGGTTCTATAAATAAAAATGCATAAAATAAAAGAAGTTTATTTTTTGATTTTGTGTTGCATAACTTGAATTATATACAGTTTCGTCATAAAATGCCTACTAAGGCCGCAATCTTTAAAAATCCAATTTTTACAAATTTTGTTGATCAAAATACAGAAAATCAGTAGGAAGGCCTAATTGACGCTAATGTAAGGGCTGTAAAACAAATAATTGTTATAAAAGTTGTAGGTGTTTTAATTTTCTACAATTTTTATTATAAACGTTTTTGCACTAAAATAAATATTTATTAAGGTCGCTGTCTTTTAAAAAAAATTTTATCACGAAAACACAGCCTTCCCAAGAATTTTAGCAGACATAGCGCTTACCCTATCGTGTAAAGAAAAAATTAGTAAATTAGGCGATTTTTTAAAAAAATGGTAGGAGCAGTTTTGAGAAAGTCGCAAACAAGTCAAAAATTGCACGAATAAACTGCTACTTCCTATTGACAGATTTTGACCGCCAATCAGGTGTTGGAAAGCTGGTGTACGTTGATGGTTGGGTTAATTAACCATATTACTTTTTCAGGAATGATTGGAATGAGTCTACACAAGACTACACCTCATTTATTCGTCATACATATCATCCTTATCTCATTGAGTCATGGAGTTGCTTTGTTTTGTCACCAGTCTCTCAACTGGTTTGCTCCAGTTCTCCAAGCTGTTTTATCTTGTCCAAGTCGTTTCATATCTATATAGTACCTGCAACACCTAAAATCTTTTGTAATTTGCTTTAAATATTTTAACCTTTTCCTCCCCCTACAATTAACTCTCTCAATATTACTCTCCATTATTAATAGAGCAATACCTGGATGTCTTAATAAATGCCCCACTAGCCTATACCTTCTTCTGGTAAGATTTTTCCGTAGTATACTTCTTCTCTCATTCACTCGTCTAAGAACCTCTAAATTACTTATTTTGTCCATCCACCTAATCTTTGACATTTTCCTATAACACCACATTTCAAAAGCTTCTATCCTCTTCCTTTCTACGGCCACAATCACCCACGTTTTACTCCCGTATACATAGTACTGCACTCCAAACATATTGTTTTAAAAATTTTTTTCTAATATTTAAATCAATGTTTGTAGTCAGTAAGTTGTTGCTTATTGTTCTAAATTTAACAGATTGCAACATACTTAAAACCTAATATTCAATTTCATCATTAATCTTACTTGGGGCGTTAAAATAAATTCGGAATTCAACCTGATACATCGTAAAACATGAATCATGAAAACCTATCAAGGATATAATTCAATTGAAAAAAAAACTGGTATTTCCCAGTAATAGGCTATAAACAATCTACAGTAATTCTTTTAATTTACTATTTAAATACAGTAGCAAATACGCAAGTAATGAACAGTAATTGTATTCTAAGTCTAGTTGACCTTCTTGGGACGTGTGACAGGACTGTATTTCGAAACCTGTAGGCATATATACTTACCGTATAAGTACTCAACGATCCTCTCTATATTCAATACATATTTTCATTTTAAATAAATAAATATAATATATTATTAAT